>OV884013.1:44748136-45948136 GCA_930367205.1 Acanthosoma haemorrhoidale
TTAAGTCAGATTAAGGTCACTCAAGCAAACAATAAAGACTATAATCAATAAGTGATCAAAACTGTATTTAGTAAGTAACATAGAACACGCCATTCTTGCCTGCGGTGCGCGTTCTGCTCTAACCCTAAGGAGTAATTTTATCTCGAAATGAAAGGATGACTACCTGTTGGCAGCCAATCCCCTCATGTCGTGCCCCCTTTATTAGGGCAACTTGAAAGTAAACTTATCTGGAAAATGGATGACGTACATTAATGAATTATGATAATAAACCCAAATTCAGTAAATTGCTTTACTTAATTAAAAGCAATAATTTTAGGGCGGATTAAGTTTTAAATCAATTGGTAGGGTTTTATTTTTGTGGACAGATTATGGAATTTTATCTATTGCCATTGCTACTAATAATAATTACAGTTAGTAAAATAGTAAAATGGTTTTTTTTATTCTAGAACAAGGAAGTTTCTCCTATCACTGATTAATAAAAATCATCTTCATCTGTAAATGAGCCACCAATCTTCATCATTTCTTCTCAGCTGCATTCGAATGCTTCTGAATCTGCATTCGAACAGATCATTCTAAATTGAGTGCAGATGAGTCGTAATTGGAGGGGATACAGGATAGAGGAAGAACCCCTGAGACTAAATTATAGTTGCTAATCCTAATTGCGTAATGATAATTGGCTAGCACGGGTATATCATGTAACTTCAACACAGTCCTAATGACACATCCATTTGCGATAGTGGGGTGAACTCATCATATGATGTTTAAGAGTTATTAGCTCGTGGCTACCAAAGAGGATATTGATACGTCTACCAATAGCCCCAACAAAAAAAAATGGTGTTCCGGAAACACGATTTAGTCTTTATCTAATAAAATATTTAAAAAAAATGAATCGTTTAATTATAACGAGAAGTTAAGATTTATCAGCTAATTTGCACAGGTAATTTTTGTAACATTCAGGGTATTTCTCACATATTAATAATAAATATAAAAATAAAATAAAATACAAAATACCTTGTGGACTTGGGCTGTTTGTAAATATTGTATGAATGAGCGAGTGAATGATGAATTGTAAATATGGTATGAATGATAACATTTATCTCAATTACTCATTGCCTAATAAAAGGCAGATTGTAATTTTATCTTAATAAAATTGATTAAAAAAAAAAAATACTATTTGTTTAATTAGGGTTAACACATTAGTTTGCAATCATTCAGAGCTTGTGAAGGAGGATTACTTGGAGGTTGGCATCCTTTTTTACCTCGGTGGCTTCCAACTGAGTAATAAAATCTGGCGATCTGAACGAGGATCGAACTCGCTTAATTTTAGTCCCAGAAGTAATATAACTTAAACTTAGTTTTGATTTCAATTGTGAAAAAATAATGGCACATTATTACAGATTTCGCTACATTTATTAAACAGTATATGAAACTAGTATTACAAGTATCGATGTCTAGTCTGAAGTGAGAGGTTTTACTTTCATTCATGAACGAGACGATCGTCATTCGTTTGCCTGTATGTTTTCAGATAGTCGTAAAAATGATAATGAATCGATATCAAATTTTAAAGGTATTTGCCAAAAGACGTCGTCTTATGCCTATTTATTTTTAGTCTAGAAAGAATGTGAAAATAATACTCATGAATAAAGCCGGACCTAAAGACCAAATATTTCTCAAGTCTCAGCTCTGAAGATACTTACCATTTAATGTTCTTAGTTTTCCCTTGATAAAAACAAAATTTGATATCCAAGAAAGTATTCCAAAAATAATGCCTGGAGAGCAAAAAACCTGTGTTGGTCACAAATAATATATTCAAAATAGAACTTCTTGACTGATGAATATTCTATCAGATTCAAATTTGGCTTTCAAATGTTTAAGATTACAAAGCAATGATCAGTCCCAATAATTTAATTATCAAAAGACCTAATCGATACCATTCACCTTTCAGATTTTGGAATTATTATTATTCAAAAACTTTATTATTATAAAATTAAATTATCCTCAATTAAAAAAAAAATCATGGGAGTGGCACTTTAGCATATAATGTCACTATTGGATAAAACTAAACCAAAACTACGAAGTAATAATTTATAATAGTGGGAGCATTACCACAATTATAATTTAACAATCAAAACTAAAAATGAATAATTAAGACACTACTTACCTTAAGTGTGTTTACCACCTTGACTCGATCATCTTTTGTAGCCTTAGTAAAATATTTAGTATTATATATTTACTTGGAACTATATAAATAAATACACTGCATAAAAAATATTTTATGGATTCACCTGAGGATCTATAATTGTATATAATTGTCTGTAAGTTTAAAGAGGCTATGAAAAAAAAAAAAAAAAATGTATTCGTTGTAACCAGAAGCCAGAAGACGTTTCACCTGTAGAGGCATTACCAGGACTATAAATGATATGATTTGTAAATGCATTATTCCATTCTTTCACTGTTTCATACCGAACTCGTTTTCACGTGAAGTAATTTGTAAACCGAAGGTGAGCCCCATCACCTGGTCCAGTCTATTGTTTTTGTAATTTTAACTGTAAAACGAAAATTGTTTGCAAATCCTACCCTCCTTCAAATGCATGTTATGCTATGCAAGAAAAGGAGCCAAAAATCTGTAAATTTGTTCATGCTATTGTTCATTTGTTTGTAAATATGTTTAAGTAAATGGGTTTTGAAGGGAAAAAAAACAAAAAAACCGTGAAGTAAACAATGGAAATGTCTTTTTTACATCACAAGTTTTTCTATATCTTAGAAAAGTATAATCTAACCTTTATCTAGGGGAAGGTAAACCCTAGGGTGTGCCCTATTTGCGTTCCCTACGCCAGTGTGGTATACACGTATGTGAGAATGTAACATTTTGTTCCCTGCGTGCTGAGTAGAAAAATGCGAGTGGTATTTATGTTGCTCTTCACATCGGAGGACGTTGTGGCCTCGTGAATAAAACAACGGATGGATCCCACTATAATCAGAGATGTCAGAATTAACTTAGCCATGTGGTGGGTAATTTTATAAAAACCCCGTTTGGTCTCTCTCTCTCTCTCTCTCTCTCTCTCTCTCTCTCTCTCTGCACTGGCGCTTGCTGCTCTACTCGAACCATGGCTTTCTTATTCAGCTTCCTCTGGATCTCTCTTTACTAACTTCGCTATGCTCCTTGGAAGAGAGCTCTTCCTCGCGGACGACGGTCATTTGGGACCTTACGAACTTTACCTAGTAGTGTCTCCCCCAGTGATCCAGTCTGCCTCTCTCCGGTTCACACTCGCCTTTGGGTTCCGGACGGTTTTCACCTACCCTTAGACCACATAAACTACCTATAACACTTACCCTGTTCCTCTTCTCCTGGACATAGTGCTTTGTTGGGCCACACCTTCTAAGATCTTATGGAGTCAGATCAATACGAATAAAGCTACCCCCCAACTAGGCCACCAGAAAAGGTCAAAAACCATAGGTCCACCCATTTTTTCTCTTTCTTGGCGCTCGATGGACAGCGGCTAGGGTTGTAGGGACAGAACCCGACAGTTTCCTTTGGCGAATAAAAGGTGTAAAATTTCCATTGGGTATACGTTTCGACGACCAACCTTTTTCTTATGTTTTTTATTACCTTTATAGAATGTCAGACCATCTTAAGTGGTAGCACCTGGGTTTGTGGCTTTCGTGGTCTGTTTAACTAGCCGTCTTAACCAGCCAGGGGTTTATGACACATCCCTTGTATATTTGTATACACTATTCCTTAAAGCCTTTTTGTACCAACTCCGGTGTAGCAATCGACTTCCTTGCTGAGTGTTTTATTGCTAAGGATCATTGGCAACGTCTTTAGGTCGGCTTCGATCTTTTGTTTGTCGACTGTTCTTTTCTCTACTCTCACAAGATAATGTCAAATCTCTCGTAAATTTGTTCATATTATCATTTTGTTTAAGTTTAATTAATTCCTTCTTCTTTGGCTCAATATCTAAGCTTACAATAGCTTACCTAATGATACCTTAGTTATCTACTAAACTTTTACACTCATTACCAGCACTTTGTATGATCATTATTTAATTGTTTTAATTTCCTCAACGACGCTACTTAATTTTGTTTCAGAACAAAGTAGTTACATCTTTTTATTTCTCCTTAAGTTGTCCTTATTCTTCATGTAACTCTTTAAATTTTTCTGTTTTAGGCCTATTATCATTTTCAGATACTCCGTGAAGACAACAATTCTATTTGTTTGCCTTATTTCATCGCGATCCTCAATTTACCTTTCAAGAAGTTTCAGAACTTTATTCATATCCAGCCTGTTGCAAATTAATATTTTCTTGTTCCTTCATCATACCTATATGAGAATAATTAATTCATTTGTCTATCAAATTTCTACCTGTTCCAGTAGTTTCTTTATTTATTGTCGTTTAGTCTACTGTACTTATAGGTTCGATGAAGTTCTTCATTCAAATTTGTACCATCTCCCTCATTTTATTTTTGGGCCCTGTTTTCCATTCTAAGGCCAATAAGGTGGCTGAGTCAGGGTTTATTTATTTATATAGCCTATTTGAAATGGAGGAATTTATTTAAGTTCAATGTTGTTCAAGATCACTCCGCTGTATGTTGCACTCTTTCTGAATAAAATTGACCTTTCTTGTTCATATTGCCTTCAGGTACTAATTCTGTAGGATCTTTTCTGAGTGCGGTTTTAATACCACTTGTTTGTGTTTTACAGTTGATTATTTTGTGTAAGTAATAATATGATGTAGCCAAAAACACAAGAAAGATAAAGGGAACGAAAAGTCTATGAAGCCTGAGAAGTGCTCAGGTCTCAAGGTTAATTTTAAAGTTTCAAGGAACACCTCAAACCAATGATCCTCCTGCAGCATGTCCACCTGCATGTGATAGGACCTTCGAATCTTTGGAATCAGCTGATTCTTTAGATAAGAACAGAAAAAAGGGAAAAGAAGTCACAATGAAAAGAAGAAAAATAAGAGAAAGAAACTAAAATCAAATGGCCCACAGCAGGGAAATATATCAATTGTTTTAGAAGCTTCTGAACTGCCTAGTAAAGAGGTTTCTAATAGACCAGAAACTCACTCATTGCGTGTTCAATCAACGTCTAGGTGTTTAATCTTTGAGGCAAAAGTCAAATAAAACTGCTCTTCAGAAGCTACCACAGTACGTATAACAACAAATAGAAGGCAAAAGATACCCTGCAAGTTTGGCCGGTATCAGTGACCATTCACCAAATTACATCAGAATATTCATAAGATGATTCGAATCCCTATGGATTTTTTAACTATGCTACAAAAAATTTAAGGAAATGGTTATTCAAATCTAAACACCACGTGTTTAGAATATATAAAACATATAAATAGATAAAGATAATAATAATATTTACAGTCTCTTTTCTAGTTTTTTATCGTGGTATTTAACTTCCAACATATGTCAGTTTGTGTCAAAGGTTTACAGAAATATAACACTAAACATTACGGTATGGCCACCCCCTCTCATTCTGGTTAATAATTTCAGTGCTCAAATACGAGTATAACGCGACACTCCCTCAGGGGATAAGAGATACAAAATGGTACCCTCCCCCTTGGACTAATATTTACTCCCTTACAAAGGGACCATATTGGTTAGTGTATAGTAGCCATCGTATCGAGGAAAATGCCGACACAAACCAGTCTTCTATGAGGCAACCGCAGTCTATTGGCTTTCGCAGTATATTAAATGCTATCCAAATTTGTAACCATTTTACACTGTGAATAGTTGATTATAAATGCTATGAAGGTAAGTCATTCATCATAAAAGGTTTGGGACTCTATTTTATTATTATTTTGGACTACATTTAGTTAATATTTCAATAAAGTAGAACAACTTGTTTTTTGTGTTTTTTCTAAACAAAAAATAGTATCTAATCAATCTCTACCAATGTGGTCATTTATGCTCAAATCTGTATAAAGTACCTTTTCAGGTCATTTCTTACAATGCCGTTTTGTGACTGCTCAATTGTGGTTTATTCTCAACCAAAGGTATGTTCTTTCATCCTAAATAAAATCTCTAATAACAACAGTCAGTAGTTCTCAATCAATTTAGTTGTAGGTTCAGTCTGATGTTGTAGTGGATGCTTAGTGGTGAACAGCACTCTACCAACTTCAAAATTTGTTTTCGAGAAACCACGAAGCCATGGTTGGTCCTACAGTCTCCATTCTCAACTTTGTAAATATCACAGCATCTGGTCTACTAGTGCCGTCAGGAAAACCCCGGGTTCTGTTATTTCATTACTATTCCTTTGCTGTTCTGTCATTTTTGTCTTAGCAGACTTTTTGCCGTATGTAATGTCGTCGGTAGTAATGTTACAGATACTGCGTTACAAATAATATTGATATTTTTTAGTTGTTGTTATTGATATATATAATTTGGGATGCAATGAGAGTGCTAGTGGTTTCTTAAACTTAAAACGTTAATGCAAGAATTCAATAATTATTTCTTATAATTTATTCTATATTTCTAATGCAAGTAGATAAATAATATGGGCTATCGATTAGTTAAAAGTAAAATCGTAATTATAATACCTATAGTGTAAAGAAGTTTTAAATTATGAACTATGTGATGAACTATGAATGAACTACACTAATGAATATATGTAAAGTAATAAATGTATTTACAGAATATTCTCAGCCTCTCGATAGTATTATTACATAGTGTTTAGTAGTATTACTATACAGAAGAGAGAAACAGCTCAGTCATCCCTAACAGCCCTAGGCTCCACCCTCGGTAGACTCTCACTACCTTCCCGATTCCACCCGCCTCCTTTAGGCATTCCACACCCTTTATCCTTCTCATACATCCTTCAAATGGGGGACTCCCCTTAGTGAAAGGCACTCATTAGCCCAAAATAATTTTCCTTTATTTTTCCCACATCCAATTTTTATAAGTTTGAGAGCTAAGGGGAAAAAAAAAAAAAAGAAAAATAAAGAGAAACAGCAAAGAAACAGAAATAGCATATTAGGCACCCATCAATCCAAAATAATTTTCCTTTTATTTTTCCCACACCCCATTTTTTATAAGTTTGAGAGCTATGGGAAAAAAAACAGCATCGTGTTACTTACTACCTTTCGAGTTATAATAGGATTTGATTTGAGGATTTTTCTCTTGTCGGCCTGCAAATTACTTTTACTAAACTTTTCGTAATAAATAGCATGTGTTACGGAATGACACACAAACTGACTGATAAAAAGCATTATTTCAATCTTCAATGTTTTGTGGCACCTACTCCGATCATATGGCACGGGTTCTACAATAGAAGAGCTTTAAATGAACTATTATGATAAGTTTCAATGGTTTATTACAGGATAAACTATACATAAATCAAGTTATGCACTCCATTAACTTTTTTTGCCATATTTGAGATTAATAAAGAGTAGAATGGCTTAAGCCCTCATACAATGGATCTCTCTCTCTCTCTCTCTCTCTCTCTCTCTCTCTCTCTCTCTCTCTCTCTCTCTCTCTCTCTCTCTCTCTCTCTCTATCTCTCTCTCTCACTCTTTCTCACTCTCTCTTCATTTATTAAACTATTTTTTATCACATCTTCCTGCAAAATGGGAAAAATAAATCTTCCTGTTCACCGAAAAGCATTACCTTACCAGGCCAGATTTATCTGAGAGAATGACATTGATTTATAGGTCAAATCCACCCATGACCCTCATATTCGACCCTTCATTTCCAGATAAATTTCCCTTCACGGTGAGACCCTTCTGCACTTGAAAAGGCGAAAAACCACCGGACCTGAAGCTATTCAATCCACACTCTCTTCTCACTTACCAACCACGTGCGGGCCTTAATCCAGCTTATAATTCCCTTATTAGGGCCGGGAATCTCGCCGTCTATCTAATTACTGTTTTTTTTCAATTAGAACAGTCCATTTTGTCCATTGGTAATCATCAAATCATCCATTAGTTATACAAATCTGATTTTGAATTCATTCAATCATTCAAGCTTACTAAAACATCCTAATCACTGACAATTGCATTTACAACAAATATAGACTAGCAATATTAAGTTGTCGATTTCTATTGTTGGCTCCCAAGGAAAATATTTAAATTATTGGATTTTCAAATATATGATAGATGATTTTTCCTTATTAAATATGGAAAAGGAGTAATAATTATACCTTGCCTAAAGTATATTCAGACTAATCCAGGCTGTTTAGATATTCTTTTGAAATTTTTGATATATTATCATGGAACACACAAACACAGGAAGAAAGGACGGGCGATAGAAAAGCAGCCATAAGAAATACAAATACTTCACTTGTTTGAAAGCAGAGCTCTCCCTATGGGATTGGAAACGAATATAGTGTATGAAAAAACTAAATTGAGTCAAACTTTTAGGAGAATGTCTGGAGTTCCAAACATAAAAAAGCTGGAATCAATTTTATTTTAAGTACTTTTAAGAGGTTAATATAGAACGTCAGTTAGCGCTCAAAAAATCTGGAAACCTTCCAGTTGATCATTGTTTCCTCTTAATACTATTAAAACTTCAAGAAGTTCTGCAGATACACCTGAAATGGCCGGAAATATGATTATAGAATTTACGGTAAATAGGCATATAAAGTCTTAGCCTTAAGCGCCTAGCTTAATTATTGTTGTGAACCCTCCTTTCTCCTTTCGAGGGATTCCCATTTCCTCCACGAACAGAAATAAATCTTACAGATCCCAAAAGTGGGAAAAAATTCTTAATTGCCTCAAGGTAGAAAGTGTTAAACTTTTCCTTAATACGCCTCATCGCTATATCTTATTTACTAAGTCAACGACCGTGGAATAGGAAGCCTGTTTCATTTCACATTTTTATTAAATTGTCTAATTTAGGAAATACAATCAAATGACATGTTTATTAATTCACTTCAAAAGAATATACATTATGTGTGTGCTAATTTAAAGATTAATTCGCAATATGAAATTAAAAGATACGACACTAAAAAAGTCAGACAATGTAAAATTAATTCGCATATCTGAGTATCTAGAGTAATCTCCTACCAGTGGTAATCATAGAAGAAAACTAGGAATCTAGTATTAAAAGAGTAATTAGGCATTCTGATATGTGAAAACTTCTCTAAAATAATTGCTAAACTCTAGCTGAGAGGATATCTGTTGCTTTGATGAGTTATGACGTAAGTCTGGCTTTGTCAGGCCCAAACAGTAGTTTAATTGCATATCCCCACTCTAATAAAGTGGTTTCTTCGAAAGGTCTAAGGGTAACCTGCACAAAACATGCACAGGTAAAAAACACTGTATGGAGAGGGTTTCAACCGAAAATCAACCTTCTTCAAAAAATAAATTTTAGTTTGACTCCAAAAGTTATCATTACCATTTACCTGACTGTGGACTGAAACTAAATTTTAAAATTCATGAAAATTAATTTTCCTTGTTGCAACGTTATTGTGAAGCAGTTAATTTAATGCTGCCCCCAGCCTGTAAAATGTCTTTACCTCTGTCTTAGTAGGTGAATCTAACATCAAGTTTTCAGTTATGAAATATTTATGTATTAATATTAAGATCCTGCCAATGGGCAGTTTCTCCAAACATGACCTAAGCGTCTGTGGCTCTCACGCTCTTAGCCAGCCAGCCTCCACTGGCTCGTATCCGGTGTGGCGGCTGATGGAGTAGCGTGGTGGACTTCCCAAGACTCCACTACCTATTTCTCATTCCGAGGGAAGTTACAACCACGCGGCTTTGTGAGATCTCTGGGCTGTTTGTAAATATTGTATGAATGAGTGAGTGATTAAAGAATTGTTTCCTGTTTGGCACGAATGGGATCATTGATCACAATTGCTCATTGCCCTATTAGTCAGGTTATGATTTTATCGTAATAAAGGTTGTTATTGTTGAATATTAATTATTAGCTGGTCTAAAAATAGCAACATCGACCACGTTTTAGTGTAGGTACTTACAATAATACTTACAAATTTTATTATCATTATTGTTTAAATACGTGCATATTATCTTTTCCAAGCTTTCATTAATCAATAGTATATTGCCACGTTGTTTACATCAAGACTGGATAACATAATTTTTTTTCAGTGAACATGACGATTTCCTGGCCAGGAAATATTTTCAACATATTGTTTCAAACAATCTTTTAATGTACTTTCCATTTTCTATTTGAATGGCACAACATATTCCGCCTGAAGATGGATTAATATCAGCCCGATACGTAGCAACAAATTATCGATTAATACAACTTTTTAAGGATATTATGCACACCTTTTAACCATAATCAACTTTAGGGAAATAACCTGTACATAATAAATGCTTGGCTTTTCATGAAAAACAGAACTTAAACCAAACATTCAATACTGGAAAAACCATTGACAATGTTACGATTAAGAGATTTGGGTATATGAAGAGTTACTCGGTCAAGAAACATGCTCTTTGAGTGAAACTTGACCACTGTTTAACTTGGCATTGTCCAGTCAGAAATGCAAGTTAGAGGTATGAATTTATGAAATCTCGGGCGGGTTAGCGGGCGACATCTGAAAATTCTTTCTCCCCGTGATTACCACAGGTAAGACATTCAATCAAATTCTCAGATACTTTTGAGACTAGCGTGCATACCTTTATTTTTATATGTTTGAGTTTTTATTGCGTTAGTATGTTTGTATTGAAATTTTTTCGAAACCGCTAAAAATGGGAAATGTCATAACATTTGATCATAGCTTCTGAGCTAGGACTTTAAAATAACTTTACTAGATACATTTTAAAACTTAATTGAAATATTAAAGCAAAATAAAACTGTCAGGAGCACCCCCTGGGGGAGGTCTAGTCGATCCAGCCTCTGGTGGGTGGCCATCAGAAAAAGATAAATAAATACGTGGTCTTTGATCTTTGCTGGTGGCGTAGTCGGTGGGTAGCTTCGTAATTGTTAATTGGCCTGACTCGATAAGATCATAGAAGGTGTGCCCCGACAGTGTACGGCATACAAGAGAAGAGGTGCAGGCTAGGTATTATAGGTTTTACGTGGCCTGGAGGGAAGCGTGACCGTCCAGATCCCAAAGGCAAGGAAAGAGGCAGACTGGATTGCTGGGAGAGACGCTACTAAGTACATTTTGTAGGGCCCCAGAGATCGTCGTCTGTATAAAAGGGGTCCCTCCCAAGGATATGCTACTTTAGCGGGGCAAGGCCAGGGAACTCCACTGGAAAGGCCATAGAGGCTGACACTGCCGGACTAAAACATAGCAAGGTCAGGAAAGAGAGGTGCAGAGGTAGTTAAATAAGAAATCCATGGACCGAACAGAGCAACAAGCGCCAGTGCTACGATAGAGAGCAGTGTTCCCTTCAGGTGCCGAGTGATTTTGACTGTGTAAGAAAACCTTCAGAATTTCTGCTTTATATTGGCAGGTCATTCATGCACCCAGGAAATGAGAAAACCGTATATTTCGGCCAATCTTATGACCAATCAGGGAGTATTATGCCCCTCACTCTGTAATGACACCGAAGATTTGTTACTATAAAATATGGTAAGCAACCATAGACAATAGATGATTGTTGGCAATAGAAAGCAAAGATTCCTTTTCGGTCATACCCAGTTTCCAATTTCGATAATTTTAGTATAATAAATGCGTTCGGAACCTAATGATTCTACGCGCCATAAACCTGGATAATGTGAGCGGCTGTATGAAACCCTGATTCTAACAGTTTTATTTCTTTTTCTCACTTCCATCCATAGTTCAAGACTAGAGATTTGATTCCATAGCGGGATATATCTTGAATTTCCTGTTTCTTTAAAAGTTAGGTAGTTGACAGATCGTCCATATAAGAATAAAATAAAGGTGTTCTTATGCAATGAAACATGCGTTAAAATATATTACATAGACCAGGTATAGGACTGACCGACACAGTACTCGCAGACGGGCCCGAAGAAGACGTGGAGCCTGTTGACGTCGTCCGGGCACATATTGGCAGTGACTGCGTTGCGGAGGGCCAGGTCGGGATCACAGTTGTCATCGGCGGGGTAGAAAAGTAGCCTCCTACCCGGGAGCAAGGGAGCCACCCTTTCCGCAGCCAGCTCCAGCACTGGTAGCACCTTAGGGATGGAGGCGACGAACTGTGGGTTCCTCGGTAGCAGCACGGCCGCCCGCACCTCCTCCACCGCAGCGGCACCTGTCAGCATGTAGGCCAGGACCACCGCTAGCATCATAGTGTGTCAGCACCTCTGCAACCAAACCAAAAACACATACATTCCATTGAGAATTTCTTAATAGATAAATTAATATGTCTCTGCACGATTGTGCTACACAAAAATCCTCAGGTCCACTAATAAATGAACGTTTGATGATTGATCGTAAAACTTCAATCAAAATTTCAATATACAAGTAAGACCGAGAGTTTCCTCTTGAGGAGACTTGGAGGGAAGGTGATTTACTAATAACTACAAGGTTGCAGATACCATTTTTGGAAACACTATGGACCCATGCAAAGGAAGGCAAAGTATACAGCAGAACTTCCTTACCTTATTTATGTAAATGGGTTTTATAATAGATACGGAAATTATTTGGATTTAAGAATAGTAAAGGTTATATTTTGAAGTTACTTGCAGTTAATGTTATACCCAAGTTACTTGATTATTGTCTCTTCTCTGTCATTTATTGGAAGTAGCTTCGAAAAAAAGTACCGCCGAACAAAAATTATTAAAGAAGGAAGAGGTTCGTCCCTAAAATAGTTTGTATAACTGTAAGCTTTCGTAATGTAACGACCGGTGGATAGCCCAAGACGAGACAAGAAGCTTCAGAGACCTCCCTGATACTAGGCAATGCTGTTGTGGGAGTCATCGGACTTAAGTGCAAACTTTTGTGAGTGGCACAAGTTTTGTCTCTCAGGAACAGTAGAACATATGGTCGTAGCATGCGAGGCCTTAGACCAGACAAACATATAACTGATAAGGAGAAAATGAGAAAATCTGGGGTAAAAGTGTAGGATTGACAGGAAGTGGTGTGGCAAAAGAGCCAAAGAAATGGTAAAAGTGGTAAGATTAGGACTATTTTTCCGAATGATAATCCAACCTTTTTTCTTATATTTTAAAATATGAATTGCGTTGAGTTGGTGAATACTTATGTCTATAATCACCTTTTTACAATAATTATACCTCCATAACGAATATTAAGAAAATAACATAGCGTGGTTAAGGTAGTCACTTTAAACGCCCAACTACATATATTACATTTAAAGCAGACAATTTTGGCCAAAATACTATCTATTTCCTATGCCAAACCTGGTGTCTGACACTGAGAGGTGAATTCTCTGGCAAACAATCGGGAGGCAAAAAGATGCCAGGGAATGTTAGAATTAGGGAGGCACGTTTAAATGTTAAGGTACCTGTACAATTTGAGGTAAAGTGCTAAAGTTGTCCCAGGTAGAGCTCTCTAGCAGTTCCTAGAAGTAATGCATACTTTAAGCACTCTAACGGTGAAAGAAATATGACCAGTTTACACACAATCAAGGTGCTTATGAAGTTAAGTATGAATGAAACTAGCGAGTTGAATAGAACAGCAGGTAGTTTGTAAATTCACTTATTGTAATTTCTATTTTATTTATGATATAATTTTGTTCTTTCTGCTTGGTTGATAGGTAAAAATAAGTTTGAACCACGCAGTTTAATTGATGAAATTAATACAAATGTGAGAAGCAGTTCAGAAATTGTAAAAACTATTCATGCACACTTCTTCTTCAAATATATAAAGTAGGAAAAATCAAAGATTTCTGGATTAGCCGAACTTCAATACTAAATTTACTAACTGGACTTACGACAGACACAATTAACCTATTTTTAATCTCAGCTACTAAATTATCTAGGAGGAAACTTACGCCACTAGCTTGTTGTCACCGATCAAGTTACCTAATGTAATTTTCTTAATATCAACCTATCAAATAAGGCAACATGAAACCACTCTGCTGTACTTTCTATACCCAGGATGTCACTGTGTGGAAAGTAATTACAATTTACCCCTAGTGACTGCTATATGGTGCTATAGTGCGATTAAGGATAAAAGCGATGAACGTCAAGATCATGGTGGTGATGAGTTTAGTGTTAACGATGGGAATTCACGCAAGCTTCTAGATATTACGATTTTACTCCAGCTGCTCGGGCAACCATTCATTATGACAGGTTAAGTTATACTAAACTGTCACTCGACCAACAGTGAAAATGACAAGGGAGTGCAAAATGATACTGGGTCATCAAAAATACGGGCTATAAATGGCTTGATTCTTCCTCCCAATTTAAAATCAACTGGATTGAAATCAATTATGCTAAATATGCTGTTAGCACCTTCATGTTGACAGATAATATTGAAGAGGATCTTGAAACAAAAAGGTCAAAACACCAATTAAGCAACAAGATGGTTTTCAATCTCATGAAATCATATACTTTTGACGCATAAAAATTATTTAACGGGTGAAATAGTTTAAATATCTTAAACCTTGCCCAAAGAGGAGAATCCGGACTAAGAAATGAAATATCGTTTAGAGACTGAATATGGTACTTAAGGGCTTGGGTTATCAGTACCAAATATGAGTGACATGTAACACATGAAAAAAAATAAAAATCAAGTCGTGCCCTCCGACATAAATTTTGCCAGAAAGCCATGTTTTCCCTGTCATTAACTTTTCTGATTCACAAAGTCTTTCAATTATTGGTTTGCTAGCCAATGTATCAGGATCTACGAAGTTATATCTGAGCTTCAACGTTTGGTATTTTCATATAAATTAAAATGTTTTAATATAAACATACTCAGTACACAGGTTATCAGTAATGTAGGAATTCAGTGCTCGTACTTGGCAGCCAAAAGTAGTAACATTAAGCGGAGGTTACTCTATCTGCAATGAGTATCGAGTACGTTCCTCCATAGTAATTTTTCAACTTCGTCAGAAAATGTTTTCAATTTCTGTACTAGGGCACCGTAGGCCCTAAAATTGAGCACAATGAATCGGCTTTGAAATCATAAGTAATTGGTAATGTTGTAAACAATAAAAGATGCAGCTGCAAAAAAAAACTAGTTAGAGGCTGGAAGGGTAAAAACGGGTAGCCAGCGACCCAGACCGAGGCCTGGGTCACTGCCGAGAACAAGGCGCCACAACAACTGTAATATCATTGGCCACAAAAACGCCGCACATCATTGGCTACTAACGAGCCACCACTGAGTATAAGTAGGGCCGGGTTTTGGCCTGTAAATCGTTCTAATAACGGCCCTCTAACCGGTGGACTTGCAGCTGGACTGATGTTTAAAGACCTTCTCATTTATGGAAACCTCTACACCTCTCTTCCTAACCTCGCTAAGTTTTAGTCCGGCCTTGTCAGACCCCACACTCTCCTAGTGGGATTCTCTGCCTTCGTCTCGCTAAAACTAGCAGCTCCTTGGGAAAGACCTCTCCCTCGCGGACAACGGTTGCCGTGGCCCTACAAACTTTGCCTAGCAGTGTCTCCCACGGTGATTCAGTCTGCCTCTCTCCGGTTCACACTCGCCTTTGGAATCAGGACCAAATAAACTACCTACCCTATACCTCTTCTCGCTCCTCGTGACGACCCGACAGCTATGATTATAAAAATTGAATTATAGTAGGTAAAAAATAATCGGCTTACATCAGCACTTTTCGTGAAAACAAAACTGGATAAATACAGATTCATATTCGTGGCTTGAGATGTGAGGGTTTTTGAGGACTAACAATATAATTTCATTTTAAACATTGGGTGTTTTAAAAATAGTAGAAAATGAAATTTTTAATTCTATTGAGATTCTAGGATCTTGTCCAGTCAAGCGTCCTGTACTAACTATTACATTATATGTTCGATGTACATTTGCTAATGTAATAGGCATAAGGGTTTTCAGGTAGCAGCCCCCTTGATGGTCATATAATATGGGTCAGTGGCACGCTAGTCACCTGATAATGCGCTCCTGCAATTATCAGCACCTTTTCACGTAACCAAGCACACACATAACCAGAAGCCATCCCTTGATTGGCATTGAGAACACCGGTTGGGCACCAACCAGAAGAAATAGTCCACCGGTGATCAGGACCTCTGCGCTTGAGGGCCCCCGATTAAGTTAAACCATATTATTGTTAGTACTGTCATTTTTATCATATTTCATCCCCTATTCATATAAAAAAAAAGCAGAAAATTGTGGCTAAAACAGATTAGAGGAAGTAAAGAAAGTATTCTTGCCACTTGCGATGCTCTTTTTCCACACCATTAATCATTCCTCCACATCAGTCCTTTAGCTTCCACCTTTTCACTCTTTAATGGGTTTTCCAAGCTATTAGTTATGAATATTGGAACATTTTTAATAAGAAGTATTATCAAAACTAAATTTTTAATCAGAAACGATGTACGAAGAAATTATGTACTAATTATAGTAGATTTTTGTTTTTACTTGTTAAGTCTGGCCTTTTGTATTGTTTTCGTACTAGCTGGTGAAGTGCCTAGAGGATTTGCCTCCTCGGTTGGTCTCCAATTTGCTTTCCTTTTTAAGTTAATCAAAATCAAGAGTGGTTATTAGCAATTTCTGAACGTAAATAAATAATATATTTTATTATTTTTGTTTAAACAGATTGAACCCATAAAGATAAAATGTAAGTGGGTTAATACATAAATTTTTTTTTTATTTGAAAACTCTTGTGCAATACTGACAATATTATGGATTGTCAACTTTAAAATGGCAACTAAAAATATAGCTGTTTGAATTAGGTACAACGACTGTTTTTGACATTACAATAATTTTCTTGAAACAAGCAACCCATTAAAAAGCGCTTTCTTGATCAATTCAATTTTTCACCACCAGGTGACTACATGGACACCGCTAGCTCGAAATTCACAGCACACGTTTTTTCTTTTTCACGGATTTTTTTTTTTTTTTTTTCTAACTGTCGAACACTTCATTAAAATTAATTTTTTTACAGCAATCAACTAGAGTTTATTAGGGACTAGTTTCTTTGGGGGAAAAGGGTCCTTTAGCCAAAACCACTTCACTTCATACAGTATCACAAATAGCTCACAAAATCAAATGACGGTTGGTTTGGAGGAGGTCATGAGGCCATCTTCATCTTATGCGTCGCTCTTGGTTGCCGGGGATGAGATGGGAGAGTAGAACGTTGGCATAAGTATTACCAGAAGGAAGACCAGAAGGCGGGAAAGGAAGTTTTCATAGCGGGCGGTTGCTGATGATGAATGGTATGTTGAGATCAGCGTGAAATTTTTTGTCGTAAAAGGGATTGAAAGAATTGGATGTGAAGGATATTGGAGGGCTTGGCACTACCCCACTTCAATTCCGTAGGAGCAGACTGATTGGAGTAAATCAGTCTCTTGATTTCTATATTTATTTTTTAACGATTGTCGATGAGGCAAATAAGTAGTTTCTTGTTGATTAGACGGGATATGCTGGCCCCCAAGTGAGTTGCATGTCCAGTTCAAGTCGTAAATAGTTGTTCTGGCATTTTACAGGAATGGTTTGGATGAACAGCAATATTGGAGGACAGGACGAGCGACAGAGGGCGAAAGTGACATGAAAGGGCTTGTCAGCATTTCCTTTGAATTATGCCTAAACTGAATGTCTGCGTTGAACTTATTAAGCGTAAAAATGTCGACGTCGAGTTGGTTCAGCTCGCATTTTTATTAAATTACATGCTTTTAAAGTCATTGATTACGTTGGTTACATTATTATAATTTAGACATATGAATGAAATCCTCCCCTAAGATATATGTGCCTCCTCAACCACCCTCCCTCCACCCAAGGTAGTGATACTGGTTCAACAAGTTCTGTGGTTACAAAACACAACTATTGTACTCCACGACTATTTATAATTATTAGATAAAGAAATAATATTATTTCTTTATTGTCTTTATTTATTGTATAACAAATATTAGGCAGAATCAAGCACTGCTTGCAATTAGGAACTTAATAATCTGAAATGTCCTTATCGTGTATTGAAAAAACGAAAACAAGATTGAGGAGCTACTTGGAAGCCGGTGTCACTGGAGCTGGAGCCGTGAGAAACTATGTGACCCGAACAATGTGATTTCGATTTTCCCTTGATTGAAATTTGGAACACATTTACAAAACAACCCACATTTACAAAACACATTAACAAAACAATCCCACAAAATTAAATTTCTTCAAAACGTATTACGTTTCCGGTTCATAGATGAGTAGCTGTTACATAGTTTTTATTTATTGATTAAAACAATAATACAAATTTTCACCAACTAAATTACATTGGCCATTGACTATATTTTAATTAAGTATACGATACAAAGTGGTACTCAATGGAATCAGTATGTGTTTCCTAAATATTCATTAAATGATTTGAAAAAACTACTAGATATTTTGCAATAAAAATATTTCATTTTATTTGTTAAACACTCTTGTTCACTTAGAATCATCTTTTCAACAAATAAAGAATTTCTTAACTAACTAAAATATTAATATGAAAAAAAACCTATCTTTAATATAAAAAAAATATGAACGTATAAATACGCGATTTCTATTGTCCGGCCTGATAAGTTAGTTTGTAAGAATACACTTTGTAATTCTATTATGTTACAGTCTCTAAAGTATCCTTAAACTTGAGTACTCAACTATTGTACTCCACGACTATTCATAATTATTAGATAAAGAAATAATATTATTTCTTTATTGTCTTTATTTATTGTATAACAAATATTAGGCAGAATAAAGCACTGCTTGCAATTAGGAACTTAATAATCTGAAATGTCCTTATCGTGTATTGAAAAAACGAAAAAAAGATTAAGGAGCTACTTGGAAGCCGGTGTAAGAATACTGATAAGTTAGTTTGTAAGAATACACTTTGTAATTCTATTATGTTACAGTCTCTAAAGAATCCTTAAACTTGAGTACTTTAAATAAAGAGATCATCAGCACTTTTTGAAGTGTGTTAAATATAAATTTGAAATTGATTGGATAGTTTTTACGACCGCTATCTAGAACAGGCAGATTGACAGGCAAAATACGATAGCCTTCTATCTGAGTAAAGATAGAGCTTCTTCCTCCGAGACTGGCAAAAATTTCATAGACCATATAAGAAGTCAAGCAATAGATAATTAAACTTTGAAATAGGTTAAATTAAACAACCACGAGTGAAAGGTCGTATGACACAGCCAAGAAATAAAAAAATACTTAAATAATCTAAAAAAGTTGATCTAGCTTGTGCACCCCCGGTATTTTAACATATGACTTATCTACCGTAAAACTTTATCATTAATCTATATCACCATCTAATATTCCAGTCAGAGTTCTCTCGTTGGAAAAATGCTTCGCATTCCGGGCACTTCTTGGACACGTCCCGTTGTATTTGTAATAAACGTGATGTAAACACAATGCACGAATGTCCTTTGATGAGGATGGTAGAAATTTCGATTCCTAAATTTTCATGATGATATGGTAATAAATGGAAATGAGTGGTGCCTAATGGAGTGTGTACAATTTGGTAGTATTTTCTCCCTACTCTTTTTGTTCGTATAGTACACAGGTGGTCTGAAAAGTTTCCGACCTCAACATGATAATAAAATAAATAAAAGCTAGTGAAATAAAAGCTTTGTTAGGTCGTAGTGTTATCACCTAGTTTAGAACCAATCTTAGGGCTGTAGAAGGAGTTGAAGCCTGTAGGTGTAACACAAAACATTTTGTATATTTCGTTGGTAATGATTAGAAGCCATTGCGATACTAGTATATTTTACATACCGTGTCGGGTCGTCACGAGGGGGGTGCCTAGTTACCCTAGCTCTAGTGACGAAGTAAGGGTTGATTAGGCTATGACCTGGACAATCGCTTCATGACGGGTCTTACTACCGTACTAACTGACTCCATATTGGATAGGTATGTGCCCCGACAATGCTCTATGTTCAGGAGAAGAGGTATAGGGTAGGTATTGTAGGTAGTTCATGTGGTTTTTAATAACCACGAATTCACACTCGGTATCTGAGGGTAGGCGAAAACCATCCGGATCACAAAAGTGAGTGTGAACCGGAGAGAGAGGCCGACTGGATTGCCGTGGGAGACACTACTAGGTAAAGTTAGTAGGGCCACGGCAACCGTTGTCCGCGAGAGAGGAGAGGTCTCTCCCAAGGAGGTGCTGGTTTTAGTGAGACGAAGGCAGAGCATCCCACTAGGAAAGTGTGGGGTCCGACGAGCCCGGACTAAAACATAGCGAGGTTACGAAGAGAGATGTAGAGGTTTTCATAAATGAGAAGGCCAAATCTTGAAACATCAGTCCAGCTGCAGTTACCAGTCAGAGACCCGTTGTTAGAATGATTTACCAGTTGTTTTTTTTTAATTTCATAACCTCTTTATTTAACACACAATGTACAAAAAATAAATTAATAAATTTGGCTTTACATGTTTCTCCTCGTGCTGCATACACAGATGCATTCGAAGGAGTGCATAAATATAATACATTTTCTCTTTGAAGTTAAAAGTTCAATAAAACACCTACACACACTAGGTGATGAGGCTCACCTTCAGCTTGCAACCGTAGAAACACTAAAACACTAAAACCTAAACCTAGAACCTAAGACTAATGCGTTCCAGCCGCGACAGTGTCCTGCCATCGATGGGGGAACGGAGTGGGGGTTATCGTGTTAAACGTAGGATGAATTCATCCACCGTAGGCAGCTCAAAGATATCGTGAAGCTCACTATTGCTCCGCTGCTCGAATGAATTATTTCTGACCACTTTCATCAGTATACCGTTTTGGAACTGTTGGAATCGCCGAGCTGTCGTATACGTCACGAAAAAGCGGTGCACCATACAGCAGAGTAGGCCTGAGTATACTCTTGGAGATCAGTAGCTTCAGACGCAGTGATAGATTTGGGGAAGTCAATAAGTGCGTAAGCTGGTAAGAATGATTTACCGGTTTTTTTGGGGGTTTTTTTTTAACCCCATGAAGTTATACAATGAAAATATTTGATTTACCGGCCAAAGCTAGGCCTTATTTATAGCCCCCAGTAACCAATGCTCTGGGGTGTTATTCTGACCAACCAAACCGCAGGGTTGCGGTGACGCTTGCTTGTTCTAGGCTGGGACCCAATCAGCCTCCTAGCCACTACCTGACTCTTCCTTCAAGGGCCTCTGACTAGTTTTTTTCAGCTCCGTCTTTTATTGTTTACAAAATTTACACTGGTATGACTTATAGTTTGGTAATGTTATTTACATTTGTTTAAATTAATTTATAACATATTATAACCAATTTACAATATAAATACAATAGAGTATAGGGTGATTTATCTTATGTAGTTAGCGGTCGCTACATACCGACCAAGGCATCTCCTTTACAAATATAGATTCCAGCTTAATCTTCCTCTCTTCGTCATTATTTTAATGAAGAGAACGCTGACATAAAAATTATATTTAGGTAGTCCTTTTAATAATAACATTAAATTTTACAAAGAAACTGCTTGACAAGGAGATAATTACAGGTCTTTGAAAAGTTATTTTTTTCCTCTTTGTCTTATAAAGCCGCTCTTCAACCAGTTTCCAAGAGCTCTTTAATCAATGAAATGAGAGGTATTTCGTTAAACATTGAAGTTTTAACGCGAAGTTCAATCATTAAATAATATATATTAACAGGGCGATAATTATTGGATGAAACGTAAAATAATTTAAACTTTGTGAATCGCGTACCAACCATGAGATGTTTTATTCATAATTATTAGGCATAAACCGTAATTAAGGTGCAATTTTAAATAAACACTATTCAATACTTGAATCTAATGTAGTCCCAGCACACATCGCAAAAAACAAATATTTATTTAACAGTCCAGGAAATGAACTTATTAGAAAAAATATAGGTTTTGATGGAGTCACAAAATGTAATATCAGTCCCACGTCGTTCTATTATCCGATTTCACAATGGTCAAAATCATTCCTTTATTGTTTATGGTAGATATTTCTAGGTTAAAAATTCCAAGAGTTCTACTAATTTTGAGTGACAAATTATATCTGTCATAGTACATATTTGGAATACATGAATACAGAAGACTATTGAGTTGGTATGGCCTCACGGAAAATGCTTGCGTGTTAAGACATGACAAAATATAAGTTGGAGATAACATAAATCTTTTGGTGAATCACTACAAAATGATTAAAAACTTTTATTACCAATTATATGTGTAACAAAACAGCGTTGAGTATGTACCATTCCGAGAGATTAGATTACCGGCACTGACTGGTATCTGCACTTCCTAGACGGCTGGAAGAGGATAAACGCGTGCCTTTGACATCAGCATTGAAAGAATAAAAAAATAAGAACACATGTTATAACAAAACGAGGAAGGTTATCTCGGATGTGTGTAAGCTTCGATTGAATATACGGAGATACCTGTGAGAAATAGTGAGTGTTCTAAAGGAGGAAAGATAGACGGATCTTAGGAAAGGACTGTATTAAAGGTAACTCAAGCAAATTCACTTGGTGTGGGGGACATTAATCCCCGTGGGAGCTTAGGACATTCAATTATTATATCAATATACAATGAGCATTATGTGTTATAGAAATTGTTTAAAATGAGTTATTAACTTTAATAAACCAGTAGTTTTGGCGTAGAAAAAGGATCGTTTTTATTTGTACCTTTCCCAACCAATTCACCCGGTTATAAATTGGTGCAGGCTAGCTGATAAGTCTTCCATAATTCTTTCCAGGTTCCTAACTTCCCGTTCCCTGATTTCTCAACCTCTTCCAAAGGAAAATTTCCTATTTCCCGGTAGGTACGGGGCTGTTACAATATGTACTCCCATTTAGTGCTCAACAGTCTAACCACTCACTTACTCTGGTTATAGAAATGAAATACAATCATTTTCCATCTAGGGATTTGAACCCTATACCTTCATTTTAGTGCTTTTTTTAGTTTTTTTTCATACTCTAAAAGCAGTGTATTTCTTCTTTTGGTCTACTGAGAAGCTTTCTAGGTTATAACCTTGAGTAGTACGTGACAAGATCATATTGTTGCTACTTTAAATTTATTGCTCCTTAGTATTCATGATGTAGACCTCTTGATTAAGGATATGTCGTTTTGAACTTGAAGTATACAAAGTATAGTTATTTTGATTTAAATTTAACCTACAATATATATTTATCTAAAAGGCGCATGAAATAGACCAATTTTACCCAGCTGGAACTGATAGCTGTCAGTATGTGTCTGTCTATGAATGCTAAACTATATAAATGTTTTTACGGCTACTCTCCCAAACTGTGTCAAGCAATCCTTGTAGTTTATCAGGCAAATAATTGTTATTATCCTCTTTGAAATAACGGAGGACTGTTCTTCAACATAACTGTGGACTAACGCGATCGAACCTCACTTGTGTTGCAGTACATTATTGAAAACGCTGACCGTGGAAATTTTCATTCGTTTGCTACCTATAAGAGAGTTTTGAAAAAAAAATTAAATAAAGGCCTAGTGCCCTGTAAGATGCTTATGTTCAATTGATATGCAGTAAAAACACAATCTCTACGGTCATCTTCTGTACTTGGGATAAATTAAATTATCAAAAATGTTCAATAGAATCGATAAATTAATTCAAACTGTCAAATATTTTAATATAAGTTAATATTATTCAAGTAAACTCCATCTATTTTTTGTGATAACAGCTCGTGATATATTTGACATGTGGTTGGTACTTTCTTCAAATATGCTCTTGTGTGACCCATAAACCTATAAAGTGAAATTGATTTTATTAATATTTTTGCTGGAACCTATCATCCCAGTAGTTCCAAACTAAATGGTACACGCTTTCACCGCCGTTACCGTTGCAAGAAATGGATGGGATTCTCTAAATTTAACACCACAAAAACACAGGTCAAAATATTCACACTCAAAGCTCAGTCTTGAAGGTCTTCAAAATTTAATAACAAGAAGACATCTTCAAATCCCTTGCAGCACAAATGTTGGTGTTTACTTGGACATTAAACTATCTCAAAAACTACACGTAGGCTTACTTTAAATTATTATAATAACACAAACACTTACAGAAATGGTTTTCTCAACTTAGAAAAAACTTGAGCGTGTTACATACACTTCTCAACGCCCACATAAGGCAATCCTCATCTGTGATCCTTCTCATTCACCCCATATCGGAACCGCTACTTAATAAACTGTATTTGCAAACAAAGTAGTCTAGACCAAAGTGGCATGGGATCTGACTGGGCAATCTAGCAAAGGACTCCGAGCTGAGTACTACGACCCACTGAAGCTCACCCAGCGTAACCATCTTAAAACCTATTCTACAATGGAAATACATTCATAATTAATTTTAAAAAATAAATGTGTTTTCTTGAAACAAAACAAACAGCTGGTTTATAATACAATGTAAGCGAATAGCATCCTTCTAAAAGTAATTTTCGTCCGAGGAAAATTTTAAAACACCCAATTTCCACGAACAAAATTTTGTTTCAGTTCATTCTGTGATCGTCCGGCAGATTTGAATTTTTTTTTCGACCTAATTTTATCCAAAACAACTTTGTTGAATTTCGTGATGGCCTGACCGAAACAACCTATTATATATAAGTCCCTCTTATAAATGAAGCCCTAGTGAGCGAAAAATTAACTTTTTAGTATAAACTAAGTAAAAACATACAAATTGGAAGGTCATATGCCCTTCATTTTGGATTTTTCTTTTGGCAAAACAAACAGGGATCTCTTCTATATTTTTTTTTCATTTAAGTAAGTTTGGTGGTTTGACTTTTGAAAGTCCAAACATGAAGAATCGTCTGAGCAGTCATAAAATTGAAAGCGACTAAGAATAAAACATAGCAGTTAACGGGGTGGATAAATATAACTTCAGAGTGAGATTATCGTCAGATGATTTCCGATTTTCGCCTTGTTGACATGTTCGATTGGGCGGAAAGTTGATGAGGCACTCTTGATAAGAGCAAGTGGCTTGCCCGGTCGGCTGCTTGATAACTACGTCGGGAACTTCCCATCACTCCAGGGGCCTCAGGGATGATGTTCGCTCGATACAAATCAAATTTACTCGTGTCACGGTTGAACAAGCCTCGAGGATAACACACTCCATTTCACTATTATACCACGTTCATACTGCCATGGCCATATCATCATAAACTGTACAGTTTCGTTTCTTCCCTGGACATTGAACACCAAAGCTCTTAACAATATATAACTCCTCCTCCCCATTATGGCGCAAATTCATAATGTAAGAGATCTTTTGTATTTTCGGCTGAAATTCGTAATATACAAGTAGCTAGATTGTTTTTATGGCCCATCTAAACAAGCCAATTTTTACCGTCCTTAAAATGAGAATAGATGCCTTGTATACCAGACAGCTCTGACTGGTGTGCCGCATTCACCCTGTTCGATCTAAGGTTAACGGAAGGACTGGTGAGCACTACGCTGAGTGTAATATCACAGAGAGTTCAATTCGGAAGTGGTTCAGTGACGGTGTGGGGTTGAATTTCTTTGAAGATGAACACAAAGCTCCACGTGTTCCGCAGGCCTTCCCTTAATGCCGATTTGTATGTGAGGGATATTAATCAAGAGTACGTGATCCTTTTTGCACCATTTATTAATGAAAATTTCATTTTCATGCAGGATAATTCACGACCACACGTGGCAAGGTTTCGCAAGACCTTAATGATGTGAGTATACGAACTTGGAGGCCGGTATTTCCTCAAAAGCCAGTTCGTATCATGGTACTAAATCCTACAGAGCACACGTGGAACGAGCTTGGCAGACGTGGCAGGTCAACTCCCCCTTTAACTTACACGAGCTAAGAACTTCTTTAGTAGAGACGTGGGAGCATATGAATCAAGAGGATGCAGCAAACTTGATAAGAAGCATGCCTTGAAGACCACGAGGATGTGGTTCACGCCAGAGAAATTATCCGGTACTAAAACGTTTTCCTAATCAGAAGAATTGTTTTATCGTGATCAGAAATTTATGTGAAATTTTTTTGAATGTTTATTGGAGTTTTCCTTCTTATTTATAACCCCTTATCACTGAAAATGTTTAATAATAATTAAAAACTAATTTCAACCCAAAATCATTTGATTAGTAAGCAAATATTTGAATTTTTCTAAGTGAGCCGCATTTTTTTGTAGAGCAGTGTATTAGAGTAGTCACATTCTTTTCTATGCGAAAGTTTAAGCAAGCATAGCTATTCTTATGATTGTCTAAATACTGGGCAGCATTAATTGATGTGCTTGAATGATCTATATTGGTTGCGATCATCCACGTGGAGGTGGGGTTCTAAACGTAGCAACAGATAACATTTGAGAATTCACAGTGGCAAGTTTCGTAGTCCAAACTAAACGG
The DNA here is from genome assembly GCA_930367205.1 of Acanthosoma haemorrhoidale. Lineage (NCBI taxonomy): Eukaryota > Metazoa > Arthropoda > Insecta > Hemiptera > Acanthosomatidae > Acanthosoma > Acanthosoma haemorrhoidale. Next base: position 44,774,441 of record OV884013.1, read on the forward strand.
TCTTTTTTTCATTCTTGAACATCTTTCTTGATTGCCTTTCGCGTTTGGTTCTTACTCGACAGAGTTTCTAGACTAAGGGTTTAATTGTTTTTTTCATAATTAACTAAAACATAATCACCCTATTTTGAGTTTTTGAACTTTTCTTCAATATCGATTGGATCATTTTTACGGCTACTAACGTACAGTGCAAATATACAGACAAACGAACTACGATCGCGACGTACCAATATGTTTCTCCCAAGTCGGGATCAAACAATAATTCGCAGTCACGACTTAAGACGTGTGACATGGAATCGTAGATCTTAATGGCCTGCAAATAACATAACAATTTGTAAAAAATAAATTGGGTGATGTGAGGCGTTTTGTATCTAAACCAGCTCAATCTACTTTTTTTTAAACTAACTTCTTAAATCTTTTTCGTATATTAGGCCTATTTTATAACTTTCTTTAGTTATGCTCCAACCCATTAAATAAGCATATAAAGTACATAAATAAAGTGCATTCTCGTATTAGACCTAACTCAGGGAACTTTTTTTGCCTCATCTGTAAAATTTCTGAAAGTGGATCGTGCTGTTTTGAAACTATTCGACTCGTATATGATAGCCTAATTTTTACAGTTGCAGAAAAAAAAAACAGAAACGGGGATCAAAAATTAAACTTTTTTTTCGCTCCTAACAAGTACGGTTGGACAAGTGTCATCATGTAGTTTTTGACTTAATAGCCCCTCCGTAATCGTACCAAGTCCCATTAATTTTCAATATATTTTCCATTTTTCGTGTATTTTATTTATTTTACAACATTATCGATGTAAAGAAATGTTTTTGGAAAGAGTATAATATGCAATGCTACTGATCCGTATATCAACCAGGAAAAAAACAGAGAGGAACGCCCAAAAATTATTTTTAGGTAATTTAACCGAAAATGCTCTCATAATATTTTCGAAAAATGTTTGAAGTGAGGGTGTTGCATGGAAAGGTGCTTCTAGCAATCGTAATGAAGCGTCTGAATTACTACCTAAAATTAAATTTGAGATTGGCAGCCCCTGACGAGCTTACTATCCCGGCAGTTCTAGAGCAACCTCCAGCATCCTTGATTTGGCCCCAGTTAGGGATGATTGGATTGAAACAAGAATGTTGATACGATTAATCAAAGGGTATGCCAGACCAAAGTATATAAGTATTGATCAAAGCTGTATAAACTCATAAGAAGGGTGGGATTCAATTAATATATGTTTTCATATTTTTGTGAAATTTAATATTTAAAAATATTTCTTATCATTTTCAGTTATACATACTTTTTAAAGATTAAAATTGATTCATCGCTTTCAATTAAAAGATTAGAATTTTGGAGAAATGATAATGTGCTTGTTGTATTCTTGGAAGAGGTGGCCTTATTTACCATAACCGAGGATCTAAAATATAACCTAAATGATTTATTTACTTTCGGTGTAGTTTTTTACACTTTCAGGAACTGCAGGTGTGTCTATTGGCTTTCGTACAACTCTTATATATTATTATTATTACTTTGATGGCATTAATTAAAAGAACTTTGAATATTCACCCTGTAAGAACAAACAATGATGATGCTTAAATTGCTTAATTTTTACGTGTTTACGCTTAACGGAAAATCATTTATATATGGCAGGTCTCCCACGGCGTATACAATAACTTTATCACTCCAAAATAAAAGATAATTTTAAAAAAGCAGTTGGGACTTGAGGTTTCTCAGCACTACTCAAGAATACGAACCCTCTCCCTACAACAGCTGAACACCTCCACGAAATTGTATTTGATGAATTGCCGGTCGTAAATGCTCCAGGTGAGTTGTATATTGAACATTCCAATGTGTCGTCTCACTTGCCTCAGGTCAATGAGAACAAGGACCCCCACGGGCATTTCCTTCTCTTGTGGCTGTTGAGATTGCAAGGAGTAATTCAGTCAAAAATATTTTCTTATAAAACTAAGAATTACTAAATAATATTTTTTAATGAGTGGGGTCAATGAAACTATACGTTTGAACACAGTTTGATATTCATGGTACAGTATTAAATTAATTACAACTCATCGTCTGGATCGTTAAAAAAAAATTATGAGTCACGTTTAGCAACTTGGAAAAACACAAAGAGTATCTGATTCTCTCAAAATGTGGCAAGAAAAAAAACGTATAATTAAAAGATTTTATTTTTAACTGTGCCCTTTGTTTTGGAACAACGTTACTGTCATTTTATATATTTTGCAAATAAAATTATTTTCTATCTAAAAAATAGTTACACTACTAGGTATGCAACGTTACAAGGAAAACCTTGTCTTGATTACTGTCTAATCTTGGATACTTTTGGAAATGAATCTTTTTTACCTCGCTCACACAATATCTCCCGATTCTTAAAGCCCTATTGAATATTAGCTTAAAACTATTATTTGTCATATCGATATTTTATTGATTTTTAAAATAACAACTGTATGAGAATACAGAAAAAAAATTCACTCTCCATGTTTTGTTTTTTAGTTCCCAGTTAGGCATTTGAGGACTGTGTATGATGTAAAATTGTTCACTCATCTTTCAAAATATTCAAAAAAGTTATATACCGAATCAGTACTTTCCTACGGTTCAATATATGTCAAAACTTTTCATTTGTTTTCGAATTGGCTGAAAATAAAAACAAACATTTCCTTTAATTTGTATACATAATTATACTGCACACTTACGGAATCAGGCCCTATGTCTTAAGTCTGTGAAGATTGGCTCAAATGATGTCTGCCATTATGTGTGCTGTATGTAAAAGTATGTATTGTATGTTATCAGACTATCCCTAGTAGGGACTAGAAAAACCTTAGTTTTTAAAGTCACTAGGCTTTAACCTAAGTTAACTTAAATGGCAACAAACGGTAGATTATAACATTGTTGAATGGTGCTTTGTGAGCAAACTAAATCCCAGCAGTAGACGGAATCCCATTCCGCCTGTAATGCTATTGATCCTCCCCCTTCAATTCGATGGATTGTTCAACGATATGGTACATCAATAGAATCATGTAACTTGCCTATTCGAAGTTTATATTTGAAGCTGATAGAAAAGTACTTCCTATCAAACAGTTCATCAGTCTCATGGAAGACCAGATGTAGATATAAGCTATAAATTTTATCGTTGGATTATTACTAGAACGAATCTCATTATTTATTCAACGTCCAATGTAGTCTTCCCAAAACTTTTAAGAAGAAACTGAACGTTGTTTACTTAATTTAAACCAACAACCAGCAATTAAACCATTATCTCCTCATTTGTTTTATCAGTAGTAATTTCCGGAGTACTGCTGCACGCCTATCTTGATCAACTGAACACTTTTTTAGCATATAAATACATCTCACAAACCAACCAAGCCCTCCTAGATATTATTTTATTCTATTCTTCACTTTGAAAAAAAATACAATCAGGCTTAAAACACCAGTGTGTAATGTCAGTGGGTAATTGTGATAAACGATCTCATTCATACCATACATTCAATAAACTAAACAAATGTAAAATAAACCAACTGTATCTAAGAGATTTGTAATACTAAAACGTTTGAAAGCCATTAATAGACTTATCTGAACCATAAGGAAAATCGTAAGAACACCGGGACTAGCACGAGAAACACTCATGATAAGTATCACATACCACTCTATGGGGACAGCAACATCAAGCGTATCCCTTCAATAAAAAGTCCTGAGAAGAATAGTAAATTCCCACGTCAGCAACAAACCCTTTCATAACGATCTTAATAAACCCTACAATTAGTCATTATCTTGAACCCATCCATCCCAAGTTCATTAAAATTTCATATTAACCTATCCAACCACCCTAATCCCCTAGCACAATCATTACTCTGTGCCACTCATCCCTAAAATCCTCCTCGGAGGCTAAAGCGGCAGTGGCCTCGTGACTTGCTATAAATACGTGACAGTTGGAGTCCTAGCAATAGCTACTTTCTCCAATCATGTCCTGAGTGTCTGTAGCTCTCGCCCTCTTGGTCAGCCTTCACTGGCTGGTATCTAGTGACGCGGCTGATGGAGGAGCGAGGGGGGACTTCCTCTTTCGCATGAATGATTTACAACCATGTGGATTTGGGAGGTCTCTGGGCTGTTTTCAAATGTTCTATGAATGAGCGAGTGAATAAAAATTGTAAATATGTTATGAATTTATCACAATTACTTATTGGCCAATAAGGCAGATGGTAATGTTATCACAATAAAAATATCATTTGAAAAGAAAATATTGTGTAATAGGTTTTCATATATAGTTATTAGTACGGATAACTAAACCCAAATCATCACAAAACAAATAGAATAACTATTTGTAGAATAGAAAACTAGAAAGTAGAAGCAAAGGTTTACTACTTTAAATACCTAAATATGGATTGGCCAATTGTATTGTATGTGAACCTTAGTAACTTCTGTTACGTTGTATATTGTGTGGTTAAGATTTAATTACTAGAACTACAAGACAAAAAAAAATTCTACTTAGGCCCGGTACACAGTTGCAAAAGTTATCGGAACGCTGCGTCATTATCAATCGTTCAAGGCGTCACGTAGAGATAAGATGAAATTCTGAGCAGCTCTATTGGGATTCACAGGGGACACCATTACCTACGCCTGACGTCACTCCCAATAGTTATCTAGGTTGCCGCAGGTACCTGTGAGACGCGTGTCCCATTCCTTACACGGATACTAGACAGTGCTCACATGTCTATAGGAGAGGGCACGTAGTCGCAGCGTTGTATCTCCTATCGTATCTACAGCTTGTGAAGACTCTCTGCACCATGTCTCATAAAAATGTTGATGTCGTACTTTTCATGGAAGATGTAAATACTTGCCCGGTAATATAGGGTGTTAGCCATGATTGTGCCATTGAAAATAACGCAGGGCCCCGATAATTTTTGCAACCAAGTGTGCACCGGACCTTACTCATGCATTTACTCAAAAGCTATTCTAAAACTCTTCATTCACCGACACATCAAGTTTTGGACTCGTTGCAACATCACGGCAATATAGGCGGGTATATATACCTGATATACCTGGTGGTTATCACTATGACTCTATCCCCATTCCTGTATCGATGGCAACAGGCTTTCCGGGAAAACTAGTTTATTTAGATTTAGGTTAGTATTAGCTAATATCTTGTTTCAAATTTATTTTTATACATCACCATCTCTAATCTGTCCTTAAACAGTAATAAAAATAAGAATTTTAGAATACCTTCCAGACTATGAATTGAGAAAGCTTAAAAGCATGAAATAAGAGGGCGAGTTAGATAGATAGAGATAATTTTCTTAGATTGGGCACCATCTTTACAGTATTTTATTATTGTTTTTATCTCGAATGATAATTATAAAATTAGTGGGATCACCTAAACTAATAATTATGCGTGGGGGCCAGCCACTGGTCATCATCCCCACTCAATCCACGAGCGGCTGTGACTCTCTAGTCCTCTATCTGGTCTTTGACTTACGGCGATGCAGTCAGAGAGGGTGAAGGGGGGAAGCAGGTGGAATCGCTTTAGGAGTGGGAAGGGGGGTGTGAGGCAAAATGTGAATTTTTTGTAAGCCTTCTGCTCTGGGAAAGGTATTAAATATAAAGTTATGCCCAAATAGTGGGAATTCCATTGCCATAAGCGGAAACCAGAATCGCTCGAGGAGGGGATATGATTAGATGATTATTGATATTTCCTTTATTGGTCACTAAAGTCGTTTATAAAAAAAAGAAAGGTGAAAACCGTTAGTTTATATTGTATAAATGTAGGTATGCATATGAATTGCACATAACAAGAATGAATTCCCACATGACGTCTTATACTTTTTAAATATTCTATACACCAAATATTAATGCCTTCCGGTATGTCAATAGGAAACAAAGAGAATCTCTCTCTCTTTTTATATATATATAAATATATATTATATATTATACATGTATTACTTTTTATTTATTTTATTATTATAAAATATATTATTATATATATTATATGGCTTTTTAATATATTATTATAAATTTATTTATTTATTTTTGATAGTACAAAAATATACTATAATAAGACAGTAATACAGCCGTTTGCCGCAGTGTCGACTTTTCATTACGTCGTGTATATTTTCAGTAAGTCTCTTCCTCCCCTATATGTTCCTCTCATTGCTATAAGATCTCAGCTGACAGCTAGATCGCCTAGAAGGGCGAAGATAATTATTATTTAATAGATAAGATAAAAGTCATGGTTATATCGACGGTTAACAAGGGATAGGAACTTTCCAAGTATTACCTGAGGATTTCACCGCTACTTTCAAATATAATTGTTGTCCAACCTAAATAACAGGTTCTATGTTTTTATATTTTTTATCCCAAAACGAGGTTGAGTCTCTAATTAGTTAATAATCGTAAAATAATTAAGTTGGTATAAATTAAAAAAATATGTTAAACAACAGTAAAATGACAAGGATATTGTGAGTAGGATGAGCTACTTTAAACTTACACAGATTTTGTTTTACTTATTAAAACTGTATTACCCTTTGTTCTCAATTTTTTAAATCATGTTCATTACTCACATATCAAAACTCTGACAATGGCATGCACACTTAGTTGCATATGTTTTTAGTGACTTGCTGCTACCACACGTCTTTCTCTCTTAGCTTTTTGGAATACATATAATGTTTATATAAACTATATTAAACGTTTTCTTGGCATCATGTCAAATAGTTTTTTTAAAAAAATGTTTGTAAATGTATCGGATATTCAATTGAGAGAGAGAGAGAGAGAGAGAGAGAGAGAGAGAGAGAGAGAGAGAGAGAGAGAGAGAGAGAGAGAGAGAGAGAGAGAGAGAGAGAGAGAGAGAGAGAGAGAGAGAGAGAGAGAGAGATTCGCCCAGTAGACATGGATAATTGGTTCCAATCTTCACAAAAAAGCCACTTCAACTCTAGCCAATTAAATATCTAAGTGCTTTGTTTGAGTTTTAATGCAAAGTAGAAACAGAAGTTTGCACTTATAATGTTTTGTACGGACTTGAAAAAGGAAGGACTTCTTATTTTAGCTATTTATATATATATTATTTTTATTTATTTGATTTTTTTCATGATCAGAAACATGCATATTTCATATAAAATAAGGGAGACAAGCACAATAAGGACAAGCCGTCTTCACCAAACTTGAGTAAGTGTCATTATTCAATGGAATAATTTTTATATAAAAAAAAAAGTATTTTCCGTGATATTGAGTAAGGGTATCTTGCCATACTGAATAATATTATAGTACCAAATAATATAGCGGCCTGTAATTACTTCATCATTAAAAATGTCACCGAAAGTGTATTTGTAATTTTTGAAACCTCAGTATCATATAGATGGAAGCTGTTTTGCAAGATAATTTTGGTTGGTGCTCCAGAGATACTAAAAAGAAAGAAATCTAACGAAATATGATAAAGGGTCAAATGTGACGCAAATTTAATGGGCATTCCTTTCAAGGCCTGAAAAAGGAGCAGTTCTAGACCCCTATCAGATTTCGTTTATGCCATTTTATATGTTATAGTATGTTTCTGATCCTTGGATCTCTTAATTTTATAAGGCATTCAATTTTTTTTCTTTAATGTTATTGAATCGACTCACCATATATTACTTTATACACATATTTATATCTTGCAAAAAAAAAAAAAAGTGCCATATTGACTTCAATTCGGAGAAATAAACTCTATTTTTATGTCTTTCTAAACTGTAATCATGACTCAATCCCTCTTCAACATCTATTTTTGAACGTTTAAAAGTTCGGTCAACAGACTTTTATGACCCCCGCTGATAATTATCTTAAAGTGACGTTAATTGGTTTACTTTTAATTGTATCGATCGTTAAAAGTTCTAATTTTGTATCTCGTAACTTGCCTTTAGGCCTCAGAAAGCCCAGTGAAAGAGTAATAAAATTCTTCCATTTTCGGTTTTCATAATTTATTGGTGCTTTTTTACCATAACCCCTTATATTTTCACCACTCTTTCTGTCTATCTGTTCTGGTCATTGTGATTTCCCTGCTTAACGTATAGAACAATATATAAATAACGACATGGAGGTCCCGTTTGATGATTCAACGAAACGAAAAACAATATTTAGTACATATAAAACATGATTTAGTATATGTCTGAATTCCACTGATCACAAGTATACAAGTACGGACCTCAAGTAAGTCGAGGTTTCCCACGTCACTTGCTGTGGAAACCAGGCTTTATACACTCCTAAATAATCAATTACTTTATATAAACAAAAAGACAGAATAAAAGTTAAAAGCTGAGAAAGGGCCAAATGGGATTAAGAGCATTACAGTCCCAAACAAAGTGTTGGTCATATATTCACTCACGCCTGGACAATTCCTGAGATAAACCCAGCCAGTTGGACAGATGAAGGCGGGCCACACGCTGAAGCGAACGGAGATCGCCCTGTGTTGTGTTCTTAAATAGGAAGGCAATTGGATGCTCACCCTCAATACCCTGACTGAGTTCTGTGAAGGCTACCGCTGAGACCGAAAAGCATTCCAGAGGCTAATAAGAAGGGCGCTGGATGACTTCTTTGCGGAGTTCCTCCATGCTAGATTTGTTAGCGTTAGTTATTAATAATGTACCATAGCCACTCCCAATTAATTTTAAATGTCATGTCATATCTAATTTAATAGTTAAGATTATTGTATAATATGGTGTTTGTTATATTATTATAATTATTATAAAGACGAGAGTAACGATCTAAACTACCTCACCTTTTCGTAATTGTTATTTTGAGCATTTTCTTCACTTATGATCTTTCTCTTTTATTTAATAAAATCTCATTTTCGTGGTTCTTCACATTTTGTATGATTTATTTCTCAAGCACACTTAATCATATAATTGTCTTATCGTCAAAATAACTAGGAATAATGAAAGGTAAGATCAGAGTTTTTGATTTTTAATTGAGGATATCTAATAAATACTTTTTTATCTATCAGGCATTTGGAAACGAAAGGAGGACCAAATTATCGATCCCAATCAGACACATTTCCTTTTTGTTTTTAATCTTTCTATTTAAGTATTACCAATGGTTATTAAGGGCTTAACGCGTTATAACGCTGGTGGCTAAATAATGGTCAGACGACTTTATAATGCTCATTGGAGCATAGGTACTTTTACGACCGTATAGGCTAGGCCCCGAATTTACACATCGCACTACAAGTATCGTACTATAAGGTAAGCGCTTATAGCCATTTCATGAATTGAATTTCTTAAAGACTCATAACAGGTTTTAGGTTTTCTCAAGACCAGGACCTATTCATTATATTTTTGTTCGGCTAATTGTCCATGTGTTGTTTGAAACTGTAGACAAACTACTTCTTAAACTTCATTCAATTGTTTTTTCTTTCAAACCTCTCATTTGAAAAAGAAAGAATGGGGAAAAATGAAATGGAAATTATTAGAGTGAAAGGGATCTTCAATCAACGAAACTAATGTTAATTTATATAAGTATTTTATAAATATAAATATTCTTATTTATTTTTCACTTTTGTTCGCATTCTTTGTCACTAAAGTTACTTCACCAACTCAAGTTTGAAAGTTCTCTCAAAACGAAAAACTTTTTTTCTTTTTAAGAACAAACTACATTATATTTGTTAGTGACAGGTCTTTAGTCATCGTTTCATATAAAAAAAAAATTTTAAATAGAAGTGGAAAACGATTTGAATGCCTTCAAATTTGCTACTGTTATTTTCGGAAGTCACTAGAAGTATCTTTTCGAGACTAAATTTAATATTTTATTGGTAGATTTTATAAGTATTTCCTTTAAAATTAAGTATAACACAGGGGAGCATAGATAAAGTGGTACTGAATAGATAACTAAACAAATGACAAAATATTTAAGGATTTTTGGAGTCAATAAAGCCTTCCTTAATTTACAAGATATTTGTTCGAAAAATTACAATTAGCTTTTACAGTACTATTATTTTGATACTTATTAACATTAAATCAATAATCAAGCTGTTTCTTTAGATTAGTTCTTGTTTTTTATTTATTATGCCTATTTTTTAGGACTTACACTGTTAACATTTAAGTTTTGTATTTTCACTCTTGACCACTTGAAATAATATGAACTCGATGAACTTCGGCAATGTTACCTCTTCCTGACAAGAAAGGGGTTTAAGCCATTGATTTTTTTATAACCAGGAAGTACATTTTTTATCATGAATTCTCTCTAAAGCAAAGCGGCATAGATATAATCCCGGTTCATAATTGGATCCCTCATAAATGATCCTGTAATAAACACCCTTGTCCTCCCATCACGTCCGAAGATCGCAGCAAGAGAATTCTTATTTTGTCTAACCAAGAGGTTGAAGTCCATTGTTTTATTTTCTTATATGGTTATGAAGATATATTTATTTATAAATCTGAGTTGAGCTGTGTAATTAAACAGACGCTCAATAGAGGTTTTCTATTTGTCTTACGTCGTTACATTTTTTTCTGCGCAACGTAGTATATGTCCTAATGTCCCTAGTTATTTCTGCTATGTATGCGGTAAGTAAAGAGTAGAAGTAAAAAGCACGAAATTTCAAGGTGTTTAAACCTCTATCCAATCAACAAGAAGCTAAATAGCCAAAACCCGCGTTCATTCTCTGATTCAGAACGACAAAAAACAAGGGGTTTAGTAGTGGCAGTGAAAGTACAAAGCATAGCAGTGGTGGGAGGGGAAGTACAAATTGGCGTATGAACTGTAACTAAAATACAAGAGCCAAGCTGAATAAATGGAGTTAGATCATTTCTCATATCTGCAATTATCCAAAATCAATTATATGTTTTAACCATGTCGTAATAGTTAATTTATTTAGGTTGTAAATAACGCCAACGTTGGTTTCTCTTCAAAAGCTGAGAAACGAATTCAGAATGGAAGAAACGAGCATTGGTGTTTTTTAAAACTATTAGATGTATTAGATTGGAAGATTTGGGTAATTTGGGTTTTAAATAACACCAACGTTCTTTTTTCTCCATTCTGAATTCGTGTCTTAGCTTATGAAGAGGAACGAAGTTAGTGTTATTTAAAACCTAAATTATACCCTATCTTCTCCAACGTTCGGCGAATGGTAGATTTTTTATTTAAGTTTTGACGAATACTTCGTATCACGTATCGATACAATATATCTGATATACAACTGTATCCGAATACATAAAAATTTAAGGCAATATACAAATTATGTATCTTTTCTAAGGATAAATATATCTGCTTATATATTTACCTGACTTACCCACAAACGCTATGCTCTAGTTTAATAATTAGAATATTTTTAATATTAGGGATTCCATCTAAGTATTCAACTATTGACCGATTTTTTCTCTATCAAATCATGGGCGTATTGCTTTTGCGTGAATTTATACTTCAAATCATACTTTACTAAAATGATTTTTTATTGTCCTAATTGGAATCTAAACCAAAATTAACTTACCATAATAAATCAACGAGGTGATCAAAATGAAAGGGATTAACTTATATAAAATAGAAATTTGCAAACTATATTTTATTACTAATGTTTTATAAATGTTTTACTGAAAGAATATGTACATCTGGCACTTACTTTCGTGACAGGAAAAAAAAAAAAGTTTTAAACCGTCTAATCCTCCAGCCTTCAAATGACACTCCGCAACAGATGGGACAGGCACCCTTGCCTTCCGTCGGGGAAATCGGCCCAAACCCAATTCAGGGGTTTCATGTTATGTATTTTATTACAGTCCCACTTAAACAATCTCTGTCCCTTAACACTACTTTATGACATTACGGATGTCCAACATATAACTCTTCCTATCCTTATTGACTAGTTGATTGACTGAAAAATTAATTAAAATGCATTTAAGCGAAAAATTAGAAGTTTAGGAAAGTTATTTATTTCGACTAGCTGCGAATAATGATTCGTGTGGTCTGTTTGTTTTCATATTAGAACGTTTATCTGTCAACGAAAATAAATCTTGACAAAACTTCAGTCAGCGGAGAAAAATGTGTTTGCTTGCAGCCCTGAACGTAAACAAATAAAGCCTTATCTACAACTTAGACTTTCTAATACCACTTAGGGTTGGGTGAAGTTACCGTGATATAACTTTATCCGGTTTATAAGTAATTTAAGCGCAACAATAAAGGGAAAATATTAGATACCGCAGTTATTTACAAATGAAACTTTATAAAATCAATATTTAGACCCAATATTCCATTTTACTAAGACTACCAGAATGGAGAATTTATAACTGAGGAAGAAGAAAATTATTATTTCTAGAGAGATCATTACCTATACCAAAGGGTAATCAGGTTTGGGTAGGGATGAAAAAAAAAATAAAAGATCAATTATTTAAAATATCTATATTATAATTTGATATCAATATTGAATAAAACCTCAATCTTAAACTACTTACTTAGGTTTAAAAATATTTAGCCAATCAGAAACATTTTTAAAATTCTGATTTTTTCAAAGATAACTTAGAGTTTTTTTAATGTTTTATTGAGGCATTATTTTTTTCTATTTGTTAAAAAGGCACTTTTCAGTGATTATGATGATTTAGCAAATGAAATGATGAATTTTAACTAAGTGAAACTGTCAGGGTCCTTAATTCTGTTTATTCATATCTTCGAGGAAACAATACAGTTTGTAATTCATTTTAAAAAAACGTTGACTTGGTAAGAAAGAAAAACGGCCAGATATAGACCTTTTGATCAACTATTTTAATAGAAATTTGAGATATCTGGATTTGATTAACATTCACGATTCACTATACACAAATAGATCAAATTATTGAAATATTTGTGAGCCATGCAACAAGAAATAACACACCCAATTTGAAAAACGATCATCTAAGGGCTGGGCACGTATGTGAAATTTGTTATTTGCACAAAGGCCCACACAATGACAAATACGTGCAATCCTTTTCTCCGGTAATCTCTTATGCCTGGCAGCTTGACATAGCTTTCCTCCCTTGCAATTTAATTAAATACCAGAAGCTTCAGTTAATAATTTGTAGTAAGATGTTTATACAGAAGAGATGACGTGATATTCCTTTTAATGAATGCAAAGTCAGGCGAAGGGTTAACGGGGAACTTCATGGATTTCTACTTTGCATGTTGACATGAGTACTGAGAGTGATGGGCGTTTCAAGGGATGCATAAAGAGGTCCTAATTGTCTGCCTGTCGAAGTGATTGTTCCCTGTTTAATTTATTATAAAGCATATAAATTAATATATATATATATATATATAAGTTAATGTTTATTGAATTACAAGCTAAGAAAGGTTGGTAATAAGAACACGTAGAACGTTATAACAAGACTGCTTTATTTAGACCAAGATACCTCTATCTATAGGTATTACCTGTAAACATATACAGATAACATATGTTTGGGGATTAAGGCTGGGCACTAGCGGCGCCTGGACTTAACTCCCCCTCACCAGTTTACGAACACCCATTCGCAAACTTTGAAGTCCAACACTCGGACGTCTTAGTCCATTCAAATAATGCTCCGCTAATGTTACAAAGGAGCAAAGGCCAGCCCCGCCCGTACACAGCCTGTAATCCCTCACATTAAGCTCTAATCCTATAAAACGTAAAAACCAACTGTCACTTGTAAACAAAAAACATAAAAGAAAACTTTGACTTTTAAAAAAAAACAATACTTCTGTGGGAAAAATCACATAACTATAACTATTTACAATGTTCCTTGCGTGTATGCTGCGAGGACACTCCAGCTCATTCCTGATCTACAACCTCCCCCCCTGGTGGAAGCGTTAACTGTTCTATGTGGACATTTCGCCGCTTCTTAGGGGGTCGTATACTCTCAATTGTCACGACGTTGTGTTCCCTAATCACGACCACTTTAAATGGGCCCTCATATCGCACCAGCTCTTTGCTCCTATTTGACCCTAGTTTTTTATAGACGATAGTCCCGATTTTAAGTTCCCCCATTCGATCCCGGACTTTGAGGTTTTCCCGTTCCACTCGTCTCGCTTTGACCCTCGTTATCCTTTCTCTGACTTTGTCGCATATTTTCCTCAAACCGACAGTATTACTCGCCATTTTCTCCGCCATTCCCTTGTCTGCTACCGTCTCTGCCCCATTTCTCCGTCTTTCGCGCAGCCCAAAGAGGATCTCGAACGGGGAGAACCCCGTCGCGGTGTGGATCGAATGATTGTAAGCGGCCATCGCCTTCGGCATTGCCTCATTTGCCGGCAGACCCTTTTCCGCGTGATATACACGCTGGTGGTCACTCAGGGTGCTGTGCAATCTTTCTATCCCTCCTCTACTCTTAGGGTGCCCTGGGGTATTAAGATGCCAAGAGACATCGAGAGTCGGTGTCTCGGCGGTGGGCGATTCTTCTTGTCGCCCCCGTGGCGGATGTCTGTCATACTTCGTAGTGAGACAAACTGCACATGCCCCTATCATTTCTTGTATGCTCTTTTTCATTCCCCACCAAAAGTACCTCCGCCGCAACGCTTGCAACGTTTCCTGAACTCCACGGTGGTTCGTTTTTCCTTGGTGATAGGCCAGCTTCACTTCCAGCTGCTGTTCTCTGTCTTTGAGTGTCTCCACCATCGACGTGCACCGAATAAATATCCTATCCACTCCAAGTTGTTCCGTTCGCCAGAGTCTACGAATTTTCTCCCAAATAGTGGCATTCCCTACAAATACATGATGGGTCTTTCCGGGTTCCGAGGCATCTTTCAATGCACGGCAAATTTGGTCGTTCCTAACCCCTGGTGGCGACCAAATCGTCGCGATTTTACTTCTCCCATAACTGTCATATGCGATCTGCAGCCGCCCTGATGTCTTGGATTTCCAAATGATCTGCCGTCTTTTGTCGTTCACGATCCCTTCTGTTACTTCCATTTCAACAGGTCTTTCGGCGGCGGAATCTTCCTCTTCAAGGGTTTCCTCACCTTCGCTATCTCCTCGCGTACCGAGGCTTCCATCCTCCCCGGGTGTCCATTCCCGGAGAAACTGTTGGATTTCCCCGGATGGTTCCCCTTCTTCCAATGCATTCACAGTAATGGCTCTGGACAGCCAGTCTGCCACTACGTTCTCTTTCCTGGGTTTATATATGATCTCCATATTGTACTGGGACAAAAACTCTTTCCACCTCGTGACCCGCGCCGAGGACTCCTTTAACTTTCCTACCCATTGTAGGGGTCTGTGGTCGGTGTGAACACGGAATTTTCTGCCGAAGACATATGGGCGGAAATGGTCTATAGCCCAGACGATACCTAGGAGCTCTCTCTCTAGAGCACTATACCGCGCTTCCGTTTCTGTGAGCCGTCGACTAGCGTACGCCACCGGGCGCTCCCCACCGTCTCTCTCCTGCGACAACACTGCCCCCAGTGCGTATTCGCTGGCATCAGTGGTGATTGTGAAGGGATGTTGGAAATCGGGAAATGCTAATATTGGTTCCTCTTGTAAGCTAGACATACATTTCCGGATGTTCTGCTCCATGATTGGGGTAATTACCACCCTCGCTCCCTTTCGCAGTAAATTATTAATAGGCACCAGGTATGCCGCCATGTCCGGCACAAATCTTCTGTAATAATTAAGCGTCCCCAGAAGTCGACGGATCCCCTTTACATCTGTGGGCACCACCATCCTTCTGATCGCCTCGACCTTCGTAGAGTCTGGCTTAACCCCCTCCTGTGAGATGGTGTGGCCCAAAAAATTGATTTTTTTCTTCCCCAACAGAGACTTCTCCATGGACAATTTTAATCCAAATTCGCGGACTCTTTGAAATACACTTCTTAGGTGCTCAACGTGCTCTGCCTCCGTTCTGCTGAAAACTAACAGATCGTCCATGTAGACCTGGCATACCGCTTCGTCTATTCCCCTCAAAAATTCATCCATTAGGCGTTGAAAGGTAATCGGGGCGTTTTTCAGTCCAAATGGCATCCTGGTAAATTGATAATGCCCCCTCTCAAATGTAAAGGCCGTTTTGTCTTGGTCGTTCGCACTCATCTTGATCTGGTGATAGCCTGCCTTTAGATCTAGGGTACTAAATATTGTCGCCCCGTTCAATCTGTCTAATATGTCCTCAAATCGGGGAATAGGATACTTCTCGTCGGTCGTGTTCTCGTTTAACTTCCGATAAACGATAACTACCCTGTATTTCTCCGTCTCGTCCCCAGGTCTATTTTCTTCCTCACTGCCCATAGAGGACTGTTATATGGCGAAGTGCTATCAATTATAATCCCTTGCCGTTTGAGACTCTCTGGCTCCTCTCTAATATGCCTACGTAGTGCCTGCGGATATCGTCTCTCTTTCACGTATGTGACGCGTTCTTTCTTTAACTGGATCTCGTGGACCGTCTTCCCAGTCGCTCCTAGCGTGTCTCCCTCTACGTAAAAAATATCCTCAAACTCCCTCTGTAGGCCTTCCCTCCAGCCCTCTATTTTATTAACCGCCCCTATCCGCGCTCTTCCGTCCCATATAGTCCCTTGACATTTATATTCCACTTTCCCCAACTTAATGTTCCATTTTTCCCCGATATTCTCCACACGCGCACCTACCTTCCCCAACATGTCGCACCCAACTATCACCTGGTACTCCCGCGGCATGTTTCCTACGATATGTATCTTTAGATCTCCCCCTTTCTTCGCCCACCTATTTAGCCCTATGACTAACTCTCCCACTACCTCGCAAGGGCCTCCCAGGGTGATTAAACTACAATTACATACCTGAATCTGGAGTGCCCTCTCTCCGCCATACAGCCTCTCCAGCGCTCCGCGTGACATGATGGTGTTGGTGCTTCCCGTGTCCACCAGACACATCTCTCCTCCTTTGACCCTAATTATTGGCAACGCACACATCCTCTCCCGAATTGCATCACATCTCAGGATGCGGTCGCCTCTCTGCCAACACGCTCCTCAGGCTTCATCACGTTGCTCCCATCTACGTGACTCGACCTTCTGCCCTGTCTGTCTCCTGTTTCTGCTGCGCCTCGCTTCTTCTCCTTCAGTTCCCGAAGTCCCTGATGACTCATCTTCTGATGATCCACTCTCCCCATGTGTCATGCTCCGTCTCTCTCTTACTTCTTGAGTGTTTACCTCCATTGGTTCTGGTCGTTGGTATTCTCTCCTCCGGAAGATATACGGGCAATGCCTCGCGATGTGTCCTTCCTCGCCACACTCAAAACATTTTGTTCGAGGGCACTGTGCCACTAAATGTCCTGCCTTCCTACATCCGTGGCATTTTCTTTCTTCCCTGGGCGGGGCATACCTCGGTCTCGTTCCTCTAAATCTTCTTTCTCCTGTCGTTCCCTTGTCTCTGCCAATAACGGACGTTTCTGGTCTCCTCCAGGTTGGTTTCAGGGTCCGGGCTCTTTTGTATGCAACTCGGCTCCACTCATTGTCGACGTCTTGCACCCTCACTTCTTCCTCCTTGGCACTAGTGTCGATCATTGATTGTGCACACTCCGAGAACGAGCGCTCATCAGAGAATCCTTCCTTTCTTCCTGTCTCCTTGGCCAGTTGCACTTTTAGAATTGTGGATAAGAATCCCATTCTACCCTCCACCTCTTCTACGCTAATCGACTCTCTCATCTTCTCCGTTATCTTATTGAAACGGACTACTGACCCCGCAGCATATTGCCCGTTACTTTGTCTTGGGGACTTTGTCTCCCTAAACATTTGGAATATGTCCTCCTCGGGAGTCCATCGTCCTCCTCCGTACGCCTTCTTCAATCTCATCTTAATTAATTCCCACGGGGTTTCTTCATCTGCCTGAATTTGATTCAGTATACTTCTCTTGACCCGACATATCAGGGCCGCCTTCAACGATTCCGCGTCTCTGGGATCTATTAAATTTTCTTCTGCTTTAGCTCCAATTAAAGCTGTGAGACGGTCTCCTCCTTTTAGGAAATGGTTCAGCTCACCCAGTTCCCCAGTGAATCTCTCCAGCTCCGCAACAGCCTTCCTCAGATCCTGGGTATTCATCGCTTTTACCCTCATCAGCGCGAGCGCCGTGGCATGAACTTCTGGCATAGTTCCCACTCTTCTAATATCTGCTCCCTCTACGAGATTCAAGACGGGCTGTCTCAAAACTCCTCCTTCAGTCATCTTCTCTCTTTCGCGTATAGAAGAAAAAAAAACAAAAACAAATTACGCTCGCACTCGATAACTCTCTTTCTCCACGGTTCACGGGTTTCGGCACCAGTTAATGTTTATTGAATTACAAGCTAAGAAAGGTTGGTAATAAGAACACGTAGAACGTTATAACAAGACTGCTTTATTTAGACCAAGATACCTCTATCTATAGGTATTACCTGTAAACATATACAGATAACATATGTTTGGGGATTAAGGCTGGGCACTAGCGGCGCCTGGACTTAACTTATATATATATATATATATATATATATATATATATATATATATATATATATATCTTAACTTATATATATATATATATATATATATATATATATATATATATATATAAGTTAAGATCCGGACAGCAAGCCTTAATCCCCAATTATCGGGATGTAAACATCCCGATTGTATATATAGAGGATTAATTCTGAGAATAAAGTCTTATGACAACTTGCATGCGTGCTTATTTCAACTACCTTTTATCTTTTTTTTTGAGTTTTCAAGTTCATAATCTTTAACTTGTACATAAATAATGTAGCGACCGCTAACTGCATAAAATAAATCACCCTTATACTCTATTGTATATATATTGTAAATTGGTTATATGTTGTAAATTAATTTAAACAAATGTAAATAATATTACCAAACCATAAGTCTTATCAGTGTAAATATTGTAAGCAATAAAAGACGCAATTGAAAAAAACTAGTACAGAGGCCCCTGCAGAGAGAGTCAGGAGCCTGGGGCTGGGTGGGTCCTGGTTTAGAACATTCAAGCGTCACCCAACCCCGCAATGCAGTTAATCAGAATAAAACCTCACCCTATTGGCTGAACGCAATTGGCCAGAATAAAACCCCAGCCCATTGGCTAATTGGGGGGGTATATACAGCCCTAGTTTTAGCCGATACGTCATTCTAACTACGCCTCTATTCACTTATCTAGTGTTAGCAGTCGCTGTGTCAACATCTCTTGCTGCTGAACCAGCCGCCATCCTACTAGACGCCACCACACCACGTGTGCCTGTTTATGCGTCGTTACGACGCCGTTACAAGGTAACTTTTTAGACATTATTAGTGAAAGTGTTATTAGGAAATGGGGACGGTACCCCATTAAAGAATTTTTACCGTTATTTGTAATTTGGACTATTTTCGGAAGATGGATGGAGGAAGCGACCGGCTTCCACGCCACCTCCCCTGGACAGCGAAGAGAACTTCGTTGTCCCAAAAAGTACTGTGAAGTACCAGCAGCCTACTAAAAAGAAGCCGACAAAGATCGAGAATAATTTCAAATGCTTGCTAGCGAGTCACCTGAAAGTCCTCAGCCAACCACAACAGTGAAAAAGAAGCCACCACCAGTGATTGTCTCTGGAGAGACAATGACAATTTTATCCCAGCTGCTCAGAAGAGCAGATATAACAAAGTTCGCCCTCAGGAAGACGAAGAATGGCGTCACGGTATATCCCGAGCTTGAGGAGGAACGAGCGAAAATACGAGGTGGTTCCAAGAATAAGAAATATCTTATCTAAGCTGGATGTCCGGGAGTACATCAATGAAATCGGAGCCACCATTATAGATAATGTACCAGAAGTCGTCGATCTGCGGTGACTGAGAAAGACGGACCCCACCGGACGGAAACAGGACATTTCCCCAGTTGTAGTGACGGCGAAAGCAAGCGACCGGCCCTCGACAGGTAGCACCCACAGCAGAAGAATAGATGCCAGGACGGCCCAGCGATGAGACCTGCTCCTCCACCAACTTCCAACGCCTGGGAGCGCCCGCTGTACAGATGATTCACGGACCGCACGGAAGACACCGCTGCCAGCACCTCGTCGACTAGGATTCCGGACAGTATGGAAGATGCCACGACCGACAGCAGACCTCCATCAATGCACAGTAAGCATGTAAACCCCCGTCTAGACCCTAGACTAACGTTCCTGACAAACGACCAGCGCCAAGATCTTAAATGGGTAACTGCCCTCGTAGATTTATGCAGCCAAATGTTTATGGCTATTATATCTGGTAATCAATATAAATGGTGAGTTACCAAATACTAAATTTTAACTATGATGGTCTCATGGCCCAAATAGATGAGGTAGAAGTGTTAATAGCACTCTACCAACCAGATATTGTAGTATTGACAGACACGTGGGTGTCTACACAATCGATCCACATCAAAGGTTATTCTACTGCCATTGAAAGGGTCACCGGTTACGGTGGTGTTCTCGTTGCTGTACACCATGGTATCAATTAGAAGGAAGTGGCTTCACCACTTAATTTAAAAAAATTAACAGGACAGTAATTTGGGGAAACGCATTTACCTCACCGCTCTATATAGGAGACCATACGCATCTTTCCAGGAGTACTCAGCTCTGTTACACGCATGTATGACTCCTGGTCAGAGACTCCTGGTGAGAACGCCATTTACGGTCGTTCACCCCCAGACTTTTACTTCTTGACTGAAAGATAACCCGCAGGCCACCTCGACAATTGACTTACTTCTGACCAGACAGCCTTACCATATCACCAGATGCACTGCCTCGACTTTATTACGTCTGACCACAGGCCAGTACTGTACGTTGTGGATGGTAAAGTTGTGACCCCTCGCCCCTTGAGATACGACTACGGTCGTGCCGACTGGGAGCTGTATCGGTCGCAGATTTACCATAACCTGCATACAGTACCAATTCTCCGCACAAAGGAAGAAGTAGATCTTCAAATAACTTTCATAACTGATGTGATCATAGACGGCGCAGACACTGCTATCCCGAAGTTTAGCCCCATGCCACCGACCCTGCGACTACCTCCAGACCATTTTTTTTAATTTATTGCCTTGCGCAACAATTGGAAGAATAGATGGTACAGGACGCTGTCGAGACAGGAAAGCTTCAATCTTCAGGTTCTAGTTTTTAGGTTTTAGTTTGTAAGTTTCCCAGATTGTAAACCGAAGGTGAGCTGCATCACCCAGTCCTGTCTATTTTGATACTGTACTTATAACTTCAAAAGAAATGTTGATTTTGTAATTCTACCCTCCTTCAAATGCATCTGAGTATGCAGCACGAGCAGAAATTCTGTAAATCTTGCTCATTGTATTTTGATCATATGATTGTAAAAAAATTCAATAAAAGGGGTTTTGAAAAAAAAAGAAACTATGGCTATTTGGACTGGTACTTGCAGCTGCACTGATGTCTCTAGATTTGGCCTTCTCATTTATGAAAACCTCTGCATCTCCCTTTCTTAACCTCGCTATGTTTTAGTCCGTCCTAGTCAGACCCCACACTTTCCTGGTGGGATTCTCTTCTTTTGTCTCACTAAAACTAGCAACTCCTTGGAAGAGATTTCTTCCTTGCGGACGACGGTCTCCTGGGACTCTACGAACTTTACCTAGTGTCTCCCCCAATGATCCAGACTGCCTCTCTCCGGTTCCAACTCACCTTTGGGATCTGGACGGTTTTCGCCTACCCTCAGATACCGAGTGTGAATTCGTGGTCATTCCAAGACCACATAAACTACCTGCAATACCTACCCTATACCTCTTCTCCTGAACATAGTGCAATGTCGGGACACATACCTATCAAATATGGAGTCAGATAGTACAGTAGTAAGACCCGTCATGAAGCAATTGTACAGGTCATAGTCTAATCAACCCTTACTTCGTCACTAGGGCTAGGGTAACTAGGCATCCCCTCGTGACGACCCAATATATAAGTTAACCGTCAATAAACCTATTACGAAGGTAAACAACAACATGAACTAGATAGTGAGTAAGCTTCACAACCTAACTGTATATATAGAAGATAAAGTAGAATAAAGCCAATTAAGTTCTATCAGTTGTTTCATGCTTACTACCTCAAACCCCCCCTCATTTTTACGGCATACGTTCAGTCTAATCGTAAGTTATATATATATCTTGAATTTCTAATGAAATATTTATTATTCTTAAATATAATTTCAGTTCTAGGTAAGGATTCAGGTGACTTGAGGCACTAAAAACCTATGAAAGTGCTGGGACTTACCTTCAAACTAAAAGATCTTGTTTTTATAAATTTTATCTATTTATTTATATGTAACACTTAACATTTGATGATGTCCCAGCATAAGAATATTGGCATTCCCATATCCAAATCTTGAAAATTTCAGCACCATCCAGGTGATGATTTGACCAGCATTTAAATGGCACTTTCCCAAAAAGGACTACTGACTGTAATGTTTTCCAATAAATAAAATTAAACCAATTGCAGCCTCGTGACGAGGTAGAGCCGAGAGGGGTTGTCGCTGTATTTCGTAGATGGTGATCTAAAGAAGTAGGAATATTGGAGCTAGGTTTCAACCACTAAACCAATTTATAATAAACGCTACATCGAAAGATGCGAAAGTAGATAAAGGTTAATAAATATGTAAATATAAAAATATTTTTCTTAAACTTTTTTTATCAATTGCTTGTTGCGACATTTCGGACTGACCTCAATTCATCCTCAGGCAACATATGCGGTGTTGTTCCTAATAAAAAAATTGGGAAATAAATTTGTCTGAGACGTCGCATAAAAAAAATTATTAAATAAGGTTTAAGAATGATATTCTTATACTTAAATATTCTTTATTTTTTTTAATTACAAGAAAATATCAAACGAAAGTTTCGATTGTGATGATGGCCACAAACTATCATGAAATGTCATCTAACAGTAAAAGGAGAAATGGAATTATGTAGTATATAACAAATTCCTTCCGTGGAAGACCCACGTTTGGGCCGGCAAATATTTACCATCAGCGATCCCAAGACCTTTTATTTGAATAATGCAAAATATTCCAACCCTCTTTATTGAAACCCTGGTTCTATTGAACATAGTTCGGTGGGGAATCGATAATTTCTGCTATGAATCCAAATAATAATAGATGAGAACTTTTTTACTAAATAATAATAACTTTTTCTTTTTTTTTGTTAATTAATTTTAATTGTATCTGTTAGAAGGAGGATACAGATATTCAGGCTAGGTGCAATAAATCGCATGGTTAAGATTTTCGTTACGGTTGTGAAAACAATTTTAATGACAACATTTTTTAATCATATTTCAATAAAGTCACAACACATAATAGTTATCATTAATCAACATGACGGATTCTAAATCTGATAGGAAAGGAGGATATTTATTACTTGACTACTAATTAATTAATTAATTATCCTTTATTATTTTTATGAGGTAATTTTTTGCTTTTAGTGTCGACAACTTATGTAAAGTGCGTGCTTTAAAACTCTACGACAACCTCGTTTAACGTGAAGTCAATGACTTAAACCAAGTTTGATAATTCGAAACAAACATTAGTTACTTTCTGGAGATCACACCTTTATTCTCAAAAGCTTCCTTTAATTCAATGATTTGTCCTAAGTTATCAAAAAAAAATAGGAATTTGTTTTACTGTTGTATTGATCCTACTAGTTTTACAAGTTGTGGTAAATTAAAAATTCTTCAATGACTTCATATAGTCCAATTAAACGTAATCCAGCTATTGGCAGTACTTTCCATCAAACATGGTAATAGAGTTATGCCGATTTATCAGTAAGATTCGGAAGGTAAGTAATATTGTCGTGTACAAATTTATTCATACTGTTGTTTTTAGTTTTTTTTCTTATAAACGTTTACAGTTTTTATTACATTGTCATTAATTTTTATTATAAAATGGTTATTTTTATTAGCCAGACATGATTTTTTCATCTGAACATTAATGTTATTCAGAGGGGAATTTGTCCCGAAATTAACGTTTTTTTCTAAATGCTTTTGGAAAGACTATTAATCAGGATTGATCAATTACATAAAAAAAGGAGATGACAGATTCTTCAATTGGGGATGTACGAAACTTTTTATTAACTATTGAACAAATACTATATTATGGAGAAACAAGCGCTTTCGAATTAACCTTTCTTTATTGGAGGGTAAAAAAAAAATTTATATTTAAGTCATACAAGCAATGCTAACTAATACTACTTAGTACTATATACTACTTATGTAACATTAAAAATAATAGCGAAATTGTATTCATATAAGTAATATATCTAAAATGTACCAATGGACAAATCGACACCATTATTTATGGGTGGATTAGTTGTTAAGATGTCAGTTTTGGTTGCTGAACATTTTACTACCTACTTTCATCAACTAAATCCATATGATCAATTTATTTTTCCTACCACTAGCCATTGACTCATATGGAGTTTATCAACCAAAGCCGATATTCCAAAAAATAATCCATTCCATATCTAAATCCAACACCCGATCTAATTCTAAATTCCTAATCTAATTATTCCCAATTCAAATATTAGTTACTTGGTGTCCTCGAGAACATTGAAACTGTCCTAACAAAGAAGAATTAAGAAACATGATATTCGACTTCATCAACATGCTCAACAGTTGAATTTAGCAATTAAACTTTCAGAAATAATTTCCTCTAATGATATACCTTGTTTTAATATACAGTCGTTCGAGAAGCATTAAGTCAATACCAAACACTCTCCCACACATTATCACAAGAGATGGATGTGACATCGAGGGCTAATAATAACTACGACCTGAGCACCAATGAAAAAATCTTTGATCATTGAGGCTTATCAATGAAGCAACTAAATTGGGATAATCGCGATTAGGGACTCGATAATCGCCAATAAAGGAAATATGGCGTATTGAATTCACAACGATCTGATCCTTATTATAAACCACTACATACGTACATATTTTTCTTTATGAGGCTGTCATCAAAGGCGAAATAACGAACAATAAAACATGTTAATCCCAAAAGGATAATTATAGTTTGCAATTTTAAAATGGAAAAAAAATTATGAAAGAATGAAAGATAACTCTATCGATCTTTGTAAAACGTACAAAAGTAATTTCTGCTACCATGTTTAATTAATAGCGTGTTGACATGGATTTTGTTTTTACGACACTTAAGTAACCACATCCAACCGAGCCATAACTGATAACACTGTTCATCCCCACTCTCCTCTCCTAATCCATGTTTGTCCGCTGTACTGTAACTGTTTATATATGTGGCTTTAAAAAATTTTATTTAGTTATTTCTTTATTCTATTACTAATAGTTTTTATTTGAACTTTTGAGTTCCAAAGGATTTATCTGACAAATGGATATCTCAAAGTTAGTGGTGTAGACCATTCATCTAGCCAATTGAGCTAACATGCAGACTAACTGTGAAGACCTTAAGAATTTTTTCAGAGGAGGCTTGTTCTGGACAGGCTCACTCAGCCTCCTGAGGAAAACTGAGCACTTGAATGAAAACTTGAGAATTCGGATTAGAAAACAGAATGTTGAAAGGGGACAGCGACTTCTACCAACTATGACAGCAACCACAGGTTAGCTCCTCATGAGGTGTTGCGCTGTGGATGCAAAGTTTATATAATGTATTAGTTTACTTATTAATTGTTTTATTTTGCTATTAGTTGGTAAAAGTATTGAAGTCTAATAAAAAATAGTCCCTCCAAATAATTAGCTATGCATTTATAGATGAGTGGTAACTTGAAGCAAACCTTAAAAATTCGTTACATTTACTTACCAAAAAATGTAGAAAGCGTGGATAGTTGGATATTATTATTTCACTTCTAGGCTTTGAATCGTTTCTTGAAATGTTCCATTCCAACAGATGGTAAGGATTACGAGTCAGAAGTTTTTGCAGCTAGGCTTCGACTTATAGTATAAGCCAACCTGGAGTTAGGCTAAGCCAGTTGGAGTTCCCTAGAAACTTTTTTTTACTAAGCACGTAGAGCTAGAGTGCTCCATTGTTTTAGGTCGTCAGGAAGCAACCCAAAAAAAACAGCCAAGACGAACCAAAACAAAAGGCCCTTGAAATTGGAATACTTTATTTATTGTTTTTCATTACCGTTTTATAAAACCGGCTGGGTAGCTGAACACATTGGAGGTGAATTGTTATTCCACAAGTCGAGGCTGATTTGGTACGTGGACTCGACACTGCTCAGGCCAGTCAGTTTATTTACCGGACTCCCTCCAGTGCTTATCCTGATTTATCTACAACAGTCTTAAATAGACTTCCTATCATATAAAATATATATTGTTATGGGATGGTAAAATGATGGTAATATTGAATCTGATCTATATTTGTTAGAGAAATATATCATTTAAGATCATAATTTATTTTTTTGTAAATTAATAACTAATAACAGGGAGTATTTCTGAATTGATGAATTATCCACTACGACGTATTTCAGACTAATATACCGAAGGCTTTTAAGCCTCTCTAAAGTTTATTTCAAATTAATACAGTATTTACAGAAAGTGTTTCGAAATTATAACTCAAAGTCAACAAATTTAATACATATATTACATCAATATGAGATGACCACACCTCAAGAATATGAAAACCGTTGTAGCATTGCTTTGGGATCAGTTTGGTCATCAACGGCATAAATTCTATATTGAAATTACTGACCCTCATTGTTAACGACTGATCCCCCAAAACAAGGATACATTCTATATGTTATAACAACAATTTTCAAATATGAATCATAAAAATTTCTGGTAGATGGTTTGAATCGTGTTAATTTTAAAATACTTTCCTTTGAAATTCCACTTAAAGCCAAACACAGACAACAGAGGGCCCCAGAGAATTCCCCTTTCATTCAATCATTCCAAGATTCTCACTCATGTCAGTGTTCCACATTTCTGCTTCATATGGTAGATTCTTAGATGGTTTAACAAATAAAATAAATTGTTTTTAGGTACACGCACTACTGTATTTTTTTAGAAACTAACACCTACACGTATGGTGTCTTTTTTCAATGCCGTTTCTTCAGATACTGCGTACTGTAGTTCTGCTATCATGATCAATTAGATACGGGTTGAAAAGGAGTTTATTTATTTAAACAAAATTCAATCATAACCATTGTAAAACAACTCTCGTGTGATGTAGCGTTAAATGTTTCATGACATGAAGGGTCTAGGTTCAAATCCCTAAATGCAATGTCAATTTATTCCTTAATAGTTACCAATAATAGTGATATCTATGCTAACACAAATATTACTAATTTCAACTTATTTAATTTCCAGTAATATTAATTTATGGTTCCCAATATGATGAATAAATGGGAATACACAAAGGCTTAAACAATTAAACGAACTAACAACATATTTATTCGGGGGAAATTTAAAATAAGAATAATAAATTATAAGTAATAAAAAATGGCAAAATCGCTGATCCACTAACTAGTATCTTTTGAGCTGGAACTTTAGAAATTTCCTGGTTATTTTATTTGAACCAAAACTAGCATTTTTCAATATGTTGTAGAACATACCACTGAAATTTTGGGTAGATAATTTTTGTTACATTATTTATTGTAGAACTTACAGAAAGGCTGATAAATGAAAAACAATAGCTGGGTACCTGAATAAAAGCCAATGGTTCGACTACAATATTTAGTTAGTTATATGTAGGCTCTTGATCAGAACATTCGATTCATCGCTTCAGTTGAATAAAGTGATATCTACCCAGCCTCAAATCACTAGCTCAGATCGCGTGCCCGAAAACCTCCCTTCAGTCTCAATCGTTAATACGTACGTTATTAAGCCTATTATTAACACTTCAAAGCGTACTCACGTCACATTTCAGACCTCGTTAGTGTAAACGACCATACCATATGTCAGCCTTTATAAATAAAATATTTTATATATATTTTTGAAGAACTAATCTGTATGGTCAGTACATATGTGGTTAAATGTATTTATCAGGTTTGAAGTGCTGTGATAAAAGTATCAGGGAAGTATCGGGGAAGCTCTCCCGAGCTGACTTGGAATCCATCCCTACTTTATACGAGACGAGGAGAAAGAAGGGCGCATTTATTGGAGAACTGGCTCGACTGATTTCGATGCTCGGGGGACGCTGAATTTAATTTATCAAAAGTAACCAACTGAAAAATCGTTTGGATTTTGATTTCGAAATTATATTTACAAAAAATATCAAAACACATGACATCACGAACTCTTCAGAAGGTGGATTCAAAGAGCTTGTTTTTATTTCGGTTTGCGAAATTCACGCCCGTTCAGAATTTATTCAAAAAACTTTTTTCATCTCAAGCGAAAGGCTTGATTGATGAAAAGGCTGAGACGATTTCGACGCTAAAGGGCTTAAAATTTAAGTATAAACCAAATTCAAGAACGTGAGAAATAGGCTATTTTGAAATTTAAGAAAATATACTTAACTTATGTGTGTATGTTTTATTTCAAAATGAATTAATAATAAGATAAATGTCGAACTCTTCATGCTTCCTACCCTTGGACCATTATCCCCTCTAACCAGGTACATTTTATTATTTACAAGCTCTCCGGATTCCATCACAATCTCAGCACAAAATAACATTCCAAAAGAACGGCTCATTAGACTAACGTCCACCGACCGGCCTTTCCTCTCGTCTCGTCAGGGCAATCAATCCACTTCTTGTGGGCCCTCAGTCCCACAGTATGTTCTCCAGTCACAGCTTTATAGAAAATGCAAACTTTCGCCATCAAAAATGTTACATATTTCAATATATTTACAGCTATAATAGGTTTGATAAAAATCAAGTTTTTTTTTTTCGAAATCTAAAGTTAAGTGGTTACACCGGTTTCTACTATTAGCAAAACTAATGAAATATAATATATCATATAACTAAGAGTTCCGTAGCGATTCCAAAAACCATGAATCACGGTTGGAGTCACCATCAGGAATTGTAATAACGTTTTTTAATTGTAAATCACAACACAGATTATATACTAATGAGCATAACGTCCAAATTTTATAATTAATATAATACTCATTACGATTATTTTTATTGGCAAATGTTCAATTGATTAAAATAGAATATCAAACATTATCATTCTGGAACATTTTTGAATAATAATATGGTAAAATTAATTAAATTATATTCCGATTAGCGAAACAGAAATAATAATTCTGTTAGAAGAAAAAAAAATAGAATAAACTACACATAAAATAAAAATAAATCAGTAAAATGTGAAAAGCGGTTTCCCTAATAAGCCCCATTGGTCCATTTTTTACGTGAGCTTGCCACTAACTATGGTCATAGTTGTTTATATAAATTTATTTTTTAAATTCTAAAGTTGATGAAATGATTTTATGTAACCAAAGTCGCAAAGCACTAATTCATATTAACTCCTATTCAATAATATTTTTTGTTTATTATGTAATTAATTGATTGAAAAAATATTATAATATTATGCCACGGCTTGAGTGAAAGTTGCAGACTCGATTATGACAGATTATAGTCCTCTCAAGTCCCATCACATAATATATATTATTACTCAGGGCATTGAGACCTTTAATTTAAAATAACATTCATTTTTTGCATAACTTAGTAATTAATTATTAATCCTAAATCATGTTGTCAGGGAAAACACACTCTTAATGCCCAGCTCAGGCACATTGGTGGAATAACCAAATATTATTTTGATAGGTTTGAACGAATAGACAAAAATCTAAAAGGACTATTTTCAGACATTCTTCAGACAACTCCAATATAATATCAAATTATTTATATAATAATATAAATAATAGGTAAATCGTTGAAAAAAATAGTTATAATAACACATTAGAAAAAAAAATCCCGATTACTTCTTCATGAGGTTGTGGCTACAAGAGTTGTAGAGAGCGGTGGAGTGAGCAAGAAATGAATGGTAAGTTCTATGGTAAAGAGTGTAAAAGTTCAGAAAGTTAAGATTTTATGTTCAGGGAGTAAAATGAGGATTAGAACTATAGGAGATTCTATATGTAAGGAAATGACAAGAGTGAACAGTTTGGGAAAAGAATGAGCCATGGAAATATTGTGTATGGAATGAGGGGAATCCGACAGCAGGGACTCGATGTAGGGATATGATACAAGGGAGCATCGCGGAGTACCGAAAACAAATAAAAAAGTTAACGATGAAACCGCTTTTAAACCCAACAATGGTCGGCATAAAGGAAATCAGTAAACATTGGATACTAAGCTCCTCACAAGCAAGGATGTACTTGCAGTTAACCGTAGACAACAATGCCAACCCAAGCTCAGGTATCTACCTAATACTACTTACTGTATGTTCTACCTAAGACCCGACGGGAAAGTGTCTAAATGGAGATGCCGACCACCTAGACAACTATTTCAAGTAATAGATCCTACAACCAGAGTACATTACCAATTATAAGTCCAATACCTACTAAGGGAAAAACAAGTCATATAAAGGGTGTCCCAGAATTAACCACAGATTTGAATTTGCCGCCATTAGTGCAGTAAAGTGCTGGCAACCCTAAAAAAAAAAAACAATTTGACAGCTGACAGTTAAGGGTTAGTAAAAATGAAGCGTTACACGATGGAACAACGTGCCTTTGTTGTTGAACATTATCTCAAATATAATGAAAGTTTGGCGGCCGCAGTTCCAAAATTTCATACAAAATATGGTCGGAATAGTGTTTTGATCATCAACTGTGAAGAGATTAATTAAAAAATTTAGGGAGACTGGATCAGTTGGAGACACTTAACACACTGGTTGTACAAAAACAAGCCGTTCAAATGTCAATATCGATGCCGAAATTGGTATTATATTATATATAATAATATAAATAATATTATAAATAATATTGATGTGGCCAATATGTGGTTTCAACAAGATGGTTCCACATGCCATACAGCACATGAAACTATTCAAATACTGCATGAGACATTTCCAGGTCGTGTACACTCGTTTCGTTGATCAGAATTGGCCCCCTAGATCGTGTGATTTAACACCTTTAGATTTCTTTTTATGGGGTTACTTGAAGTCAAAGGTGTATGTCAACAAGCCCACATCTACCCGTGCATTAAAAAGAGAAAATTCAACACTGCATCAACGGAATTCAACCACATTTATGACAAATGGTCATGGAAAATTTTGACAAAAGTGTGCTTATGTGCCAGCAAAGTCGTGGAGGCCATTTGCCCGATATGTTATTTCATAAATAACCCTATCCTATTTACTTTATAATTCAATAAAAAAATAACAACAAAAATACTAAAAACTGTGTTTTCTATTCAAATCAAATCTTGCGTTAATTCTGGGATACCCTTTATATAAAGTATAATAAACAAGTCTATGCACTTCAGTTAAAATCAAGCAGACTATTTATGAACCCCACAGAACACTAATCCAAGCCCGATCCCAAAACCTCTCACCTAAAGCCCATACCTGTCTCCCTATTCATTTTCCCTCTCACCCCAGATGTATAAAAATTTTACTGTAAACTTTGCCATTATGAGAGTATTGATTCTAGCTGAGTATTTTAGTGCAAACAAGAAGAGATAACAAATCCACGCTTGAATATCAAATCTAGTACATTAAAGAATATCTATGGATTAAAAAACCTTTCAAGAGGTTATCAATTAAAAAACAGTGTTTCCAAGCATCGTTAATATATCGTCAGTTCGGAGACAAAACCCACTAACTGACAAAACAGATATTTCAAAAGTGTGAGAGAGATCAGAATTTTTTGCTTGAAAACAATATTTAGAATGACGTGGTTAGTGATTATTATTAGGTACCAAATAATTTAATCCGATTGGAAATGTCACTTGGTGAGTTTTTCTATGAAAAGAGGTGTGGTTTTAGGAAGGGTACACCAATAACCTCAAGATCGTAAAAAATACGCTTGGTGAGCTTTTCCTCTCCCATAGTAATACCGTCGATATTACAACTGTCCACCACTTATTTTTTATTTTGTTGATTAAAAAGATTGAACTTTGATATCTAAATCTGAAGACAGGGTCGTTTTGACTGTCCTAAGTAATTAACCAATAGCCAGAGGAGTAGTTCGATATTTGAATAGGAATATAGTGTTGCCCAATAATATTAATATATTACACCAATTATCAACACTTAATTGTCTTTTATGGATCTTTATGTGCATAGTATGTCGAAACATTACACACATATAAAATTGTTGAAAACGTAACATCTCTATTTTATCAACCCAACCCGTTCTCCGGTGTGACAATATTTATAAATTATATATATAAAGGACAGCTGATTTATGACTGAAATTTTTTAAATATAAGACTTTGCTTAATTTATTCATGTTGACCTAAAACTAAATCCCTAACATTCTGAAATTATAGCAACTTGAATAAAAGTCTTAATAATTAATACATGGAGAAGTATGTCATGGCATCCTAGCACAGGCCACCATCCCCATTTATCCCCTGAGCGTCTCATGGCCTCTTTCTAGGCTTTGCAATAAAGTGAAACGGTCCGAGTGTGAGACGGGAAAGGGGAGCTCCGTTGCTGCTCCAGGGAAGATATTGTATATGTGTTGGTATGAGTACGTATTGAGTGTGTGAAATTGTGTATAAGGTACAAATGAGCACTTAAAACGCAATTATTAATGCTACATAAGCAAATTGTAATTTCACAAACAAAGACCTTTCTAAAAAAATAATAATTAATAAAAATTTGCTGACCTTCAAATGTAATTTAACAGCTCGGATTCCCCTGCAAAGTTTGAAAAAAAAGTTACAAACAGAAAGCTTTCAAGAATAGAAAGAAAGTATAAATAAACCAAGAGTGGTGAGTGAAGGCTGTCAAGGAACGATAGGGTTTCTATGATTAGCGGTGAGTAAACATCTAAGTTGCAGTAGAACCGTCGTCAATTCTGATAGTTTAGGGTATATACCAGGTACTAAAACACGAAGTAAGTATTTTTTTCCTTGGAGATGTTATACTGGCTCGTATCCGGTGATGCGGCTGATGGAGGAGCGTGGGGGACGTTCCAAGAGTCCGCTTCCTATTTCGCATGCGAGGGAGATGACAATCATGTTGATTTGGGAGGTTTCTCAGCTGTTATACTGTATAAATATTAGCTATATACTAAATATAGCTATGTAAACACTGTACGAGTGAGCGAGTTTATGAAGAACTGTAAATATGATATGAATGAGAACATTTATCACAGTTACTTATTGCTCAATACTACGAAGATTGTAATTATATTACAATAAAAATTATGATAAGTTACCGGTTATGGATTGAACATCATTTAATAAAAAAAATTTTGTTTTTACTGCCTACACATAGTTTTTAAAAATTTATAAGATAAAAAAAATAATATAGGTATATGTAAAGTAAAATTAAATTTTCTCAATCGTAATTTTGATGGAATATACTTTAATAAATTTAGTCGGACTAATTTAAATGTTAATAGGTTGAACTATTTGTCCATAAAATTTAGGATTCTAAAAATGAAAATCCCTTTGATGCGTCCCGCCAATCAATTTTAACATTAATACCCCCCTCGCCCGTTGACAGCAATCCCACCCTATCATCTGTTTTAATTTATGTACTTTGCTATTTTCATACAGTCCATTTTCAAGTTTAAGTTCACTACTTAACCCTTAAAATAATTAGCGGGAAGGCGCATATATATTAACGGACTATCCGCACCGGTACAGATATATTTTCGAAAACCGTTCAGCATTTCTTGAGATAATCAGCCAAACAAACGTTCTTAGCCCGGCGTTACCAGAGATTCTTCTAACAACCGGAAGTGGAATGAATTCTACCCAATAGCAAAAAATCAAAGTCATTTCATTTTGAGATAACTGATAGTATTATAAATTATAAAGTAAAATATCTCCCAAATTTAATATCCTCAAACTTCAAAACTTCATTACAAAAACATTTTTAGTTTCATTTCAGGAGCAAGAATAAATAAATTCCTTTGGCTAACCAACCCTTGACCAAGCAGCAAATTGTCCATCCATGACAATCTCAAATCAACTCCGTACCTTTGCAACTCGACTCAACTTAAGTTAAAATGTCATCTGTATTGTCACCAATCAGTTCAGGGATTACGAAAACTATTTTACGATTTTACAATAGCTTCCGTTATTCTTGAACTCATCCCTTCCAAGTTCATAAAATTTCATAATAACCTATCCAACCACCCTAATCCTCTAGCACAGTAATTACACTGCGCCACTCATCCCTATAATCCTCCTCGGAGACTAAAGTGGCAGTGGCCTCGTGACCTGCTATAAATACGTGGCAGTGGGAATCCTGGCAATGGCCAGCTTTTCCAATTGTGTCCTGAGTGTCTGTGGCTCTCACGCTCTTGGTCAGTCTCCGCTGGCTCGTCTCTAATGTCGCGGTTGACGGAGGAGCGTGGGTGGCTTCCCAAGATTTCGCTTCCTCTTTCCACCATGTGGGTTTGGGATTCCTCCGGGCTGTTTGTAAATGATGTATAAATGAGCGAGTAAATGAAAATTCACTGATTTTATTCACTAAAATTCACTAAAAAATTATACTACCGCTTATTTTTTTATGAATCTGGTAGAATGAGAACACAGGCAGCACTTATTGCCATGGTGTAATACTGTCTCAATAAACTTAAGAAAATATTTACGGTTCAGTGCTTTTGGCACGCTAAGCACCTTTCTACTTCCATTGCTATTATTAAACATTTATCGTAACGATAATTCAAGGCAACGTTTTTCAAAGCTGAGATGTTCTACGTTATTATTGGAGTCCTGTTTACGGCCTTTAAGCAGGGAAAATGTTACCTTCAGATTTTTAGAGTTCAACACATTCATCAAGAAACAATATATCGCCGAACCACAGCACTGTAATTAATGCATTTAATTCTTTCGTTAAATATCGAGTTAATATCGTTAAATGTCAAGAAAATGCCAGTCACATTTTAATAGATTCTATTCTTTTATATTTTAGAAAATATTATTACCTATCAGGACTCTATTACCATTGATAATGATTACTACCACACTCAAAATTAAATTTGGTATGGTAGGACAAACGTTTATTCATTAATAAAAGATTGCAAGGCTCGTTAAGACTCATTAAACTTCACAAAAATCCAAAAGAAATAGTTGAAAAATTTGGCACCAATGACCAATGTCTGATTTCTCATGGGTTAGTTGTTTAAGATCCGTGAAACACACACCACAGGAGTGCTGGTCGTTCTGGAGTTAATTGCTAACCTACCACAATAATAGAAAAAACTACAAACCGCCCAATTTTGAGTTCGTTGATTGCTTAGACCAATTAGCATTTAAATAAATAAACATTTTATAGTTATTGATACTCTACTGTCAACCGAAATTTGAAGTTGTCTTTATTAAAATAAATTGTCTGGAGAGATTCACGTATTGGGCTGTAAAATATTCCTCGTATTATATTTCTTATAAAAAAGAGTAAAATGTGAATTTAACCACACAATTCTTCGTTCAGTTATCAAATATACATTTTAAGAAATTCACGCCAAGTTTTGATATTGTTTCATCTTCTACGTTCTTTATTTCGTTTACAAATATAATTTAGTTCTACAATATATAATCTACAAAAAAATTAGTATGCAAAAATTGAAACAAA
The DNA here is from genome assembly GCA_930367205.1 of Acanthosoma haemorrhoidale. Taxonomy (NCBI): domain Eukaryota; kingdom Metazoa; phylum Arthropoda; class Insecta; order Hemiptera; family Acanthosomatidae; genus Acanthosoma; species Acanthosoma haemorrhoidale. The sequence goes on from OV884013.1 coordinate 44,809,945, forward strand.
TATTTTGAATAATAATAATCATGATGAGGCTACTAAGCAATGGATCGACAAGTCTATTACAGCCGTATGGAGATAATATTATACTTCATTTGTATACATAGAGACACTATGGATACATAGGAGAGAGGGAGCAATCGAGAGAGGACGAGGAGTAAAAATAATCACCGGATTGAAAATCAGACCTGGAGACCGGACACCCACACATTCCCTCCACGATACCTTTGGCGAATGTATACATTGGCCCTTGATAGGGTCAAAACCATGGTCGGAGGGCTAATATCTATCTCCTTAAATATACAGCAGTTGCCATCAATAAAGTATTTTCGACTTCATAATAAACTAAATGTAGAATGTTCATTACTCTTTTATCCACATTTCCTTTTATGTGGCAAATTTGTTTCGTTTTATTTTCACTCTTGGTCCACTAAACAAAAAAAATATGAATAATTTTAAGGTTTTTCTTTGAATGGTAAGAAAAAAAATTAAGACCAGGGCTTATGAAATCAAATTTTAATTCGTGTATTTTTTAATTAAAGGTGGTCATTTAACAAAAAAAACTGAAAGCACGGTTAATTTCCCTCATGATAAGATTGCTGATGGAAATCGTGCTGAATAGATTAATGGAGTTTTACGAAAAAGTTTGGTAGAATAATCTGATATTTACTCTTTATTGGGCTATAATTACAATCTGCCTTTTATAAGGCAATCAGTAATTGCGATAAACGCTCTCATTCATACCATATTTACAATTCATCATTCACTCACTCATTCATACAATTTACAGACAGCCCAGAGACCTCCCAAATCCACATGCGAAAAGAAAGCGGAGTCTTGGGAAGTCCCCCACGCTCCTCCGTCAGCCGCGTCACCGAATACTAGGTAGAATAAAAAAATATTTCCACTCCATAAAAAAAAAAGTTATTTAAAAGCACTAGAATGAGTTACCAACATTTGTCTATTATCTGGTTATCTGGCTTTAAGAAGGGTGATTGAATTCATAAAACTTATTAAATCAAACTAATAACGCCAAGATAGTTTTATAATTTGGGTTTTTTCATAACAAATATGTAAGTATACGAGTATAGTTCCCTTTACTTTAACTAAAATGTTTGACCTACTGGCTAATTTTAATTTTATATTTACTTTTATATAAAGAACCTGAAAAACACGAACAAAATTTATAAATTTAAGAGTAAAAATATCAACTATATACGTGCTTATTTTTTTTTCAAAATGTTGACCGTCCTGTGCCCTAGTGGTTTGCACCCTTGAATAATAATAATATGGAGACTTAAGTACGATTCTAGGATTGCCTCATAAGGATTTTTCGAGTAGGGGGTGAGTCTGGTTGAGGTTCACAGCACCAACTAATCATTTGTTTTTGGAAATTTAAGAATTTGAATGTTAGCCATTCACAGCTATAAGTTTTAATTGGCTGCCTGCTTCCCATGCTTTTCACTCACCCTCCAGTTGAGACCTTTTATTTTTGTAGAGTTATCAATCAGTATTATTACGCTCTTTTGACTAGGGTGGGTTCTTCAATGGAAGAATTCTTTTCAAAGAAAGAACTATCTCTGAGTAACGAATTTTTAAGCAAGAGAAAAATTCAAATTCCATCTAGGAATTAGATTTCAAGTAAAAGTTGGTTACGAAACATTTACCTTAACCACCACTCCGTATGAGAGCCTCCCTCTTACTGGCATTTTCTACCCTTATCGGAATTTTGCTAAAACCCTCTTGTAGACAATTCCACCCTCCCATCTTGTTTTCCTCTGTCAGTGTTTTAGTCACCCCTGACCCCATTCAGTTATTATTCCTGCCAATGGTCCTGTCACTTAGTCTGCTTAGGCCTCAGCTTCCATCTCACGAGAAAAGTACCGTTCAGATATTTCGCACCACTTATATTTCCCAAGGAATGTTATATTTAAAGGGAGCGATATGGAAATACAAGGATTGAGGGACAAAATTTCAGCGCTGCATTAAAATGTAAATAGTATGCTGTCTAAAAATCGAAATGCGTAAATCACATATTACCACTTCTACGGCTAGATTGCTTCCCAAACCTACTTTCTTCAGTTAACTACCTTCATGAAACAAAATCATTAAAACAGTACAGCAAGATACAAAGAGTTTCATCGGTGTTTTAGTTATCCATATTTCACGAAACGTTAGGTTTTAGGTTTCGTGTATATTGTGCTGATTATCGCCTAATAGTCCTCTATTTGACCTGAAGGCTTACAATTTTACGTGGTGGTTATTCTTAGGAGACAATCTCCAAGAATAAAGTTTTTTTTTTAGTTCACTCATTTATAAGTTCATGGCTAACTATGAACCAATGGTTAATAAACACTTCCCCATCATATTAATTAAGTAGGAATATAATTACACAAAAAATAGTTAAAAGGTCATTAAACCTTAAAACTAACTTACATACTAATTCTTATCCTAATTTTTCCCCGACAGTCTGTTGCCATCGATGCGGGAGGGGTGGTGGGGTCATAGTGTTAAACACTGGGTTTGTCAGGTGCTGCAACGAGTCAAAAAACTTAATGTGTCTCCGGCGGATGAACTCACCCACCGACGGCACACCAAGCAACGGGTGTAGGTCAGCGTTCTTCAACCTCTCGAAAGAGGTATGTCGGACCACTTTTCGCATGATTCCATTCTGGAAGTGTTGGAGACATTTGGCTGTATTGTCAGTCAAGTGGGCAAATAGCGGGGCACCGTACAGCAGAGCTGGCCGAAGGACACATTTATATATCATCAATTCAAGACGAAGCGACAGGTTAGGTGAAGTTAGCAAGTGCGATAGCCGGTAAGACCTGTGTCGTACTTTTTCTATTTTATTACTAAAATGAGTAGAGAAATGGAGATGCCTATCCATTTTTATACCCAAATAGTGCATTGAGAAAGCTGGTGGAGGTACGATGTGTCACTGTGTCATGACATTGGTCTCGAGGGGCTACACAGCAAAACAAAAATACTATGCAATCCTGGATTTCGTAAATCGATTCTGTCATTGCATAATATTTCACCCATCCGCGAATCGCGTCAGAAACTATCATACAAGAAGTTCTGCTTTGGAAGTTGTACTATCTGTGTCCTGTTATCCAGGGAGGAGGGTACAGGGGAGAGAAGAATATTGGACCCATCAATTGGACAGTTGAGCGTGTTCGACAGCAGAAAAATTGCTCCCGAGACAGGGAAAGTAATAAGTATTTGAAATATTATTAGATCGTAATAAATTCAATGATATTAATTCAGTTGATGTCATATACAATTTGTTTATAATAATTTAGTATGTTAGCAAATTATCTTAGTCCAATTTTTTCCGGTTCTCCTCGTTATTTTCTATACCAAACAATGGGACTTATCACGATTTACTCAGCTTTTTGAATTGTTAAGTAGTTTATCTGGTTTAGAATACCAAAATAAAATTTGGGAGGTGTCAACTATCTCTGTAATCCTCATATGAGTTCGTGACGCTCTTAATAAGGTGTTACACCAAATATATCCCAATGAAAAAATCTTCTAGCCCATATGTTTCTACACTTTGCACTTTAAGAAACATTTTCAAGCAGAAATAAATATGTATATTTTTCACATGTGTGTGTTTATATGTCGAATTGAAAAGATTCTCCTTCGCTGAGAGTACCTCCATAAGTTTGTCGGTTTATTTTATTTTCAGAAACAAGAAAAAAAATTACTCAATAAACGTTTATTGACTTCGAGAAAGGAAAACAACAAACCTTTTTACAATGTTATCAATTCATAATGGTTTATCTGAATGAAAAGGCCTCGAGCCTTCAACAACACTTTTAGAAGACTTTAACACGGGCGGAAGCTTTCATTCTGCCTTGCTCTAAGTCCACCCCCTCCCACCATCTCTCTTTAGAACTCCCTTGGAGTATAACAGGCTTAACGTTGGGGATTTGTAGCAACACCTTCAACAGAGTGGAATTTTATACCTTTTTTAAAAAAAAAAAATGTTTCCAACAGACTAACCTGCGTTTTGTGATTCCTTCATCGAAGGACTAGTCGTCGTATGGCGTGTAAGAAAGCTTGGTGTTCTTTTGCTCCCCCCCACCTCGGAGGATCGGCCCACGTTATTGTAAATAATATTATATCCTAATAATTTTTAGCTACTCCTAATTAATTAATATCATTATTATTAAAACATTAAAATATGTCGTATAATTTGCCGTAAAAATACAATAAAAAGCAGCAGAATATGGCGTAAAAAAATATCCGGTATAATATGCATTATGCAGTCAAATAGTGAAACAAGGTGCGCAAAAAGAAAAAAAGAATTTTATTAGGGAACAAAATGAATGTTTTCATTATAATATTTATCATTATACATTTTTTATTACAAAATTTACTAAAAAGAATGACAGTATTTATATTATTTAAGTAATAATTGATTTAATTACAATATTTATTAGGCTTCTGGAGTAGATGTTGTTGGCAACATTTATGTTACAATTTGTCCACAATTATGTATATAATTGTTTTGATTTGATTTTTAGCTCAGTTAGTTAGACTATTAAAGCATCGGTATGATGGTCTAGTAGGTCTCCTGGGTATTTAGGGAATTTCGATCATTTTCACGATTAAATAAGTGAAAAATCTATTAACTTCTTATTTAATAGCACTAAGCCGACATCAGGGTGACAAATGGAAATTTACTTTTTAATATTTTGATCAAGCTGGAATTTTCTTTCATATGGGATCCTTTTGTTTATTGCGCAACACAAAACTTCTTTTCCACCCGATGAAAAAATCATTTTATCTTCCGTGCTAAACAACGTGACCCAATGGTTAATTTTTGAACAAAAAGAAGATATGGTTTTGGTATGTTTTTGTTGTTTTGTTTGTTTCAGAACACGTCAATCACGAGGTTCATTGACGCCCAGAATTGACGGTAATGTTCTGTATTGCTTCTATGAACGAGTTAAAGTCTTAGGTAGTATTTACATGAATACCAGCATCCATTACTGTGAAATCTAAAGTCAGACATAATTTTTAAATTAATATTTAATAAGTATTAATTTAAAATGAAGTTATAATTTTTTTTTAAATGTTCACGCTTTTCAACAAAAATTAAATGAAATTATTTAAAATGTGAAAGGTCCAAATGTGCGCTTAAAAAATTTTTTCGACGAATATGCAGCATAAAGAGTGATTCCTTAATTTGTAATATATGCCATGAACGTTAAGTTGATAATGTTTTAAAAAATTTGCATTATATCGCTCTTAAATATTTATTAGGCAATCGGATTTTGTTATGTTTTGGACTATCATTCCGTTCTCAAGCAGCATATGTTGTGTCATTTAAGTTTTAAAAAAATAAAATAAATACACTTAGTAACAGAAAATATTTTAATAACATCAACATTTCCTGGTCAGGAAATCTTTTAATGATTCATTTTTTTTTTTTACAACGTTGGTTGTCTGAGGATAGTTGGGAGTCCGAAACGAAGCAGCAAACGATTGGTTAAAAAAACGTTTTAGGAGTATATTAGGCACATCTTTTAAACATAATTCCAATTTTATTTCGTTAAAAGCGAAATAAAGAAAAAAATTCCACGATTTCTTTTCGTTCTTTGGCTCCTAGCTGCTAAAAGGAATGAGCTACGACGTTCGTTAGCATGGCGTCCTTTATTTGTTCCAATCGATGATGTTATTCCGAATGTAACACCTGACATTCGCTTAGCCTGAACTTACACACCATCGGTTACTCTTAATGAGATGTATAGACGTCGGAGCAGAGATGTATAGAAGTCGGAATTCATTTTTTCAAAACTTCGGATTAAATAATCCTGGCAACTGTAGCTTTGTCCCTCCACAGCTTTGTTGGTTTCAATCCGAACGTTTCTAACTGACTAAGCCGTCATTTTGGACGGTCGTAGCTTATAGTAAACTGAAGCACTTAGCTATCAAACGACATCTCTTGAGTCATAGTCCGTCAAAAACGTTCGGGTATCAATAAAACTGTTGTTACACACGCCACGCCCTCAGTACTTTTCTGAACTCCCAGAAATGTATTTTTAGAATGCCTTTAAACTTATTATTGCTACTTCTAATACGAATACCACGGCGTAAAAATCTATACTTCATTTACAATTTCTGAGCTGGGGCTTTTTAAGTAAGTCAGCGAAACGGGTTTTAATTATAAGTATTACTGCTGGTTGCGGTCTATGAAATAAATACCTCCATTTTCTTTCCTCGGAAAAAAAAAGACGTATCTGCTAAATATTGCTTTCCATAAAACGCACTACCATTGTCAAGTTCTGACATCTACATTGGCAGTATTCCGGCGTGTTTGTAATTATGGCCCAAATTAGTTAGGGCTTATTTTTTTTCAATTCTTTCTATGGCATTAGCCAACATCTAACCAGCATGTTTCAAGATCCTGCGGAAAATATATTTTTAATGTTTGAGATCGATTGCATGACTTTCACATCCGCAATCGTAGAGCCGGTAGCTCTACTCCCGCTTGAAAACTTCTCTCTTCAGGCTTCATATTATTTTTATAGTTACAGGATAGTTTTTAGGTTAATCGTCTGCTCAGTACGGTAGCTCATGACCGAAGACACGTCATTGTGGGTGACCTAAATCCAAACCACAGCTGGTGGAGTAGTACTAGAGCAAACGGCCTAGGCCGCTATATTACCAAAACTCCATTTACGGTCATCCACCCAGGATTGCCGACCTTCCGTCATTTTGCTAACCCAGACAGGACCTCCACGCCTGACCTGCTCCTGACACAAGAGCCACACCGGGTCACCGGATGCTCCGCTCTGGACTTTACCACTTCCGATCATCGTCCTGTTCTCTACGAACTAGAAGGCGACATGCCAAAGCCGCCTGCTTCTAGATACAGGTACGATGAGGCTAAGTGGGACCTCTACAAGCGTCTCATTAAAACCGATTTGCTCACTATCACGCCCCTTAGGCACACCTGGGACATAGATTACGCTATCTATCAGTTACAGGACGTCATCGAACGAGCTGCCGATGCATCGATCCCCAAATTTTCTCCGAAGCCCCCTTCTCTGAGGAAACCTCCGGATCACATCCTGCAACTGATAAGACAGCGTAACAACATTAAGAACAGGTGGTTTAGGACCAGAAACAGGGACTTAAAACCGGTTTTAAATTCTCTCACAAACCAAGTAAGGTCCCTGATGGCTAAGTGGAAAAATTCGGTCTGGGAAGATCGCCTCACCAGTCTGCACGGCGACCATAAGCAATTGTGGAAACTCGTGAAGACCTCTACCTCAAAAAGGAATGGTGTCAGGCTGGCCGTCAACGGCCAGTTCATCCCCACCACCGAGCAAGCGGACATTTTGGCAACCTATTACGAGGAAGTGAGCCGTGGCCAAGGCGAACCAATAGTAACGCTCGATCCCCCCTCCCCCTCTCTCCCCACCACTACCGATATCTGGACCTCTCACAGGCAAGTCGGAGCCATCATTCGGAGAACAACCGGCAAGAAGTCACCAGGGCAGGACTGAAGCAGCTGCCGAGGAAAGGAATCTCGTTCATAACTAACATCTTGAACTCCTGCTTCAGGCTTCATTATTTCCCTCAGAACTGGAAACATGCAGTAGTGATCCCTCTTCTGAAACCAGCGAAGAGCGGATATGAGCCATCTCATTACCGCCCCATCAGTCTGCTGACTCAACTCTCGAAGCTGTTCGAGAGAATTATCCACGTACATCTCTCCGGGCACTGCAGGCTGCAGTCACAGGAAGTCATCCCACCAGAGCAGACTGGTTTCAGCACAGGCTTAAGCGCGAATAACAACCTGGTGAGATTGCAACACCACGTCGCATCGAACATCCGAAGCAACAGAGCTACCGCAATGATTTCTCTGGACTGTTCGAAAGCCTTCGACTCTGTGGATCATTACATCCTACTCCAACGTCTGAAGGAATACGAATTCTCGGATCAGCTGCAGAACCTGATTAGATCCTACCTTACAGGCAGAACATTTTCGGTTCGTATAGGCACTACGACCACGACCCGAAGAAACTATTCTGCCGGTGTCCCCCAAGGATCGGTGCTAGGCCCGTTGCTGTTCAACATTTACACCGCCCACATCGTAGGAGCCTCGTACTCCAACTGCGAGGTATCCGCGTACGCGGACGATATAGGTGTCTACAGCACTAGCATCAATCCATCCAGAGCCCTGAAATTCGCTGAGAGTGCCAGTCAACAAATCGCCGAGAAACTCGATGCCGTCTACATTAAAGTCAATCCGGCCAAGACGCAAGGAATAATATTTAGTTACAAATCCGGAAAAAAGAAGCTCCCGAAATCCTTCGTGTTAGACGGCAAAGAATGCCCTGTAAGCAACAAGCTGTGCTACCTCGGAATTACCCTCGGTAGGCACTTGTCGTTCACAACGCACCTCGGAAAGAAGTTAAAGAGTGTTAGGAAGAAATTCTTCAGCCTCGGACACCTACTTCACAGCCCGGCTCTATCAGTACGCCTCAAGCTGCTGATATACCAGAGCGTCCTAAGACCTGCATTGATGTATGGAACCCCTCTCTACAAGTATTTGACTCCCAACACTCTCCTAAAGCTCCAGCAATTTCAGAATAGAGTTCTCCGCACCTCCCTCAAACACACCCCTTTCGACCAAATGAAGGCCGACGAAATCCACAAAAAATTCGAAGTGCTCACTATCCAAGATTTTATCAAGAGAAGGCAAAACAATTTTTTTGACTCCCTAAGACATAGCCACAACCCACTATTCTCCGACCTTCAGCCACCACCAATGCCCGTCAGATGGAAACACTGCTGGACCGCCGAAGCTTGGCGAATGAAAGACATCATAGAACCAGAGGACTGACGGACCTACACCCAGCCGAGAGATCGAGGCCGATCTCCCGCCCGACTCAACCGACGCCACATTACCCCATCTACCTGTGTAAGCAGGGTTGATCTTCCGGCCGATTAGGCCGACTCAGTCAGGCCCCTGGCGGGGCGGCCGGCCAGGCTTCGCCTGGCCTACAACAAACCATCGCCTAGGCACCCCTAGGCTTAATCCTTGGTAGACTCTCACTACCTTCCTGACTCCATCCGCCTTTCTAGGCATTCCACACCCCATATCCTTCTCATACATCCTTCAAATAGGGGTCTCCCCTTAGTGAAAGGCACTTTCCAGCCAAAAAAAATTTTCCTTATTTAAAAAAAAAAAAAAAAAAAAAAAAAAAAAAAAAAAAAAAAAAAAAAAAAAAAAAAAAAAAGGATAGTCACTATTTATTCTCGAATAAGGATCTATAATTCTATATAATTATCTAGAAATTTAAAGGGGCTGTGGAGAAAAAAAAAAAAAGGATAGTCACAGCACCCTCAGTAGACTCTCACTACCCTTCCTGATTCCACCCGCCTCCTTTAGGCATTCCACACCCTAATATCCTTCTCATACATCCTTCAAATGGGGGACTCCCCTTAGTGAAAGGCACTCATTAGCCCAAAATAATTTTCCTTTATTTTTTCCACATCCTATTTTTATAAGTTTGAGAGCTAAGGAAAAAAAAAAAAAAAAAAAAGGACAGTCACAAAATTAGTATGTAAGTTAGTTTTAAGGTTGATCAAAAAGGTGAGCCCCATCACCTTTATTAGTCAGTTTAGTCCAGTCACGTATAATGTATATCATTACTCTTGTTTATTCATTATATAATTTCTATAAAATAACAAAACCTGTATATAATGTAGCGATGCTACAGGAAATACAAAAATAATTTGTAAATAGATTCGCCTGAGGATCTATAATTATCTGTAAACTTAAAGGGGCTAAGAAAGCAAAAAAAAAAAAAAAGTGCAGTCATATCCTTATGTACTGTGATCCTTACGAACATTGAAACCCCTCCAATTCCAACACCTCAGCATCTTCAAGACAGACGCTTGCTAGTATGGGAACTATTATATATTAATTTCATAATTTTGTTCTTTGGATTTCTATTTTCATTGTTCGTTGCATCTTATTTTACCGACTTTTCATATTGTTTTTTTTTTTCTTTTGTTTGTTTTATACATGTCGGTTTATCTATGACTTGTTTCACTGAGCACAGGTCACCGAGGTGTGTATATAAAGAAATTAAACACTCCCTTTCTCTACACTACTTTATTGATTTCTACCCGAACGTTTTCGACGGACTATGCCTCAAGAGAGGTCGTTTGATAGCAAATTTGTACAGGTTACCATCAGCTATAACCAAAATGTTGGGGTTGAAACCAACAAAGCTGGGCGAGACAAAGCTACAGTTGCTAGGATTATTTAGTCCGAAGTTTTAAAAAGATGAATTCCGACTTCTAGACATCTCATAAACAGTAATCGATGGTATGTTAGTGCATGCTAAATGAGTTTCAGGTGTTTCATTGGAATAACAACATCGATTGGAACAAATAAATGACGCCATGCCAACGAAAGTCGTAGATCATTCCTTTTAGCAGCTAGGAGCCAAAGAACGAAAATAAAATAGAAAAATTGTCTAAATTAATAAATCTATGAATTGGGATTTTTTTCTTTTATTTTGCTTTTAACCAAAAAAAAATTGGAATTAAGTTTAAAAGATGTGCATAAGTCCTCCTTAAACTTTAATTAATCGTTCGTTTCTCGCTCCGTTTCGGACTGAAATCAGTCCATCCTCAGGCAATATATGTTGTAAAATAAAAAATTGTTCACTTTTTCATATTGTTTTTTATTTTTTTGTTTGTTTTATGTATCTCCGTTCATCTATGACTTATTTTACTGAGTGCAGTTAAACAAGATTTTATTTCATTTTATTATTATTATTTCCTTTTATAGAGGTTTACGCTTGATTTTACTTTGTCCTGTTTTTTTTTACATAATATAGTCCTTTTACTTTGCCAGAATTGGTATTCTGTCCAAAGAGAATATGTTATCTTCTTTGTTATTCATGTGGACTTTGTCCCGTACTAAAATTGTTTTTCTATTTAGGATCTTATTCGTGTTTCTTTCCGAAAAACATTATCCGTATCAGAACAAGTATTTTGGAAATGTTGAACCAGCTTGCTTTTTAAGCAGCAGAAGACTACCCTAATCCTGGAAATCGTGACTTGCGAAATTTCAAGACGACAGTGATAAAACCGTGTGTAGACATCGTGATGCATTTCATTAGTCCTTCAGTTGAAGCGAGCTATATTAAAAACCTAGAGGACTAGCCACCTCTGAAGTATTTGACGGTAGATAAGCTATCTGTTCAAAAACAGGCTATTCTGAAATTGAGTCAGCTACTGTGCTGCCTTTTGGCAAAACAACACATTAACCACTCCACCCTGGCTAAATCGTGGCCTCCTGGTCATAAACAAATCAATTGCAGACGGATCCACGGATAGCGCAGTTTCTGTCGCACAAGGAGTTGCAATTTATACCTAAAATTAAATCTACGGATACATTTATGTATTTTGTGATTATTGCCTTTTTAGTAATATTTCATTTAATTTTAATCTACTCACAATAATAATAATAAATACACCAAAACATCACATCAATTAACTATATGCTGTACTACTCAATGATTTTTTTTGTTTGCAATAACGAGAGCTTAAAAATATTTTCATCATATCTGCAATAACTTTTTGATTATTGCAAAAAATATATTAAAGAGGTCCAAAAAAAATATCAATTAAGATTTCCCATTTCAAACCTTATCAAGAGATAAATGACTACAACAAAGATAATATACATATTAATATAATACTAAGAATATATTAGATTTTTTAAATTGTCTGAAATAATAATTACATTTTTAATTTAACTCGCTCTATTGGACCAATCTATCCATGTTTACACGTGTAAATGACTAACTACTACTTAACTATTTCATTTATTTGGAACTGTCTCTCAAGCTGAAAATTCAGTCAGGAACAAGATTTATTTGTTTAATCGTAATTTTATTGTATGTTTATAAGGGCATATTATGCGCTCTAATGTTGCTGTATCTTTTAGCCTATGCGGTATACGTGTCATAAATATTATTTTGTCTAGGGTTTAACTCACATCTCGCGTATAAGTGATTTACATATCGGTATATTTTTGGCATGATGGGCACCATTAATATTTTATTAGTTAAAATAGTTCTCATTTAATCTGCAATGCTCCAAGATTCAGATGAAAATGTTTTAGTTCTTCTTTCCAAGCCTCAAGAGATTGTCTTTTGTCTCTCCGTATATATGCTCTACGAAAGTCATAAAGATATTTCAATCGATATTCAATTTTAAAATGTGTATTCCACATCCACAAGCATTTCAACATAATTTGAAACATATTTATAAGCTTTTGGTTGAGATAAAATAAGTGGAATCATTAAAGTCGAGCTCGTTTTGCTAGATTTTAAGACTAAGCCCCCATGTTCCTAAACAAATCCATTACATACTGTTTGATAAATAAAATTAAGTATTTTTTATATGAAATACCGAGTAGTATTTTCCAAGCCAGTTATTCCGTTTATTTATTTATATATATATATATATTTAAAAAATTAAGCATTGTACATAACAGATTAAAAAAAAATGAATTCTTCACTAATCTAGTATTTATAAAATGTTAAAAGTTCATGTTTTCAATAAGAAATTCTTACTTATATTATGAACGCAGATTATTTGTTATTGTTTTGTTTTGTTTATTTGCATGCGTGCTGTGATGCATGAAGATTCTGAAGATAAACGCACACATATCGGACCCAGACACGAAGACTGTTGGCCGACATCACCTTCCATAAAGCTATCCTGCACAACACTGGGCACTTATTATACGAGAACTAAAGAAATACGACAATACACACGCGCGCGACACCAAAGTGATCGGGGATCGGGGACAGACTGAGGTAGGCGGGCCCCTACCTCCGCGTATCTGTGGCCCCCTCCTTCCGCCGGCCCAGCCACCCCTGGAGGTGGATCCACCCCCTCGGGGGGCTATGAAAGACAACAAGGTGAAGAATCGTCGACTGTCGTTAATCACATGGGGACCTTTTCTGTTTGTATCGCGCTCCACTGACCATCTCGGTGAAGGCTGCTACTGTATGCGTGATTGAATGAATCCTATCTATCTTACAAAGGAGTAATGGCTATATCTTATATTTACTAATTGACAATACAAAGCACGTGCAAGCCACTGCTAAAGTTCATGAAATACACGAAAACCAAAATAACATATCGTACAGTTATAATAATATATTTATTATCCTAAGACTATGTGACTCAAGAACGAACTTTCATTTAACACATAGTGGGTTCTTTGACAGTACCAGTCTGTGTTAAAATTTGCAGAGTGATAAAATTAAAACATAAAATAAACGAGAAAATATATAATAACAAAATATGTGCACATTGTGGACACGTATTCTTAAATAATTAAGAATAAAATACAAATGCCAAATATAAAAATAAAAAAAATATCCTAACTAGATGTGCACTGATATATAACAGTACCATAATGTAATAAAATACACTCTAATATTAGTTGCCACTTTATATAAACATTTGTTTCTGATAACAATATTGTTTTGAAAGCATTTAATTAGCCAATCAAGGATCACTTTGATACAGCCACTAACTGTGCACCGCGCAACTGTGTTCCAGAGAGAGATCTATGCATTGAACAGTGAAGCCTTACCACCACAGTTAGCATCAGCCAGCAGCGTGAACATATGCTCAAACAGTAAATCAGAGATCATGGCACTACTCTCTAGAGCCAAAATCACCCCTAATTGTAGAAGGCTTTGCTAAACGCCGAGAAAACGGACGAATTGGCCAAGCGGAGAACATACTCGCCACTTGTAAGACATAAATGGTCCTTCCATATGGACCAAGGCGGATCAACAATGATCAACATCCGACCGCATTGGCTGTAGGCAGGGCAAGCTGCTCATCGACTGAACCTCATAAGTAATCAACTCAACGATATTAAACTGCAGCCGGCATTGACCTCATAACATACATTTTTACCAGTCACTGCAGATTAAGCTGAGACCTATCCTTGATCGGAGTGAAACCCATTTGCCAAAATACAAATTAGAGGAAACTCCTACCACTTTTTGGGAGAATGCGAGGTATTCAGCAAACTGAGGTTTTTCACCTTCGAGAATCCGATTAGAAGAACTTGACTCCATAAAACGAAGGTAAATTCTTGACTTCGTTAGGAGTACAAGATGAACAGTAGCGTGGAATGGGTATAACACAGGGGCTGACGGAAGTCGACGAGGTCTAGTTGTCGGACCGATGATTTTTAACAGTTAAGCATTTTTAGGCGTATTAAAATTCTTAATGGTTAGTGGATTTAATCATATCTGAATAAAAAACGGCTATTGAAGATGTAACATTGATATAAATCGGGATATTCATTGAATTTAATTCAAACAAGTACGTGTTAACTCTTTGCTCTCAACAACTCCTTGAAAAGTTTGATAATTTTTAAACAAGATAATTAGTCAAAAATCCTTAATAGGATTTTTAAAATGTTATTTTTAGATAGCAATGTTAATAAAATCGTTAATTATAATTAAATTGTCTTATCTTTCAATAATCTTTCTTAAGAATGTCCTCATTTCTAACCAATCAATTCTGTATCATGGATATGAAATTAGGATGTGCACCCTTATATGTATTTCATTTATTCACCTTAGAATAATTTTCAAATAATAATTATTTTTTAACAATAAACAACAATAAGTTCTGAAAGAGGGCTTCCTTGATCATAAATCTGCCTAGCCCACAAAAAAGGATACAAATATAGAAAAGAAGAAGGTGAAGTTTAAAGCCCAAGCAAACGCCGTCTTTTGGCTTTTAGCGGTCATAAACATCTGAAAAATCAAGAGAAATTCCACACATATTTGCGTACAATGTATAATACATTTCATAATAGTACAATATAAGTGCAATAACGGGAACCATGAAAAAAAAACTAACGTATAATGATAAATATTGCAGAAGTTTAAAATCATAAATATACAAACACTAACTAATAAATTGTAAATGCAGTAGGTCTACAGTCCCTTCTGTCTATGTTGAGTCTGACCAAGTCCACGACGCCATGCAGACCCCTGATCATATTATGAAACATGTGTGTGTTATACATGATTAATAAATGCAGGAATAAACGATATCCAGTCAGGTCTAAACAAAAAGATAAATTATAACCTCCATGACACACTAAAATTGAAATTATATTTCGTTATGTTGACTTAAACCATAAAAGCTGCTTCTAGACTTCTTGGTGGGAATATTTTTATACTACAATACCTAAATTTATAAATAATATTTAAGATAAAAAATTCAGGTTCGCGGGGTACACCTACCCCCGTTAATTTAAACCTTCTCCTGGATATTTTTTGAGAGTTTATGACAACATATTTGTTAGTTATGCATCAAAAAATATACAAATACTGAAATAAAACATTAATATTTATTTAAAATATTTTGATAAATTCAAAACTTACAATATTAAAGCTTTACATCATTTCATAGTGAAGGGAACTGTTGAAGAAACCATATTTTTCCTAAATTTAGTATATTTCTGTTTTTTACATATTATTTAATAATTAAATTTGATGAAAGTTATTATGCCTCCCAACATTTAGCGTACAGATCTTTCAAATGATCGGCACACATCCACTGATCTTCCAGCTCAGAAGAAGATTTCCAGGAGATGATAGTTCATTGCGCAGTTCTTGAAACAAATTCCAGTCCACTAGTCCGGGAAAAAGCGACGCTTTTCTGAAACCTGATTTGCTTTGCCAAAAGAAACTAACACTGGACTGTGGTCTGATGATAAAATGTTCGATTTTAGCATGTCACTGTGAATACCTTTGGAAACGGCGTTAAGGATATGTAGACCAGCAGTCCTTGTAGGTAAAGATAGTAGATATACATCCGACCTAGAAAGGGGTCTAACTGGCTCATGCTCACATAGCATAAAGTACCTTAAATAGTACCTTAATAGATTGATACTTACACTACACCGTGAGGTCTACGAGGATTTGTGCTGCCTACGGTGGATGAATTCCTTCGCCGTAGACATATCAAATTCTTCGATTCGTTGCAACATATTACAAACCTACATATTTCAACATATTACAAACCCCGTGTTAAACATGCTTAAAATGATTATACGATAACGTTAAACACAATTAACCCCGCTCAAGAAGCCGGTAGAAGGCAGTCAAGTTTTAAGTTAGTATGTATATCCCTTTTTGTAACCCGAAGGTGAGCCCCTAGTCCTGTTTCAGTTTATGTAACTTTTAACCACAAAAATATGTTAGTTTTTAAGATATGCAGTCCTTAAAATACATATGTTATACAGTAGAAGGAGCCAGCCACAGCTAAATTGTTATGCTTTTTATAATTTTTTACAAATATTAATCAAGGGGTTAAGGGGGAAAAAAAGTGTAATAACAACCGGGTACTGACCAGTAATGAACATGGTTTTCCGAAAGTGATAATTGTTTTACTACTGCACACGGTGCCCGTGAAGGTCATTTTAACGTTAAACGTTCCCAGTAGAATATTCTTGGTCAATCCGATATTGTCGAAATGTGTCGACACAGCCGAAAATCCAAAAACAAATGGATCGGGCTGATCATCATTGGCATGGAAACTTTCACTGATTCGCAGGGCGTTCTCCGTCCACACTAGGTAAATTCAGCTGGGTAAGAACAACAAATCAAAGGCCTCAATGCCCCGATCTAACATTTATTAGGGCTTAAATGAAAAAAAATTTAAGATAAAAAAAACTTTAATCTTGGACATTTCCCTGATAAGAATATCAAAAAAGGTGCAAATAAGTACGTCTAGTTGTCAAAAGAAATATGACGTAATTACACTGATTTAATTAGCTTAAAATGGTAATGTGCCTATTTAAATATTCGGGGACTTAAATAGTAACAAAATGAAAATATAGGAATTATTACCATGAGAAAAACAGCGTTCCTGGGATGTATTAAAATAGATAATCGATAAAATCAATGAAAACTAAATCAAAATATGAATAATTACAATAATGAATTTTAAGTTATTACATAGGAGGGAAAAAGGAACAGGTAGTTTGAAGAATTAAAGATTGGGAGAGTTGGCGAATATTAATAGGAATAGAGATCCAAAGGTTTTTGACAAAAATTAGAAGAATATTTGCTCTTTTCCAGGAAGAAGGATATGTGGAATACTGTAGAGGTAAATTATAAATTGATGATATGAGAAAAAGGAAGACAAAGCTTGAGGTATTTTACAACAATGCCAGCAGAAACTACCGAACTTGTTTTTGATTTCATGATTGAGGATATGAGGTTGGAAGGAGATTTTTAAGAGAAAAGGACTTGTCTAGAGGGAGCGGGTATTACGGTGAAGAATTGGGAATGGGCAGGAAAAAGGTCATCGGGTGGGATATGGAAAACAGGAGAAGTGTTGGGTTCAATAAGGGAAAACTTGCAAAGTATTTGGTGCTGAAAATGAGTCACTCGTACAAAAATTGGGATTGGGCAAGACTAATTATTGACTGGGAGAGATTACGAAGGCTTTTCAAGAGAAATTCATCTTCGGGGAGCCGGGTGCGGATAAACCTTCTCTTTGCCTTCTTTCCGACGCCTCCTCGAATCTTTAATTTCTCGAGTCAACCAAGGGACTGGAGGACGGTGAGTAGGTTAACCTTAGGTTCAACAAAGGTAAAAAAATCTCTCTCATTGCAAGAGTCTCATTGCATTGTCTCTTACAATGCATGTCTTGCATTGAGTGTTGTATTGAGTGGAAGGGAGGAGAAGATTGGAAGATTCGGGATTTGAGGCTATCATGGAAATGGAGGCAGTTACTATCATCGATCCATTCAGACCAGTCTTGGTGGAGAAAGGAATAATTGAGGAGGGAAACAGACAAGATATCAATCACGACAAAATTAGAATGTTGGTTTTGAGCCAGATTCAGATACAGCTATAGTATGTTAAAAATTATTAAGGGAGAATCGGAGGAATTCACCGTGATGAGCAGAGGGGAATCGGGAACTGACCATTTAGATGGCAGGTTTATAGTACACTCAATACTCATGAGGAAAATAAAATAAATGATGAGATAATCCTGGATAGTAGGGAGCAAGAAGTGAAGGGGTAGAACATTTGATTAATTTACCCTGTGAAGTACAGGGGTAGAAACAGACATATGGAAAAGAGTTAAAAAGGAGAAGGCTAATTACATAACGTGCTATGGTTGTTAGGAATTTGAGTGTATACAGTAAATCTATATGTATTCATCTCAAATTATGAAATATGATTTTGTTTTTTTACAATCACTGTTTGACATAGAAACACGAGATATAACCTTCAAAGTTCCGGGTCGTGTGCGAAGATGATAAAAATAAAAACACCTTGGCGTAACAGCAAATGAAGAGGTGCCTACTGAAGGCTGACGCTTTATAGTTTGTAAGTGGTATTGAGGTGCTAGCGTGCTTAGCATTAGGCACATTACCTTTCAAGATTAAGTTTGACTTTTTTAATTGGATTCGTCACTTCTTTATTCAAGTAGTTTTTTCCTAGTTAGTCAGACCCAACCAGACCCCTCCCACGTTCTCCACGCTTAGAAGTCACCATATTAACGATGACGAGGTTTTCTTTATTTTTACGAACAAATATTTTTTACAAATTCTGGTAACTAATTAACTAAAATAATTTACTTTTAAATATATATATAACATACAAAATAAAGGACTTACCAAGTGACATTTTCTATTCCCATCTTTCATCTCTGGGGGTCCCCCATAGAAGGTAGGAAAAAGACCCATTCCGTTTGACCTCAATTATCCACTTTTAGCTGCCTGTGGTATAAGCACGCGCGTAAAGGTCCTTTCTTGCACAAAATGCCGGGTTCCCACGGGACGTGAATCACGAATGTGAGGAAGCGTTCGTAGCCACTCACGAAAAGAAAGAGTCATTAACTGTTCACATGGTTTGGCAATTCTCACGAATTGTAAATACAAAATTAATTTTAAAGTGATTAATTTCCTAAATACGTATTAAGTTTATCAATAATCCTCACTTTCGTGATTCACGCCCATCGGGAGGATATCTGGCATTAGTCTAGGGCAGGGGTGCCTTTGTATAACACGTTCACAACCAACGGTTTCCCATATTGGGGCGTGCCACAACCATACCCCCCCCCCCGCCCACTAACCCTACCACCTTCGCAATAATTATTTCTATATAGTATAGGCGGGGCTTGTTTTTTTAAATTTTGTAAATTTTGAGTATATACCAACATAACGAAAAAAATTAATAACTAGTATTTCATATGTATGTTAGGGGTAACCTACTTGGTAATTGTTAATTTCCACTAACTCAAAGTTATTTTACCCTTACAGAAAATTTATATTATACTGCAACATTTTCTATAAGAAAATCACGGTAGTAAAAATATTCAAAAAATGTATAAAAGTAATTATGTTACCTATATCAAACATACCAAGTCTAAATTACCCTTCCATTCCAAAACAGGACTTGATTTTTTTTTTTTTTTAAATAACAAAATCAAGAATAAGAAATTTTAAAACCTATTGGCCGGCCACGTGCCAATTTCAACCATTACAACCAAAATACCAACCATTGTGGCACGCGGACACCCCTGGTCTAGTAGGTAAAAAAAAAAACTAATACGAAATATTTGCAAATGACAGTGAAAAAAGCCCCTACTATGATATAATATATATTATATACCCACTCACTATATTGGCACCCAGGTCAACATCGAGCTGTGTGCATCCATATGTGAATACACACTGATTACGAGAAAAATTGTCATAACAAAAAAGAAATGAAAAAAATGAGACCCTCAATCTTAGGAATTAATAAAGAATTACCAGTTCGGGCATATTTATATATCTTAAATCATGTAAATGTGGTAATTCCATATAAAACAATACAACTTTTTTGTGGTGTCTTAAAAGCAAAACCTCTCCTTGTCCTCAAGATGAAAATTTGTGAAAACTATAAGTAAAATATGTTGGTTGCAAATGTTCTTGTCTAAACAGTGAAAGAGGTGAAAGGGAGGTAAAAAGAAAAGCATAGATAAATCAAAGTTGTAATCGGATCAGTTTCGATTTGTCTTCTGCGGACTAGTCAGTCAATCACTTACTTCCCCGTTGGGGCATTTATATTCCTACAACTATATTGAAAGAATTCACTGACTTCTTTTCGTCAATTCGTCTCACTTTATATACAATACAAGAATGGTGCGTTGTGTGATTTTGGAGTTTAATTTGTAAATTTTTATGAAATAAAAAGTACAGGAACTACGACAAACTTGATTTGAGCTCTAAAGTTGCCCACATAAAAAAATGTATAAATTTAAAAAGAAGTTGCCTGTTATTCATCGATTAAACGCTAACGCTTTGTAAACTGTTCTGTGTTCAGTCAACATCAGATTCCGTAAAGATACCAATAAATCACCCAATGAGAACAATAACCTTTGAAATTTGGTAAACTTTTCATTCCTGGATCGTTGACGAGATGTATTTTTTCTTACTTACTTAATGTTCTTTTATTTTTTATGAGTTTCTCACATCAATCAACAAAACACTGATTTTGGTCACTGCTGCTCGTAATGGTAGATCTATAAGAAGAATAGGCATTCAAGTGGGAATAAATCGAATTTGAGTTTTGTCACTTTGCACGATAAAAAAAGACCTATCTCCAACCTTCTGGTGTGTTTAACTCATTTTTGACGATTTTGGAGTTTAATCACTATTGTTCTCAGTAGGTGACATGATGAACAAACAAATATAACATTTTTTAAACGTACAGTGGGGTTAGTGTTATACATACAATATATTCCCTGTCAAAACCTAAAACAATTAATAGTCTGCTTATTAAAATTATACTGTAAAATATTTTAAGAAAAATATAAGCAATATGTAATTTATGAACAATAAATACCAAAATAAATCGTTAAATAGCTACTTACCACTGTCACGAGGGGGGGTGCCTGGTTACCCTAGCCCTGGTGACAAGTGAGGGTTGTTTGAGTTTATAACCTGGACAATCGTTTCATGACGGCTTTACTATCTGACTCAATTTTTTGATAGGTATGTGCCCCAACAATGCACTATGTTCAGAAAAAGAGGTATAGGGTAGGTAGGTAGGTAGTTAGTGTGGTCTTGGAATGACCACGAATTCACACTCGGTATCTGAGGGTAGGCGAAATCCGTCCGGATCCCAAAGGCGAGTGTGAACCGGAGAGAGGCAAACTGAATTGTCACGGGAGACACTGCTTGGTAAGTTTGCAGGGCCGCGACAACCGTTGCCCACTAGGGAGAGGTCTCTCCCAAGGAGGTGCTAGATTTAGCGAGATGAAGGCAGAGATTCCCACTAGGAAGGTGTGGGGTCTGACAACGCCGGACTAAAACATAGCGAGGTTAGGAGAGAAGAGATACAGAGGTTTTTCATAAAGAAGCAGTCAAGTTTCAGAGTTTCAAGCTGGGACCACAGGCCGGTAGTTGACAGGAGAATGATATACAGGATCCAAATCACCGACTTATATACCCAGCTGGGATTGCCCGCAGCCAATAAGGATCGCCGTTGTTGTTGCCAATGATGTGACTTTCCTTTGTTCCCTGGCAGAGCCTGGAAGGGTCGGCGGTCGGGTCCACATATACCTGGCTGACAGCTGGTGTCCAATCTCATGTAACTAATTGGCCCTGGCAGCATGTTTTATTGTTTAACATATTTACAATGATTTATATTTGGGTAATGTTATTTACATTTGTTTACAACATATATACAATAGAGTATAGGGTGATTTATCTTATGTAGTTAGCGGTCGCTACACCACTGAAAAAAAACAAGTGAATTATTTATAAGAGCGCTGTTGACAAGCACAATTTTAGGGTGGGGCCTAATTAGAATGGTGGGAGGGGAGGGCCCTTCATCATCGCCGTGTTTATTATTACGTCTTTCCGGTTTAAGTTCTCTGAAATTACCGAAAAGTTATATTTCGATGCTCTACGGCTTATTATATAGTGCCATACTAGTAACTCTTTGTCCGCTGTAACTCTCGCTTCTCTATGGCTTTCTTCATCCAAGTGCTGGCACAACTTACTGTTGGTATTTGTCTGCGATGTCCTTACCATATTTTGAATATTATCCTCAATCCTCTGTCAGCCTACGATTTTCCGCAATATACGCTTTATATTCTAGAAACTCCCGTTTTTTTTTTTCTTAACTTGGTCGAGTCTTTAACATGGAAAATTAAATTATGTAATGTGAAGTCATTATATTTTTATATGAGACTCCTATTCCTGTTGCCCAAAGCCCTAATCACGAACGTAATGTTTTTGTGACATTATCAATAACTTTATCATTAAATGGACTACGCTTTTATGGTCATGTTTTTTCACTATTTGAAGAGAAAACCTGATACTTGAAAAGAGTTGTTGACCCTCCCTTGATCGCAAAATAGTATATTGTCATCTAGAGAAGATAGTGGTAATTTTATTAATTTCATTTTTTCATCAAACTATGGTGCTTATCGCAATAAAGCTTATAAAAGGGCCACTCTTTAGGAGCACTCACAACACATTCTGAAACAATTGATGAAAATTTGTAAAAACCTTCTCATGTGTACCAATATGTTAAACGTTTTGTGACACTTAGCATTTCAGTTTTAAATAGACATGTGTTGCTATCACCTACCTTTCTCTTAGATAACTCATAATAAGTATTATCCTTGAAGAGAGAGACCTACATAGCACATAGTTTTATCAGTGAGCGCTGTTCTAGCCTCATAGAAATACCAACTGACTAACAATGCTGTAAGTTTTATTATTATTTACTAACTGTGCCATTAAAGATCTTTGCCATAGTAAAGCGATGATTAATTTAACAGTAAAAATATAAATAAAGCAAATGCCAAGTTCTATGTTAGTTACATTTTTTATAAATACTTTGGAAAAAAGCTATGCAACAGTACAGTATAAAAGAAAGGAGTACTTTAATGCACTACATTCAAATTCAAATACTGAATTTTCAATCTTTAAAATCTTAATGTTTATTAAGTAAACTCCACTTAACTCTCTTTTCCACCTAACACACAACCCAAAAAATTTCATTTTCAAGTAAAATATATAAAACTAACTCTTTTTATTACTTCCTTTAAAACATCATGTATGTTATTCATAAAAGAAAAGCACGGATAAATGAAAGTTGTAATCGGATCAGTTTTGATTTGTCTTCTACCAACTAATCAGTCAATCACTTACTTCCCCATTGAGGGATTTATATTCCTACAATTATATTGAAAGGATTCACTGGCTTCTTTTCGCCATAATTTTTTTTTTTTTACAGAACAGTAAAACAACACAATTAATCGTCAAATTTGATTATATGCTCTCTTAGTAGTTTTAAAATTGAGTCTCACAGTATCCGGTATTTATCAATTTGTTTTTCACATTTACTAATTTAATTAAATAATCAATAGTGAAAAACAGGCATGAAACCCCATAAGTGACTTTCACCACTAGAGAATGGCTTTGTGAGCTGCTGAAAGCACTTGTGCATAGTGAAATATGTTATCATTTTCGATATGGCACATGAAATTCATTTACATTTTGTCTAATTAATTGTTCCTTTTTTTCATCAAATTTTTTTAAAGACATCTCAAAAATTACTACTTTGAATATTTTACCTGAGATTTTTCTAGATGGATTGGCCTGTGGGCCAGTAGAAACTAACTAAAATGATAACGTCAAGCTAAATGCTTGCTTGAATAGGTAACTTCCCTCCTAGTACTGGTCAGCTATGGCTACTCCTCACCTCCCATAGTAGCATTACCTACAATGTGAGGTAATAATTGAAAATAGATCCTTAAGGGGAAAAGGCAACTAGATGTGAATGGGAAAAATCTATTAAAAGATGTACATGTATGGTACCTGCAATGCAGAAATAATATTCAGAAGTTAATTAAACACCTATTTAAAAAGAAGCATTCATCTGAAAAATGAATACATATTTAATCATTTTGAATGACTGTGAAACACAGAGAAAGTGAAAACACGCCATATTACCAAAAAAATAAACCATGTAGGAGAGAAGAAGAAGCACTGTAAGAAGTAATGAAGTCTAATCTCATTACATTACTTTGACAGAGCCTACTGATAATTGTAGATAATCAGTGAAATATAAAATAGTCGGTAGACTCTCACTACCTTCCTGAATCCACCCGCCTCCTTTAGGCACTCCACACCCTATATCCTTCTCATACATCCTTCAAATGGGGGACTCCCCTTAGTGAAAGGCACTCATCAGCCCAAAATAATTTTCCTTTTATTTTTCCCACATCCTATTTTTTATAAGTTTGAGAGCTAAGAAAGGAAAAAAAAAAAATATATATATATATATATATATATATATATATATATATATATATATATATATAACAGGGATAAAACATAATACGTACAAACGATGATATTGCTTCAATTATTAGGATAATTGCACAGCTTATTTTTGTATGGTTTCTAAAAGAAATGTATGGTTTCGTTAGGTTAAAGTTTATTTTTCCAATCCAATATTTATGAATACAATAGAAAAATGATCTATAGAGTCTAAATAGGTAGTAGTATTTTTTTTTATTATAAATTTCATTTGACAGGATGTCTCCACCAAGCCTAAAGTTTACTATTTTCAATAGACAAACATGATTGCATTGTAAGAAGCAACTGCACTGCTTAAAATTCAGCCAATATTTTTCACATTTTTTTTCTAGGCAAAATTGTAATAATATACATAAAATAACATTGTTCCTAACCTATTGAGTAGGGTTTCAGCAGGTCTCTGTCTCCTAATTTATGTTTTACTTTTAAATTATCATCAGTCAGAAAAATTAATTTCATAACCCTTGTTTGTTGTAAAAGCATGAAATATTACTAGGGAGTGCAATAGGAAACTAAAAATAAAAATAACTTTAAAGAGAAACAATTAAGAATTATTAGTTATTAAATTACATGGTAATTAAAAAATTAATATTTTTCCATCATATTGATTAGGGTATAAAATTAACCGGATGTCTTAATTAATAATATGTAATAACACTTGGACTGTTAGAGAATTATTACCACAAAAACTCATTAGAGCTTTCAAGTTCCCAACTTTTTCACAGCTTCTGTCTGACCCAGAACCATGAAGTTTAACAAGAGAGTTCCACAATATAATCCAACGATAAAATAGAAAATAAAGTAATAGAAGCCAATATAAGATATTTAATATTTCAAAATTAATACATCAAATATTCATTGTTTGTACTATTTTTTTAAGTATCATTCAAGAGGGTGTTATTATAGTAAGTTTAACTAAATCCTTAATTGTATAATACACCACATAAATCTAACTTTTTGAATTAATATATACATAACTGATACATTATTAAAATGACATAAATTTTTTCCATTATCTTATTGAAGTTTCTTGATTGCTGCTAAGGTAAATCAGCCTTGTTAGGTTGTAACTAACTTAATGAAAGCATTAAGGATGCGCCTTACTTGATGCTGCTTTATGGTAGAGCAGGGACCTGCCAACCTGCTTCACCTGTCAATTTCCCACTACTGGGTGAATCAAGCTTTCATGGTGGGGGAGGTTTAGGGGTTTAGTCCCATACTGTAACTACTTTCCATTATCACTGCACATTTAAGACTCTTAATTAAGGTTCTAGTGAAAATTAATTAAAGAAAAGATCATTTGAATAGATTTTATATTTAATTTAAGAAGCTTCTGCAAAAGTAGGTGGATTCAGCCATATGGGCATGAAAAAATACTACATCAACTTTAATTTCTATGTACTGTGTAGGTATAAATAAAAATACAAATTTAACTACATATTCTTAATGAGCCCCTCTCAGAAATTACCAATAGTTTGGGGCTGCACCAAATTGTTACTTTGGAATTGGTGAGTGACCTACATTTTTTTTTTTTTTATCCCCTAGTAAATATTTTATAGAAAATGTTTATACAAAATGATGGAAAGTGATTCCTTATGCTACATATAAAAATGTCGACTACCCCTGGGTTGGAATGTATAAACCTCATCAGGGGTAGATAGAGCCCCTGATTAGG
The DNA here is from genome assembly GCA_930367205.1 of Acanthosoma haemorrhoidale. Classification (NCBI taxonomy): domain Eukaryota; kingdom Metazoa; phylum Arthropoda; class Insecta; order Hemiptera; family Acanthosomatidae; genus Acanthosoma; species Acanthosoma haemorrhoidale. The sequence continues at coordinate 44,836,059 of OV884013.1, forward strand.
TACTGAGGATGTTCTGGGTTCCCATGTTAACTCCCATTCCTGCCACCATATTTTTTTTCTTTGGCTGTTGATTATTAATAATTACAAATAGTAGGACCCATACTGCAATACAAATTTCTTATTTATTACCTAACCTAATACCAGGTAATGCTGGTTCACAGTGACTAAAATGTGAAACTAAAAGGATCAGGTATTTTCAGTCACAACTGCCTACTTTGGAACACCTTTTTGAGGTCCTAAGGTAGGCTGGAATCATGTTGGGTGGTTAGTACATCAGAAAAGAATTGGCAGCTAAAAGTATCAAGTGCCCTTAAAGACAAGAACAACGTTTCAGTCAAAACCCATCTGTACATAGTGGTGCAGTAAACTCAATATGTTTTTTTTTTTTCTTGTTTTTTACCCTAATAAATGTTTATTGAAATATATATATATAATAACTGATATAATATATATAATAAATGATGAAAAAGGGCTTCTTGTAGCATCACAGACGCATTTTAAGGAGGGAATACTTAGAACTAACATTGGGTTGTTATCAGAAGTTATAACAAAACAGGACCATCCCTCGGGTTACATTACAGAAAACTCAATGTAACAAATTAAACGCGGCATTCATTTAACGACGAATTTGATTCTTTCCCACCCCCTGGTATAAATAGATCTTGTACTTGTCAAAATGTATCTACTATCCATACTTCATTTATATTTGGAGTGTATTTAAAAAATTAAATATAAAACGAACTGAAATATCAAATTTATTCAATATTTTGCATCAAAAATATCCTTCTGAAATAAAGCTGACAGATCAAGTATGTAGTGAGTCGCAGGGAGTCAGCTGTTCAGTATTAACCCTCCTTGTAAATAAGGTTGATCATAGTGGTCGTCTTAATGATCCATCCTTTTCGAGTTTTTTTTTTTTTTGTTTTTAAATTAAAATTGTAGTGAAAATATCTTTCTTCCAAAGTTTAATACTAATGAATAACTAAAGCTCGCAATCTATCATTTTCAATGACAGAAGAGCAAACCCCTTTGAAACTAGATTTTAAATCTGATGAATTGGTTACCTCAGTTTCCTTGTCCTCCTCGGTTATTTCTGAGCAGGAAAACTCTCTATTGCCTGAAGTTTCTTTTGCTCCAGAAACTATTAATGGAATCACCATTGACTCGCCAAGAAATAACAGTGAGAGCCAACCATTATTGGGAAGGATGGAAACCCATCCACAATACAATCATTTTCCAGGTAAATTTAACATGTTTTTAATGTTCTAAATAAGTTTAAGCCATCACATTCAAACTAGATATTGCTTCTTGTCATTTATATTACAATTTAGGTCTTTTATAATGTCCTAAATTCCTCAACTATTTAAGAGACATATTTTCTTTATCTTATTGTGTTTTGTGCATAAAGTTATTTTATTTCTTAGATGATCCTTCATTTTCTGACCTTATCCGCAGCGCAGAGCTAGCAATTGATAATGGTATTTCCCCAGAAAGAATATATCAAGGATCCAGTGGAAGTTATTTTGTAAAAAATATATCCGAGGTATTCATAATTTCAATTGTTTCTCTTCACTCAGTTATTTTATCAGTTCTAAAAATATACTGCCTCTAGTAATAGTTCTGATTGGAATTTTGTGGCACTTTTGTCTTTGAAGGAGATTATTGGAGTGTTTAAACCTAAAGATGAAGAGCCTTATGGAAGACTGAACCCAAAATGGACTAAGTGGATGCACAAGCTCTGCTGTCCGTGCTGTTTCGGCAGAGAATGTCTAGTCCCGAACCAAGGATATCTTTCTGAAGCAGGAGCAAGCCTTGTTGACCATAAACTAATGCTTGGTGTAGTTCCTAAAACGAAGGTTTGTGTGATATTTGTTTACACTTGATTACAAACATCTGTTATGTAACATATTATGCAATAGCTTATTGTCTATCATATGATTTAGAATTTTTATTTTTAGTATATTTAATATAATTCTAGATATAGTGCAAATAATATTTCCCTCCCCTCTTATTAGTTTTTGTTCATGACTAATTGATGCAACCTGAGTCATGCTTTCTCTGTGTTTAGGTTTTGACATAGTCCATTCAGTTTCAAAATTGTGTAATTTAAAGAGATGGCTAACAAATATAAACCAACTATTGAAATATTATGCTAATATATTGCAAACAAAATTTTAAAAGGACAGTCTTAATACTAATGATAATGAAGTGGAAGTTGTAAAAATATTCATTGTAATTGTGAATTTAATAAATATTTTAGATTATTCTTATCATGTGGGACTATTATCTTTATCTTGTGTTTGCTGAATATTTATAATTGTAATTTTTTGATATCACATTCTTTGTGGTATTACATATTAAAAAAACATTTAAAACGTTTTTCAGGTAAAATAATAAATTAATTCAGGAATAAAGTAGCACTTATTTTTCTAATTTAATTCAAGACATATTTTTATCATAAATGCATTGTCAGTTTGTAAATTTTGAATATTAAACTGTTTGTATAGTTTTCTACCTATTAATTAAACCAAATAATCTAATTATTTTTTGTTGTGAATAGGATTTTATTCACTAAAAAATGTTATGGTTAATTTTTATCTAATTTATTAATGAACATCTATCTCATCACAGTGTGTGTGTATGTGTGCTCATCAAAAATAAGCAATATAAAAAGGCTTAAGATTAGGTACATGGGAACAGAGCATAACTTGATATAATTTGATAATAATAAATAGATAAAATAACAGCATTGGTGGCTAATAAATAGATAGGTATATTAAATATGACTACATAATTTTGTAAAATATAATATATTATATATTTACTAGTAAATACTAGAGACGTCAAGAATATGTTATCATCAAAACCAAAGGGAGAATTTAAATAATTATTTTTGCGCGCATGAGTTATAACAGTCATTGTATCAATAACTTAAATGCTTGGCTACAGTTTGAAATGCTTCCAAATCGCTTAAATTTTTAGTTTGTATATCACACAAGCGTACCTGGTGTGGGGCAATAGAGGTGTTTCCCACCCCTGACAGTACATATTTTTGACAGATTTTTTTACTGTATAAGTTAAAATTTTATTATTTAAAAAACAGATATTTTTTTATTATATAGCTTTGTGATAATTATATAAAAATAAATAACATAATAATGTTGTAATAAACTGATTCAATTATTATAAGTAGTATGCAATTTAACACAAATTGCCCCTAACGGCCCAACTCGATGTTGACATTTTTATACTTAACCAGCTTGTAGAGAAAACATGTGCATAGGTTTTAACAGAATTATTGCTTTGTTGAAAGTAGACATAAAACCTAATGTAAACTGATATAATCGTAGTTGCCATTTGACAGCAGTGTTGGCAATGTCATTCAAGACTTTTCTAATAAAAAAAGCAAGAAAAGTAAATTTATAAACACACTTATATATTATAATTATGAGAAAACTAACTAATTGACATATGCCATTTAAAAAAAAATGTACCATGTACTACTTAATTTCCCTTAACCCTTTCAGCGCCAAGATCACAACAGTTGGGATCAGTTAAACCCCACTCTGTGGCCGGGACCACAACACTTGTGATTGCTACCTTTCTATATAAAAACTTCCCCCATTATCGGCCATAAAGTCTTTTTCCTTTCAAACTAAAGTAAAACTTCATTCTCATTCAGTTCTTTGAACTTAAAACATGGCTTCCAGAAAAGGAAAATTTTGAACCTCTGATTTTGAACAAATTACCGGTATCTTTTTTTACAGCTAATTTACATTCAACTAAATAGCTATTTCTAGCACAACTAGCCATTCTAGGACACAACTGTGATCATTTATACCTGAAAGTCGACTCAGGAGCCTTTTGATGTTAGCAAAAACCTTCAGTGGCCAGAACAAAGATGGAAGGGGTCAGTATGCTGTAAAACCCTTTTGGATAGGCCAATTTCCCCTAGAGTAATCAAGGGGGCCATCGGCTGCGGATTAACTTGGTGTTAAGATTATTAAAAAATTATTGAAACAATAAAAATGATTTGTCACAATTCTTTTTTGGTCACAACATTTGCGGCTTCAGCCAAAAAGAAAAACGTTAATCGTGTCCAAGGTCGCTCCTGTTGTGTTAGTGTAAATAATTTTCTTACATGGAGTGCAAAAATATAATTTTGTATTAATAAATTAGAAACTTTACTGGTGGCCACAGAGAAAAATCACAAATATGACCCAACACTGAGAGGGTTGAGGAGCTGAGTTAACCTTGACCAAACCTATTCCCCTTCTTTAAAAATCCTTCAAGGAAACCCAGGAATCAACCCCCCCCCTATTCTGTAGTTAATAGACTGGTGTGTTAACCACATTATACCAAGGAGAATCTTGATTAATTACATTAATTAAGCACTTATATTGAGATGTAGAGTATTGTTTGTTTTTTTTATAGTAAAATTTCTTATAATTTAATAAAGCCAATAAATTCTAATATAACTTTGTTTTAAAGGTTGTGAAGCTTGTGAGTGAGACTTTTAATTATCCTCGTATTGATCGTGGTAAGTCTCACATAAAACAAACTATAAATGATCACTTTCCACGACTTGGAAAACACTTCAATCGGCTAGGTCTTGAGCCAAAGGTAAAAAAATAACATCTTTTGATTTATTCTTAATGTTCGGCATTATTTGTAATTTTCTGTTATTTTCCCCAGGTTGGTTCTTTTCAAGTGTTTGTAGGTGGTTACAAAGATGCTGAATACTGGTTAAGACATTTTGAAGTAGAACCATTGACCGGTAGTGCTGCCACAAAGTTTCAGTATCAATTTGAACGATTAGTTGTCCTGGATTACATCATTAGAAATACAGATAGAGGTAATGATAATTGGCTCATTCGGTACAATCCACCAGTTGTTAGATCACAGCCACGACCATCTATTCACCATGCCCAGGAAATGGAAGAAGCTACAGTAATATACCTTTTTTTTATTTTAAAATAAAAAAATTAATTCATAGCATAAACAGTGGATGGGTTTATAGTCCATATTATTAGTGTCTATGGTATGAGAGAGCAACTGTCGTATCTACCTACTGCTCCAATAAAATTAATTTTATATACCTGGTTTTCTTTCAATTTATTTTTAAAAATAAGTTTATTTGCAACAGTATTTCAAATACACTGTTATTGTGAATATACTAACTAAATAAGTTCCCACAATCCCTCTAGTAGTTAACTCCAAAACACAAATTTTGTGTAATCTCAATATCATCTTCCATGAGTCTTCTTATAGATTTTTTGGTTCTTTTTGTACTATGTGATCATCGACCGATCGATCATGTTTTTAAATTTTAATATGTTGCACTAAAGCAGTTTCAGGTTATTTTTTGACTACATTTTTGTAGTCATATTCATGCTGGTAAATTCTTTCATGCAAGTTTTCAGAAGTTTCACCTATATAGATCTTTGGGCAGTGGAGACATCTAATTTTATATAGTATATCTGATTGTTGTGTTTTGTCTCTTTTGTAATAAGTAATGTGTTTGAATTTTAGGCCTGAAGATGCCCTAATAGGGGAAACCTTGACCAATGTAAAAATAAAAATAAGCGGTTGTTGAAGACCATAAAATCTTCTTTGACAAATTTGTGTTTTTAACCTAGGGTTATTTTAAAAATATCACAAAGATATTGACTAATTTGTTGAGTGGCTGAGAGAGGTTGTAAGTGATCTGAGAGGCAACAAATTTCTCTAATATTTTTTTCCAAAATTTTATCTATTAATTCTTCTGTTTGATAAAAAATGTTTTTTTCCCCTAAAAAAGTTATTATTAAAACATATATGGCTATCACTACCTTTCTATATTTAGAAATGTAATGAAATTCTCTAGTGATATACATGAAATGAAGATATAATTGCATATTCTTGACTTCTTTAAGGAATGGGATGGTGAAAAAGCAGATATAAGGATAGCAGCTATTGATAATGGTCTTGCATTTCCTTTTAAACATCCTGATTCTTGGCGAGCTTATCCGTACCACTGGGCCTGGTTGCCGCAGGCAAAAATACCATTTTCTCAAGACATCAAGGATCTTGTTCTACCACACCTAAGAGACAATAATTTTGTACAAGATCTTTGTTATGACTTGTACCACTTGTTCAAGGCAAGTAAAGTATTATAATAGTAAAATAACATATGGTTTGCATAATTGAGTTTTCAAGGCCTGTTCCCTTGTTCAACAATGGCTCCATTTTTTTGACTCCTTATATGGGGTAATCACATTGAATGTCCAACTCCACATAAGGAACAGTGGACTCATGTTAGAAAAAGGTAGCAGCCCTTGGATATTAAAGCATATGCTCACTACGAGTTGAGCAAACTTTATCATTCAAAGCTTTATATTGATGATATTTCGCTTGGTAGTTCAATTTGTTGACTTGGTTAAAAAATAAATATTTTCTTATCATGCTGTTCAGGATTTCAAGTTAAATAAATTTGCATACTGATTATTAACATGTACCATGTCCTGGGACTTGAATGGACTATTGTTCCAAGAAGTTATTTAAGTTGTGTTTGCCACTTTGATTCAACCTCTTAATAACTTAACATAATAGCTATCAAATCAAGTAGGGTATAAAATTAAAGATCACAATACCCTGGTTAATAATACTTAGTATAAGTTAGGATTTCACTGAATTCAAATTACAAACTATCATTAAAATCGTTTTTGCAACCATAACAAAACCTTTAGTTATGTGATGCGTCACACTTGATTTTTTTTTTTATAATTTATGAGTCAGTACATTAATGAAATGTTAGCATAAATCATCCATTCTGCATAAGCACTTCAGAAACTATTGGAGGATTTTTAGAGATAATTATTTAGATACACAGGTGGTCTGAAAAGTTTCCGACCTCAACATGAAGATGATTATAAAATAAATAAAAGCTTTGTTAGGTCGGAAACTTTTCAGACCACCCTCGTATAACGATAACAAATAATTTTTACCTGATATTTAAAACCACAATTTAATTTTCACGTGAACAGCTTTGGTGCAAGAATTATATCAAGTTATCAAAAATAGTGTCTACACATGGCGATACTTTGTAATGTCTTCGTTACAAACAATAAATAATATCAGGTTTCATGATTAATAATAAAAAAAAAAAAAACTTCATTAAACATTGGTTTTATTTATGAAGTTACTTTATTCTTATAAAGAATCTTTATTTCTTATATCAGGTTGGATTCAGACATACTAAACACTCATACATTTTCCTAATTTTGCTTTACTATCTTTACATTGTTAAAACCTTTCTAATCTTACACTACACTGAAAACATGGGTCGTGGTTATAACTGTTTCCAACTGCGGGGAAATGATCTAGTTCTGGTACTCGCAGTTGTCTTGAATTACGCAAATTCTTAGTGAGATACAATACTTCCATCCGTTTCTATGTTCTTCTTTAACCCATGCATCTCAACTCTCTTCAGCTATCTAAGTCAGAAACTTTTCACATCTTGTGTCTCAGTCCCTCAGTCATGCCTTGCCTGCAATAGTCCACTTGCGATCGCCATTGATGTTCCTCACTCGGATCACTGTAAATAACTGTAGAAGACTGCCTCGAGTTTCTTTTTCTCTTCCTTAGGTGTAAATTTAAGGTGTACAGAATTCTACAGCTATATTTGTAGCTGATATAATTAAAAATTTTATTTGATTATTTTTCACTTTAGGAGGATAAAGGATTCGACTGCCACTTATTTGAGCGTCAGATGTCTGTTATGAGGGGACAAATAGAAAATTTAAAAGCTGCTCTTTTAGAAAACAAAAGCCCGGTGCAGTTAGTGCAGATACCTGCCATTACTGTCGAAAGGTTAGTGTCATGTTATTTTTCTATTATTAACGTTAAATTCCTCATCTAATCAGCAACTTGAGAAAAGTCTTACTTACTTATCAGCCACTTTCTCTTCCTTACTTAAAAACCTATTCTTCTATCAAAATATTTTAGTTTAACTAACAATTTATAATATTAATATCTCTTTATTTTTTTTATTAGAGAGAAAGGTCATGTTGGTACTACTTCACGCTTCCGTTCATTCAGCCAAACATTTACACAGACTGTACAAAAGAAGAGCCCCTTCTTTTCATGGTGCTGATGACTGCTCGCCAAGCCCACCATATCTTGTATTTATTTAATTTTCTTTTTTTTTGAACATTATTATTGATGAACCTGGGTCTTTGTTTGTCATACAACAGAAAATAGTTGTACCGGTTTGTTCCAGTGCAGATGTTAATAGTTAGTTAATTTGTTTTTAAAATAATGTACATATTTTTTATTTCAATTTTGCATTCCAATAGAATATTTTCATTTAGAAATATTTCTACCTTCTGCTTTTAAGTATTTTTACCATTTTTAATTTCTTTAACTTTTTCATTATGGATTTATTTATGAATTTAGCTTGTCAACAGGACAACATATCAAATCTGTGTATAATACTATGGTTAGATTTTATACATATTTATGTCATTTATACTTTAGAAGGATTATAAGTGTTGTTATAATTCAAGTGATAAAATATTTGCCTTTTTAGAAAAATTGTTTTAAATTTTTAATATTTAATTATTTTGCTTGCGATACTAGTCACTGCTGTTATTTTATAGGTTTGTTTTCAGTTTACTTTTGAGTCTGTAAATTGTATTAGTTTAAATGTTGTATGCCTTAAAAAGATATTACTGTTAACTTTATCTATATTCGTTTATTTTTGTAATTATTCTGGTTACTATTTTAATTTATAAATCTTTGAAAAATATACATCGCTCACTAAAAGCAAGGAAAGGCTTAATGATGTAAATTTACCATGAAAATTTTCTTAATGTTAAAATGTTTAAAACTAAAATGTAAAGTATGTATCTCAATTGTAATATATATAAATAACCACTAAAATTATATGAAAAGCTATATGTATATAATTTTGATGTTATATACATATTTATTTCTGTATATTGTATATTCCATATTAGTTATTTTTCTATAAATAAATATAATGGATGCTTTGTTGCACAAAAATGAATAAACTTCTTTCTTTTTCATTTTATTTTATTTATTTCAGGTTTTAATGTAGTGGTTTCCTGATATCCTTCAGTTGTTTCCTGGACCATCCCCAATGTCATGAAAAATACCCTTCCTCATCATCTCTTCTCGCCTTTATTCAATCTTCCAATTGTTAAATTAACTTCAAAAATATTGGTGGTTTTTCATTATATGAGCACCATTTGAAATTGTTTTATCTTAAGATTGGCCATTTGGAATCGATCAAGTCTAATGAGCTATTTCTAATGCTGATATCGCAAGTGATGATGCTACAAGCAATAGAAATGTTCTTTTGCACTGTAATACATCAGCATATGTATATGGTACCACCGTAATACATACGGCTCTATATGGCATGAGCCTTATTTGTATGGTGTGTTGTGCCATTTAAATTTCTATAATACCAAATTCAAAGGCTCAGGGGAATGGCTTGTTTTTTTTAATTTTATATCAGCAAATTTTTAATAACCAGGATCTAATCACAATTTGTTATTAGCCAGTTCTCAGTTCTCTTGACAGACAGTACACAGAGCAGCCCTCTTTATTGCTAGTAGAGTAATGCCAATATAAGAATAAAATAAAAATAACCCTATTTTTATTAACAAATTTGGTCACCCTCCAGGGATCGCTCCCAAGGATGTGCTAGTTTTAGTGAGACGAATGCAGAGAATCCCACTAGGAAGGTGTGGGTCTGACAACGCCGGACTATAACATAGAGAGGTGCAGAGGTAGTTAAATAAGAAAGCTATGGTTTGAGTAGAGCTGCAGGGGGCAGTGCAAAGAGAGAAAGAGCAGTGTTCACTTCAGGTGCCGGGTTCGAAAGGAATAGAAAAACCCAGAATTTCGGCCTTATATAGGCAGGTCAGAGGCCGGGCTATACCCGCGCCCTCTAGTGAGGTTCAGCTGTGTCCTAAACCAGTTCTCCTCTCTAACTGATGCTTAAGGTTTTTATTATTATAATATGGAACTGTAGGTGGGTATTTTCTGATCCGAGAAGAGGGGAACTTTTATTTATTCGTGGCAAAGAAGTTGTTATAACATATTTCTGCAACGTTCATTTGTACTTGGACAATGGACTTCATCTGTTGAGACAAGTCTGAATTATAATGATGATATATTAAAATTGCTTATTTATAGAAATTAGTGGGCAAAAATAAAGTTGCATTTGATGGCTACGGATAACAAATAAAATTTAATATTAGCAACATAAAAGCTCTAACTTTTAATCAATGCTTATCCACCAGCATTGTACCTTTAGAGAATGACATATAAATAATAATGAATCATTAGTATCGATTATAATTGTGCTTCTGCCCCTTGGGTCATCAAGGATCAGGATCAATATTTGTTTATCAATACATGACAACTTCATCTCCCATTAGACAGAAAATATGGGTTATCTACAGGTTGGCGCCCTTTTATCTACATGGTAAATTTAACTGCTGCAAATGATGTCTTTCCTGAGTCTAGCTGCAACTTGAGTGGACAATCTCATTGTTTGCAGGGCATATAAAAGTGTTTTCTAATCATGTAAGCTCACTTTAAATAAAATGCACAAATTGTTCATAAAAATCCATAGGAAGACTGCAATTATATCACTTACCCCAGAGCACATGTTTTGTGACCTGCTCAAGTATGCAGTCAAGCATATTCCTGCATTCATGCCATAAATAATGTGCCTAAGGCTGTGTTGACAGTGGTTATGCAGGTTAATACAATGTCAAGCATTGTGGTAGAACACTCAAAGAATGGCAAAATAATTCAGACATATAGAGAGTAGATCAATCAGTTAATATTTTAATGTTCCAAACAGCCAAGCATGAATTATGTTTCATCCTTTGTCATTACAGTTGACATCAAAAACCTGCTTTGAGACCAACAGGAACGGATTATAGAATATAGACAGACCCTTTAAAGTGGTTTGAAGGGAACAAATTCATTCTAAGGTGAAATTTCAGTTCTTGTAGCACAAAGAAAATTATTTTAATTTTCTAATATAATTCATTAATTAACCAACAACTGATTAGAATACATTTATTTATGATTATTTTTTTTCACTTTCTAGGCAGATATATTTAGTGGTATAGTTGATACTCAAGCGAAGATTAATGTAAACTATACAAGGTGAATTGGTTATAAGGAAATTCATCTGAACAATAAAAATCATCTGAAATTTCTTTTCATAAATTCAATAACTAATAAATTTAAGTTCTTAAAATTAAAATCACAGCCACGAAGTTGACACTATCTGCCTTCATATAAGGCCTAGCAATTAATAACCATTTTAGTATATAAAAACTTTTGTATCAAACTGACAGTCCATGATCTGATAAATAATTTAAAATACAATATTTAAATTTTATAACTGTACACAAATTAAATCAATATAAAAGTTTATTTCATTTGAAGTACAAATAATTCATTATCACTATCATTAAGTATTGGTAATAAGGGACATCGATGTGCAAAATTAATATACAAATTCTACTTTTAAAAAAAATACATTTCAAAATTAGACACTATTCACATATCATTCTATTAAATGACTAGATAAGAAATGAATGCTCACCATTCTACAAAAGTCTGGGTATCTCAAACAATTATAATAATTTTGTACCCATCAACATTACTTAGGTAAACTGTGTACAATACATACTGCTTACATTTACGCCAAAATTTAATTAATTTAGTTTGATGTTTCATTTCTTTTTTTTTTTTTTTTTTCTTGTTCTTAAGGAAAATAACTTTCAAAAATATTTAAAGCTATTATCACATTGTAGCATGTATCTTGGACTAATGAAGACTGCACTAGTGTTCAATCTTTCATTCAATTTATAATCCATTAATTTATAATAATTCGTTAAATTTATTATTATAATTTATATATTTATGTAATAGATCACAGAGTTTACTTATCTAACAAGATTTTCCTTCAGAACAACAAAGATATTTACTGAAACATTTAAAAAAGATCAAGTGATTAATGAAAAAAAATGTATCATGTATGTATCAAAAGAAAATGTTACCTTTAAAAAGAACTATGTAAATGTTGAAGGCTAAAAGCCTTCATTGTATATCATTTCAATAAAAAATGTCAACTTTCAACTAGTTATAACCGCTTTTAGATAATTATCACAATTTAATAAAGATGACAAAAAGTTGATATTGTTAATATTTGTTAAAGCAATCCGTTCAAATTCAGTAAAATTGTTGAGACTCTTGCAAAGTGAATGGTCCATTATGATCCATGAATTGGGGTCAATAATATGAGAATATTTTTATAAGCACATCAATTCTTGCTTGGATTAATTAAAACATATGTAATGATATTAATAATGAAATCAAAATGCAAATTATTGTGAAAATATATATAATTAAATATTTGTGTAAGATAGAAGCCGGCTATCCGGCAAAGGGGTCAGTATAGATTGATAACCAATGCTTGGCATGTACAAAGTGTAAAACCATTTCCCACAAAAAATTCAAAGGCTTTAACTTTCCTTAATATTTATTCAAGTATAGGGCTCCAATCAGTAACAGAGTATATATAAAATAAACCATTACCGAGCTTACTTTAAAAGCACAAATCCTTCCTTTTTTTATGATTTAGTGTTCATTCTTCCAAAGATTGACCAAATGGATTATTTTCTGTGGGATGTAAAGTCATTTTTAACCATTTTAACTTTCAAGCAATGTATTATGGAAAATTTAATAGTTATTATAAATAACATTTTTTTCTAGAAAAAAATATTAGTTTTTGGGTGGTTATGTTTTTGCTTTTTTAAGGCTCAAAACTGGTTTGTGATCTTAAGCTATAACATAATTTAAAATACATAAATTATAATAAGCTATCGATACATAAATAAGTGAACTCCCCATCCCCTTGTTTGCTTTGTAACAGGCATGCCCTTGATATTTTGAAAGTGAAACTTAATTTTTTTTTTTGTGATTATTTAAAATAATCACAGAAATGTAATTATTTAAAATAATCACAGAAACAAAGTAACAATTATAATTTTCAATACTTATAAAAAAATTCATTACAATGTTTTGGTGTTATTTAAGTGGACTGAACTAAACACAAATTTTAACATTTATATTTCTTCTCTTTCATCGCATAAATAAATAATTGAAATGTTATTTAACTTATAAAAGAGGCATTAAACCAAAACATTTTCAGTTTCCAAGAGACCAAAAGACTTTTAAAACTAACTTATGTAACAAAGGACAATGTACAAAAAACAAAACCTGATTCAAAGAAAACACATAATGAGGTAATGGCCAATTTTCTCAGATAACAAAACAATATTTTTTTTCAATAGTAAATAACCTAATAAATAATTTATAAGACAGAAACGAAAAACGACGGTGTAAAATAAATTATTCGAAGTAAAAAACAAATCCTGAATTTAAAAAACAGGAGAGGTTATAAATGAGGGAAGATACATCACTTACAAAAATTTCAGTATAAATGTCACTCACTGTATATAACAAAAACTAACCCTACAAAACAGCACAGAGAACTTTTAAGAATTTAATTTCAACGGTGGAATTCAGCTGAAAACAATCAAGAAATGTATCACCTTCATAAAGCAGGGAAATCTTCCTCAGTAAAGATTGGTTTGTGTGAACCAGAACTAGAACTGTTAGTACTTCCTGCAGATAGTGTTGAACTATATGATTTTTTTGACAGGAAAAGATCAGGTCCTTTCAGCAGAGGAGAAGTATTCTTAGTTTCTTGTCCACCTTCTTCAGAGAGTTTTTTTTCAATCAAGCTAAGGATAACAGCATTTCTGCATCTTGGAAGCTTTTTCTTTTTCGGCAAGGAAGGCATAGGTTGTTTTTGAGATTCATTTATCTTTTCTAGGAGTGCACTATCAGAGACAACACTTAATTGACTTTCACTATTGTCTTCATCACAATCGGAGAACATCCCTGTTTCTGCGAAAATAAATATAACTAATATAATTACATTCAATGTAATGTTATTTTTAAGAAATGATTTGAGAGAAGGATTATTTTATTATATAAAATAAATTATAAAAAGCTTAAATTCAAAACGAATGAGTGTAACAGCAGGAAATCTCAATAATTGGAACAGCTGAGAGGAACGTTGGGAATGCAGTTGTTTATAGTTACTAGAGAGGAGCAGTTGTTGTTGATGGTATAAAGAAGAGGTTGTCAGTTATGGAATTGTTTTGAGAAAAGAGATGTTGATGACAAATTTGTACAGTTTGTGGATGGTTAAACATATTTTACATGGGGGCGCTCATACTTCTAATTTCTATAACCTCATACTTCTTATTTCTACATATAGCCTCATACCCATTATTTCTACACATGACCTCATTCCTCTTATTTCTACATATAACTTCATACCTCTTATTTCTTTGAATTACCTCGTAACATCGCATGCTATCAAATCACCTCATACATCACATAAGCTTATTGGCGGAGTCTACACGAGGCTATTGAAGAATTGGAACTTTATTTGGCATTGTGTTTGGAGCATCGGGATACAAAACGCAATACTTTGATGGAGCAAGGCAAGCATTTGACAAAAATTTGTGGAGAACTCAACAACTGCATATGCATTAATTTTTGTTTACTTTTATTTATTTCTTGTGAATGTTTAGTTTTCCAGGACTCTCCTCAGATTTAATAAATATTAAGTTAATTTGCATTTTTTTTGTATTAATAAATTAAAGAAATATTACAAAATGGCCCCAGAAAGTGGGGCTTTTTTATATTTTTTTTTAATGACTATAAGTAAATATTACGAGACATTAACTAATAACTGAAATATTACAGTTCAAAAATATGTTAATACTACAAGCCTTATACTTTATTTCTTGAGGAAAAAGTCAAAATTCTGGGCCTGCTTAGTTACAACCATCATACATAATAATTTGAAGTAGAATTGAAGATTATATATGACAAAATTTCCATATAAATCAATTGTTGGTAAAGTGGAAGAAAGCCACTTTTACCAACTTTACGAATGACTTGAGGCTTCATAGATTTCCATTATCAAAATCAATTTGAAATAAATCATTTCTGATTGTGAAAGAAAGGCACACCCTTTGAAATAAACACAAATATAAATAAATTTTAATTTGATAAATTAAATTAATTTTTTGTAAGTTCAAACTGATTAATTCATAGACTTATTTTAAGACACATATATATAGTTTTGAACTATTTACCACCATTTGAAGAAGAGCTGGCAGATCCAAAATAGTGTTCTATCAATTCATTAGAATAACCAGGGCCTATTACCTGAAATAAATATGAAAAAACAATGACTTAATGTTTAGTCCTTTGTAAGTAAGGTGTGGATCATGTACAATATTCAAATCTCTATTTGTAGTAACACCCGAGCATTGTCAATTTGAAAAACACAGGATGACATGTAATGTTTCCTCGAGTAGTTCTAAAGTTGTTTAGCATCCATCTTTTCTACCTAAATGTTTTGTATTTCCTATCAGTCTGATTTTTTTTTCTTTGCACTCAGATGTTGCCATACAAGTAGCTTTATTTAAATGATAATTTTATTATTATGGTCTAACCATACTGTATTCTTTTCTTTTTTCTCTCTCCAATCCTAATTTCCCCTTTTTGATCATGATCGGTCAGAACGGATCAGAGATATTTTGGTTCATTACAGCTTCCTTGAAATTTCTTATTCCTTTGAGGAGCACCACTTTGAATACCTGTCGCTGAAATCTCTCATATTTTTCAACATATACTCTACATTAAGAACTCACTGCTATCTTGACCCGTGAAATCAAAGAACTGGAAAATCATTGAACTGCGGCCCAGAAAACTCCCCTACAACTTCTTTTTTTTTTAAACAGCAAGAGCCATTGATAAACTTTCATTCTTTAGGCTTTCCAAGGAGTGGTAGTCTGGCCCCTAAAAACTTAGTTTCTTCAAAACTACCCACCCAGTCAAACATCAGTTATAACTAATAAATGAAGTCAATGATGATCCTGGCAGAATCATCTTCAAATCCAGTCTCAGTTGAAACTCCCTGAAGAATGACCTGAGACCTCAGTACCAGCATCTCGTATATGTAGCACTGTGCAGTCATAGCCATTCGATAGAATGATTAAGTTCTAGGATATATGTGCTGGTTGTGAGATAAGTTAATAGTCATCAATAAAAATGTCTCCCCAAAAAAGTATTATCTTCATTGATATATTAGAGATTGTGGAGTTTTTATATAATATTTAATCCAACTAATCAAGAAGGCAAAATAAAAACAAGTGAGAGTGTATGAAAAAAACAAAAGACAGTATATAGTTGTGGTGTATCTTAAAGAACACACACAGGAATTACTCTCTAGTTTTAGCCAGTTATAATTAGTTGTTGTGAAAAGGAAAACACACAGAGCATTATATTCACTCTAGTTTTTGGAATCAGCCTGATATATGTATCTGAATTCAGTGATGAAATAAAAAGCCCGTAATACATATTATTAGCTTGAGATTGTGAGTAAGAAAAACTTAAAAACTTGGTTAGTGGTTATTGACTTGAAGCGGAACGGAAGAGAAATAGCACGAAGAGAAGAAGTATAAATTTGATCAAAAAGAAGACCATTGAAGAAGAAAAGGAATCGAATTAATAGACAAGTATTTATAAAATTAATATAAGTTTATTTTTTTATGTTTGTAAAATTAAATTCATTTTTTTGCCAGAATTGTTTTTGTTAATATAACCTAATAATAAATAGTAAATAAAATAAATTTAAAGTAAAAGAATAAAAAATAAAATTACCATATAATATTCAAAGAACGTAATAATATATTAGAGCTTTCAACAGCCCATGCTGCCATTCTCAAGTGCTAATGACACTTTGGAATGAGAATGAGTATTAGTGATACTGCAAGCAGTCATTAGCACTTGAGAATGGCAGCATGGGCTGTTGAAAGCTGTTATACGTGTTAATAAAGATATTAATTTGAGGGCAGACATTGTTATTGAGGAGACGGATCAAGTTAGACTTTCTCTCCATGGGAATCCTTCTCTGCATAAATGAGCCTCCACCGAAAGGAAACCAATGATGCATGGTTGCAGGTGAGCAGACAGCACACATTCATTCTCCTCCAAACTTCACTGTAAATTTAATTTAGACTGGTGGGCTATGGTATGGGGAAGGATTTCTATAAAAGGAAAATCTAACTTAATTTTTTTGAAGACCGTAATTACATAACATACAAAGGCTTCAGTGCAGATTTTATCCTAATGCAATGGCTCTGTCATACTCATTCTGAGAGGAGCTTCGGCAAACACCTACCGAGTCATAACTGTCATTGCATCTCTATAATTTAATGTCATTAAATTAAAAAGATGGAATGGCCACCACTCAGTTCAAAACTTAACAAACCTATTTTTGGGTCTACATCTGGAAATAAGATTGGTGTAGATCAGAGCACCAACAGATTTAAACAACTGCTTCTTAGCTTTAATCAAGGGAAGGCGAAATTTTATGAGATCACATCCAGCACATGAATTGTTACTGTGAGGCTATAATTGAGGCAATAAAAACATTAATTATAACTTTTGGAAATCAACACGAAAGAAACAGTTCAATCTTTTGTCACTACTGAAGATTTATGAAGTTTTTGTTTATGTTAAAGTTTCTTTAAATTTTTAGAGTAGAATTTTCTGCCATTTTATTTAAATCCGTTAATTTAATGAAAAATTATTACAAAAGATATCTTCACCTGCTTTGAGGAAAGTACTATGCCAATGCCGTTTAATTTTAAGGTTTTGACTAAGAAAGAGGTGTAAGTACCAAACATTACCTTTCCACTAAAATTAATTTATGCTCAACTCGGAATACTTTGAAAATGGAATAAATCCCAAGATCATTTGTTTTAGCTTTAATTCTCTTCTTGTTCATTTATATGGTGAAATCCGGTAAAATTTAGATATTGCGCACTTTCTATAGCCAATGACTCAATTATCAATAAATAGCAAGACTTTAAACCAGTTCATATGCATAACGTACCATTCTAAGATCAGAGTGAATTTTCTCATCTAGCTGTTGCCGAGAAAATTGTTTCTCTAGCTCTCGCAGTATTTTTCCCCTTCCTGCCCCAATGTAGCTTCCCTAAGAATTAATAAACAAATAAAAATGATATTTTTACAACTGTTAAAACTATTATTAATAAAACCCAACATCAATCAAAAGACGAAAATGAAACTAGATCTCACTTTATATATGTGGAGTGTTTAGTAAAAGGAGTATGTCATAAATAGGAAATTTTCAAATGCCATCTGGAAAATGCAGTTGGCACATATTATTGATTCTTGTTTTTTTTAAATAACAGTTTGGTTTAAAATTATCATTATATTAATATTATCATATGGTTATCATTAGAATTTAAACTAAATGAAAAATATCGTAGATATTTTTTTGTTGGCTTATACTGATAGAACCAAAAAAATGTTGATTTTTTTTTAGATCTGCTCATCAACTCATCATATTTTGACCAAAAGGCCAATTTCAATAAAAATTGGAATTTAATTTAAATATAATTATTAATTTGAATCCAATGTACTATTAACTAATAATAATATAATTTCCTTTAAATATCAATGGGGATGTCAAAGTAAACAAATATTTGTAGAAATACCCTGTAATATGGTAAAAATAAATTGATAAAATTAAAAAAGTTAATAACATAAATACGTGTGGATTGTTTTAAGAGGGCCAGTTTTGGGTGGGGAAAGGTTAAGTGCCAGGCCCCAAAGCCAATATAGTGGATCTGCGACCCGAATATTTTATTTATCGAGTATTTTATTTCACAAAATAATTACCTCACAGTCCCAGGAATGATAGAAAAGAATGTCAACCTGTATTTAGCCATCCTTAGATAGCATAGTTACCCAAAATTGTACATAACTAAAAAATAATCCACCTTATATATATTAATAAAGGGGGCCATTGGATAAAGTATTCCAACAATTATATATGTTACTAACATAAAATTAATTATCTCACTTCAACATGATCATTATCATTAGATATTCTCTCTTGAAGTTGCACGCCAGATTTCTCACTGGGAGTTTCAGAATTCTCACTTGAAAGGCCATATCCTAAAGATTCTCTGGCAGAATTTGAAATAGAACCTCTTGTTACCTTGGATAAAGAGTAAAATACTTGAAGAGCATCATCAACTGAATTCCAAGCAGTAGTTGTCTTTTGCTCAGCTGGACTGCTCAAACACGATACGATACAAATTAATTAATTAAACCATTAATTCAATTATGAAATAAAAAAATACAAGTAAAAACTTACTTCATTCTTAAACTATTTGCAGAAATTTGTACATGAATCAGTCAAATCAAAAGCACAAACTTGGTTTTATTATCACACTTAACAGGGCAAGTAAAAAATAGAATTTCAACAAGTGGTCAAAGGAATTTAAATTTGTTCCATAATTAAAACCTTATCATATATACAACAGCTGACATGAAAGTGCTACATCTGCAATTATCATCTTCATCATTGAACCATTTAAAAAATATATAAGCAAATTAGATCACTTTTGACAATTCTATAATCTGATATTTATAGTGGCTTTTTAAAATGAAAAGTAGATTAAATTATTTAAAATAAAAATTAACATTAGGTGAACATCATATTTTCATCACATAATACTCATCAATTTGCTAAAGAACTTAAGTTATTTATCAGGACTAACCAAATGGAGCTATACTTAAAAAATATGTAAAACCTCAGAAAAAACAAAGTAAAAGAAGCCATGATTAAATTAAGTTATCCTACTAATCCTGATTTTGACTTTGCAGCATTTTCTTACATTTTTTGGTTATAAGCAAGGTATAATCCCACATTATGAACAAATACCACCATAATCCATGTTCACAGACTTTAATCTCTCAACATTAATGGTATACATAATAACTGGCATATCATTACCATCAGATCAAACCTAAGCCAAATCAAAAAATAAGTTACAATTAAATCAAATTCTGCCTGAAATATTCTCAAAATCAAAAAACACTAATTTAAAAAAAATTATGAATAAAAAACTAACCCTGAAAACACATGTTAATCCCATGTTACCAAATAAGTTCAAATCAACTATGTCAAAGAGAAACATTGTTCCCTAGCTGGATATGTTTGTTATTTGAATCTAAATAACATCGCAACCAGGGAATTGTTTTTTTGGAGAGGTTGAGTTTACATGGATTTAAAAAATACTTCATAATTTTAATTAAAATAAAAGTTTCTTAAATCAATGCAGTACTATTTTAAGCTGTGCTTAGAAATTCTGTTTATGCTGTCTTGTTGTTGGGGTGGAAAGGATCATTAGCCAAAACCACATCGCTTATCACTTTAGTAGTCAACAAAGCACTAATTTATTAACAAAATTTTAGTTCATTCGAAGGATGTCCTGTTCCTTAGGTGTCGCTGCCGGTCGCCAGGGATGATATGGGAGACTAGAATAGGCGTTGTAATGGTTAGGGAGTCGCGAATGGAAATTCGACGAAAAGGGTAGCGAGTGGTTACGGATGTTGATATCACCATAAACAGTATGGTTCTTGACATAGCAAGTAGCATTGGCTATTTTGTGGAGGATTCTGGATTGCAGTGATTGGATGTGAAAAATATTTAGGGGCTTGGACCCCCATACTTTTACTCCGTAGGACCAGGTAGGTTGGAGTATCGTTGTGTAAATCAGTTTCTTGTTTTCTATTGTTATTTTTAAACTATTTTCCATCAGGAAAAGTGGTAGATTGAGTCGTGCAATGCTACTTTCTTGACGTTTGGAGGTGATGTGGGGGCTCCGTGTGAATATCTTGTCTTATATTATTATATGTGGCCAGGGATTTAGCAAGAATAGAAAGGTAGGTCGAATTGCAGAACTGAAGGACAAGATAAGTGGCGGAGAGTGGAAGTGACATGATAGGATTTATCAGCATTCACTTTGAATCTCCATTTCGAGGTACCTCACATTAAAATTGAATTTAAAACAGCAACTAAAATTTGAAGAATGTACAGTTAGACTTCTATTCTTTAGAGTGGTTTGTTATTTTCAATATAGACTTTTGTTGATGAAAGCAAGGTAATTAATTTTCAGTAAATTAGCTATTGGAAGATGTTTCAACATATCACTTATATCTGCATTATGTCTTAATGTGAGATGGTTAGAGGGGGAAACTAACAGTTTGATTAGACATATTACTTCTTCGTTCAAAGCATTCCACACTAGGACATGCTCCGTATGAATGGAGACCACCTATTTTGGCCTACACAAGTAAGAAATCGTGGACCCATGTGCGGGAGAGGGTGCTTTTAGACCACTGATCTATACGCTAAACATGGAATGCCAGATGGGCCACCTCCATTAAAAACTGCACTCTGTTGATTATTCCTCCTTAGTCAAGAATACGTAGAGAAGAAAATTAGGTCTCCTCAGAATTAGTACAATATTAATAAAGAACATTATTCTGCTTCTCACTTGCCAGTAATTTTGAATTTGTTTTTTCAGTTCCACTATTGAAACGCCAAAATTTTGTATGCCTGTCCTCGTTTGTTGTGGTTTCTGTGGTGGGTTTTTGTGATATCCCACAAGGAGTTGTTAATTTAAAGATCTTCAACTAGTTTTAAAGTAACTTCAGTCGCTCTCATATTGAAAAATATAAAATACAACGAAAACCACACGTCAGACGGCAATAACACTGTGACAACTAACTATGTGCCAGCCTGACCCAAACACGTCCACACTTGCAATGTTGTACTCATTGTTTTAGAGAATCTCTTTTCGATGGCACACAAAATCTTGTATCACGTAGATCCGCATCACACTCTGGGGACATGTGGGTTTAAATCGCAGCAGTGCCGATTCAGCTTCGCAACAT
Source organism: Acanthosoma haemorrhoidale (assembly GCA_930367205.1). Classification (NCBI taxonomy): domain Eukaryota; kingdom Metazoa; phylum Arthropoda; class Insecta; order Hemiptera; family Acanthosomatidae; genus Acanthosoma; species Acanthosoma haemorrhoidale. Next base: position 44,858,025 of record OV884013.1, read on the forward strand.
TGAGTCTTGGTGTGGATTAGGCCACATGTGTGGTCTAGACCACCAATCTTGTTGATTTTGAACTTACACTTTAAATTGAAAAAACTATAAAATTCTTCATTTGCTCTTTGTTTCTATTTTGTCATCACGTACGTCTTCTGTGAACGGCTGTTATTCAAGCACGAGTTTTATTTGGAACTTTTGAATTGATAATTTTAATCTTTTTATATATTTTTTTAATTATACATACATTTAATTCTAAGTAATGGCGTTAGGATATGAAATCAGATATTGCAACGATAAGAAAGTTAATAATTCATACTATAAATTGGTTTTTATGTGTAATTATTGTGATTTACAATTTCTTGAATTTTTTTATTAGGGAAAAGGGCTATTTGCAACAAAGGATTTTGTGGAAAATGAGGTGATATTTGAGGAAAAGCCTTTGGTTTCTTCTCAGTTTGCTTGGAATGAAACTTATGGCTACTTAGCATGTCATAACTGTATTAGGTATATATAACTTCTGGACATTAAAGATATTGTTAAAACATTTTACTTTTTTTTTGTTTATTTATTCTTTGCAATACGTTTTTTTTTGGAGCTTGTCTTTGCAGAAATGGGTCTTCTCTTTCATATACCCACTATTTATGGCAACTAGGCTTTAAGCTGCTCAAGCATCCAAAATTTGACTCTGTCCATTTATTAAACTGTGTTTTATGGTTTAGTGACTTGTGTATCTGGCATGGAAGATTCTGGCTTCCCTAGACTTACTGTGATTTTTTATTGCTTGTATTCGTGACCTGTGAGCCAAGCTATATCTTTCTGATTTCTCTTCTCTATAAAACTATAGCAGCTGATCATCACTGTTTGGTCATTTGCAACCACTCCCCCAGAGATCCTATATTTGGTTTTGGCCTCATTTGCATTTATATCACCCTTACTCATTGCCTAACTCTCTTTAAGAGTTTTAATAATTGGTCTAGGTGATGTTTCATAAGCACAACAACTTCAGTTAAGTTGTTTCCTGAATGATGGTGCAGCGAGCATTGTAACTATAATGCTTAAGCAATATTAAACATGGTCGAACATGCTCCCTGTCAATAAGACAAAATGCACATTACAGGAAGGATACAAACTAGCAGGGCCTGGATTGCATTTCTTAGATCTTAATCCTGTTGACACTCCAGGATTATTTGTCACTATTAATAAATTATAAAGATTAGATTTTTTCATTAGAAATAATGGAGTTTATGTGCTTTAAGTGAAAACATGAAGTTTATGTTTTATAATTGTTGTTGGCCTAGTGGGCGTAAAATATCTTGTATTGTATTATAGATTTTAAGCTGGGAATTCATGCTAGCTGTGAATTTATATATGTGATTGAATTGTTAGGATATCAGCCTAAGCCGATTGGCCAATCGGCTTAGGCTGATATCCCAACAAATTCTTCTACATATATTGTAAATATTATTGATTAAGTATAAATGTTTAACTATAATTAATTGTGAAAGAAGGATAATCACTTGGCAGGGATTCAAGCATGAGACATCCTGATCCCTTGCCAGGCACTCTTTCCAGTCTATCAGGGGATATAAGAATTGCTCAGTTAAAAAGAAGCCTGGTTGAAGGGCAGGAAATCCTGGATTTGAATCCCAGCCCTGCCACTTCATTTTTCCTTTTGCTAATGATTATTACACCAGTGGGTATACAGACCACAACTAGTAACGATTAATGTTGTATTATTACATATTCATTCCCCATTCCCCCCCCCCAAAAAAATAGTAATATCCCCTGTCAAACTTCAAATACTCTCCCACACACAAAAAGTTACTGGCTATACCCTGATTACAGCCACAGTTTAAAAAAATACCTACAAACCAGGTTTAAATATTGGTGACAATGTTGAAAAGCCTTTGGACTAATGTCCTAGGGGAGAGATGGTATCTCAGAAGAGATAAGGTATTACATTTTTAATACATGAAACCATTCATGTGTTTTATAAAAAGTGATTTTTTAAAATTGTACCTCCTATGTTAGACCAATGGAGGAAACAATTGAAAATATTAGAAGATTAACAAATAACCAAAATATAGTTCTACCATTCCCTGAATTATGTCCTACAAAGAAGAGCAACCACCGTTACTGTGATCAATGTGGTGTAAGTATTAATGCAATATAATTCTGTTGTTGAGTTTAACTCATAAATTAATTTTGTTTATAATCACATCTGTTAGGTTGGATTTTGTAGTGAATCTTGCAAACAACAGTCATGGTCTCAGTACCATAAATATTTGTGTTTTGGGACGCATCCTGCTCTTCAGAGTCTCTATGAAGCTTGGAAGTAAGTGATCATTTTTTTTTCAAGGCAGACTTAAGATAAAAAAGTCACTATTAAGTAATAAAAGTCTATTGTTAAAATAAAATTCTAGTCATTAAAAAATATGATGTCAAAAGTAATTAGTGAAGTTAAAAGATATGTAATTTAAAACTGCCTATATAAATAAAATAAAATTATAAAATCAATAAGTATACAATGTAGTTAATAGCATGAAATAAAAAAGGTTAGTAAAATCAAGTATACTATTATGATATTCCGTCTTACTTTTACTTTCTATTTCATAAGGAATAAAAGGACATTTATGAAAATTTCATAGTGAGTAATCGTTTATTACACATATATCCCAGTCGTACATCCTATATCCTAGTCTGTCTCCTGTAAACTTATCACAGTGACGGAACTAAAAAATTCTTAAGGTCTATTACATGACTGACAAACCACCCTTTCCCTAGCACCAGTTGCTATTAATTGGCAAATATACTACCTATAAATAATCCCACCTTATATATTCAGTTTTCCTCTCAATTAGCCGGTTCCCTTTTCTTACTGCTAAGGTCTTAACAATAGTTATTCCAGCTTTTTAATCGAACCAGAAATTTATTTTATAATAAAATAAAAAGTTGAGCTTCAAAATTTCCCTCTTTTTGTGTATATTGTAAAAAATGACTATCTTTTCTAAAATACTATGATGGTGTTCAAAAATTCTTGTTTTTAATTTCATGTTTGTTTCCTACATATGACACTTGAAGCTACGAATATGGGGAAAGATATTTAGTTTATTTATCTACCTATATGTCATGGCTGACAGTGAACTCAGTACACTAAACTTTATGTTGTGAGAGACCGGAAATACTTAACATATTCGACAATGAATTTTTAATCATTTTATTTTTAAAGTGGTTCAAAATCACTTCTTTTTTTTTTACTGATTTCTGTTAAAAACATTGTCTCATTTGTTTCAAATAAAAAAAAACAAAAAAAACTTGCTAACAATGCTAATAATGAGCGAACTGATATCTAGTCCAGCAGTCATATTTTAAAAATGTGAATGACTTCTCCAGCAAACTGTACCTTTAAACATTTTAATTTCCTCCTCGAGAGATTAGCATATTTTTCTGATATGCATGGCATTGAGAGAGAGAGGTATTTTTATCACAAAATAAAATCCCAACACAGGGCATTCATATTCAAACAATATAGCTTTTGGTGAAGACAATATATCAAAGAGAAATAACAGATAATATGGTACAAGTACATTTTTGTCTTTTTTTAGGACAATGCATTATCCTCCGGAAACAGCATCAATAATGTTAATAGCAAGAATTATCGCAACTATTCAACAAGCAGATGACAAAGAAGCTATGATTTCAGCTTTTCTAGAGGTATGTGATATTAATAACTGTAGCATTTACTGATCCTCTGCAAGTAGGATAATGTGAATTGTTTTTGTAGTTCGCTCATGAAACAACTGAAGAAAGAGATGGATCAATCCTTAAGTTTTTGGGAGAACAATTTATTGATAAATTTGAGAATATAAGATTACTGATGTCTGAAATTTTCCAATCTTGTCATGCTCAATCAGTAAGCACACAATCTATTATTAGTGTAATATTTGTTATTTTGAAGTATATTGAATATCATTGTATATTGAATATCACAGCATGTGCTCAATATCCTTCTTAATAGATTTTTATTAAAAACTCATCTAGTAAACGTGATGTTTCGGACTCATTCAGCCATCATCAAGCAATCCCTACACAATCAGAAGAAAAATACTAATAAAATGAAAATTAGTAAAATCAATTTTTTATATAAACACGGTAATGTTTAAACAAGTTAAAATTAAAAAAAAAATACTCACATGTCAGGTTGTTCAAGTTAAGTAATAAATTTAAAATGTTTGATGCTACAGAAAATACAAAATAATTTGTGAATAGGTTCACCTGAGGATCTATAATTGTATGTAATTATCTGTAAATTTAAAGGGGCTATGAATGAAAAAAAAATAAAATAAAATAAAAAAATAAATTGTTGCTAAGTAATAAAAATGTTCCAGATAAATGCATACAACTTACTAACAATAACAATAATAACAAAAAATTAAATTTATACCTAACCTGACAAACGCAATAAAAAAAGTTTTTAAGATGTATGATCACCATAATTTGCCCAATATAACAATAATAAACTTAGTAAACATGAAAGATAAAATAGAAAATAATAATATGGAGAACATAATATACAAAATTAATTGTAAACAATGTAAATATTAATGTTTTATTGGTGAAACCTCACAAACTTCAAGAAATAGATTATCACAACATAGAACCAATTTTAAAAATCCTAAGAATTTAAATGTCACAGCTTTAGTCAATCACAGTATTATTCTACAACATGCTTTAGACTTTGTCACGCCAAAAATTACTGGTAAGAAAGATAATGACAGGTTTCGTAAACTTTAAGTATCTATTCACATTATTAAGAAATACTCACTAAATACACTAAGTTGACAAAACATAATTAATAAGTTAATTTTATGAATTTTTTTTTTGTTATAATAATAATAGTAGATAGACCAGATTGAACACACAAGCTAAAACTTTTAACTGACAATACACAACATATAGCAACAGCTAATGCCAGTGATAGACAGAGCTAACTGATGGATACAACCATTAATAAAAAATATTTTATTTTGTTATTATTTGACAATTATTTATTGATCATATTAAATTTTTATTACTTATTACTTGAAAAAATGGATTTTACTAATTTTCATTCTATCAGTATTTTTCTTCTGATTGTGTAGGGATTGCTTGTTAATGGACTGAATAAGTCTGAAACGTCACATTCATTGTATACGTTTATTATAAAAATTTATTCAGATGGATATTGTGCACAAGTGGTGATATTCAATATTATTCATTATTTTGGTTTTAATTATGAAATTAAAATATATAGGGCTACACCGTATGAAGAGATTGTCACTGTAGTTAGTAGAGGCAGTGCTGAGGTTTAATATGGTTTTACTTCTATCTTATATTAATCTTATGGATTATGAGTTGTATACTTATAACTATAACAAATATACTTATTTGTATATTTTGGTTTTTCATTTACTAAGGTATAATATCAATAGACCTAATGATAAGATTAATATTGAAACTCTCCATCTTCACTGTTACAAATTTTTAAAGTGAAGTTGTCAAAAATCTTCGATATTAACCTGCTTTAAATACTAATAATGCTTTTTTACAAGGTAAAATAATTTTTTTTTAAGCTCTACACTAGCTTATTTAAACCTACTAAGCAACAGAGCTCATTTATAGGTACCAAATAGTGTGTATAAGACTGTGAAAGTGACATTCCAAAATTAACAAACCAAGCTGCAATTAATTTTAGAAAACAATCTAAAATTCAATTCTATAAGTTGAAAAACATTCCAATTTCCAACATCAGGCTCAGGCAAAAACACTGGTTTGTGCCTACAGAACTCCTACCATATCTTTTCCCGTTTTCTAACTTGATTTCCCTAAAAGTGATCGTGTCACTTAGATCACTATTGCGTAACTCAGACCTAATATTAATATGTATCGTATTTTTTCTATTCCAATTATCTAATGATTTATTATAATTTAGTTGGTTACAGAAGAGGGTTTAAAAACATTATTTGCAATAGCTGGAAGAAACAGTCAAGGGATCGGATCTAGTGTTTTTAGTACATGGGTCAAAAATGTTGAAAAACTTGACTTAACTTCAGAGAGCAGACAAGAAATTAATGAATTTATTGACAATGTTTACCTTGGAATGGATCGCCGTGCGTAGAGTATTATGATATGTTTTTTTTTCATGCATCCCTAAGTGCTTTTCGAACTAAGTTCACCTTTTATGTTGTAGAAGTTGGATCCTTCCTGAATAATGAAGGCTCTGGTTTGTACAGATTAGAAAGATGCATAAATCACAATTGCTTACCTAATGCAAGCAATACATTTCCTTACGGAGATCATACTTTGGTATTGGTTGCTGAAACTGCAATATCTGCTGGAGAGGAAATTTGTATCAGTTATTTAGATGAATGTGAATTAGAAAGAAGTAGACATTCGAGAAATAAACATTTAAGGTAGTTTTTTTGTATTATCAATCAGCATGTAAATTGTAATGTTATTTTTGAGGTTGCATATTATTAAAGAATTGTTTTAAAACCCGAAATAGGAATTTTATTTGTATAGAAAAACTTTAAATTTACAAAAAAAATAAAAGTTTAATTTAGATCAAAATGATCAAACATAAAAAGTTGTGAAATATAGAATAACTAGTGAAATTCAAATCATTACGGAAAAGCTCATAGTGTGACAAGGACAACTTTCTTGTGAGCATGAACCTACCATTCAGCAGAATAAAATTGAATTTCTGTTTCTGCTTCCTGAGAGTCAAGGCACATTGCATTGGGCCTTCCTCCTTACAAGTAGTGTGTATAATACTGAAAAACAACATATTAGAAACGATAAATAACGATAAAGGCGTCCATACATTCAGATGAGCTCTGGTGACAAAAGTGGTAGTATTGACAAAAGTGGAGGATTTCTTTTCTAATTACGGTAATTTAATCAAGAGACAATTTGTGAATTTCATGACAATTATTGTTAGTACTCAAAATACAAATTCATTTTTTCCAAATATAAATAATTATAGCCACAATGTGCACAAGTATGCATTTATAAAACCTGAATCATGTCATTATGTGAAAATTTAAATCAGGAAGTTCTCCAAAGATGCTAAAGTAAAAACATTAATTGGATGATTTCTATTATTGTATTTGTCGAGAACATTACAATACTTAATTTTATTTTACTGTAAATTAATTAATGTCAATATTAATTGCAGGGAATATTACCTTTTTGAATGCGAGTGTGAAAAATGTTTGGAGCAAGCAGATCAACCTGAGGTGACCAGCGAAGAAGAAAGCGATTCTGATATGGATTAATAATGAATATTTTGTATAACATAGAATAATGGATATCTTGGGAAAGAAATTTAACTGTGAAGTTTGCATGAGGGGAACTTGTTATTTTCTTTCTTCCCCCATTCATGTAAAATACCAAATAACTCATTCATATAAAAAGTCAGTTCCATGATATATATTTTTTTAAGGAAAGAGTCTTATTGTGCATTTATTTATGTAAATAATTAAATGTGAAATTTTAAAATTGACATTGTTTTGTTACTATTTGAAATATTTTTTAAGTTTATTTTTTTTCTATTATCAAAATCTAAATAAATTTCAGATAATTTAAGTTCCTGTTCTATTATAACCACTATCCAACTTGCTTCAAAAGAACTGAAAAATTCACCATAATAATTTCAGAAACATGAGAACTCAGTTTCTGTTATATAGGGAACCTATTCATTTGTACATCTCATGGCATCTGGGACAGTACTGTTTTAATGAACTCCAACAAAACTGCAAATTTGCTATGATACAGAATTTTATTTTAATTGCCACAAGGGCTTATGACAATCAAGACTCTCATCTGGTTGATGCATTTCCGTCTATCCCATGCGAGTTAACGTAAGGTAATTTCCGGCACTGAGGAGCAAGCAGGGTCTAATTCTGATATCTCTCAGTTTTTATTTCAGTTATCTAGACTAGTGAGTTTATATTTTACTAGTTAATCCAAGGCTCAATAGCCTCACAATTAGGTTTTATTACTACTTTAATGTTAAAATTCACTACCAAGAGATCCTCTTGGGACTTCATTTTGGGGCAAAGTCAGAATTTTACATCTTCAATAAATTAAAAAATATGCTGAACAGGTTAGCATGGATGGAATGAAACTGCCCTGAAGATCATACCAGACAACCATAGCATCGAGCAGTAAGCTATTCTATACTGAATTTGTTATTTCTGAAGAAGCAGGGTCCTGCTCCCAGCGCTGGCAGGATTATTTTGTTCTAAAGTGTTAGCAGCTTTGTCCTGATAGACTTGCTAGTGCAATACCACACAGGACAGGTGTGACTATTGATAATATGAATGTCGGGTAAAGTAATATCAAACAAGTATGCTTTAGTTAATGAGTAAAAACAGTTTAGGTCCCTATTAGAGCTTATAGTTTGATGTGTTAAATGTAGTATCTACTTGGACATGGTATTGTCTTTCAGACAAACATGTTTTTATGATGTAGTGAAGACAATCTAGATGTTTGGCAGTAGACAACTTATACAACAGCCATTATTGCCAAATGGTGTCAAAAGCTGATGCTATTTCTAGAAAGGTTCCATTAATGTACTGTCAATTTTTGAATATCTTGTAAATATATTCACCCATTTGTATCAAGCTGGTGGTGAAGTGATAACTTTTAATACTCAACTGGTATGTAGTTATGTTATTATTGTCATTGAGATGTCTCTCCAAAGTAGTTTAATAGACTTTTTTGTCCCCAGATTCCATGAAGTCTGAATACTATCCATAATTTTCTATTTTGTTTCTGTTAATTTCAAATCATGATAGTCAATTGCATGCAGTTTTACCATTTGTGTTTCTCGTTCATTGTATCTCTCAAATTCGGTTTTTGTCGTAGGTCATTTGTTTTACGTATGTAATTTGGTGGTTTATTAGTCTGTGAAGTTTTTGTGTACAGAGCTAAGTATTGAACTATATATACAGTATGTATATAAACACATATACAGTTATGTATTGAAGCATAAACAGCATTTGTAAATTGTTACATCAATATCATCAGTGGGTTGGTATAAGAAAGTAATTAAAGTATTAATGAATTAATGCCATGTTCAGTATGTCAGGTCTGTAACTAGCTTGTATTGGATGGAAAGTAGGTTTGTCTGGGAGTGATTGTTGACTTGAGACCTTAATTATGTCTATTAATCGTAATGCGTTGTTTAAAGCTCTGTACCCACTATGTTAGCTGTTTAGGTCATCTAACAGTATTTAAGGAGCTATAATATTAGTTTAATAGAGAATGCCTTTAGTACTTTTAGATATGGTAGAAATACTTTTTCTATTTTTTTTCTAATGAGAATCACACCTCCACCCCAGGTTTCTCTATTGCATCTATAAATGACATATATTATATTGACGTATATTCTAAATACACCTTCTATCTTACATGGAGTCTCCCCCTTTGGGCTCTGCATTTGATGCTAATGGGTTCAATTAAAAATGCTAGAAATAAATTTTTAGATTAAAAAAAAGTATTTATTTCTCTTGTATATTATTTACATACACAAATAATAGAGGTATGTTTATTAAATCAAGCTTCAAGAACTATAGTTGGGTTGAGATTGATTAGTTGTTGACTGTTCTCAGCGAGTTCAGCTATTGATACACGTCCTCTTTGTTTAACAAATTTAGCAACTGCTTCCAGTTCACTTTGTGAAATATAAATGAATTTCCCTCTGTCATCAATGACCCCTGAAAATGTTAAGGCACACTTACAATAAAATAATAAAAATTAGTTATTTGTTTATGTAATACAAAATATTTTAAAATTGTGACTTGAACAAATACAGTCTTCTTAAAATATTTATTGAGGCCAGTAACAGTATATATGTATAATACTGATGAAAAGGAATAAGAATATGAAAACAATTTAGGAAAGTAATTATGATAATGAAATAAACAAGGATTTTACCAGTTAGTCTTTTTTCGGTTTGTAATTCTTGAATTCTGTCAATAACTGACTGCGTTTTCATATGGAACTTTGAAGCCAAATCTTCCAAAAGTAATACTTTACTATTCTGAAAAAGAAAACAAATATGAAATAAAAGCAAATTAAAAAGAAATTATTAATTAAAAAAAAGTAATGTGAGTGGGTGTTCTATTTAAAATAGCGTCAAGTTGATGAAAGAACATGTTAGATTTTCATTGTCTCTACCAATAGACATGCTATGTAGGTCTTAAGGTGAGGTGGTCTGAGTATAGATTGGGCTATGGTCACTGTAAAGTGGCGTATATACTATGCTAAAATGTATACCATAAAATAATTTATAAAATCTAACATATTTTTTTATCTACCCAAGCTGATCCCCAACACTTACTCACTCATGTATAACAGTGGGTAACAATGAAATCACCTGGATATGAGAAATGAATTCCTGCAGTAAATTTGTATCTTCACGGATTTCTGTTTCATCATATCCTTCTTCTTCGATATTGAACGTGGCTTTCAATTTCAAATATTCCTCATGCTCCCTCCTTTCTTTCTCCTCCCTAGCCTTCTTTCTCTCTTCTTCTTGCTTCTCTTCTTCTAACTTTTCCCTTTCTTCCTGACGTTTTCTTTCTTCTTCCTGTAGTTCCTTTCTCTTTTTTTTATCTTCTCGTTCTCTTTCCTCAGCCTTAAATATCAAATAAGTAGTAAGTAAGTAAGTAGTACAATAGAAAATAGATGGAGATAAATATGAAAAAACATTGATAAGGCACCAAGCTGGTGTACTTTTGTAACAAATAAAATTTTATAATAAAGAACTAAGATTAAAAACTTCCGGATAAGTAATTAATATAAATAAAATGTAAGATAATTGATAGTAATTAAAAGCTGTAGGGAAAAATATATATATTTGTAATTTACTGTGTTCCTAACATTTATTTTATAAACTATAAATAAACAGTACTTCTCTCTGAGCTTTTTTCTCTGCTTTCGCTTCAAGTTTGGCTCTTTTCTTAGCTCCCAATTTTTCCTGCTCTGTATCTTCAGCTTCCTCCTCATTGTCACGTTGTACTGAGGAAAAGTTTACAATTCATAGAATAGTGGATGATTAAATAGACAAAAGAAGCATCTCTTGCAAAAGGAAAGTAAAGAATCACTTGATTTCATAGAAAATGTAATAATTGAATTAATATTAATTATTATAATAGTCACAATTCATTTCTGTGCACATCTGAACATTTTTTTCTAAAAATCAGAAAAAGACAGTTTCAGTGAGCAACTATCATGAAAAGCAGCCAACATTAACAATATTTTTTGAAAAAAATAGACATAGTGCTGAAAAAATATAAAACTCTTTAGCTGTATTTTGAACATGATTGTACTAAAAAATCTATGGATTCAGCATAGAATTGGCTCTAACATTTCTCTACTTAAAAGTATCTATTTCATGTGTATGGACATCAGCATGAAGATGTTTCCAATGGGCCCTTAGGGTGTCCTTAGCCTGTATGTTAATGTGCTAGTATGTTAATGAATTTTAATTAATAATTTCAATAATGTTTAAAGTGAACATCCAGCTAATTTCATAAGTTGCATAAATGTAGCTGTTGTTATTAAATATATATTGTCTTACTTATTGGCACTGAAGATTTAAAAAAAAAAAGTTATTCACCAGCAGCAGCTCTTAGTCTTGCTCTAGCATTTCTAGGAGCCGCAACTCCTCTCCTTTGTCTCTGTTCTTCATTGGCTGGTTCTTCCTCTTCAGCTAATAAATAATTATTGACATTTAATTTATGCAGTATTCGATTAGGCACATTTTAAAGTAATTATTTGTACCTTCAGAGATTTTAGAGCGTTGCTTTAACAAAAAGAATATTAATATAATTATAATTAGTCCAGAAGAAAGAGCTAATAAAATCGCCAGATCCATTTATTTGATTTGTTTTAATACAAGGGATTGATTAGAACATGTCACATTGAGTAACCTTTTCGTAAGGTTACAAACGCTTCTGTTTTCATAACCTACCTTTCCTTCCTGACGTAGCATAAGGTTACGTGTACAGTGGTTCCAAATTGTCATTTACTTAAAATCCTGGTGAAAATGTACATTTTAAGTTACATTTCGGCTTTTATATTAATATTCCCTCTAACTTCTGGGTTATATTTTCATATTGGCGAAACCGAGAGAAAATGTTTTATTGAGGAGATCCCTGACGAAACTACAGTACTAGGTACACCTAAAACTACTCCATTCTGTTTTGATTGTGTTAAGTTGTTTTTAATTGTATTTTATTTGTTAGTGAACTACAGAGTTGAGCTTCATGACCCACGAACTGGAGGGTTTATGAAATCAAGCCCAGGAATAGGGATGCATGTTGAAGTGAAAGACCCTGATATGAAAACTATCTTATCAAGGGTATAAACATTTTGCTTTATTTTTTTATATATGCCAAGAGTTGAACAGGGATCTGATTCATAAGTTTTTTTCCAGGTATACAGTTCAGAGGGTAGGATATCTTTTACATCCCATGTTCCTGGAGAACATGTTATTTGCTTGTACTCTAATAGTACTAAATGGATAGGTGGCACCCAACTGGTATGTTTTAATGGCTGTGATATGTTATTCATCTTGGACGTATACTTCATTAACTTATTCATTACATTTTAGCGTGTTCATCTTAATATACAAGTTGGAGAACATACCATAGATTATGCCAATGTCGCTCAAAAAGAAAAACTTAGTGATCTTCAGCTTAGAATGAGGCAGTTGCTGGATCAGGTGGATGCTATCACAAAAGAGCAGAATTACCAAAGGGTATCAGTGTTTTTTTGTTTTTATTATATTAAGCCTCTATTTACTCCTATTTAGAGTAGGGAATGTAGAATATGTTATCCATAGTGACTTATAAACTAAGTGACAAAAATATACACTCTATTTAGGGATTTGAAGCCATTACGGTTACAACTGATATGAAATCCTTCACAATAAGTTTCTGATTAAATAACTATTCAAATTTAGAAATTAAGTTCCCATTTTAACCACATTATACCTTATCTGTTAATGTAGATTAATTGAAAAAAATCATTGAATCGATTGAGTGTTTTTATTTTAAATGAGTTAATATCTACTTAATCCATTGAAAACTGGAATTTAATATTATCAAAATTGGAAAAATATACATATTTCTTTGTGTTAACATGATCAATAGATAATGTAATATTTGTCTTGAAGAGCTTCCTCCTGATTAATGCATATAAATACGTATAACCTTATTATACCAATGTAAATTGTGTGCATGCACCAATTGCTTTTAGCAGTGCTTTTCGTATACAAAACACCAGTGTATTAAAGTACTATTATGTGGAGTTAAAGCAAGTATGATCCCAAAAATTTGTAACAAACTGTTTTTGTTTTTTTTATATTGAAAAATGCGTGCAATTAACCGGCTCAGATAAGTTATCATTTGTAATTCAAACTTGTAGGCTTGCAAATATTGATAACAAACTTGGTTTGTTGAAGAAATTAAAAAGGCATGTGGTTGATAGCTGTTGTTCAAACTTTTGTGTGGAACCTACCACGCACATCTAAGATTTATTGACTTATTATCAGAAATGGTTTTTTTTTTTTTGATTTTTTACAAGTGGCACTACACCTTGAGAACGGGTTAGGCCTACCGAGATTGTCGCTGAGGACCTAGCTTGGTTTGTCCTAGATTGACTCTAAATTTATTATTTTGGTTTTGTAAACTAGATTTGTTACTTATTTATTTCAGTAGCTACTTTTACCTTACCAAGTAATTGACATCCACTTTCAGGTTAAAGTACACCCTTCTACCTGTCCCTAGTTTCAGTAAGTGTTAGTAATATAAGTGTATTTTACCACTTCCAGGTAACGGTTAGATTGTTGCTCATGGCATTGGGTCAAGTATGTGTCAACTTTTAGGTCCAGTTATTAATTATAGAGTGTTCACTGTACTGTATAATTTCACTATTTGCATCTTAGCTCTTTTTTTTTTTATCTTATGGCAACTTGTTGATAGTTGATAATAGTTCAAATTTAGTTTTTTAACTTTTAATGAAAAAATTAATTCAAAGCAAAATTCCATAACAACTCAAATTTATTCCAGCATATTGATTCTATTTTACACTAGTTGTTAAAATGAGATCTCTCGCATTTCTTGATCAGAAGTGATGCTAAAATTATTTTAAACAAATGACAATTGGCATTTGTGGTACATCTCGTATATTAAATAAATAAATTAAAAATTATGAATATTACTGTTTTTGTACGATACTAAATTCTTTGAGAACTATTTCAAACCCATGACCGTACCGCATGAATTGAAACTTTTGAATGATAAATGGTCGATGTTGATCTTAATTGTCCATACTTTTTCAGTATAGAGAAGAAAGATTCAGACAAACTTCTGAAATCACCAATGAGATGGTAATTTGGTGGTCTATTGCACAACTGGTAATCCTCATAGCAATGGGTACTTGGCAGATGAGACATCTGAAAAGCTCTACAAATACCACTTTACAAGATACTAGGGAAAAAAATATTTTTTTCATCACACGCTAATGAATTGATTAATGACATATTATTTTTTAAATGATTGCTTTTATTTTTATCATCATCGGACAGAAAGGAATCAACAAGCAAAATATCATGTCTCTAGAAAAATCACTGGTTGAGTTGAAGTTGTGAACTCAATTTTAATGACAGTGTAATTACAGTAAAAAATTACATATTCTAAGCAGGGGGTCAAAATGTTTAACTTGATACAATACTCAATATGGGGAAAATATTGGGTTTTTTTTTATTACTAATAATTTGTTTATGTCACATGTAATTTACCATGTGGCTAGTTTTATTTTTAGCACCATAAAGGCATTAAATAAAATTTAATAATAATTTTATAAAAAGGGGTTATGGGGAAAAAATGAAATTAACTTGTAAAATAACATCTGGTTGTTTAGCAACGGAATGTTGTTTGTGTGATTACAGTTCAAAAACGAAATAAATAATACATATTATTAATCAAGGTGACAAATTCTGTAATTTCACACTCCACTCAATATGATAATAAAATATTTATTTTTTTGTTACTAATTATTTAATTAATTATGACATCTTATAACTTACCACATGCCTGGTTTTATTTTTTTCATTCCATAGGGTTTCATATGAAACCAAAATGGAAAATATCACCTCTCTTTTTAACACTCAGAATTACTATTCAAAAATAAAAATTGATATTACTATTGAGGATGATGAGATTGTTAACAGGGTGAGGGAGAAGCTAGATCCCATCCAGTTCTGAAATTTTTTGTTTGGTGTAACAAGAAGTGTGTGGTCGGATGTTATCTTGTTGGAACAAAACACAATTTCGGTTTACTAATCCTTGGTAACACTGGGTCAAAACATTATACATTATTTGTAACTGAATACTATAAAGTCCTGAAATTAGTCTGAAATTAATTCATTATGAATTCATAATTCCAAAATACAAAGAATTGTCTTTTTTTCGAATTTCCATAGCTTAGTGACTATCATAGCAGGCTGATTGCAGTCAAACCATTGTTTCTTGGTCTTACGGTTCCTCCATTATAACCACTTTTCATTGCAAGTAACAATTATTTTAATGAAAGGATGGTCATATAGGTTTTTCAAAAGTTCTTGACAAATTTCTACTCGACATCGTGCCTGCCCTGTGGTCAACTCATGGGGAACGAACCACTCTTAATGACCGATTAACTTTTCCCAAGTTATGCAGCCCACATTTTATGGTAGATTGGGAAACTCAAAGCTCTCTTGCCAATTCCTGAGTACTTTTTGTTGGGTCTGCCTCAACAGAGTCCTGCAGAGCTTCCCCAAACTGATGATATTCGTCAGTCATTGCTCTCGAGGCTGAAGTCACCAGTTTCAAATTTTTGGAACTGTCTACTTACAGTCCATTCAAAAAGAGCATCCTCTTTAAATCCCCACACCAAACGGGTTGTTTAGCAGGTGGGAAAGTTATGTTTCCAATAATGGCATACGGAATATTACTAATATTTCAAATTTTAGTATTAAACTGAATGCCAAAATAAAACTAAAGGGAAGAGGAGATTATTTTGTTTACAAATTCATTTAATGTAGTCTATGATTAAAATGATATAAATTTTAATTGGATTTGAAAAACAAATAAAGCTGATCAGTAGATTACAATTTCTAACAAAACTAAATCTGTCATTATGACTCACCTCATTACTATTATCCATATCTAAGTAAATTTATTACTACATTTTTAGTTATTACAGTTTTTATTTTGTCTGTAATCTACTATTTTATTAATAAAGCAATTTTTACTAAAAAAAATTATTTAGTATTCTGTCTATTTATTACTTATTTGTAAGATCCTGAATTCATGACTTCAGAGTTATTCCAGACCTACCTAAAACTCGGTCTTGTCCTTGGGCAACAATTTGTTAATTTGATGTGTGAATTGAAACTTTGGAATATTAAATATTCAACATAGACCTTAATTTTCTATATTTTTTACAGTACAGAGAAGAAAGATTTAGACAAACTTCTGAAAGCACCAATCAGAGGGTATTTTGGTGGTCAATTGCACAACTGGTAATTCTCATAGCAATGGGAACTTGGCAGATGAGACATCTGAAAAGTTTCTTTGAGGCGAAGAAATTGGTTTGATTTTTGTGTTCTAAAATGAAAACAATGGATATTAGTTATTCACATTTCCTATGGAAAAATAAAATTTGTATGAGAATCATATTTTTATATTTCTCAATCTGTTCTAAATAAATTCTATGTACTTTTTCCAAATTAATTTTTACAATCAAACTTTAAAGTTTATTCTTTTTTGTTCAGTGTATCAAGCTATTGTAAAATTTTTGTATATAGTAGATAAAATGAATTGTGTTCTTAGTTATTTATATATATTAAATGTCCACTTCCGTTTTTATTTAGTGATAGTGTATGTATTAATACAAATTCTGAAATATAATTAATTATTCCGCTAATGAACATATATTTCATAGTATTTTAACATTTTCCCCTATTAATAAACTGTATTAAAGTTGAAATATATTCATGGGCTCAAATTATAAATGTAATGTTTTTATTTCAGTGCTTATTAGTTGTAGTCGTTGTTTTCTAATTAACACTTTGTCATTACTGCTGTCCAGCTACTCCATACTTTTCCTGTTACTGTTTGCTTTTAAAGATTCATTTATTCCTGTGTATATATATTTTTTTTAAAAATTAAATTGTTAAAAACTAAAAAAAAGTATTTCTCGCCCATTCTATACATGTGTTATATATCCATTAACCGTGATCTACAGTTTATTTTCTTGGTTTGACACATAGAGAATTATATATGTATTTTTTTTTTTTTTTAAATTAATTTTGCCTTGGGTTTGTATAGTTGATTAAAAAAGATTTTTGTAACATGCAGGTTTTTAATTAATATCTGAATATATGCTTCATTTGTCATAAATCAACGAACTGTCATCTCCTTTATTATATCATTATGAATTCCTCATTATTGGATTTTATATAAGTAGCCATACCTTTTTAAGGAATCTTGCTTAAGTGTTTTTTTGCTGAATAAAATTTATTGCAGCTTATTTGCGGTTGCCTAAACTTTTGAAAATTCTTGTGTGAACTAGGTTTTAATTATCATCTATATTATATAAATTAGTACAACACAGTGTTTCATTATAATAATGCCACTGTTAAAAAAAAAAGATTAAGTGCACACCCAATAAAGGAAATTTCCATTTATTTCTTTGCGTAACCACTGACCCCTTATTACAGTTATAAATTTTATTTTTCCACGGTTATTTGTTATGTATTATTAAAAATATTTTTTTACCTTAAGAAGACCAACAAAAAGTACACTGTTTTAAAATGCTACAGCAAAAATAAGTTAATTGGTGATGCATTCAATTGTAAAAACAATAATGATGATTATTTATTTACTGTAAATTATGACTTGAAGAAATAGAATAATTCCATAAATATACTTTTGTTTTAAATTAATAAATTATTGTGAAAAACATGTATTTCTGATTATTTTCACCATTATTTGTAGATTTTATACAAATATTTCAAATTTATTTTATATCATTATGACTTAAATTATGGGAATTCAATTGATATGTAATTCACTTGCTGAAATAATTGTCTTATTGGATAATCTCATTCTAGCTTCCACAAATTTGAAGTGACCAGTGACACCTTATAACACTCAAAGAAAATACCCGTTACTATTCAAAAATCAATTTACCTTGGAAGCTATAAGAAATAATATAGATTATTCTCATAGGAGTATAACTTGTTTAACCTTCGTAACGACCCTTCTTCTTCTTTGTACTAAAAACTTCAATCCAATTTTCAAGCAGTTCAGAGACTTGAACTAACTAAGTATCTATGAAATTTACAGTGACACATTATACAGTTTCATTTTTATAAATAAAAACAAACAGTTAGGACCCCCATGGTTTATGCTGTTTTATGAGTTTCAGTAGAATTATTCAGATTCACCATGTCTGTTATAGGTTGAGCAAACATTTCCTAGAAGTGTTAGGAAAATGACCGCCTACAATAATCGTTCGTGAAACAAAACAAAGATAGCAGTTGACATGCTTGACAAAGTGATCTGTGAATGTACATGCAAGAGACATACAGGCAGATGGTCAATAATTTTGTTTATTAACATAATCAATGCTGCGTTGAATGTATTTGTTCTCTGGGTAAACACTCATCCAGAGAGGAAACGAGGTTCCTTACAAAAAAAGTGATTATTTTGGCTGACACTAAGTAAATTATTTGTTGAACCAGCCATCAAGAGGAGATTGAATGACCCATCTTTTCAGTTCTAAACACTCAGTTTAAAAAGGTAATAGAGACGGAAGAGTCGTAAAATAATTATGATGCAATGGTCCTGATAAAGAGATTGGCATGGAAGCAGCATAGGAGTCAGAACCAGTAGCAGCTACACCAGAAAATCGTACGAAGAAAATGAAACATAGCTACTTATGCCCAATAGAATGACATACTGAAGTGAATACAGTCTGTTCATCATGCATGCACAGCTTACAGATCATAGAAAATAATTTGTATCAATTTTGAATTACTTGATTCCCTATACAATCTCGTTGGCCTGCCATAATGATGGCTTATATAGTGTAACTTGAAAGGAATTCTAAGTTACTTTTTTTCTGCCCAAGTTTTCTTTAAAAAAATTCATTTTATACATTTAACAATTTTATCTCACTGACAAGATGGCAACAGCATAAGACCGAAAAATGCAAGAAGACTCAGAAATCGCCTGCAGTGTACGGGCTCTGCTAACAAGACTATCCAGCCAACTATTACATAATATTATAAACATAACTTCAACCACTTATTGTAATATTGTATCTGCAAACAAAGATTTTAGAAAATTTATATTTTCTAATATACTTAACACAATTCAAAACTAGCTTTTAGTTTAGTATCCAGAAATCTTCAAATTATGTTTTGATAAGGTAGTCCCTGTAGTTGGTCATTTCAAGAATTACATATCTGTCTTTATTTTGGTTTCTAGATGGGATTAAATACTTCTTTATTTAAGCAGCTATTCATTTCCATTTACGAAGTTGAGTGAACCCTGGTCAAACCGAATTTTTGTCTATCAATATATGTAGAACAGGGGAACAAGCCTTATAATCTATAAAAGAAAGAAGTTATGCCGTACTTTTGATCCCAGCCAAATAGAGCAGGAGTGGTGCCTAAGACTTAATCCTAAACTCTTTGCACTGTATAAAGAACCATTTTTTGTCAAGCTTGGCCACGTAGCCATGATAGAACAAACATTGATCTCAAGGAATGTGCTTGATTAACATATCTATTGAGATAAGAAAGATCTGACTACCAAGGTTGAGAAAGGATCCTTGCCAACAGAGAAGAAAAGATGAGAAGTTATTGAATTTGAAAGAACAAAATGTATAATTAATTGATAGAATAGAGTCAAAACTGAACGCATTTTCACTATAACTAAAACTAGAACCACACTCATGTCCAATAGTCATTCACAAATAATTGATTCCTCAATTATTTTACAGAAGGTATTGACATATAAAAGGTTTGATCAGTTTATACATCTTCATCTGCTTAAATCATGGAAAATATGGACAAACAGTTACCATAGGTTGCAGCTGCATCAACAATAATATTATCAGCAGAGGAAGAAAAAGAAACCATGGAAAACATATGGTAGATGATTTCTTAGATTAAGACTAGAAAAATGAAGATTTTTTTCTTTCTGTCTTTTATTATTACTATTATCACATATTACATAATAAATTATGTTTCTTACTTTAAATTTTGACAGATTATCGAGTCATGATACAAAAATATTAATTGAAACTATCAATTAACCGAATAACTAACAATGACATTGTTATAATTAAGTTAATTTAGCTATTTAAACCAATTTTGTAATTAAATACATCTTGTTTTGTTCTATTACTCACAAAAAAACATTAGCACCAATCAATTGTTGATTTACAGATTGATCAATTTGATTATAGTTGGTGCAACCCTGATCTGATTATTAGTTTATAAGCAGACATAATTAAATTAATTACTATAAACACCCAAACTGTTGAACACTTGAAGACAAACACAAAACGAGACAATACAATTTGCAAATGTTGGTGTTCTTCGACCAATGTGTGGCAAGACCGATAGGATGATCAGGAAGGTGGCTCCTTTAACTTCGGGAGGTGGAAGAACCTGGCCATTCTCTTCATACAGCCTTCCAACATCCTCTGGCCTCCAGCATTTCACAATCATTGACAATGGTGGAGTGACCAAACCACTCCGTAAAGGAATAAAATATCTTGTCTCTCCAGAAAGTTATTGTTTTTGAGCAAATTATTCCTCATGACCAAACTTGCAATGTATGCCCCAAAGATGGACAAAAGAGTGGCCTCGGGTTAAGACTAGAGACTAATATAACACTGTACATTATCATTTCATAAATTGATAGGAAAGAAATTTCTATAAGTAAAAAAGCAAAATGAAAATACTGCTTTGCTCTTAGGATACTTCTTAAGTACATAAAGGCACAACTTGTACTTCACAGTTTAATAATTACCTAACTTAACAACTAAAAAAAGTTATAAAAATAAAAATTCATATTTTACACATAAATATACAAAACATCACATATTTAAACTACAACTTCTTTACACATGCCCCATGGATTGAAGTATTTCTAAAATAGAACTTCCAAGTTCTTCATCTTGATTAGTCCAAGATACATAAACATTCTTTTGTTCGTCTTCACTCCCCTCAACTTTAACAAGAACAGATTCAATAGAAATTGATCCATCTGTAAGACCAACATTCCAACCAAACAATTTTTCTCTAAACAATTTATATAATTTTTCTGCAGTTTTTGATGGAGGGCTTGGATCTTCTAAGCGGACTGTTGATGTAAATCTAAAACAAACATTTTATAGAGATTCAATGTAATGAACAATTGCAACAATGTAAAATGAAAATAAACAATATAATGAATAATTGTATACCTTATAATATGTCTGTTGATTGCAGCTTCTTTACAAGCTTCATCAACATCCATTAGACAAAGAGCTGAGTCTTTTATTACTAATACTCCATGTAATGAGCGTGAATTTTTTGGATGAGGAGGTTCAGCATTATATTTTGTATTTTCTACTTTTAGTAAAGATAATGACACATCAATCGGTATCCGATGAGGTGTAGTTATTGTACATGTTTCTCCATTAGCTGGCATATAACAATCTAAGTTAAACTCTTGTTTTATTTTTTCTTTCAGAAATTCCATTTTTTCAGCTTCTCCATGTACTAAAAGCACACTTTTTGGTTCACAGTATTGAATCAATTGCATTATTCCTTTGGCATCTGCATGAGCAGAAAACGACATGTATTCCACACTCATTTTCACATCAACAGTTTGTCTATTTTCAAATTCAATTTGTTTAGCGCCATTAAGAATTTTATGTCCCACAGTTCCTACAACACAAAACCCTGGCATAATTACCATATTACTTTCATTTGGAGCCCACTTCTTGAATATTTGCAATGAGAGCCCAGCATGAAGCATTCCCGGTGGTGCTAAAACAACCATTGGACCAGGATTATCAATATAAGATTTATCAAATGGTTTGATATGTTTAAAATCAAACATGTTTCTTTGCACAAATGTTTTCTTGACATTTTGATTAGTCCATGTAATGAACATTTTATAATAATTGTTTGCTTTTTCAGTAAGACCAACAGCAAAATAAACAGGGGTTTTTAAGTTCATTCTTTCCCAATGTGTATCAAGTAATATACAAAGTTCTTGAGCTCGCCCTAAAGCAAATACTGGAATCAGAACTTTCCCTCCTCTGTCAATACATTCAGTGACCTTTTTCAAAAAGTCTCTTTCTCTACATCTTTTTGAGTCACGTATTGTTGTAGCATAAGTTGATTCTGTAATTAAGACATCAGGTCGACATTTATCTATCCAAGCTGCACCCAAGTGCCTGTCAGGAGTCATATTATAATCACCTGTATATACAACGGACTGTGAGCCAACAGTAATCTTGAACATCGCTGCACCTAACACATGACCAGCATAATAGGCTTTAATTTCTAACTGATTGTCGACCATAAGAGATTGGTGCAGAGTAACAGCAGTTACCTTCTTCATACAATCTTTAATCATTTGTGAAGTAAAAAAATTACCATCACCTTTTTTCTCAACGGCTATTCTTCGCATATCTTCAAGCAATATAGGAGCTATCGCTTTTGTTGGATGTGTCATATAAATTGGACCTGTATAACCTACCATCTCAGTAAGAAAAGGCAATCCCCCACAGTGGTCTAAATGAAAATGTGAAATTATTACACAGTCTATGAAACTAGTCACGGGTCCTTCAGAAACTATAAAGCTGAGGTCTGGAAACCGGCGCTCATCATTGTAACCCATATGCATTCCACAATCTAACATAACATTTTTTCCACCAATTTGAACAATTATACAACTTCTCCCAACATCCTGGCCGGCACCCAAAGGAATAACTCTAATTTCTGACATGATTCTATTTATTCGCTTATACAGTGAATTGTTATTGTATTTTTAACAATTATCAAGCACTGTACTATCACATGAGCTATCACCGGTTCATCATATCCACTGCCAAACCTCCAGTGTTATTACTACCTAACAACAATAAGCCAAGGAGATATCAGAAAGTCGATAGTGGAACTAATAAACATGGAGCAAAAAAAACAAAACAATTTTGTTTAATATTATTTATTGATTCACAACTATGACTAACTAATGTGTTAAATAAATGATAAACTGCCATACCTGACATGAAGGTAGATATGCAGTGATCCCTCCCCTATCAGTATATTGTTGAAGCTAAATTTAAAAATATCTTATTGTTATTCATTTAGAATATTTCTACTCCGACGCTCCTCAGTTGTCGTAGAATATTACGAGGTAAGTCATGTGTAAACAGTCATTATATTAGTGGGTTTGTGTGTCCGTGCAGTTTGTCTTGAATGTTTAGGTCATTGTGAAGGGTATGATTTCGTACGTAAAATGGCGCTCCTATGATAAGTCTTAGAGCTTTTGACTGAATTATCTTTATATTTTTGATGTTAGACTTCTTAGCACATCCTTAAATTTGAGCTCTATGTTTCCAATTTGTTTTTCGGGGTACATATGAGTTTTTGGGTTTGTCATTTCATTATTGTGAGCGGTTCCAAGTCAGTCTCATATCAAGAGACCGAGAAGTCCTTAACGTAAAGTATTAGTATTTTACTGTTTGTGTCAAAGATTGGTTTTCCTGCTCCTGTCACGGAGCTTCTTTTCGAAAGCAGAAGCTTCATAGTCAACGACTGTGCAGTTAGCAAATGGTTGTGTCAAGTGAGTGGGTCCGAACTGACAGCCAGGAAGTTAATTCTGTTGTTGAAAAAGAGAGATGATACTTTCATATATGAGTTTTTCCAAAATGTTTGGAAGAGTGGACAAAAGGATGATAGTTCTATATGAGGAAGGTAAGGTTTAATAGTTTTTAAAATCATTCTGTAAAAGGAAAATTCCACACTTTCCAATTGAAAAGATTCTTCAGCTAACTCATAGAGGGAGGACCGAAGAATGAGCAGGCAGGTCAGCATAGTCAAAAGAAACAGGATAGGACCAGCACTCAGAGCACCAGCAAGTTACAGGAATGAGTTAGATTTGGTAGAGGCGTAGAATACGCTGAAATATATTTCTGATAGGTATGTATCAGGCTGGTATAAGAAAGTATGTCTTTGATTTTACAAAGCAACCCACACTCGATCGAAAGCCTGAGTAACTTAATACTCTTTCTTCACAAAAAAAAACAGAACAATAATTGAAATTAACAGTGCGGTAGCAATGATATTGGTACTGATGATATTTTAGAGGAGAGGAAAGTAGATGGTTCTGAAGGCCGAGTTATAAATGAAAGTCAAGTATAAACAGATTTCTAGAGGAGCTCAATTTCCTATGGATACTCGGGATTCTTCTTTGGGATAGAAAGAAGGAGGTGGGGAGAGAAAAACAGGGGTACATTTGATTGATTGGAGGCAAAGAATTTTTAAGTGAATGATTTCATGT
This sequence comes from Acanthosoma haemorrhoidale, assembly GCA_930367205.1. Taxonomy (NCBI): domain Eukaryota; kingdom Metazoa; phylum Arthropoda; class Insecta; order Hemiptera; family Acanthosomatidae; genus Acanthosoma; species Acanthosoma haemorrhoidale. The sequence continues at coordinate 44,882,684 of OV884013.1, forward strand.
GAAGGAGAAAAAAAGCGATATATTAATCAGGATTTGCAAAGGAGCCATAGTCACGTCGAAGACAATGAAGAGTAATAGGTAATCATAGGAGATTCTTTTGCTAGCATTCCATAGCTGATTAGAAGATACTGAGAACGTTTTGTTAATGCGATTTTGTCTTTCTTCCTGGGGTTGTTTTGTAAGTTGGTGTGTTTTATCAGATGAGTAGTGCGAAAATTAACAAGATTTTTTTATTTAAAGTGGGAAATCCGTTTAGTTGATCTAGTTTTTTGACTCGTTGCAGCACCTCACAAATCCAGTGTTTAACACTATGACTCCACCCCCCCCCTCCCCCCCCCCCCGAATCGATGGCAACAGACTGTTGGGGAAAATTTAGGTTAAGAATTAGTATGTAAGTTAGTTTTTAAGTTTTTTTTTGATCAAAAAGGCGAGTCAATTAAATAAGAAAGACATGGCTCGAGTAGAGCAGCAAGCGCTAGTTTAGAGAGAAAGAATTAAAACCAAGAGTCCGATTTTGAATGTCTGGGATGGCATCCCTTCGCACTGGGTTGCAATTGAGGCTACCAGTTGGCCATAAAAACTGGCTCGTTGAGCGGGCTAAAGCTGTGCTGCAGGTACTAGGATGTGTCGGGGTCAAGCCTTCAGTCCGCGTTCCTTTTTGCCCAAGCGTTAGGGACTGGTGGCATGGCCCTCCATGTTTTTTGGGATAGTCATGGAGTTAATTTAATCGATTATCTTAAAAAAGGAAAAACCATTACAGGAGCATACTACGCATCATTAATTGACAAGCTGAAGGCAGAACTTGCGGAAAAACGGCCACATTTGCAGAAAAATAAAATCCTGTTTCACCAAGACAACGCACCATCTCACACCTCAGCGTTTGCCATGGCGAAAATCCATGAATTTTGGTTTGAACTGCTTGACCATCCGCCTTACTCACCAGATCTAGCCCCAAGCGACTTCTTTTTGTTCCCTCATCTAAAAATTGCGCTCGGAGGACAGAGATTTTCGTCAAATGAAGAGGCAATCACCTGTGTGAACGATTATTTTGCAGAGAAAAACGGTGAGTACTATTTGGACGGGTTACAGAGATGGGAGCATCGCTGGAAGAGGTTTGTAGAGTTACAAGGAGACTATGTTGAAAAATAAAAAATAAATTCTGAAAAAACGTCTTGTTTCTTTGTTAGGTCGGAAACTTTTCAGACCACCCTCCTATAATTGTGTATAATTATCTGTAAATTTAAAGGGGCTATGAAGAAAAAAAAAATGACTAGACAAAACCTGTATATAATGTAGCGACGCTACAGGAAATATAAAAATGATTTGTAAATAGATTCGCCTGAGGATCTATAATTGTATATATAATAATTACCTGTAAATATAAAGGGGCTAGGAAGAAAACAAAAAAAAATGACTAGCATATAAGTGTCTTTGTCGGCCGTCGACACGATGGGTTTGACAGACGAGTTGACGCACCAGTGATAAACACTCATTTTTTCATCGAGGAAGACGATGGGTTTTTAGCAAGTAAAGAGAATGCAGATCATAAAAGCCCTCGGTTGGAAGCACGTGCGAAGGGGAGATGGAAACAACTACTAAATACATTTATTTTTTTAACATCTGATGCAGGATGCTCGGGAAGAAAAAGAATGCCCCATGAGAAGGCATAGTTGGAAATCAGTCTTTGAGGAAGAGGAAGATGGAGAGAAGAGAGCCTTGGAAATTCTGAAAAGGTACTGGTATATATATAAATGTGTATTGATAGATTGATTTATATATTTTCTTAGAATTATATTAAACTTAAAGGAGGTGGAGGTTCTCAGGTTATAAATCGGACACTTGCAGATGTAGTTTAGAACTGTAATATTAAACATATTGTAGCGTCCGCTAGCTACTTAAGTTAAATCGCCCTATACTCTGGTGCATATATAATGTATTGTAATAATGTGAATCATGGTGAAAGCCTAGCAATAAACGCATGGGCCGGCAGTCGTAACAAGTCAGGTAACAGCAGGTGCACCGGATTAAAAGCTACCTGGCCGTCATAAAACAGACCCGGTAGACCTAGGGTCGCCTCATAAACCTTAATGGGTGAGTCCCTAGCATGCCATAAACGGCCATAAACTAAGCAACCCTTGTCTCCGGTCACGCGCCTTGTGACAGAGGTGCAGGTGTGACATCATAAAAATACCCCATTCAGGCCGGCTCCACCTTCCGGTTGGAAGGGGAAATAATATTTAAACCAGGGGGTTTCGCCCTGTAGGCTACTCTCAGTCTCCTCATCTCCTCAGCCGCTGTTACTCGGTCGCTTTACGCTAGGGCAGGGGGCCCTGGATGTAAGCCCACTCAGTCTTCTACTCTCTTTACCCGCTGTTACTCGGTGTCGCTTATACGCCAGGGCCACTTGGCCCTGGAAGGCAGTCACTTAGACTCCTCGTTACCCTACTCTCTCTTCAGCGCCTCTGAGCCCGTCACCCTATTTCTCAGCCGCCTTGCAGACCCTCTGGCGCCTTGTACCTGTTACGCTGCCGGACCCCCGCTCGAACTCTGAACTTGTCTTATTCTTCATGAAACCTCTGTACCTCTTCTCTTGAACATAGTGTATTGTCGGGACACATCCCTATCATAAATGGAGTCAGATATTAACGCCGACATGGAACATGGTCCATGTTATAAACTACAACAATCCGCACTTGTCACCAGGGCTAGAGTGATTAAGGACTCCCCTAGTGGCAACCCGACACATATGTACACATTAGCTAGCGCTACAAATATTACAATAAACAAATAAAACTTATAACTAACCTGAATCAATACAATTGTCGATAATAAGCGTTGACCATTGTCTTAACAAGAGTAGGGACATCTAGCATATGTGCCGAAGTTTGGTGGTAGCGTTCAAACTTACATGTATATAAACTATATTTTACCGGGACCAAAAATAGCATTTTTGCATCCTTTGAGGGGAAAGAATTGATCTATAAATTAATTTATATTAATAAATAATTGGATATATTTTTTTTTATGAATGATAAATATGATGGAGTCATTATTATACTATGGTAATGATATTACTGTGTTTTATTTCTAATATGATTTTCATTTCGCTTATGTGCTATAGGGTACTACTTTTTTTTCTTTCTTTATTTCGCTATATTTTTGGGATTAGTCCTGGTTTCGTTTTTTATGTCGTTTGTGACCACTATCAGCGTTTTTAGATCACAGGGAAGACATTTTATGTTGGTGTGTTATAGTTGTCCTTTATGATTGTTTTAGATTGAATCTGAGATATTCAAAATTTTCCCCTGATTCGTGTGGGAAGGTCTCCAGAACAGGAAACCTTTAAAAAAGGTCCCAAGATGAAGGTAAAACGGGAGGAGTCTGCACTCAAAATGAATGGCAGATAACAGCAGAAAAATTGCAGATTATAATATTTTTTTTTTTAAACAACTTTATTATGATAAAATTACAGTCTGACTCATTGGGCAATAAGTAATTGTGATAAATGATCTCATTCATACCATAGATTATAATAGAGAAATTAAAACTTCTGGGAACTATGCTTGAGCAAGCAAAATAAATGAATAAGAGATTTGATAACGTAAAAAAAGAATTTAAAGAAAAAAGCCCGAGAGCGAGAAAAACACACAAACCGGAAATGGGAAGATTTAAAAAAGGTCATCACCGACACGAGAAATGGAATTAATTAAAAATTTGAAACTCTTGAAATCAGTCAAGCCGAAAAATTTGATGACAGTAAGGCAATGTTTGTGGAGGAAGGTATTGTAAAGACAAAGGATCAAAGGAAGCCAAGAAACAGTGGAAATTATGAGTATTTCTAAGGAAGAAATGCTGGACTGAACGAATGATTCTGTGGGTTAGAGAAAATATAAGGAGAAACAGTGATTATAGAATTAGAGTCTACTCTAAGTGAAGATAGGGAAATAAGAACGGAAGAACATTGTAATTGAGAAGAAAATAATTTGGCTACAAATATGTAGTTACAAAATGGTTTTTGGAGATATGATAACTGAAGAAAAAATTAACAATAGAAGACTGCTTAAATTTAACCGATCTCTGCTAAAATACATATATCTGTTAAATACGGTGTACCAACTATCATCACTGGTACAGAATGAATGGTATACATGAATTATGATTGAGAAAGATGATAGGAATTGGAATTTTATGTACAGGATAAAAGATTATCTTTAGGATCCTTTTGTGGTGGATTAGTTCACCTGATTTTTGTTTTTAGAAATTTGCTCGCTCCTAGGCCATCCAATACCAAACCATTCATAGAAAGGTTGTTTGTATCCCTTCTAGAAGAGATATAATTTTTGTAATCAGTTTTTTTAAGTATAATAGTTGAGAGTGTTCGTTTTATTGGAACGTTTTTATTTGTTTGAGTCCATTTTTTATATCAGATATTTTTTTGTGGTTATAGTTGTTGATACATTTTTCTGAATTTTATTATAAACAGCTCACTTTATATCATATATAATAGGTAAAGGGTAATTTGTATAAATTATCACGACAGAATTTTAATAATAGCGCATTAGTAGTGATAAGTTTGGTTTTAAAAGTTCTCCAAACAGGTTAGGAAGGTGAAGAGGTAAGTAGAATTCCACCTCCGGTGGAGTACAAAAACGACGAGAACCAGAGGGGCAGATGGAACTATTCGACTTTAAACAAAAAAGTACAAACCTACTTACCAACCGATTCAATTTTGTATAGGTCAATTTTCAGGCATATTTGTACGGTTTTTATTTGCAAATTTCACTGGTGATCATGAATACACCTCAAATGTAACTATCACACAGAATATATAAAAAAAAAAAAAAAAAAAAAAAAATCAAGGAATCGTCTAAAGCTGAGAACATGATTATGCTTACAGTTTCAATTTATAATTATCAAGGTCTTGCGAAAGATGACAAAACGTGCATTTTACGATAATAGCAGTCTAATTTATGCAATACAAAGTCAAAAGCCCATTAAACATTAATTGTAATTTATTTTAGAGCATATATCATGAATATGCTTTTTTTGTTCGTTATTGACATAGGTACACCGGCATCCTTATTGCAATGTTACTAATATGTCTTTTCTGAAATGTGAACGTATTACCATTTCATGAGTACACCCTCGTTGATGAAGAAGGGTTGAATTCAACTAGAATCAATTTCATAGGAGAACGTTTATTAAAAGTATAAAAAAAGTCTGTAGGCTATGCAAGGCTCAGCCTATTAGTGGTTGAGGTCCGAAATAGGGTGCCGCTGCGAAAGGTGATGGTGCTGGATTATACAGAGGTGCAGGTGCCACGGCAAAAGGTGCCGGAGCTGGGAATACTGACGCTGGTGCCGCAGCCAAGGGAGCGGCTCCAGGGAACAGAGGCACAGGTGCTGGTGCAGCGAACGCAGGCGCTGGTGCAGCGAATACAGGTGCTGGTGCAGCGAATACAGGTGCTGGTGCAGGAGCAAGGACAGGCGCTGGAGGCGCTGCCACCAATGGTGCCGCCGGCAAGGCGAGGCTGTGGTCTATTGCGTGGGCTGCGTACGAGGAGCCAATAGTGGTGATCGGAAGCAATCCGGCGCTCGCAGTGCTCACTAGCACCAGCAGGCTCATCTGAAACGGAAATGCAGCAGTATTAATAATGTTGAAGAGTAAATATTAAAATGAGAACACCTGGAATAAATTGCTAAGTTACTAAAAAAAAAATGACGTCCTTTCGACCAAGGAAAACTGATGTAATCGTTACTTGCTGGAACGATATTAGTGGGAAGTCGATATTTTGTAAAATGATATATGTTAAAAACATTTATTATAATTGCTGTATGAGGCTATCCTTCATTTTTGTTATGCACTTTTCACTATTGGTGGTTTCAATCATCCTACCAATGAGTTACGGATAATTTGTTCAATTCTTTTGGCTATATTGTCAGATTAAAATATTATATTTCAGAGTCTCTTTATTTGTTTTAAAAAATACCGGAAGAGAGCTTTGTAACATGCTCTACAATTAAGATCTATTTTAACAAAAACAAAACAACCATTTTTAGATGATTAAAGAATGCAATCATGAGTATCAGCAATTAGTATCAGGAAGTCTCCTTACAAGCTTAGATTTCTAATGCACACTGAATTTCTTCCGGGGAATAGTTTAGTTGATGTCATGATAACTCCTGAACCAAGAGTAGCGTTTCTTACTTTAGTCTATGAGGTTAGTAGTCGTAGTCCCTTCTAGGACCTTCCAGCACCTAAACTGTGTCCGTCCCTTCTCCACGCTGGTGGACAAGTGATCACTAACGAAGCACATCTTGGTTGTTAAATCGTTGGTTATCCGTGGACTAGAAGTAATGTTGGCAGGATACACATCACGTTTAAGAATACAAATATATATGAACAAAATGAATGATGGCCAAATTCACTATAAATTTCATCCTACATCCCAAAAATTTATTATCGATACATGCATTCTCTACTCACCGCAGTCAGGGGATTCATGTCCATGTTGATATCTGTCTGGGATGAGCAGAACGAATGGTAGTGACAATTTTACAGCGGGACCTTATATACTGACAGCTTACTCAGTGGTTACTTCACTAGTTCACTTAAAATGCTCGGCCATAGGGGCAGTGTTGCTCAATCCGCGCTTCTTCGGTTAGAGCTAGCTAACTTAAATTAATATATTTATACCCTTGTGTAGTGATTATCGGATCCACCGATCAGTGGCCTATTCTAAATAATCCTGTGTAGATTATTTATGAATTAAATTGCATTAGATTTCATATATTACATTGTAGACTACTGGGCAGACCAAGGCACAATTTATTAAAAGTGATAATACTAAAAGGTGGTATATGACCTAACGGATGTTATCACTAATCTCATCAAACAGTTGAACCCGTTTGCTGATTTCATAGACTACATTGATCTAAATTATAACATGCTTTTATTTTGTTACTTATTTATGTGCTTCTTTTCATATAATCTATTTATTTTTTGTTTTCGTTGTATTTCTTACAATTTACGGCTATTATTTCCATTATTAATTACATAATATAAACATGGTAATATCATCCGTCAAACATTCAATATATAATAGATAGTTCATGTAATTCAGTATAGGTTTTCTAACTTTTACACATTTTTCAAATTTTCAGTTGGATTTTTTTTTTCTGGGTGTGCAGGCACTAGGGTCACTGACGGCCGTTCTTTGACCTATGTGAAACGTGAGTCTTTATTATTTTCTCACCGCGATGGTGAATCAGCATAATCTTTACAATACATTAAACTAAAATGCTAACTCTGAATCAGATTTTTGTCTTATCGAGTTGTCTATGGTTTCTTTCATTGTGCGCAAAATTTACTATTATATAAAATTTATTTGTTTTATTTATGTTGTACATTGCAGGAAGAAAATGTTCGTATTTTTACATTTTATCACGTTAAGACTATATTTGTCCGCTAAAACTTTGGATTATCTGTGTATAAGAACTAGTATAGACGACCACCTATAACTATGAAAGGCCATAGAATACGACTGTAATAAAAATCTTTAAAAGATTCCGGATGTGAACCAAAGCCTTATGTATGTTTGGGCCTAGAGCGTTTTTTTCAGGGTTTTTAACATAAAAATAAAAAATCCTTCAATAAACAAATTTACTCTCACCTCCTTCCTTCAAAATACCAAATATTCTTCTTAGTAACGCCAACAGGACTGAGTATTTGTGACAGATGCGACTTTCTTAAAGATGAGGTATGTTCCTTGTTGAAATTTCCCGGACATACAAAAAGTGGTGTTACGCACATCGTGACTAGCGTTATAAGTTCAGAAAAAATCAGTTCTGTAGTAGCTGAGTTTCAAGTTTGCTAGGTCCAAACGAATATTTAATTTGAATCAGCCACTGAGAACCTACAATTGAATCAACGTCAAAGGTGATGCTTCACACAATTAAAGGGTTCTTTACGAATACGAAAACGATTTTAATTACATTTTTAATGTTTTTTGTATTTATAGACCACTACAGTATGAATACATAATGTATGAATACATGTATCATATTATTAGTAAAGGCATTGAAATGTTTTATGTTACAGCCTATATGATATGATAGGAAAATATTTTTTTTTTTAAATACGAAGAATAGATTACTTAATGAATTCATTATTTTCCATATGGTTAGTTATATTTTTAATAATAATAATAATATGGGGGACCAAGTAAAACGAACATAAAGGATATCATTAGTAACAAAACAAATATTATAAGTATTTCCTTAACATTGATCCCTTCCAATATTGAGTGAGATACAGGTCATTGAAGTTACATTGAACTTTTTCTCTACTTGCCACAATCTGCGCGTGTATGAAAACGGGAGAAGGTAAGCATTGGTTGTGAAATCGCAAAAATTTGATTTGAAATAAAAAAAGACAACAGCATACATACAGCAGGCAGCAAATATCAAGAATACAAATAAATTGTACATGTTGAAATAATATTTATTATTTAAACTAATAAAATACAAGCTTTCAAATTTGTTATTCACAGTTTTTGGCGTTAAGGTGGGCCTGGCTTATGATAACAGACTTCTAACTGTGTGCGGTCCATGTAGGAATCATAGTCCTGCTTGCCAGATGATCCAGCTTGTAGCACACTAACTGAATTTTCAATCACATTATCGAAGACGTCAAAACTATCTCCACCAATTTTTTCTGGAACATTCAAGAAGAAGAAGAAAGAAGAGATACTGCAACCTTTCCTCCAACTACAGTAAACGAACTGAAGCAGCATCTTTAGTCATCATAATTCCTGCTATAAACGCGTGACAGTGGGAGTCCTGGCAATGGCCAGTCTCTCCAATCATGTCCTGAGCGTCTGTGGCTCTCGCGCTCTTGGTCAGCATCCACTGGCTAGTATCCGGTGACGCGGCTGACGGAGGAGCGTGGGGGACTTCCCAAGACTCCGCTTTCTCTTTGCGGTGGATTTGGGGGGTCTCTGGGCTGTCTGTAAATATTGTATGAATGAGCGAGTGAATGATGAACTGTAAATATTGTATGAATGAGAGCATATATCTTAATTACTTATTGCCTTATAAAGGCAGATTGTAAATATTGCACAATAAAGGAAGAATATTTACACAGTCATCATAATTGGACATATACCGGAAGAACTTTGTTCCCATTCCCATCCAAGTGAATTTTTGTTGTGACCCAACCAATTTAACTTCAAAGATGAAACATAGAACGGAGGAGAGGACACAAGGTATTATTGATGAGAGAATTAGAGCCGCTTTTTGAAGCATTGTTAACATTTGTCGTCAGTAAGTTACTTCGACTCCTGTGTGAACACGCCTTTACAACTACAAAAATTATTACCATTGACTAGAAACGCAATAAATAACTATAAACAATTATTGTTATGATAAAACACTACGTACACGAGGGTGGTCTGAAAAGTTTTCGACCTCAACATGAAGATAGCAGCAGTCGTAAATAAAAGCTAGTAAATTTCGTTGTTCATCTGTTGACAGTTACTCACCAAAGTTTCAGTCATTTTGGACGCGCAGTTGTTGTGTAACAGTCGTTTGAGTGAATCGATGTGAATGTTTTTATGAAAATGGACAAAATCGAGTATCGAGCTGTCATTAAATATTTGTTTTTGAAAGGCAATATGCCTACGCAAATCAAAGATGAGTTGGATTCTGTGTATGGGGACTCTGCACCATCATTTACCACAGTGAAATTTTGGGCAGCTGAATTTAAACGTGGTCGTAAGAGCTTGGGAGACGATGAACGTTCGGAACGTCCAAAAACTGCAACTAGCGACGAAAACATCGCCAAAGTTCACCAAATGGTGCTAGACGACCGCCGAATTAAAGTGAGAGAGATAGTAGAGGTTATGAACATGTCAAAAGAACGTGTTTGTCACATATTAAATCAACATTTAGAGATGAGAAAGCTGTCCGCGCGTTGGGTGCCGCGTTTGCTCACGTTAGACCAAAAACGTGTTCGAATGAACATTTCCAACGCTCTGTTGGCGCAGTTTAGGCGCAATAAATCCGAGTTTTGGTGCCGATTAATTACTGTGGATGAAACTTGGATACACCATTATACGCCCGAAACAAAAATACAGTCCAAACAGTGGACTGCAAAGGGGGAACCGGCTCCAAAAAAAGCAAAAACTGCTTTTTTGGCTTGGAAAGTGATGGCGACTGTTTTTTGGGATAGTCATGGAGTTATTTTAATTGATTATCTTCAAAAAGGAAAAACCAACACAGGAGCATACTATGCATCATTACTTGACAAGCTGAAGGCAGAACTTGCGGAAAAACTGCCACATTTGCAGAAAAATAAAATCCTGTTTCACCAAGCCAACGCACTGTCTCACACCTCAGCGGTTGCCATGGCAAAATTACATGAATTACGGTTTGAACTGCTTGACCATCCATCCGCCTTACTCACCAGATCTAGCCCCAAGCGACTTATTTTTGTTCCCTCATCTAAAAATTGCGCTCGGAGGACAGAAATTTTCGTCAAATGAAGAGGTAATCACCTGTGTGAACGATTATTTTGCAGAGAAAAACGGTGAGTACTATTTGGACGGGTTACAGAGATGGGAGCATCGCTGGGAGAAGTGTGTAGAGTTACAAGGAGACTATGTTGAAAAATAAAAAATAAATTCTGTATCTTTGTTAGGTCTTTTCAGACCACCCTCGTACATGCTGCATTAGAATCTTCCCAATCAACTAAAGACTTTTTTAAGATATTTATTTGTAATAACGACGATATACAACTGATAATCTATATCTAATCTGACATAGTAACTGGTCTAATGAATATTAAATACTCAGCGCCCTTCCTTTTAAAACGGGGTATGTGTAGTTGTTGAAAGCAGGAAGTTGTTTTATTGCTTTTCTCCATGAGTCAGCGTTTGCTGATCCTATAACTTATGTGAACAGCCTATTCTAATTTATTAGTTATTAAATGCTCGTAGAGCAATATAGAAGGTTGAAATCGTACTTTTGTGAGATAATGGCAGATATGGAAAATGTGCAACATTAAAAAGTGTGTTCGCTTAGTGTTGGGTTCAGGTAAAATGTTTCAAACAAACTTTGTTGCAAATTTTATTTTCTTTCGAATTAATAAGAAACTAATTAATTATCACTACGATAAACCAAAAAGTACCAAAATCCAATATTTTTATATTTTTTTGCATACTGAATTTTGTTCCGGGGAGGGGGGGGGGAGAAGTTGAAAACTCATATTCTTACTACTATCTATCTTTCAATCTGGAAGACAAAAAATCCTTCTACTTGACATTTTGCAAGCATAAGCCCATTTTAGGTCACCAGTGACTGGATATCGTATCTTCGTCAGTTTCCTGAAACATTTTATAGTGATCCGGAAATTTTATATTTACTGTTCGTCATGTGATAAACCAGTTTTTAATTTGTTCAGCATATTGACACAGCATTCAATCTAAATAATACAATGAAAGAAAGCCAAGCAAGGTTTTAACAAACTTTCTTAACAGCATCTTGCATGTGATTCCACATCACGTGAGTCAACTTTTGTTCAGACTTGTGCCTAGCTTTAGTTATGACTGATACCCTCTTTCAGAAAATTAACAACTCTCATTACAAGAGTTTCTTTGAAAAATATGCTAGTTGAAAAATACCTGATCAAAGGCGCTCTAAGGAAAAACTTCTAAGGACAAACTGTTTACAAAGTATATAAATAGTTTAAACAAAGAAAATACATAATGTTTTTATCAATTTTTAATCGCTGACCATTGTGTAATTCTGTGTAATCTAATATTTGTGTAATATTCTGTGTAAATGAATACTTAAATATGCACATATTTTACTTTTTCTATTACATATGAATCCTAGCCTTATTATTAGTGACCCTTGGATCATATTTCATGGGGCTGCTTTATTGGTATCACCATAGAGGGATCCAAAGGAACAATTGTACGATTTTTGTTTCTTGCCGAAACAAATGGCTAAACAAACTAAGGCCAGAAACACATGGGCGAAAGAAAATATAATAATGAATGAAGATATATAAAAAAAAAAATTACGTAAGAGAAACAAAATAACTTGATCACTTAAGGAAGGGTACGTACGTAATGTAACGTAGTAGGTGGTAAGTTACGTTGTTGCTACCTACATACACAAAACGGTGGTGACCATGCGTCACAGGCAGGACCAGGTACCAGGAGTGCATAAGCCTCCTGCAACTAGTGCGAGTTCCTCGCAAGATTTTCATAGTTATGTTTTTTTCACCTCTTCTAACCTCCTGCAAGCCTGATATGCTTTTACAGCAATCTTTGTACTTTCATTATTAATTCATTTCGCATAATAACCCCATCATATCATATAACCCAATCATGAATGAACGGACGATTTCAATCACCCGACCATTTATAATTATTTTCCCGGATCATTATCAAATTCTCTTTTTATGTCCAATCATCACACATTCGTTATAACGAACTAACTTGAACTAACCTTGAAATAATTTATTCTCGACTAACTGTATGTTTAAATAATTACTTTAAACAAATGCCGTTTTCTAGGATTTTTAAGATATTTCATAACTCTTGCGCTATTTGTTATCAAGATTTTTCTATGAGTCAGGACAGCAACCCTACAGTCAAAAGCTCATTCCATCAAGTACAATCGATCTTCGAAGTTACGTCATATTATGTTTCGGCAGCACACTACCTGAATTAAATACTGCTAATGTGCTCTAGTTAGGTCTATGTTTGTATTCAGGTGGTGGTGGTAGGACGATTTCTCTGACTCCAGATATGGGGCACCATGGTGACACACAGTTCGGGAAGTTTAAAATCAGGTGCAGGTGGACTCATACATTAAGAGACGTAGATCTGCAACTTTCCAAAAATCTTATGACAAATATATTACATAATATGGGCAGCCCTATTTGGCATAATAACTTTGAATATTAGGATTAATGAACATAAAAATAAAATTGCATATCGTCGGTTTACTATCAAAATCAACTTAAGTCCGATTTTTCTAATTTAGAGTGATTGATTTAGATTTATTATTTCTTCACTTTTGTACCTCCTGGCAACTAAAGCTAGCTCATTCTACAGAAGGTTTCATGAAAAACATCGGATTATCGACATTGTATTGTACCATGTCCTTACCAATACCTAAAATTCAGTTTAAGTCCAGCTATATGGAAAAGGGTCTACTGTTCCACATAACTCCAGTTACTTCAAGCAGTGTAGTGAAAAAACAGGCCATAATGCACCATTTATAACTTTCTTGAAAATAAGCACAGGATGACTGAATGAAAATATGTTTTGATTTTTTTGGTAACCAGTTAACCTGCACCTGCATTCTTTGTTCCTTTTGTTCATCATTCAGTGAACCTAACACATAATGAATTCCTAAATAAAACACTATAAATGAAATACATTCATGCTCTTTATGGTAATGGTCAAATTTTAGTAAAATAATAAAGGGTTAGAAGATCAAATATTATTTCACAAAAATAATTACTAAATAAATCATGAATTACCTTTCACTTATAAAAATAGAACAAGGGCATTGTGACTATAGATGAAATTTCAAAAATAAAATTTGTACATTCATTATTGGATTTATAAACAATTAGTATATTCAACAGTCTCAACAATATTCCACAGAGAAATGGAAATAAAGGCAGAGATATTGAAACAATAACAAAATTTGCCTACAAACAAAGCTACTAGTTTTAATCTATGCACTCCTGCATATCTTGAATGTACGGTGCACTCTTGTGTCTTGAACCCAAAAGTGCTAATACCATGCCAAAAATTTGTTAAAACACTACTGCTTCATAAAAATAAATAATAAAGCTCTCTCTACACAGAGAGTTCGAATTGACCTCCATTTTTGCTTGTTTTATTAATAACTCAGCTCAATTGCATTACTTTTTACTTTAAATAAAACTAGTTAGTGAAATAATAAGCGGTTTCTATTTTTTTTATTTTTCAGGGTAAATGGTTTACCCACGGGTGAAATGGGTTTTTCGTTTGTATACTGATTGCTTGGCATCAATAAACTTATGAAAGTTCATATTAAGGCTTGTCTCTGTTTGCTATACTGATACTAACTCCGCCACAATACAGCTAAGAAAGATGAAAATCAGTTCAAAATTCTGATGTATACTATGGGACAGCAACAACAGTAAATCCCACAGTAACTTTGTCCTCAACAGTAGCAAACTATATTAAGAAGTTCAACCTACCTGGACAGTATTAAATATGCTTTAATAATAATTAATATGAATATTAATTATTATTAAAGCGATACTAACTCCGCCACTGAGCTTCTTTACCAAGGGGGTTAATTGCTAATCAAGAAGAAGAAATTATGTTACATATTTTAGTTTTCCTTTTCATGTTTTTTTTTAATCACTTTGTCATAGAGTTATGTGTATAAAATATTCGATCAGTAGTACAACTATATCAAAATCTTCTCTATTACAAATAAATAACATCTATTAACCTGTATCTTACCTGGGTATGATAGGGCACTGATTTGTGGTATCTAAAGAGAAACTTATGAAATAGAGCATTAAGTTTTTTTAATTGTAATGCCAGCACAACCCGATTAAGACAAGTGGGGTCTCTTTTAGCTATACTTATTTTAACATTTTTAGTTAATATTCTTTCTTGAGAGTCACATAAATATTTAATGACATTTAAATAATAAAAAGATGGCACATAAGTTATCCAGATCTGGATGCCCTAAGCTAATGACTTATGTAATAAACCTATCCCAAATTTCTTGTAATCATGTTTTTGAAGATTACAAGTTGAAAACAAATTCTGAGATAACATAATAATTGCTAGGATTATAGGAATAATCTGATCACTTAGTTCAGTATTCATTTAATATTAGAAGTTTCTAGGCTTTAACAGAGGAATAATTTACAAACTTCATTATGGTTTTTTTTATATATTTAAAATAAATTAAGTTAACCAATGTCACATGTGCATTGGTTAGTATTTTTTTCCTCACTTAGGAGCTCCAAGTAAATGTTCATAACTACTAGTTTATGTTGATTTATAATAAGTAAATTTTGATAAGCATTAAAAAAGTGTGTGGTATAATTCAATAATAAAAAAGGCACTTATATATTTTGAAACAAATTGCATTCCAGTAGGATTAGAGTTTTATTTACTGTTTAGTTCTTATATTATCCGCTACGTTGCGCTACTGCCCTACAAGAAAGTATTAAATACTCTAGTAATAATTGTTTTGTAAAAGATTAGTAACAAAAGTAACAACTATTTTGCATTTACAAACTTAGAATGTTCTAGAGAGGCAAACAGTAAGATACAATTCTGCTATGTAGCATCCATTAAACGGTTTCTATGTGCAAATATATTTACCTGTTCTCGAAAACTAAATATACAATAGTTTTTTACTATATATACCTTGGTTGATCGTCGAATGTCGTGGAGGTCCGGTGCACTCCTGTGTCTTGAACCCAAAAGTGCTAATACCACGCCAAAAAAAAATTTAAAACACTACTGCTTCATAAAAATAAATAATAAAGCTCTCTCTACACAGAGAGTGCGAATTGACCTCCATTTTTGCTTGTTTTATTAATAACTCAGCTCAATTGCGTTACTTTTTACTTTAATAAAACTAGTTAGTGCAATAATTAGTGGCGTCTGTTTTTTCATTTTTTTTTCAGGGTAAATGGTTTTTCCACGGGTAAAATGGGTTTTTCGTTTGTATACTGATTGCTTGGCATCAATAAACTTATGGATGTTCATATTAAGCCTTGTCTCTGTTTGCTATACTGATACTAACTCCGCTACAATACAGCTAAGAAAGATGAAAATCAGTTCAAAATTCCGATGTATTCTATGGGACAGACACTGTTGTTGAATTCCACAGTTATTTTGTCCTCAACAGTAGCAAACTATATTAAGAAGTTCAACCTACCTGCACAGTATTAAATATGTTTTAATAATAATTAATATGAATATTACTTCTACAAGAGTTAAAAAATACAGTGTACTTACTTTGATGTATTCTTTCAATGCTTCTATGGCAGCTGCGCCAACTTCAGGAATTAATTTTGAAATAAGCTGCCTGGAAACCTCAAAAGAGAAACATAATACTTTTGTAGGTTTCTTCTGTATACAAAAATCGAAGTGTTATGGCCAATATAACTTTCACGGAAATACAGTTTCTGTAATTTGTATCCCGTTTATATATTATTGAGCCGATTAGCGAAGTTAAAAACTCAAAATCTTCACGTGACACGACAATTTTTTGTTCTTAAATCAGATAGCAGTCGCGTTGAATTTCTTGTTTTTAAAAAGTACAATATTCAAAATGTAGTTTTCCTTTTTATTTTTAAATAATATCCTCTTTTTCACATAAAACAGTCATAATTAGACAAACTGCAGCACTGGCAATAACTTTTCATCGCGGAGCCATGACTACTAAAAGCCAACACGTACCTGTCGGAACGATTATATTACGTTCGCAAACGTACTGTGGTTTGATAATATTTGGTTGGTGAAAACAATGAGCCAAAAACACAATTGAAAATAAACTATGGCTAATGTTGCGCGCTTGGTGTATCCCCACCTTAAGCGTCAATTTTCTTCATTTTGTGATCAAAGTGATTGGATTGGGTTAATTTAGATTAATATTTAGTTGTGTGAAGAGTGAAAAACTTTTTGGAAAATGGGCTAGGGTAGGATATTTCGGACGGGCTTACTTTAAGTAACATTTCCATTCCATATTTAATTTTCCTTATAATCTTTTCCTATATGCTACTTATGCTATGTTTATCGCATTAACTTCTGTGGCAAGATTTTATAATTATATACTTGTAATTTTATTTCCATGAGAAGGTATTCAGACCACGTGGTTAGATACTTCAATGGTTAGAAGAAACTAAATGACCTTAATATAGAAAATGTAGAGGCTGCCATGATAACAAAGCCACAACACCAAGGTGTGTTTCTAATAAATGAGCTGAGCTAAGAGCTATCATTGTGTCGTCAGTGCTGTGCTCTCACTTGCCGGAATCGATCCGAGGATGTTGTGGTGGACTATTCGTTAAAAGAAGAACCGATGGAAACGGTGAGACGACCAAGGGCGCGAAAGTCGATTCAACACCATATCGACCCTTTAGTTTATCGACACGCACGTATGCTTTTCGCTGTGTCTGCCATCTACGGGATTACTCCTGTTCTTATCGTTAATGGAAAGTTTAAATTATCCTATGTCCTCATCGTTTACTCTACTGTAATCTTATTTGCCTTCTTCTACGCTGGATACCTTACTTACTATACAGTGGTCATTTGTCCCAACAACCCTGTAGTAGATCTAATAATTTTATGGCTTACTCCAATGTATTCATCCTTGTATTTTGTTTCATTGTATAGGTGCTGTATGAACATTGAACGTTTAAACAAAATTATGATTAGTCTCAGATCTATCGATAACGCACTGAACGAAATATCAATTACCAAGAGACTGGCAAGGAGCTGGCTAGACATATATTTTGAAATCATTCTACTTGCCATCTACGGGTATACTGTGGTGTGTTACGTCACTAGTTGGCTACCTTTCGCATTCTTCTGTGTCGGAACTACGACGTTTGGAATGATCTGTGCCCACTTTTTGCTTTTCGGAAGGTATATTTTGAATATTTTTCAGTCTGCTATCGAGTGTCTCTACACTGTTCCTAGCAAGGATAGGCGAAGAAAAGAAGAGATCACTAAAAAGCTTTCCAGGATACACAATCAACTTTGTCATGTCCTTGATATTTTTTACTTTTGTTATTCTGCACAGTTCGTGATTGCAACTTTGTTTATGTTAATGTACAGTATAACTCGATCTTATTACCTGTGGTGTCTGAATGACTTTGGATCGTTAGATTTTTTTTGTAGGACCTACTGGATTTTCTTTTACTGGATTAACTTCATGAGGGTGGTTTGGTGTTCTGAAAACATTAAGAATAAGGTAATTCACGTTTAAAAATAATAAATTGAGCTTTTGTGTGAAAAAAAAATGATTATCAAGGGGAGATCCTCCACTTCCCGTCACATATATCAATCATTTGGAAGGTTTTTTGGAAGGCCGAACAATATTACATTATAATATTATTTCCAATAAGCCACGGATGGCCCTGAAAAAACATCAGTTTGAGTACTTGAGTATTTTTTTGAGAAAATTAATTAGAAGTCGTTAAGCTTGTATAAAATTATTTTTCATATGTGTTCTAGCTCACAACTAGATTTTATTAAACCGTGAATACATATTTTTTGTAGTAATGTGCCTAAAATCTAATAGAATAGTGTGCTACAGATGTTATTAGGGCCCTTAGGCAGTAAATAAGTTTTTATTAAACTTAATTTTTTGTTTGAGAGGATTTTTTTTTATGATCGTAATTAGTTTTAAATAATAAATTTATTTTATTTCCTTTTCTGATTGTTTCGGCTGGAGACAATTAGTATGTAAATATTGTATACATGGACATATATTTGAGATTAAAAATTTAAATGTAAGTTATGAAATGTATTTATTTTATTTCTCTTTAACAGAAATTTTCATTTTGATACATCAACATAGAGAGGAAATAGTTCGAAGGATTATACAGCTCGAGGAAGTAAATAAACACGTCTTTGCATATTAGAGGACAAGGCTTTAGGCTGAGCCTGTTTTTAGTCAGTGATGAAGATAACTCCATACTGGCCTGTTCCCCTGCGAACACGAAGTCGCTGTTTTTACAACTGAACTTCGCGGCCTATCTGCCTGTTTATCTCTCCGTGCACATCACCGCCCTGCGGCTGACTATCCGAACATCCAGCGTATCGTGACTATAAACTTTTTCGTAATGTTTATACGTTAATTATACTAACAATTATTTATACTAATATTCAGGCCTGGTTAAGTTGCTGATCAGTAATTTTTTTCTGTTTTTTAATAAAATGGATTGTTATTTCTTTAATATTTTTGACTTTGTTTATTGCATATGCCTTATTGTTGGCAAGTTTGTGAGCTAACCGACACAATCAAACATCCAGCTTCTCAAGACGTAACCGGCGCAATTTTTTTGGCGTTTGGGGACTTCTTAATTTTTAAGAGCCCTAGCGCAAACAATTACCAATGAAAAAATAATTTTAAAATGCAATAGTGTCAGCACCATTTTTTGTTCAGGGCCTTCCGGGACCCACTGAAAGAGACGCCCTTAAAGATGCCCAATATATTTTTACATAGCATCATCTCAATAAGTTTCATTGAAATAAAAGGTGGTCAGCGTAGGACCTCCCCTTGTTAGGTTAATTCGTCTTAAATGCAACCGAAGAATATGATATCTAATTTCCACCACAATGTATTTTGTTTCAGTGCCAACGATTCCACACCCTTCTGTACCAGCAGATGATTTATAGCAACACGGATGAAATCTTAAACAGCGTGAGTGCTATGATTATAACTTCCTAATGTGATTTGTTATGTCTTAACGTAAACAAGGTACTCATGTACTCTATTAACATATGCTGCTTTTATATGATGATGTGCAGTTGTGGAAGGGTATAATTAAATAATAAATCTTCCGTCTCTCCACAATATACAGTGCTGTTGGTGTGATTTGGTTAATATTATATACAGGGATTACAACACAATAAAGGATAATTTGATTGATTCCTAGTGGGATAACAGTATTGATTTCTGAAACCTGTCATAAATAATTATGATACAACCAGCTTGACATCAAATCAGTAAATTATCAAATTTCACACAGTTCCTCTATTAGGAACTAATCTGAAAAAGGTTTGGTGAAAGTTATCAAATAGAATCTAGCCGGATGCTGAGGTTAAGGACGGAAATAAGCTGCTTAGCTTTAGGGAAATACATTCCTACGTAGATTTGGAAATTTCAAACAAAGCCGTTGATAGAGGATCATTGTCCACTGTATATTGTCTTCATACTCTTCGACATCGAAGAAATCAGAGCAGCCTTTAGCAATGTTAAGGGATTCCACAACATTAAAAGAATGCGTTGGAGGGAGGCAGCTGACCAAAAGGCGGAGATATCTCCTGATTGATGTCCAGAGCACAAGAATAGGTTTCACGGCCAACGCAATCAACCTATTGATTTTTTGATGAGGGGTATACCCCAATGCCTCCGGTGCCAGGAGTTTAGGCGCACTGGAAACCATTGCTAAAGGGTGTCCCAGAATTAACGCAAAATTTTATTTAAATAGAAAACACAGTTTTTAGTATTTTTGTTGTTATTTTTTTATTGAATCATAAAGTCAATAGGATAGGGTTATTTATGGAATAATACATCGGGCAAATGGCCTCCACATCTTTGCTGGCACATACGCACTCTTTTGTCGAAATTTTCCATGACCATTTGGCATAAATGTGGTTGAATTTCGTTGATGCAGCGTTGAATTTCCTATTTTAATGCACGGGTGGATGTGGGCTTGTTGACGTACACCTTTGACTTTAAATAACCCCATAAAAAGAAATCTAAAGGTGTTAAATCACACAATCTAGGGGGCCAATTCTGATCACCGAAACGAGAGTACACGACCTGGAAATGTCTCATGGAGTATTTGAATCGTTTCATGGGCTGTATGGCCTGTAACATCATCTTGTTGAAACCACATATTAGCCACATCAATATCATCCAATTTTGCCACAAAGAACTGTGTTATCATGTCACGATATCGAGCACCAGTAACAGTCACTGCTTGACCAGCCTCATTTTCAAAAAAGTATGGTGCAATGATGCCTCCAATCCAAAATCCACACCAAACTGTGACACGTGGATACGTTTGTTTTTCGACAATCATATGTGGGTTCCGGGGGGGGGGTGCATTGTGGGAACCCCAAATGCGACAATTTTGTCGATTAACAAAGCCGTCAAGATGAAAATGTGCTTCATCGCTTAGGATAATTTTGCTTGAAAAATCAGCATCCACTTGTTGATGTTCAATAATCCATTCAACAAACTCTCTTCGCTGTGTATGGTCATTAGGCTTCAATTGTTGTGTTAACTGAATTTTGTAAGCATGGAGACCCAGATATTTAGCGAGTATACGCTGTAGAGTGCTTCTTAGTGTCCTGTAGAGTGAAATTTGCAATTCTTGTCTATGACGCCGAATTGTTGTTCCTGGATTTTCACTCTCACGCATTGCTTCGATTTGACATTTGAACGGCTTCCTTTTGGACGACCAGTCTCCCTAAATTTTTCAATTAATCTCTTCACAGTTGATGAAGACAAAACACTATTCCGACCATATTTTGTATGAAATTTTCAAACGGCGGCCGCCAAACTTTCATTATTTTTGAAATAATGTTCAACAATAAAGACACATTGTTCTATCGTGTAACGCTCCATTTTTACTAACCCTAAACTGTCAGCTGTCAAATTGTTATTTTTTAGGGTTGCTAGCACTTTACTACACAAATGGCGGAAAATTCAAACCATGCGTTAATTCTGGGACACCCTTTATATCCGTCGGAGGTGCATAAGATGGTCGCAAAAGTATGACTGTCCAGTACCCTTGCGATACGGTTGCGTTGGAGTGCGGTATTGCCAGGGACCACACGTGATATCACTCCGTGACTACGCTCAAGAGCTGCTGAAAAAACGAGCAGACAATGAACCCAACAGAAGGCAGAAAAGCCACAGATGGTAACCGGTACCGGCCGTTGGAGGGCCATGCCACCAGTCCCTAACGCTTGGGCAAAAAGGAACGCGGACTCAAGGCTTGACCCCGACACATCCTAGTACCTGCAGCACAGCTTTAGCCCGCTCAACGAAACAGTTTTTTTGGCCAACTGGTAGCCTCAATTGGACCCAGTGCGAAAGGATGCCATCCCAGACATTCAAAATCGGACTCTTGGTTTTAATTCTTTCTCTCTAAACTAGCGCTTGCTGCTCTACTCGAGCCATGTCTTTCTTATTTAATTGACTCACCATTTTGATCAAACAAAAAACTTTTGATCAAACTAAATTTTCCCTGGCAGTCTGTTGCAATCGAATCGGGAGGGGTGGTAGGGTCATAGTATTAAACACCGGATTTGTGAGGTGCTGCAATGAGTCAAAAAACTTGATGTCTCCGGCGGATGAACTCATCCATCGACGGCACATCAATCAACGGGTGCAGGTCGGCGTTCTTTAACCTCTCGAGAGAGGTATGTCGGGCCACTTTTCGCATGATCCCATTCTAGAAACGTTGGAGACTTGTGGCTGTACCGTCAGTCAAGTGGGTAAATAGCGGGGCACCGTAGAACAGAGCTGGCTGGAGGATACATTTATAGATCATCAGTTTGAAACGCAGGGGCAGATTGAAGTTAGCAAGTGCGAAAGCCGGTAAGACCTATGTCGTACTGTTTTTAGTTTACTACTAAAATGAGTAGAGAAATGGAGATGCATATCTATTTTATTCCCAGATAGTAGAATGTGAAAACTGGCGAGTTCTCTTGCCCTCCTATACTATATGATTTTGGCAAAGCTTTTTTGCCCTTTTGGTAAGAGAAGATTACGCAATCGGTCTTCCCGGCGTTTTCAGTTATGTTCAACTTGCCCAGCCTGTCACTGATTACGTTGCAAACTGACTCAGCCTGTGTGAGTGATATTTTTGCATTCATGCTGTTGCTGTAAACCGCAATGTCGTCGGCAAAAGCAATTACCGTAGCTTTCTTATAATTTGTCCCAACTATTTCAGATATGTTCATGCTGAAAAGAACCGGAGACAAACCCGTTCTTTGAGGAACTCCACAAGTCAGAGGGAATGGGTCAGAGAGGCAATCACCCACCCTTATCCTCAACGATCTGTCACCAATGTTACCAACATCGTGTATAGTCGGTCTGGGCATTCCTAGTCACAAAGCTGTCGGCACAGAATCCCGTGGGACACAGAGTCGAAAGTCTGCGTGCAGTCTAACGAGATCAAGCATCACTGTGTTCTTGTTGATACCGAGGGTGGCGTCCGTCTTTACCCTCACAAGCGGATATTCTGTACTCAGATGAGCCTGAAACCCTGTATGTCATTTCAGGGAATAACATAACTATATATTACTATTTTTGTAACATATTATTAGGTTACGTTTAAGTTGGTATTAGCAATAATCTGAGTAGCTTATAATGATGCATATGGTTACTAATAATTCAGGTGTCACATTAAGAAAATATCAATTTAATTATGTTTACATCCGATTGTTTTTCTTTCTTTTTTTATAACAGCAATACTTGAAGCTGCACATCGCTATGAAGGAAGAAGTTGCTTTCACCGCATACGGCTTCTTCAACCTGGACTATACAATCGTTCAGTCGGTAATTTATATTTCCATTCATGATAGTCACTCATTAAAATCAAAGATAAAAAGAAATGTGAGCCTGAAGAGTGTTAATATAGTATTTAATGCATTTAAATTTGATATGCAATAAGGTCTATTGAACATCCCAAGACTCCACTTCCTCTTTCCCGTTTGAGGGAGGTGACAACCATTTGGATTTGGGAGGTCTCTGGGCTGTTTGTAAATACTGTATGAATGAGTGATTGAATGAAGAATTGTAACTATGGTATGAATGAGAACATTGAACACAATTACTTATTGCCCAATAAAAGGCAGATTGTAATTTAATCACAATAAAGATTTGAATAGATGGCATTACTTAGGTTTTAAATAACACCAATTGTGGCTTTATTGGCAAGCATATTTTACAACTGTCGTTTGTTAGATATCCTCGGGGTATGGGAATCATACAACAAGATAAACGTTAAAACGTAAAACTTACATAAACCAATATTATAGAAGATCGAGTAAACAATTACCACCACATAATGATCTAACACAACACCTTGTGGAGGACTGGCTGAAATGCCAACAATTTACCTGGTTGTAAATACACCACACTAGTACACAGATCCAGGAAATTCTTGGTTTAAAATTACCATTTGTATTACTAATTGTGTCGTATTTTATCTACAGGGTCTCAAGTATCACGGTTTTAACATCTGTCCCATTTTATGTAAAATTGTCATTTCACAGTGATCCCTGTCTAAATCGAACTTAGTTGAACTGACTAAATTATACCAAAGGTTTACATGATAGGAGCTTCTTTTGTTACGTCAACCTTCCTCAGGATAGGGCCCATGTAAGTGCAGTTACAAACATTTCACCTCAACCTGTACATTCCTGACATGTCTATAAGTCTCTTAGGGTTACCCTAATTACTCAGATATGTACAGGTAGTATCT
The DNA here is from genome assembly GCA_930367205.1 of Acanthosoma haemorrhoidale. Lineage (NCBI taxonomy): Eukaryota > Metazoa > Arthropoda > Insecta > Hemiptera > Acanthosomatidae > Acanthosoma > Acanthosoma haemorrhoidale. The sequence goes on from OV884013.1 coordinate 44,906,963, forward strand.
ACATTGAAACTGTGGGATATTGAAAGATAAATTGTGTTGTATTGTCCAACCTGAGGGATAACAGTGTTGGATCTTCTACGTTTGTTATGATCATTAATTAAGAATGTTGTTTATGAACGTGTTTTATTAATTCAACAAATGTTTCATTGTGCCGAAATCCTTTAGTGGCGACGAGGATGGGATTGCCATCCACATGATTCGTTCGTGTTTACGCGTTAACGGAGTGAAGTTTCGAGTTTCTACAATTCGTGTTTTCGGTGACGTTACATCGTGGGCGACATTCAAAAGGTCTCGAATTTATTTAAATTGAAGACAGAAATGGCCGAAGAAGAAACCAAGAGTTTAGTCGGAACTCTGAGAGAATTTACACTCGCTAAAGATTGGGGCATCGCCAAGTCGAGAACAGAAAATTTCTTTATTGCAAACGGGCTAAAGAATGACGAGAGAAAGAAGGCTCTTCTGTTAAATTCGTTGGATGACTTAGCGTATAAACTGATTTCCAGCCTGGCGGTTCCCAAGAAACCGGAGGATAACACGTATGTTGAATTATTTGATTTATATTTTTTGGGTGCGGAATCAGTTTTTGCCGCTAGATACAAATTTTATAACGCCACGAAAGATCCTACGGAAACAGTTAACTACTGGATTGCCAGACTGTGGTCATTGGCAGCTAACTGTGCTTTTGGAGCTCGACTCGACGGAAATTTGTTAGATCGTTTTGTTGTTGGCATGAACAAAGGGCCGATTAGAGATCGTTTATTCGAGGAGGATGCGGAAAAGGCCCAGTGGGACAATGTAGTCAAGATAGCCACATCGAAAGTAGCTTCTTCCACAAATTATTATTTAAATTAGTTTTCATGTAGTGGTCAAATCAAAAAAGAGCCCGTAAATTATGTTAGAGCGCAAAAAACACCAAATCCACAGGTAAATACCAATCTTTGTAAAGTTTGTGAGCCGACATGGCATGGTGCAAAGAAATGTCGATTCAAAGATTATAAATGTAAAGTTTGCAAAATAAAGGGGTATTTACAAAAAGTATTGTAGGGACTGGAGGTATCAAGTATTGTTTAAATCTAGTCAACCTGTTTGTACTAGAACCTGTTTGTAATTTTAAATGTTCGGGCCCTTAGGCAGTAAATAAGTTTTTATTAAACTTAATTTTTTGTTTGAGAGGATTTTCTTTTTATGATCTTAATTATTTTTAAATTATAAATTTATTTTCATTCTTTTTCTGATTGTTTCGGCTGGAGACAATTAGTATGTAAATATTGTATACATCAACAGACTGAATCATTTAATATAATATTGTATACATCAACAGAGGAAATAGTTCGAAGGATTATACAGCTCGAGGAAGTAAATAAACACGTCTTTGCGCATTAGAGGACAAGGCTTTAGGCCTGAGCCTGTTTTTTAGTCAGTGATGAAGATAACTCCATACTGGCCTGTTCCCCTGCGAACACGAAGTCGCTGTTTTTACAACTGAACTTCTCGGCCTATCTGCCTGTTTATCTCTCCGTGCACATCGCCGCCCTGCGGTTGACTATCCGAAGATCACCGTCCTGCGGCTGACTATCCGAACATCCAGCGTATCGTGACTATAAACTTTTTCGTAATTTTTATACGTTAATTATGCTAACAATTATTTATACTAATATTCAGGCCTGGTTAAGTTGCTGATCAGTAATTTTTTTTTGTTTTGTTTTTTAATAAAATGAATTGTTATTTCTTTAATATTTTTGACTTTGTTTATTGTATATCCCTTATTGTTAGCAAGTTTGTGAGCTAGCCGACACAATCAAACCTCTAGCTTCTCAAGACGTAACCGGCGCAATTTTCTGGTGTTTGGGGACTTCTTAATTTTTAAGAGCCCTAGCGCAAACAGTAACCTTGAAGTAGAAGTAGAGAGAACAAGCCATGTTAACAGACCGCATGGTGGTATGTAATAAACAGTCTAGTGACCTTAATAAGTGTTTTGTTAATTACCCACAATTTGTTGACCCCAACGTGATCGGTTTTGGCGTGATCGAACTAAGTGCCTCAAGTGATTCCCACCATGGCACCGCCGGAAGGAGAAAAATCTGAGGATAAACTTGAGGACCAACCTGAGGTAACTAAAGTTTCAATTAAAATTCCTCCCTTCTGGGCCGATAAACCTGAATTATGGTTTTATCAAATAGAAGCCCAATTCAATCTTGAGGGTATTATCAAAGAAGACACGAAGTTCAACTACCTCGTTTCTCAGCTAGAAGCTGTATATATGGAAAATATATGGGACATTATTAGAGGTACTGAGGTTAATAAATATACTCTAGCTAAGGAGCGTCTTCTTCAGCTGTTTAAGGAGAGTGTGTTGGACATTCCAAATTTCAGAAATTGGTAGACAATGTGTTAGCAGGAACTGAGGGGGTGGTAGCCCTACTGGATGATGTTGTGGTTGGCGCACCGGATTTTGGGACATTAAGAAAACGAGTCATGGAAGTTCTTGAAAGATTCAAGAAAGCGGGGTTAACACTTTCTGTACAAAAGTGCGAATTTGGAAAAACATCTATTGAATATCTTGGATTCAGAATTGACGCTTCAGGTTTGCATTCGAATGATGAGAAAATAAAATCTATAGTAACGGCACCAAATCCTAAAAATATTAAAGAGCTGCAAGCTTTTTTGGGGTTTGTGAACTATCAGGCGAGATTTCTACCTCCACTGCCATCGACCCTCCACCCTCTTCATCAGCTTCTGAAGAAAAACATTCGATGGGATTGAAATGCCAGTTGTCAAACCGCTTTCACAAAAATCAAGAGGATAAAAAAATAACTCTTTGGCACATTATAATCCAGATTTGCCTATCAAGTTAACTGTTGATGGTTTGGACCAAGGACTGGGAGCTATAATTTCACAGGTCTATCTAAATGGAGAAGAAAAGCCATTAGATTTTGCTAGCAGAACGTTGACTATAGCGGAAACGAAGTATAGTCAATTGCATAAGAAAGGCGCTGCATTGGTGTTTGGTGAGAAAAAGTTCCATTTGTATCTTTTTGAAAGGAAATGGATATTGGCTAATGACAATCGACCCTTGTTATCAATTTTTGGACCAAAAAAGGGAGTGCCAATTTGTGCGGCAAACCGTTTGCAACGTTGGGCGCTACTTCTAGCAAATTATAACTATGATGTGGAATGGGTGCAGTCAAATAAAAACAGCGCAGATTGGTTATCGAGAGCACCACTAAAGACTGATCCGGAAATAGGAGAAAGTTTGGACCCAGCGCTGTTTTACGTATTCGAAGAAAACGAAACTCTACCTCTACAGTATAAAGACATCTTGTTGTGGACAAAAAAATATGGCATCCTGAAGAAAATATCAACGTATCTGAAAATCGGATGGCCTCATACCATCCCGGAAGAACTCCTCCCGTTTTCTCTTCGCCGTGATGAGCTCCATGAAGAGGAAGGGGTACTCCTATGGGGAAATCGAGTGATTGTGCCGACAAAACTTCGATCCTCAGTGCTTCACGAATTGCATGATACACACATGGGGATAGTGAAAAGCAAGGCAATAGCACGAACATATGTGTGGTGGCCAAAAATTTATGCGGATATAGAAGATACGGTGAAGTCTTGCATACCCTGTAATTCGGTGAAGGACAATCCCCAGAAAGCTGCTTTAATTTCATGGGAATGGCCAACAAAACCATGGCAAAGGCTTCATATGGACTACTTGGGACCAGTTGCGGGTCAGTATTACCTAGTAGTAGTGGACAGCCATTCGAAATGGGTGGAAGCTTTTCCTACGAAATCAATGTCAACGGAAGTGACAATAAAAATTTTACGACAAATTTTTGCCAGATTTGGGCTTCCCGAAGTATTGGTGTCTGATAATTACACATCATTTGAATCAGAAGAATTTCAACTTTTCATGAAAAGGAATGGGATTGAACACAAGAGAGGGGCACCTTATTACCCTGCTACAAATGGAGCGGCAGAAAAAAGTGTCAGAACAATCAAACGTTTGTTAAAAACCGCATTAGCTGAATCAACTAGTACAGACCTCAACAAAGCTCTGAACAGTTTTCTGTTACAGTATAGGCAACAAGCTCTGCTGGGTCACAGTTTGAGGACCAGATTGGATCTCCTCCACCCAAATCCTTCAAAAACGGCTACTAGAGTTGAAGCGAAACAAAAACAACAAATTAAATTGCAATCGGGAAAGACACTGCCGTCAGACAAATTTGCTGAATCAAAAGATGTTTGGGTGAAGAATTTTCAGAAAGGGGAGAAGAAATGGGTTAAAGGAAGAGTTATCAAATGCTTGGGTCCCAGAAGAAGAAGAGTATACATCCCTGATATAGATAAGACATGGATACGTCACATAGATCAACTCAGAATATCTTTACAAGGGCCTAACAGACCGGAAGACAACGTTGATACTCCGGAATACAGAAACTCATCGGACAGTGATGAATCATCTGATTGGCTGGGATGGCCTACTCCCTCACCAAAGAACAAAGCATATGATCCTAAAACTGTTACCAGTCAGGACACCGAGTCAGTACCAGTGCAGCAAAGTCCAGCTGAACAACCGACTGATCATGAGCAGGTTAAACCAGGGACCAGTACGTCAAAGGATAAGGACAAGTCTCCACTCTCTGTTGAATCTAGGGGGCGACCTCAGCGCAATCGAACTGCTCCTCGCCGTCTAATTGAGGAGCTGTAATGCCTAATTAATGAGCTTAAATGTCTTATTAAGAAAAAAAGTAGTGTTTCTTGTTAAAATTGTTCCTTGTTTTGTTTTTGTAGAATTCATTTTAATAGAGGGGGAAAGATGTGGGATATTAAAAGATAAATTGTGTTGTGTTGTCCAACCTGAGGGATAACAGTGTTGGATCCTCTACGTTTGTTATGATCATTAATTAAGAATGTTGTTTATGAACATGTACCTTGTGTATAAAAGTAAAATAAACGCGTGTTATTAATTCAACAAATGTTTGATTGTGCCGAAATCTTTTAGAAACTTTTTACTTAGGTGGTGATTGGATTTTTCCGAGAGGCCGACCAAATATCTAACACAACACCATGATAAGGCAGAGCTATGGAAATGTTTGAACTTATCCCTAATCAATTTAGTTTATTGATTAGTTCATAAATAATTCTTGAAACAGAAACTGTTCCATTTGCAAGGTGTTTAACATATTCTATTTCCTTGTTACAATTTTGATCCCGGTATTTTTAAAAGCCTGTGAGTATGTGCTATATGTACGGTGTAATTCTTATGAGTGGGTGGATGAAATATTGTTAGTGTATTCTTTTGTCCGTTATCCAGTTATTTAAGCAATACTCCTATAAACAATATGCGCCTGGGAACACCAAATCGCGCAACCCAGTGACTATAAACAGCCTTAGCAACTGTTTCAGCAGTGATGTTGTTGAGTGGTACAACTTCCATCCAACTGGTGAATCTATCAATCATGGTTAAAGCGTAAACGTTTCCTTCAGAAGGGGGAAGGGGACCAACTAGGTCTATATGAATCTCAGCTAAACGTTCATCAGGCACTTTATATTGCCCTGCCGGAGATTTCACATGAGGGTTGATCTTACTACGCTGGCATGGCATACACGCTTTAGTCCAATCCTGGATGTTCTTTTTAACATTGAGCCAAACATTGTTACACAATACCTGCTTGACGGTCGCCTTAACACTCGGATGAGCTCTATCATGAATAAGATGAAAGACTTTTTGCCGGAATGCCTTGGGGATGAATGGCCGGATGTCGTCCGTACTGACATCACACCAAAGATGATTTCTACTAGGAAGCTGGTAACTTTTTAATTTTAATGCAGAATCAGATGTCATAAGATTCTGAAGTTCGCTGTCAGTCTTCTGTTCTTCGGCTATCTTGTCAAAGTCTAACACGTCTAGAGCCTCAATCCGTGACAAAGTGTCCGCAACAATATTTTGCTTTCCACTAATAAGGCGGATTTCTGTGGTAAATTCAGATAGGTACTGCAATTGTCTTTGTTGGCGTGGGGAAGCTTTGTCATTTCTCTGGTTGAAAGCAAAAATAAGAGGTTTATGATCTGTAAAAATCACAAAATGACGCCCTTCTAACAGATGTTTAAAATGCTTGACCGATAAATACATGCTCAACAACTCTCTGTCATATGCACTGTAAGACTTTTGAGCATCACTTAGTTTTTTAGAGTAAAAAGCTAGAGGTCTCCACCCATTAGGTGCAAGTTGCTGGACCACACCACCCACACCAACATCGCTGGCATCAATGACAAGTGCCAAGGGATAGTCTGGGCGAGGATAAGTGAGCATAGTTGCATTAGCGAGATCAACTTTGCATTGCTCGAATTTGGCAACTGCTTCCTGAGTCCATGTGATTTTTCTGTTGTCCTTTTTCCTTGCTACTCTAAGATAGTCATGCAAAATGGCTTGAGTTTCTGCAGCCTTGTGTAAATAACCTGTGTAAAAATTTAGCATTCCCAAAAACTGGCGAAGCTGCTGAACAGTCTGGGGAAGCTTGTAGTTCACAATGACACTGACCTTCTCTGGAAGAGGTATTGATCCACCTGGAGTAGTTCTGTACCCCAAAAATTCCAATTCTTGCACTCCAAACATAGATTTGGCTACACTTATACGCAAGCCATATTTGTCCAAGTGGTTGAAAACAATCTCCAAATGACGCTTGTGTTCTTCTTCAGTTGACTAAGCAATTAGGCCATCATCTAAAAAAATAAATATAAAATCGAGACCAGTAAAAACTTGATGCATAAAACGTTGGAAACTGCTGGGTGCGTTTCGTAACCCTGGAGTCATGACATTTAATTCGAAGAGCCCAAATGGAGTGATAATAGCTGTTTTTGATTTATGCTCCTCAGCTACGGGAATTTGCTAATAGGCCTTAAAAAGATCAATTTTAGAAAAAAATTGTTTTTCCATGTACCATGCTCTGGAAGTCATCTATCCGAGGAATTGGATAGCGATCAGGAACTGTAAGGTCATTAAGCCTGCGGTAATCACCACAGGGGCGTAATGAACCATCCTTCTTCGTAACTAGATGTAGAGGAGAAGCACATTCAGATTTCGATGGTCGTATTATTCCATGATTTAACATGAATTCAAACTCATCCTTCGCTAGGAATAATTTTCTAGAGTCGAGTCTTCTAGCTTTTGAACAAATAGGCCTTCCGGTAGTATGAATGTAGTGTTTTATGTTGTGCTTGCATTCACTTGGTATTAAATTTGGTTTGTTCAGATTCGGAAACTTGGCTAGTAAGTCAGCAAATCTTTGAGAATTTGACAAAGTGCTAATGATGTCACCATTTGGAATAGTTGAAATCTGACCACGGATCTGTGTACCTGTGACATTATCGACAAGCTTCTTATTTTTTAAATCTATTAAAAGATTAAAATGGGCTAAAAAATCTGCACCAATTATTCCCCTGTTAACTTTAGCCACAATAAAAGACCACTGAAACTGACGGCGCAAACCCAAATCAATATTAAAAGTTTTTACACCATATGTTGGTATCATGGATCCATTGGCTGCCAACAAAACAAAATCTTTACTAGGGCTGTCGCACTTTGATCTTAGCGGAATTATGGACACATCTGCCCCACTATCGACAAGAAACAGAAAAGTCTGGTTTTTATATCCTGGACAAATAAACGAAAAGTGTGACCGCCTGAATTGTTAGCAACAGCCGAGGCCACATCTACTGTTGCTTGTGGGAGTTTTCCGACAGCTGCTGCCAAGCGCAAGGTTGTTTACACTTCTTTGGTCTGCATTTTTTTCCAAATCTATTGTGGAAATAACAAAATTTTCCTTTGGGGCTACAACCACGCCTCGAATGGGAAGAATCTATGGACGAGCTGCGAGACCTATTTCTAAAATACAACCAAGAAATTTGGATTTCTAGACTAGCAATTTTTTTCATCAGTTCATTCAGAATTGAGTCCTGACTACCAGAATAGGCACTTGACTGAGGGGTAACCTCAGCTATTTTGTCTGCCATAGCTGCCACCTTATCTAAGGTCTCATCGCTAATGATAACAATATTTTTTATTGAATCAGGAAGTTTTTCCAACCACAACCTTTTCAGAATTTTGTCTGTCATATCCGCACCAGCCAAAGCCTGCATTTTACAGAGCAACTGACTAGGCTTGAGATCACTTAACTCTAAACCTGTCAACAGCATCCTAATTTGCTGGTTATCGCTCTCCTTAAACAGCTGAAGAAGACGCTCCTTAGCTAGAGTATATTTATTAACCTCAGTACCTCTAATAATGTCCCATATATTTAGCTTCTAGCTGAGAAACGAGGTAGTTGACCTTCGTGTCTTCTTTGATAATACCCTCAAGATTGAATTGGGCTTCTATTTGATAAAATCATAATTCAGGTTTATCGGCCCAGAAGGGAGGAATTTTAATTGAAACTTTAGTTACCTCAGGTTGGTCCTCAAGTTTATCCTCAGATTTTTCTCCTTCCGGCGGCGCCATGATGGGAATAACTTGAGGCACTTAGTTCGATCACGTCAGAACCGATCACGTCGGGGTCACCAACTTGTGGGTAATTAACAAAACACTTATTAAGGTCACTAGACTGTTTATTACATACCACACATGCGGTCTGTTAACATGGCTTGTTCTCTCTACTTCTACTTAAAGGTTACAATTACAAAGAGGTTCTAGTACAAAGAGGTTGACTAGATTTAAACAATACTTGATACCTCCAGTCCCTACACATATAATTTCATCTACATATCTGTTACTAGTAGTTGATTTTTTCATGGAGTGGAGTTTATTGGTTCATCATCAAATGTTGTTTGGTGCAGCGTCTTTATCCCCCTAATTGACTTGGATCAATCACAAGCGAATACACACACGGTGAATGAGGGAAAAACTATTAACAAAGGGATATTATAGGGAAAAGTCAAAATTTTATACCTGAAATAATTTCTGAACCGTTACATTTTCAAAACTATAGAAACAGCAATATTGAAATAAGATATGTAGTGTCATTTAGGATAAATTTTCAAATCTGACTAACACATGGCAAAACAAAACATGCTCATAAATAAATTCATAGATGTGTCATTAAAAAAAAATAAGAAAAGTTTAATAAAACACATCATTACATTTACAAAACATTAATACACAAGAAATCAAAACATATGAGATAATATACCGGATAAATAGTACAAAAAAAAAAAAGATAAGGAAAAGGGATAAAGAGGGAAGGATGACTTGGAGTTGAGGAGAACCACCTAGCAACAATCAAGAATGTATCCACTTATTTATATATTATGTTTTATAATAATAGTATTAGTAAGTATTCTAAGTATATCAAATTTATCTGACATCATTTAAATTTTATGAAATATTGAGGTTGGATGGAATTGAAGGTTCGTAAGGATGAGGCTTGATGGATATAAGGAGGAAGAGAATTTTAGAGAGGCTGCAGTTTGTGGGAAGGAGTACAATGATCAGAGAGGCGGGATCTTATGTGTCAGTAAGGATCCTGAATAAGCATTTCTGATCGATTGTTTCTGAAAATCCTATTTTTTTTTTTAGTGAAACCTCTGTAAAACTTTTTTGCAATAGACATGATTTAATTCCTCAATGAACATCAGCATGCTTTTTAGACCGTTTATAATACCTTTGGAATTAAGTGAACCACTGATCCAAGTTACCAGAACCAAAGTGATAGATTGGCGACTTTGATCTCATTTTTTTTTTTAATAGTTTAAGATTGAAGTAAAGTTATGAATTAAATAACAGACTAATTTTTATATTCCAGATGATCTCAGTGATAGCTACATACATTGTGATTTTGATCCAATTCGGACCCACCTAACTTATAGCTATCAACTCGTAAAAACATTTTATTATTAAAGGAATAGTACATATCTGTATTTTTCAATAAACTTATCTTCTATTATATGAGTCTATTTAATAAAAACCTGGTTCTCAATCAATATAAATTTTAAACATCATTTGTAAAACATGTTTACAATATATAAGAAGTGATGTTCTAGGAGCTATTCTAGTCATTAAATTTTGAGTGCTGTATAACCACAATTAGGCCATAAATCTAAATTATTCTTGGATTATGCCCCTTAAAATAATAACATTTTACAAATCAATAAATTTATTTAAGGCTGAAAAAGTAATAGTAAATCATCAAAAATAAAATCAATTAAAAATATTTGCAATCATTCTTTAATAAATAAATGAATAATAAATAATTATTAATATTATAACTTAATAACAAATATTACATGACTATCTATAATGATGACATAGATATTTAACTAGATAATATGATTTTGTTTTTAAAATACATGCTGCAATTCAGGTAAACATCATAAATCCTAATGTGGCGGTGTGGGTGAAAACCAACCCATTCAATTGTGTAGTCGAGGAGGAAAGCTGATCACTTTCAATTGGAATTTCTTATAATATTGAACCAATATGACTAAATAAGTAGTCACAGCAGCCGCAATCTGGAAATGATCATGAACATAAACCGTAAATATATGAATCAGTATCGCTTTAAGATCGTTTTAATATCCTATGTATAATAAAATTGTATTGAACAATAGTTCAGTACATTTTCCTCTCAGCTATCAACGAATGAAGCCTTATATTTATAAATTTTAACATGCTTATGTCCTAAAAGTTCATGATTTAATGAAAAATATTATTGGAAGGGTAAAAATTATTAGTAGAACATACAAAACGTCAAAAAAGGTTTTAAGAAAGTCTTGTACATTTCATACATAAGTCGTGAGACCTATCTTTAGGTAGTAGTATCCATTTTTAGTGAATTAAAATTTCTTTATTGTGATTGTCGGGTTAGATATTGTCGAATATCCCCAAAGTGGGGAGGAGACGCCCACTGCGTGCTAGGGTCACTACAACCTCTAGGCACCGTCTGGCGAGCGCCAAGAAAGAGATAAGGCGGGTGGACCTGTGGTCTTTCACCCTGGCTGCCGGCCTAGTCGGCGGGCAGCCTAGTTCGCTTTTTCTTAATCCATAAGATCTTAGAAGGTGTGCCGCGACAAAGCACTGTGTTCAGGAGAAGAGGATCATGGTAGGTTTATAGATAGTTTATGTGGTCTTGGAATGACCACGAATTGACACTCGGTGTCTAAGGGTAAGCGAAAACCGTCCGGATCCCAAAGGCGAGTGTGAACCGGAGAGAAGCAGACTGGATAGCTGTGGGAGACGCTACTAGGTAAGTTTGTAGGGCCACGGCAACCGTCGTCCGCGAAGGAGAAGGCTCTCCCAAGGAAGTACTAGTTTTTGCGAGACGAAGGCAGGGACACTAGGAAGGTGTGGGGCCTGACAACGCCGGTCTAAAACATAGCGAGGTTAGGAGAGTGAGAGATGCAGAGGTAGTTGAATGAGAAGACCATGGTTTCAGTAGAGCAGCAAGTGCCAGTGCAAAGAGAGAGGAGAGAGTAGTGTTCCAAGTGACGGTCCTGTTCGTTATGCCAACTCTTTTTTTTTCCCCTTATCTCTCAAAAAAAGAATAATAAAAGGATGTAGGAAAAAATAATAAAGGAAAATTATTTGGGATGATGGATGCCTTTCACTAGGGGGAGTCCCATTTGAAGGATGAATGTGAAGGATGAGGAGTGTGGAAGGCCTAAAAAAGACGGGTCGATTCGGGAAGGTAGTGAGAGTCTACGGATAGTGGAGCCTAGGGGGTACTAGGCCTTGGGTCTGAAGTCGACCAGGCCACGCCTGGCCTCTAGCCCCGTGAGGGGATCGACCTACCCTGGGCAGGTAGAGGGGCCATGCTGCTCGGGTTGAGTCGGCCGGGAGATCGACCTCTATTGCTCGGCTGGGTGTGGGTCGTTCAGTCCCCGTCAGGGGGCTCGGGTTCGATGATGTCCATCTGTCACAGGACTTCGGACTTCAGTGGTCCAGCAATGCTTTCATCGGACGGGTATGGTGGTGGTTGAAGGTCGGAGAAGAGCGGATTGTGGCAGTGTTGAAGTGAGTCAAAAAATTTGATGTGTCGTTTCTTGATGAAATCTTTAATAGTGAGCACATAATATTTTTCATGGATTTCAGGTGCCTTCATTCGGTGGAACGGGGTGTGCGTGAGGTACGGAGAACACTGTTCTGAAATTTCTGAAGCATTTTTAGAGTGTTAGGAGTTAGATACTTGTACAGTGGGGTCCCGTACATTAGAGCCGGTCTCGAGATGCTCTGATAAATCACCTGCTTGAGACTACTGATAAAGTTGGGCTGTAAAGTAGGTGACCTAGGCTGTAGAAGGTTTTCCTAACACTCTTTAGCTTCTTGCTGAGATGTGTCGTGAACGACAAGTGTATACCGAGGGTAATCCCAAGGTAGCATAGTTTGTTGCTCACGGTGCACTCTTTGCCGTCTAAGACGAAGGGTCTAGGTATTTTCTTGATTCCAGATTTGTAGCTGAAGATAATTTCTTGCGTCTTGGCCGGGTTCACCTTGATGTTGACCGCGTTGAATTTCTCTGCAATGTGTTGTCTGGCGCTCTCAGCAAATTTCAGGGCTCTGGTGGGATTGATGCTAGTGCTGTAGACACCTATGTCATCTGCATACGCCGATACCTCGCAGTTGGGGTACGAGGTATCGATGTTTTCAAGGGTCATTGGAACGGACTACATAATGAATTAGTTGTAATCACGCGTGGTGAGCTCAGAAATAGTCATTTTGAACTAGTTTTTCCCAACGGCAGACATGCCCGGTTCATTTTAACCCCAAAGATATTCTTTTAAAACCATTGATCAGAGGAATCTCTTGAGGAATCCAACTGGTTACGTGTATACGCACCGAACGTTTGGTAAATTCGTTAACAAGGTTCCTCCATCTGAATCACTGAACCACAGGGACGGGAAAAATTGTGGAGTCCCACCCTCAACAAACAAAACATTGTACGAATGTATAGAAGTTAATGTTTATCGGCTTTCGAATTCAAAACAAAGGAAAAAAGGTACAGAGAAACAACACGCATGAAAGTTAGAACTAGACTGTTTATTACAAGTCTATAACCCTGTATATTTACACTCGGGATGTTTACATCCCGACGTTCGGGATTAAGGTTGAGTACTGATGCTGCCCAGAGCTTAACTTAGAAGTACTGCCGTACAATCATACGAGTGAGTACCCCGGGGCTAAGAGAAACTTTCAGATTGAGGAGTTTTGAGTGATATTTAGGAAAGGTATAGAAAGTACCAAGAAACTAAATAACTTAATAAATTACGAAAAGCTGTAATACACGACCGGATATAAAATGAAACTATTAAAAATAATAGTGAGATAATAGGAAAATATGGGCAATCCTGGAGAAGAAGCCAATGCATATCTTAGGAAAATATTAACCCCGGCAAGGCATTAATGCCAGTAACCAGAGAGTCTGTCAATATTTTAATACCTGTAAACAAACTTCATTGTAGGCTTTGCAGCATAGTTCGACAGTTTCATGACTTAATCTGTAGTCTCCATATTTCTGGGCAAGAAGACGTCTGTTGAGAGAAGATAGAGAAACTTGGACGGACCAAATCAACACACAAATGGATGTAACGTCCACCATCATGATCATGCTGAACAAACGTGGGTAAATGGTGAGGTAGAACATGTTTAGGCTCGGAAAATCGGTTGCGAATAGGATTTGAATATGGAAAAGCCCGATAAGACAGGAGATGATACTGTGGTACAGTAAGTAACAATGGGGTGGCCCTGCAAAGACTAATTGCTTTGAGCCAATCTGGGAAAAAATCCAATCTAAGAGCCCAAAAGAGTCCATTAACTGTTGGATTTCATCGATATGTATTATCTGAGAGAAGACTGACAACTTGTGGTTAAAACCGAAGAGCACAGTCTTAAAATCCATAAAAAAATTGAGAAAGGGGCCTTTATCTATTTTGTTGGAAACGGGCACATGGCGAATGCACTCAACATGGTCAAAAAGAAGTTTAAGGCAAAACGGTGAGGGGAGATAGACCAAAGACCATCGAATTCTTCAACGATAAAGCTTGTGAGGAACCTGCAGAAGTACCAAAACAGCTTCACAACCTCCAGTAGATGGTACTTTCGCTTCAAAAGGACCACAACCAGCCTGCTCATGTCTTCAACTTTTTTGCCAACTGGCAGGCTAAGTCTACTGGCTAACTTACAGCAATTGATTCCACATTTCTAGACGGTGGTTGACTGAGTAATTAAATCGATTAGATGACTATTTGATTATATTTCCATATAATCCATTATATTTATATTTGATTGATCTGACTCCATAATCTAGACACTGTTCTAGTATGTTCAGGAGAAGAGGTACAGGCTAGGGTAGTTTACGTGGTCTTGGAATGACCACGAGCTCACAATCGATATCTGAAGGGTTGGCGAAAACCGTCCGGATCAAAAAGGCGAGTGTGAACCTTAAAGAGTCAGAATGGACCGCTGGTCGCTACTAGGTACATTTTGAAGGGCCCTAGAGATCGTCGTCTGCATGGAAAGGATGCCTTCCAAGAATGTACTAGTTTTAGCGAGACGTAGCCAGAGAATCCCACTAGGAAGGTGTAGGGTCTAACAACAGCGGACTAAAACTAGCAAGGATAGGAAAGAGAGGTGCAGAGGTAATTAAATAAGAAAGCCATGGCTCGAGTAGCGCAACAAGCGCCAGTGAGGAGTGAGAGATGGAGCAAGAGGGAGGAAGAGAGGGAGGGAGAGAGAGAGAGAGAGAGAGAGAGAGGGGGGGGGGGGAGGGAGAGTGCAGTGTTCACTTCAGGTGTCTGATTCCCACTGTCTGAAAAAGCTCAGAATTTCTGCCTTTTATAGGCAGATTATTCCTGCCTACAGTGAATGAGAGAACGTTTTAGTTTGGCCAATCCTACGAATGTTTATATTGGCCAATCAGAGGCCAGGCTATGGCCGCGACCATAGAGAGATCCGGCCGTGTCAGGATCGTGAACTAGTCCCCTCTCTCTTTACTGACGCCGAAAATTTTTTATTAAAATATGGAAAGGTAAGCGCGTTTTTTCTCGTTTGAGAAGAGGGTAACTTCCATTTATTCGTGGTGAAGTAGTTGGCAGAACAACAAGTATTACGTATTATACTTTACATCCTTGAAACCACCAGCCATGAGATTTTAACAATTATTCTCCAGAAAAAGAATCTCTATCCTGCTTGTACCGGCACCATTGAACTACTCTTATTTCATGAAAATTTGGTTTTACTGTTTTCCCCTAATTCTAACTGACCCATTGATTTATTTTAACTCTCCCATTAATTTATAATCTTGACCCCGCTTAGAAGTCTTGGGTTCGTCCAGGAGAAGGACCTCTATGCGATCCAATGTATGATCCCAATGCCTTTGGTGTTGCCCAGATATCCTGTTTATACTTGAGAAGTAGATTTCTTCTAAGGTAAGAATTACATTTATTTATTACGACCATTTATTGAAACAATTATGATATAATACAGAAATGTCCAAGCATGGGTGATAGTGTTTATTAATATGTAGTCAGGAGATAGTGTAGAGTTTGGGATATACAATCTTCTGGAAGTTAAAGCCAGAGGCAAGTTTATATTGTAAACTAATACGATCATGGGAGGTAAACAACCCATGATTCTATGTAGGTTGGATTACTGAAGACAATAAAGCAGTCTCTTTACAGAAGTTCGAACCCGGGAACCTAGTATGGCGGAGCAGAGAGTAATAATTTTCTTTTCTTTATTTTTTTTTATTTCTCTCTCAATAAAATGCCAGAGGGAGTTTTACGACCACCGGTGCTTAGTGCAGCAACAGATATACCGCAGTTACCTCAAACGACCATGGCAGCGGTTCACGCGAATACATTGGCGTGGATGAAGAACCAGGCGATTACGGCTCAGGACATGAGGAAGTCGATTTCGGATCTGGAAAGATTCCCAGGTGAGACCGGCGAACTAAATCATTTCCTTAAAGGGGGCGACCGGCTGATTACGCGGATAGAGGGGAAACGGTTGGAGGACCTGATGACAAAAGGGGACACAGAATCGCTGAGGGCAGCTCTGGTGTGCAGAGTGAAGCGGAGTGTCCTGAACATGGACGAGGAGACCTCGTGGAAGGTAGTCACTAAGATCGACCGAACTTTAGACGGCCAGAGCCGTCGAACCTCGGCGACATAGAAGCTACACCGTAGCTGTCACATTCTAAAACTGGCTGGTTAACGACCGTAAAACGACCATCATCTCTTCGAAGTGCCTCGAGTTCATCCACTAGCTCGAACCTGCCCGGACGCCTTCAAATTGACTTCGACAGGACACACGAATCCCCGGGGGGAACTACTCACTGCATAGGACGACCCGCGACACCCGGGAGATGATACAACGACAAGACGCGAAAATCAACTCAAGACAAATCGACACCTGACCCAACAACCCTGCGAACAAGTTCATCCGGATTGGCGCTACAAACTAGGGGAGCCGGAAACGCGCCTGCCGCAGCCACATCGCTACCTCGGGTCTACAAGCCACCACTACACATCTGCACGAGAAGTCGGAACGCGACGTTCGACGATGTAAATATAAAATAAACTCACTGATCAAATATAAATTAATTTTTTTTAGTAGGTTGTTTCGAAAGATACGCTATAATATTTTTTATTAGGACCGAAAGTTACCACTTGGTACTGTAAGTCATTTTATATCATATGTTTTTTGTTGTTTTTTTTCGTTCGTAAATGTTAACAGCGATCAATAGACCACAACAATTGTAAAATAATGTCAGTCAAACGTGTACGTAAATATGTATATCTTAATACTTTTAACTGTTTGTAGTTGTTACATTTTAATGAGCTAACTTGGTACGTGATCAAGTAAAATATTAATTCTATTATTGTCATCCATGTGAAAGAAAACATTTTTTTTTGTAGTGAAAAAGATATTTAATTGTTTATTAGTAATAATTGTGTGACAAATAATTTCCAATATACACACAAGTGTAAGCATTTAAGAAAGATTGATAGAAATCTGTTTGTATCATGTACGTTTTTATTATGTAATGTAATTCAATGTAAAAAAAAAAAAACTGTTAAAATTTACCGAGTATAGGGCAATTTGGGGGAGCTATGTAGCTAGCGCCAACCATATATGTAAATTACCCTATACTCTGGTATACTCTCCTTTGGAATGCGAATGGTGTTCGCATCCACACTAACGAACTGACAGCACTACTCCACGACAAGAACATCGACGTAGCTCTCATTACTGAAACAAGACTTACTAGCAAACGACCATTTACGATTCGACAGTACCATACTTACCAAACTGATCACTCAGATGGAAGAGCTCATGCAGGTACCGCTGTCATTGTTCATAATTCCATTTCTCATCACATAGTTCCTTTGGTAGCACATGATTTCCTTCAGTCCACTGCATTGTCAATCAGCACCTTCCCTTTCCCCCTTACTCTAGCATCAGTGTACTGCCCTCCCAATAAATCCATTTCCGATTCCCAATTCATCTCCTTTCTAGACTCCATAGGACATTGTTGCCTTGTGGGTGGGGACTTTAATGCAAAGCACCAACACTGGGGGTCAAGATCCATGAATACACGCGGACGTGCTTTGCTGTCTGCACTCACACGGGAACATTGCTCCACGATCTCTCCTGACACAGCCACCTATTGGCCATCAGATCCCAACCGAAATCCAGATCTCCTAGACTTCTTTTTCTACAATAGTTTAGGAACACTAAACTATTCACTCAAGCGCCTCGATGACCTCTCCTCCGATCATAGCCCTTTATTATTAACCATTTCCCTAAAACCAATTCACAAACTACCTCCTCCTTCATTTATTAGGGACCCAGTTGACTTTCCAAGTCTCTCTTTCCAGCTTCTTACAGAGTCCGTAGACCTCAAATTGTCCCTGAAACATCCCAAGACCTAGATGATGCAGTGCATTCTTTCACTGCTCTGGTCCAGAGGTCGGCTTGGGAGGCATCGTCACCCAAAAATCTACAATCACAATCGTTTACCTCAGCACCTCAAAGACCTAATCCAATCCAAACGCCGTTCCAGAACAGTATGGCAAAGGACCCGACATCCTGCTGATCGTCGCACGTACAATCAGTACTGCCGATTGGTAAAGCGGCGATTGGCATCCTTCCGTTCCGATTCTTTCAATTCCTACCTCTCCTCTCTGTCCACCAGGGATAACTCCTTGTGGAATGTAACTAAAAAAATACTAAAGTATCATCCTGTTTCACACCCACTCCGTCGTGATGATGGGTCCTGGGCGGCTTCGGATGGGGATAGGTCAGAGGAATTTGCTCTGCATCTTACCCATACTTTCACATCTCACCTTTCTCATCAAAACCATATTCATAGCACAACTGTAGAAGATTACCTCACTTCACCTATACCTCTCTAACTTCCACCAAAAGCCGTTAACCCCTCTGAGGTCAAATACCTTCTGAAAAACTTACCTTACCGAAAATCCCCTGGATATGATCTTCTTACTCCTCGAATTCTCAAACAGCTTCCTCATAAAGCCATAATCTTCCTAACCTACATCTATAATTGCATTATCCGAACGACGCACTTTCCTCTCCTCTGGAAACACTCCATTATTGTCCTATTCGCCAAACCCGGAAAACCACCCAACGACGCCTCATCTTACCGTCCAATTAGCCTACTCCCTATCCTCTCAAAAATATTTGAGAAACTCCTCTTAAAACGTCTACTTCCAATTGTTGAATCCAAAAACCTTTTTCCTATACATCAGTTTGGCTTCCGTCAACAACATTCCACTACTCAACAAGGCCTTCGCGTTGTTGATCACATTTCCTCAGCCCTTGAATCCAAACAGTATTGCACTGCTGCATTTCTGGACATAGCTAAAGCTTTTGATAGGGTTTGGCACACAGGTTTGCTTTACAAGCTCAAAACACATTTACCACAGACCCTTTTCCTAATCCTAAAGTCCTACCTTTCAAACCGCTTCTTCCAAGTCCGCTGTGGTTTAGAATATTCTAACTACTATCCCATAAAAACAGGAGTTCCACAGGGCAGCGTCCTGGGTCCCATCCTCTATAACCTATATACCGCTGACGTCCCCTCTACCCCCAATACCTTCTTGGCAACATTTGCAGATGACACTTCAGTCTTGTCATCTCACTCAGACCCTGATATAGCATCCCAAAACCTTCAAAAACACCTTGATGAGATCGAGTATTGGTGCAACCGATGGCGAATCAAGGTCAATGAAGCATCAATGAAAATGTTCCCACATAACCTTTACCCTCTGCTGCAAGTCCTGTCCGCTAGTATTTTTCAATTCGATTCCTCTCCCCGTGTCTGAGACAGTACGGTATTTAGGCTTCCATTTCGACAAAAGACTTACATGGAACGCACACACGAGGCTAAAAAGACAAGAACTAAACAGACACTTTGGACTACTGTACAGACTACTTCGAAGGACATCCCATCTCTCAGTAGAAAATAAACTACTTATTTACAAAGTTACACTTAAGCCAATCTGGACATACGGAATAGAGCTATGGGGGACAGCAAAAAAGTCGAACATCAAGCGCATCCAATCCTTTCAATCAAAAGTCCTGAGAACAATAGTAAATGCCCCCTATTACGTCACCAACAAAACCCTTCATAATGATCTTAATATACCCTACATTCTTGAACTCATCCCTTCCAAATCCATGAAATTCCATAGTAACCTATCCAACCACCCTAATCCCGTAGCACAGTCATTGCACTGCTCCACTCATCCCTATAATCCTCCCCGGAGACTGAAACGGCAGTGGCCTCGTGACCTACTATAAATGCGCACAGTGGGAGTCCTGGCAATGGCCAGTTTCTCCAATCATGTCCTGAGCGTATGTGGCTCTCGCGCTCTTCGTCAGCCTCCGCTTGCTCGTATCCTGTGACGTGGCTGGTGGGGAGCGTGGGGGACTTCCCGAGACTCCACTTCCTCTTTTGCTTGCGAGGGAGGCAACAACCGTGTGGACTTGGGGGGCCCCTGGGCTGTCTGTAAATGTTTGTAAATATTGTATGAATGTGCGAACGAATGATGAATTGTAAATATGGTATGAATGAAAACACTTATCTCAATTATTTATTGCCTATTAGGTAAAGGCAGATTGTAATTTCATCATAATAAAGTTGTTATTGAAATCTAATTAGGAAATGATAATGGATTAGAAGCTCTGAATAATTATCCATTTATTACAGTGTAGTGTACGTAATTCATCAAAAACTATTTAAATATAGTTTGTATTGTGAAATCTATTAGCTTCAAAGTAGTGTTACATATGTCACCCTCACATATTCATAATTTTGAACCAATTAAAGATACAAAAATATACGAGAGCTTTTACCTCTTTAAGGTATATATCCCTATAAGCCAATTTCTATTTATCTACAATAATTTTAGCTCCAGTTTAGAATTTTGACATGTGAGAGATCTCATTACAGCCAACCACTACGTAAAATAATATAATAAATTTGTTTCAATAGTATCAATTTGATATAGAATGCTCTTTGAATTAATATTAAACTTTATATGGTTTATCTGAAAATAAATCACTCGTTATTCTATTTGATTGCTAATTAAAATGTTAAATATGTCTTTGTAGAATATAAATTGGAATAAGAAATAAAAGCGACATTAGAAAAAAAAAAAACAGACCTTCTAGGATAAAAGGTAATCAACTCTATCTGACCTGATCACAAGAATACCCACCTGGAAATCGAAACTCCTTATCCTTACGTGAAGGAAATGCCAATTAGCGTATTAACAAACCTTCAAAGGTGCTGTTGTGCCAAATTTATCACCACGTACAAATAGAAGTTATCCTCTTCACGAACCATAAAACACCCTCATACCTTTCTGTTATGTCTGGATTGAAACTTGCACAGGAAAGAACACATACTTACATACATAACACTATTATATTTAATGAAACAATACACTGTGATACATTGTTTACGTTGATTCGCAATGAACTGAAAACTAAAGAGAAGGTAACACAAGAGAAGCGGGATTAGACTGGATTACATAATCGATACACAACAGTCTCCCACGCTAATTAGAATAATTATGAAACATTATAGACTGCGTAAATCAGGTGGTTAATTGAGTTACATAGTCTAGCAGTTTTCCTGGTGGCCTCCGTTCTCTGTCTGATCGTCTCAGAATGGGTTCTGGCTGGACCCTAGGTTGCTCTTCTTGTTGCTGTTGGCGGGTCGATGGTCTCCGCCATATCGCCGATAGGCCACCAGCAAAGGTCAAATACCATATGTTGAACAGCCTCACACAAATAGGAATCCCCGTATGTGTTACTTTCTATCTCAGCTATTTAACCCAAAATTACATAAACCAGTTAATTAAACAAAAGCCAATTACTGAGGACTTTTTTTTTTCTCAACGACTATACACTTATGATTGTAATCAGGAATTTCATAATGAAGGTTGCTCATTAATAGTTCATTTCGGTCTCAAATTTTTTTTTTATTGGAAACATCAAAGCTTGCAAATATATGCATTTATCAACAAATATGCAACATAAAATTTTACTTAATTACATCCAAGTACGATTAGTCGTAAAGTTATTTAGCCAGTTACTTAGAACCAGTAAAAAAAACACGCATTAGGCTTGTTACCCGGGGGTCAGTAACCTAAGCGTATTTATCTTCTGAAAAATCATAAAATTGTTGATGAAATATCATCATTGTATAGGCATAAAATAAACATCAAGCGTTTATAGCCTCAAGAATGTTTGCAAATTGATTTCGTTTGATTGAGTAAATACAATCGATTTCTTACAATAAAACAGAATTTATAAGAGAACACCATCATTGTTGTAATAAATTAAACAATACCTATGTTTAAAGAGAAATATATAAATGATAAATCATAAAAACTGTCTATCAAAGCTTACTAGAATAACATCTATCATAGAAGAGAATAAAATAAATGTATTAAAAGTTTTGAGTGTTTCTCAATAAAAATTGATATATATATATATATCTTAAGAGATTGAGTCTTCTCTGTCAATGCTTTAAGAGATATTCATAAATATTTTTCAGCAAAACATCAATTTTTTTCAAATACCGATGACAAAAGTTTAAATTGAAAAACATCGAAGTTTTAAGAAATAAAGTTATTGTTTTAAACGTTTTAAGGCTTCAATTGATGCTTGAACCTCTAAAAAGAAACAAACTTAAAACATGTTTCTTACATGTAAATTGATTAGTCCGATTATCTATCAACTTTGTTGTCAAGGAATACTTTGATGTTTTACTTTTGTAGCCTTTCTATCTAAACCTGTTAAAAAGAAAACGCTCCCCTTTCGGGCAACTATTGGAACATAACATATTAATTTTATTCTAACAGAAATTTTTAAGTTCTATAAAACAAATTTTGTAGTATTTGCTGTTGTGGTCTGTACAGCGTGAAGTCACGATTAACAGCAAAAATAAGTAGTGGCCATACATGTTTGCTCTCTTAGGCTTAATTATGTAATATGGCTTAAATATTTAGGTGTTAAGTGGTCTTAAGTACAATGAAGGCGTTGAATTGTAAAGTTGACCAGCGACAGTAGCATTTGTTGCGATGGATTTGAGGTAGTCGTGAAACGGGAAATGGTTATACTGTAGCATGATCACCAAGTATGTTGTCACAGCTGCTGCCATCTAAAACCGACCATCAAAGCAGGTATTACATATATGCACAAACATATATATATATTATATATATAAGTTAATCGCCGGCGGTTAATTGATAAAAAGATAGTGACGAAAGAGGAAAATGCACCGACACACTCTGACTCCAGTAAAAGACTGCTTTATTGTGGAAGATAATCAGACGTACATACGATCATGGGTTGTTAACATTCCATGATCGTATTAGTATTTGACATAGTCAGGCCTCTGGCTTTAACTTATATATATATATATAATTGTACATAAATATTGGAATGAGTATTTTCAATACTAAGGCGAAAGTTGACCAGTTGTTGGAATTTTGTAATGCAAGCCAAAGGCATGTTTTAAGAAACCTTAAACTCAAGAAAATAAAAAAAATTTCCACGTAGTAAATAAGTGTCAACGACTGCTTTTAGCTGGAGTTCAGAGAGTTTGTGCAAGGCTTCAAAACGACAGGAGTAAGTCTGAAAACTAATCTATCTATCTAATTATTTGGGTTTGTTTCATCATTAGTGGAGAATTAAGTGAACCTTCCATGCTAATGGCCAGTTCATGCCTCATCGTCAAACAGGAGTTCAGAATGACATTGATGTCAATTTTAATTATTGTTTGTAATACTCCAAAATAAAAGATATTGAATATTATTAATGATGAAATCAACGATTTTAGTGTGATATTCAAATCTACGTAGTTGTAAATAGTTTTAATTACAAAGTAATTTATCATATAATTATCAGGGGATTGCTTGGAATTATTATTATATTCTGTCATAGGTTAAGCAAGTAGGATCTTATATAGTATTTTATGATTGTAAGTCAAACAATGGACTAGGAAATCACCAACATAGAAATATAGATAGGCACACGCATAGATGATTTAGACAAGTGTTATAAATACCAACGATCACACTTAATATGGTTACAGAAAACGAAACAATTCAAATAAAACAATAAATTTTGACTTCTCAAAATTCCACGTTTGGAAGATCTAGATTTTGATTTGGTTACTGTTCAGGAAACATGCAATGTAAAATATAATACTTTGTAAAAGGTAAGCTAAGCGCCTTCAGAATCGTGAGTGTTGTGTTTATGCAGTATCCTTGTTTCTCCTTCCCTCTTGTCACTTGTAAGTCAGGCAGCAAATGAACATTATTACACGTTAACCATGTATGGAGTCATGTTTTTAACCAGACAACAGTTCGCTCATGGTAATCTGCTTAACCATCGTATCCACCATCGTACTGTTAAAGTAAGGGTTAACTTAATTTAATACTAACGCCGGCTGACCGCCTTGTATAGCCACCAGCGTCAAAACACATTCAGCTCTTTTAATATTTGTAATACTTTGGAAATGAATAAAAAAAAGAAAAGATATGTTCGACCGGGATCGATCATTTTGTCCACAATTCGTCCAACAAATGTATATCGTGGCAGAAAGATTAAAAAAAAATTATTCAATATCCTTAATTAATAATTAAAAAATACTCTTATGGTACCTCTTATTAGGACCAGCTACTTGAACGTTAATAGGAATAGATGTGATTTTAAATTTAGAAAATGTATTTTGTGATGTAGAAAATCACAACACTTAGGAATATGCACGATAGATTAAATCGTTATTCTCCTAAAATGCCCTATAATCCAAATTATTACACTAAACTAAATATTACTGCTTGATGACGATAACACTCATAACTATTTTGTCTTGACTATTGAATTTTCTTCATATGTATAATGGTATAAACAGAATATATAAGTAAAGTATAAACAGAATTAGAATATTGAAATTAATTAGATGTAAATATTAGTCTCTGTCGGAAAAGGTTCTTGTACACGTCGAGGGTCACCAATTGTCGGAAAAGGTGTGAACAATTGTCGGGGGGCGTCACTAGGGGAGTGCCTGATCACTCTAGCCCTGGTGACAAGTGCGGATTGTTGTAGTTAATAACATGGACCATGTTCCATGTAGGCGTTAATATCTGACTCCATTTATTGATAGGGATGTGTCCCGACAAGACACTGTGTTCAGGATGAGGTTCAGAGGTTTATAAAGAATAAGACCAGTTTTCAGAGTTCGGGCGAGAGATCGGCAGCGTAATAGGTACTAGTCGTCAGAGGTCTGCTAGAGGCTGTGAGGCAAGGTGCCGTCGTAGAGGTGTGGATAGCGAGAGTAGATTAGCGGAAGGCTGAGTGGGCTTACTCCCAAGGGCCCGGGACCCTGGGCATATCGCGACTTTCGAGATGCAGAGACTAGAAAAGAGTGAAGAGTGAGCCTACCAGGGACCAGGTGGCCCTGGTGTAAGTGACAAGTCGTGCGGCTGTGGAGACTAAGAAAAAACAGAGTGTCTCAGGGCGAAAACCCCTTGATATAAATAACCCGTGCCCCTCCTTGCCCGTGAGGCGGAGCCTGTGTGCAGGTGGTCTGTTTTGTTATCCCTGGGTCCAAAAGGGTGTGCTTTATGGTTTCCCACCTCCCAAGCTACGTGACCAAACTGTTCCTGGCATGATTTTGTGACCGCTGGGACGTGACAGAAGGTCTATTCTAATAGGGGTAAGTGTGCTTGCCCTAGGTTTATTGCCGTACCCTCGATGTTATATGTCTACCTCTGCCGATCCCTCTATGATTTATTACCAGAAGTTACACAGATTTGCATTTCTATTATAATACATTATGAACCAGAGTGTAGGGTAATTTACATATATTTAGCTCTTCACTACAGTCTCTAAATAGGTATTTTATTTACATAAATTGGATTGGGGTATGGTACATTACTAAATA
Organism: Acanthosoma haemorrhoidale; assembly: GCA_930367205.1. Classification (NCBI taxonomy): domain Eukaryota; kingdom Metazoa; phylum Arthropoda; class Insecta; order Hemiptera; family Acanthosomatidae; genus Acanthosoma; species Acanthosoma haemorrhoidale. The sequence goes on from OV884013.1 coordinate 44,932,441, forward strand.
TTAACTCACCGTGGTTTTCAATGAGCGTATTAGGGATCAGTTTTCAACGGCGAACTTAAACTTTCTTTAAAACTTCTGCAGTCACTTGTCTAATTTTCGTTATTATTAACATATTCTAACTTGGACATGTCTATTGTACTTAAAAAAAAATGTGAGTGAGATAAATTAATTCACCTACCTAGGGTAATTATTAATGAAACTACAAAATTAGCAATTAACATAAAATAAAAATCTTCGTTAGTTCTTCATAAGATATGCGGACACATATTTCGGCATTTTGCAGCCTTTAGGAATAATATGTTTCTTACACATCACTTATCACTTATTGTGAATTAAATTCATTAAAATCATACTAGTTTAAGGTGTCTGAGTTTGCTATTGTTGTTTAATCAAACTAAACTTATCAATAACAAACGGACAATTTGTAACTTATTCTTAAACCTTGGAAAATTAGCCAAAATTTGAGATTTTGTTATAAATTTCCTTTTGTCTACTGTAAACCTCAAAATAATATCAAGGGCTGTTGCACAAATGATATTTTTTTTAATTACAAATTTTATTTGGAAGACCCAAGTGAGGGTGGAAGTATTCCCTTAAATGGATGATGGTAACTTACTGAGTGCAAGAGTGTATGATCAATGACGAAGAATTCACAGACTGTGAAGACAATCTCCCTTTTCATGGCAATATGAAGACGAAGAATTCTCTGCAAAACAAAAAAACGTAAGCATGTTGCATTTATATGAAAAGGAAAACAAGCTTCAATAGACGCTATAAAACAAGAATGTACTATGCAAAAACGAACTCCTTATATTGGATAATATGAATATTTTCATGATATCGAAAAAGTAATATTTTTCAAAACCTCTTTTGATTGATTTTATTCAGTCATCCAAATGGTTTCAACAGATATACTCTGTTATCTTCAGGCACATACAAAAAGCATTAACTATCATTGTTTCACACAAGTCAACAATAAATATTACTAATACAAATAGATAAAATTCAATTCATTGAAATCTGCGAACCCACGCCCGAGCTAAGTGTACCCTTCCCAAATTACAACCAATGAAAAAAAGATAGTCGTCAAATTACTAACTGCAAAAACAAGAAAATGATAAAACTAAAACTACACGCATAAAACTAAATGAAATATAATGTAACCATCTTATATTATATTAACTTAGCATATTAGGTATTCTAGGTATTAGTCTATTCTAGCTTGATTATGTGTGTGCAATAAATAAATTGTGTTTTTTTATTAGTTTTGTATAAATATTGTACCTTCATTGTTATATTACGCGAAAAGTGTTGATTATTTTTTTTATTATATATCATACCCTGAAGAAGAAGAGTATATGCGTTGGAAGCGCTCACAATGCTGAATAAAAAAAACTAAAGAAAACGTTTTGAAACATAGATGATCAATATACTTACGTTTTTCGAAAGCTCATTATTTCTGCCGTTTGTCATTAATTGATATAGTATTGTGTTAAACTCTTTGGCCTACAAAATTATTAAGTAAATAAATTAAACAAATTAATGCCTTTAAGTCAGTTGGAAATGAATGCTCTGTGACAAGTATCCAATTCTTATATCGAGCCGAAAAACCAACCTTGGCAGATGTTGCGTTGCAAACCATCGCTAAAGTAATCGCAACTGTGAGTCCACCAGTCCCCCAAAAAAACGCCCAAACGTTTAAAAGTTTATGTATCCCGCCTTCACTGAATATTATGTAAATTATATTGGAAATTTCATCAACAATTTGGAAGAAGCAAACCATAAAAACGATCACCAGCTGAACCCCGAAGATAGTGTTTATTCTGTAGACCTTGACAAATAGTAATTAGCATTGATAATTGATTGGAAATTTAGAAGTAGAGATATTGAAAATACCTGCCAGTAAATTTCATTGTAAGCTTTGCAACACAATTCGACCGTTTCATAGTTCTGTTTGCGACTCTTGCCGTTTTCAGTTTTCAAGGTGATAAGACAGCGGTTGAGATATAAAAGAGAAACCTGGACGGAATGAATCAAGACGCAAATGCAGAAAACATCCATCTGCATTAGAAAACTTATCCAAGTTGTGTGAAATAAAAAAAAAAGTTTATTTTCATCTAGTAAGTTGCATGTATAGAAGTGATGAAACCCTCCCACTATGACCAAGGCAAACATAAATATGTGATATATTGGGTAGCGGAGAGACGGCCCAACGAAGATCAATCGTCTTGTGCCAATCTTAGAAAAAAGACTTTCCAAAAAACTCAAAGAATTCATCAACTGGCGAATAGTACCGATATGTACAATCTGAAAGAAGACGTTCGCTATTTGTCTAAGATCGAGGAGTAAGAGCCTAGCAATTATTACGAATTTAGCGAAGTTGGTGAGACCATTACTCATTTCAATTCCATATTCAGAGTAAATTTTGAAGGAAGTAAATAGAGAAAATAAGGAGTTGAAGGCGAGGAGATGAGGTGAGATTACCCAACGGCCATCGACTTCTGTAATAATGAAGCTTGTAAAGAACCTACCCAAGTATAATAGCAGCTTCACTACCTCTAGCTGCTGGTACTTCCGCTTTAAAAAAACTACAACCAACCTACCCATCGCTGACTATGTTGACAACTGTTGACCAACAATTCCCACAAACTGACAGATCGATCGATGTTTCTTTAATGATATGCTTTAATTCGAATCCATTAGTCCTTTATAGTTCAGGGTCCTCAGGAAAATAACTGTCGGAAAAGGGTAAACAATCATGTCGAGGTCACCAATTGTCGGTAAAGGTCAACAATTGTCGGAGGTCAACAATTGTCGGGGGGGGGGGCGTCACTACGGGAGTGCCTGATCACTCTAGCTCTGGTGACAAGTGCGGATTGTTGTGGTTAATAACATGGACCATGTTCCATGTAGGCGTTAATATCTGACTCCATTTATTGATAGGGATGTGTCCCGACAATACACTGTGTTCAGGATGAGGTTCAGAGGTTCATAAAGAATAAGACCAGTTTTCAGAGTTCGAGCGAGAGATCGGCAGCGTAATAGGTACAAGTCGTCAGAGGTCTGCTAGAGGCTGTGAGGCAAAGTGCCGTCGTAGAGGTGTGGCATTGAGAGTGTGGACCAGTGGAAGGTCAAGTGGGCTTACTCCCAGGGCCCCGGGGCCCTGGCGTATTGCGACGAGTGATGGCGGCTATCTGGATGTAGAGACTAGAAAAGAGTGAAGAGTGATCCTACCAGGGCCAGGTGGCCCTGGTGTAAAGTGACCAAGTAGTGTGGCTGTGGAGACTAAGAAACAGAGTGTGTTTTCAGGGCGAAACTTACTGATATAAATATTGTACCCCCCTCCCTCGTGGAAGGCGGAGTCTGTCTGCAGGTGGTTCTTTATTATCCCGTTGGTCCAAAAGGGTGTGCTTTATGATGTCCCACCTCCCGAGCTACGTGACTAAACTGTTCCTGGCATGATTTTATGACCGCTGGGACGTGACTAAAGGTCTATCTTAATAGGGGTAGGTGTGCTCCCAGGGTTTTATGGCAGGACCCTCTGTCACTTGTTTACATCTGCCGATCCTTCTATGATTTATTACAAGAAGTTTAAACAGATTTGCATTTCTATTATAATACCTTATGAACCAGAGTGTAGGGTAATTTACATATATTTAGCTCTTCGCTACATAACTGTTCCTAGATAGTACTTGAAACTGTAAAATTATGTCTTTGTAATAGTTTAACATAATTATTAAAAGGTAATTATTATTTGTTATTATTAATTAAAATAATTCAAAGGAAATAAACTGTTCAACAAAAATAGAAGCGCACTTTATCTACAGTGAAAATATAATATTTGATTCGTAATAGAATTATTTTGGTTTTCAATTCTTCTTTGACTAATGTTAAACGTTTATCAGTAATAAAGGGCTTTAGCCGACTCGAGGATACTATGTATGAAGTCAACGTGGAAACACTGTAGGCTCAAGTTAGTTTGTAAGCTAGGCGTAAGTTAGTTTTAGGTCTATATATAATCCTCTATATATAATCCAAAGGTGAGCCTCATCGCCTGGTTCTGTTGCATTGTGTAGATTCTTTTAACCATGTAGCGACCGCTAACTACATAAGTTAAATCACCCTATACTCTATTGCATATATATTGTAATAACAAGTAAAATAACATGAACTAAATGTATTGTAAATCATTGTAAAGTGTTAAGCAATAAAACTCGGAAGCCAAACAGTCATAAACGGGAAAGGGTCGCCGGCTGGCAGTCATAAACAGTCATTAACATGAAAGGGTCACCACCTGGCAGCCATAAACAGTCATAAACTTAGCGACCCTATTAGGCCCTCTATACCTCCAGGGATTGCCCCGGGTCGGGTCAGCAGGCAGCAGTCACGAGCCACTCTACCGGTCACGCGCCTCGTGTCAGGTATGCGCGGGAACCGCCGCCGAATCAGACCCTCGCAGCCTCCCGGCAGGAAGTAGAAGCGATATTTAACCCAGGGCTTCTGGCCCTGTAAAGCAGTCTCCTTACAGACTCTCTGGCGACCTGTACCCGTGACGCTCTTGGTTTCCGCTCGAACTCTGAAAACTTGATTTATTCTTTATGAAAACCTCTGTACCTCTTCTCTTGAACATAGTGCATTGTCGGGGCACATACCTATCATAAATGGAGTCAGATATTAACGCCGTCCTGGAATGATTGTCCAGATTATTAACTCGAACAATCCGCACTTATCACTAGGGCTAGGGTGGTCAGGCACCTCCCTGGGGACAACCCGACAAACCATAATCCGCTTTTGTTAGTTAGAATTCAGCTGTGAAAATGCAGTGAACATCATAATTGATGACAATAGAAAAGACAATCCAACTGACTTATTAATTGAAGAAGTCAAGGAGGAACTAGCTGAGCCTTCAAGGGTAAACAAAACAAAAGTTTTTTAAAATTTTAAGCTTTATTGTTATTATACTAGATAAATAAGTTATTGTATTTCTTCTTTTTATTTTGTATTACTATTATACTATAACTATACTTATAATATCTACATTACACGTATTATTTTTCATAAATGTTGGTTGGCTTTGCAGAAAGAAAGTCTTTATACTTTTACCCCTTACTTATATTCAAATTAGCATAAATTTTCACTTTATAGCTTTTCAGAGCTGTATATCCCACTTGTTATCAGTCCAAGACAGTAATTTATTATGTAAAACTTGTAGGGAATTTAAGGTCCTACAACTTTTATTTAAAATATTTGTCACTTACGACGTACCGTTGAGGAGATATAAGTATAAAACTCGAAGATAATTTTGAAAAAGTAGCATTTTTACGACAATTAGGCAAGTTTGGTGTTGCGTAATTCTTTACATACTTGTTGTACAAAAAACACCTTGCATACAAATGTTGTAGTAAGTTTTACAATCTACAACTTTTCCCTCTAAGATTCATCGGTAAAAAAATATGATCGAAAACGACCGAAATTTTAGATTTTTAGATTTAGTTCATTAAAAAGTAAATCCAGTGTAATTTACATTTAATTGTTGGTATCTAGTGAATAACATTGTTAGAAGTTTAATAAAGGATACGTCAACAGCATCTATCCTCTGGAATACTGTGAGTAACTTTTAGCATTTGACCTATAAATGCAAAGCACTAGTGGACTTAACTATATCCCTGAGCATTCATTTATCATTGTCCATTGCCCATCATTGACTTTTCCTTGCTTTTTGGCTTGTTGAGTAAAACTTGTCTACAAGATTAGGAAAAACATTTTTCTTTTATTGTCCTTGAGTGATGAGCCCTTAGTTTTTAGGAATCCGAGTCATCTATTCTCCCCTATATCCCGAGATTTTTTCTAGGGAAATTATATGATCCTGGCTCTGTCGTTGTGGTCTGAAGGCTGTTGGTTTCTCCTATATATCTTCTTCGATGATCTTTCACATTATGTCTTTCTGAAACCTCGGAAGGACTTTTTATATCATTTGTGATATGTCTGTTATTTGTTATTGTAGAAAGTCATCGGTTTCCTCAGGCTGCTCTTCTGATTTGTCCTTTGTTTGTTTAATTTCTGGATTCCTGTTTAGATTCTAGTCTCTAATTGAAAATTTATTATTTAAACAAAATTTCCTTTTGGGTTTTCAAATTAAATATCTTGATATTGTGATTATTATTTGAAGTGACGCTGCTAAAACGAAGTTGCTGTCATCATCCAATGCTTCTTTGGGTCCATTACTGGACTCTCCTTCAAAGCACCTTTAACTTGATTTTTCATTCGATTCAATGATACTACCCCATGGTTAAGTAAATACTTAAGTAAACCTACATTAAGTAAATAAACATTTTAAAAAAATGTGGGACTATTAATCAAATAGTCATTAATACATTGTTGAACAACACAGTTTGTAATAGAGTACTAGATATGTACTGCCTAAGAAAGCAGGCAAGTAATTGATGTATTTCAAACAATGCAATCGTCAAAGGCCTGTAATCAACGCCTGGATTAATGGAGTGATAACGCTATCGAACAGTCTTCGATTCGACAAGGCACATCAATACTAATGACTGTAATTTTCCTCATATTAAGACGTCTTTCTGAAGTTCCACTTTGATATTATGAAATTCTACGACTATCGACTTGCCTAAAGAATTCTTTATTTGTTCTCGCTTTCTCAGGTCAGAAGATGAGGCTGATGACAGTAGAGTGCAACAGCGGCTTCGATGCCATCCGCGAGATCTGCAGGGTACCTTCATCGGTCGCTGCGTTCCCGTTCGAGGTGCGCCGAAGTGAGATCACCCTATCTAAAGTACGCTTGCTGTGCGGCGTTGCTCTGCTCTGCGTGCTTTCTGTTCAGGCCAGCGTGCTTCTCCGCAACCCTTCCGGCTTCTACATGTCCCCTCCCCTTGTCTACCTTATCTACTGCGTGGAGCAAATCAGCGTTAAAGTCACACTGTTCATCAGCATAGTCTGCACGGTGAGAAACAGGCGGCTTCTGAAGGAGATGGTACAACTTTTGGCCCAGGTTGAAGAGTCACTCCACGAGCACGGGCTCTTCTGGACAGTACAGGTTGACTATACCCTCGACGCCGTTGTATTTGCCTACTTGCTCTGCGTCCTCGCCCATCACGCGTCTTTGAGGGACAACAATATATGGACTTATTCTAAAATGATGACGTACTACCTTACGATGGCACTGTTGTACATCGTCTCGGTACTGTTCAGGCGGATTGTCTTGTTGATCAGCACAGGATTCAGGACTATACTGAACTGCCTCAGTAGTAGCAATGGAAGCAAGAACAAGTATTACATGATAAAACAGACAGAAAAAATGATCATAAACTATCATAAGCTCTACAATGTCTCCAGGTTATTGAATAAAATCTATTCACCACAGATCCTTTTACTCATCTTCAGTAGTTTTCTTATTTCTACTGGAAATATTTATTTTCTCTACCACTCGCTTTCTATTGAAGAAGGATACGGGGAGAACATTTTAAGATTTTCATGGCTGGCATTCTACTCGGCAATTTCCATCATTATTATATGGCCGTGTACAGTAATTGATAAACAGGTAAATATTTGTCTAATTTATTTCCCCCTACCCCCATATGTTTGCTTTTATTGTTCTATAAATTCAAATAAGTGAATAATAATAATATATAACGTAAATTATTTCGTCGTGTAGCTAATTGGACCGCAAGCACCCAGAGTCAATAGAAATATTGGAAAATTAAACTCCTTTAATATTATTTTAATTAAATTGTAACTAAAAAAAATGTTAATATAATTTGATTTTAATAACAAAAGATAAACATGTTACATTCGTAATTGCAGGGCCGGCGAGAGCGGTCGTGGGCCCGGGACTGAGCAAACCCGGGCCCCCTTTACATTTTCATGTTACTAAACATTTTGTTCCTTGGGACAGAGGTTAACTGAAAATTAACATTAAGATTTACTTTGTATTCTTTATTTAATTTAAAGCGTTAAATTCACACGGTATTAAATAGTACATGTAGTTAGATACAAATACTATAACCGAAAGAACTGTGACAAAACTTGAGTGAGTACAACCATAACAATATTTTGCCTTAGAGCCCTGGGGCTCTGGCCCCCTTTCCTAGCACTCTCTTTGGCCATGCGTAATTGTTACTCTATTAGTTGAATATTGATAATCAATCTTGATAGGGAAGTTAATCAAGAAAACGGAAAGTATTGACAGGTATATCAATTAGAAAAGCTACGACAAACAGCAATTAGCACTGTTGATGTAGAAACTGACCAGTCATGGATGAAGTGACAGCCAAATTTGAATCGATGGTCAGGAGGATTCACTTGCTCCCGTCACTGCTTGCTGTATTTCCTTTCAACTTCCGAGAATGCCGCTACGGGCGAAGTTATCTTCTCCTGCTGTTGTCAGTACTCCTCAAGACGTCATTGGCCTGTCAGGCGATCGCGCACTTGATCTATCCTCCTATAATAACAAGGGGTCTCTCAAAGTTTTACAAATTCTTCGTTATTGGAACCTTTGAATACAGTTTCTTTGTATCATGCGTCTCTTATATCAGAGTATTCACCACGAGGGATCTCATGGATTATACCTTTCAACTGATGCACAAATCCGACTTGGCTGTGTGTGGATTCTGTGAGATGCCCAACTACACTGCAGGCATTCTTCAGGACGCTCTCATTCTCGCACTATTGGCTCTGCCGACAACGATTCGCTTCCTGGACTTGAAAAGGCTGGATTGGGCCATCGCCATAGAGCAGATCTACTTGACTTGGGTGAACTTTTCTATCTACCTCTCAGTGGTACCTTTTCTGCGATTGGTCAGCATCCTAAGAAAGAGGTTTGTCGTTCTGCAGAGTATCCTCTTCAAGTGCGTAGAGCGAAAGCGGAGGACTGTCGAGATAGAGATGTTGATAGTTTTACACACCGGATATTGCGACGTTTGCGATTTGGTCAACGACTGTTTCTCCGTACAAATCCTGCTCGTGTTTACTGTCGCCTTTCTCAACATTGCTACCGGCTCTTACAAATCTATAACTGCGTACATTGTTGGGCAAGGGATGTCAGTGATTATACTTAAGGCCTTTGTGTGTTTGGAATACATCATATGCATCTTTGCGATCACGGCTGCCTGTGAAAACACATCCGATGAGGTTATTCTCCGTACAACTACGTATTGCTCTAAATTATTGTTTAAGTCCTTTTAAACCATATATGGATTTTTTGGGGTTATTGGCTATAGGCTGATGAAAGAGCGATGTTAGGTTTGTATCAAATTTATTAAAAGTTTCGGCATCCAATCCATGTAAGCATCATGATAGTAGGACTTGAAGATGTGGATAGACACGTAAATTTCTTGAGCCGCACTGACGGCACATACTAGGACGAGATGCAGACATACAAGTGGCACTACGGTTTTAGTATTATCTGTAGTAAGAGTTGTGAAAGAGTAAATATCACTAATCACTTGTGGGTCCAAGATTTAGTGTTGTACTATTTCGTTTGTTAATAACTATTAGTCATTAATTGGCCTTTACTGAAGCTAAAGTTCAATTTAATAGATTGATCCCGTGGTATATAGTTGACACGAAATTAGAAGTTTGAGATCCACTTTACATGGCAAGCCCTTTTGCCACTTTGCACACTACTTCTGTTTTATCCACGTGATACCTTTACTTAAATAATGTCAATCATAAGCAATAAGCAAATTAGTGATTATTCCCCGCCCGCCCGTATGTGTCAACACCGCGCCAAGTAGCCCCTTCATCCCATGCGTCTAATTTCCTGACGGCGACTAGATAGTTGCACAATTACTCGAGGTAATTAACGGATTCTTTACAGTTCCCAAAATGATTTTATATATTTTTGAGGTATTGTTGATTTCTTCAAAATCAGAAATACTTACGTTTTCGTATGTCTGCATTTGTCAATGTGAGGCCCCGTTTTAACTCATAACAATAACAAAATATGGGCATTTCCATAAAACGTGAGTAAATGTCATTAATTAATTAGTTGGTATTCAAATAAAAGTACTCAAAAGTGTACATCACTACTATTAACGAGTCCGAAACAGCCAAAATTGATATTACCAGCACACTGAAATGTCCGTGGTGCTGCCGAGAGCGTTCGTTAATAGTAATACATGCCTAATTTTGTGGGGTGATAGAGAAAAATACCTCCATTAACAATTTAAACACGCAACAAGAAAGAATACCTATATAGTGTATGAAGGGTTTTGATGCCCCAAAGATTCTAAAAATAAAAGCTACCATATAAAGAATAATTAATAGAGAATAATAAATTTATGATTAAAAAATAAATACTTTCCTGTCAAATCAGGATTAAATATGGAAGAAATTAATAATAATAATTCAACATCCTGACGCTTTCTAATCTATTTAGTTTTAGTTTTTCTTTATTTGTTTTCATGATGCTGATTTTATTTGTAGCTTTGTGGAACTATCATGCTAAATATCATGACTCGACACAAACTACGAGTACTGGTTTGGTTAAAGTTGTGAACACGATAATATTGACAGTTTTGGTAATAGTAGTTTGAAAAATCAAAACAGAAAATAACGCACTGTTATATGATATATTTATATATATTTACTCCTAGAAAATTTAAGTATTCCATCACTTAATGTTTTGTTACAGGCCAAAGACTTTAACACTCTATTGTATCAGTTGATGATCGATGACAAAACCAACGAATTATCAAATAACGTGAGTAATGTTACAGGGTTGTGTTATTTTTAATTTTTTATTTAAATATATGATTGTGGAAGAAATTGGCTTAAGTAGAATACAATAACCAGAAGAATGGTATCTGCCTGTAACCTAGGCTATCAAAACCACCAATGACAACTGTTTTGCAGACGTCTAATGTCCTCCAAAATTAAACAATATAGCATTTTAAACTAAGACCTGACTTAAAACCAAGTTAAAAAACGTTAAGGAGCCCCAGAGGAGACACACAACAGGCATCAACCACCAACCACCGCGAGCTGCTCTTGGGCACTTAAGTTGGGCGATTAAGTAGCCATGTGATGATCAGAGACTAGTCTAGGTTTTACTCACCAGACTCACCAACCACTCAATGGGCAAGCATCGTTGTAGCACCTAACAAACCCAGTGCTTAACACTTTGACCCCACCACCCTTCCCGCATCGGTGGCAATAGATTGTCAGGGAAAATTAATTTAATTAAGATTTTTTTGTTAGATGTAAGTTAATTATAAGTTTTATGATTCATAAGGTGATCCCCATCACCTTTTAACCTTTGTGTAGTAACAGAACAAGTTCAATGTGCATTTCATTGCAATATATTAATAATATTTGATAATATAAATTATATAAAATATAGGAACTACAGTACATATATCATAAATACGCTGTAAATCATGATTTGTTGTTTTTAATATATACGAGGGTGGTCTGAAAAGTTTCCGACCTAACAAAGAGACAAGACGTTTTTTCAGAATTTTTTTTTTAATTTTTCAACATAGTCTCCTTGTAACTCTACACACTTCTCCCAGCGATGCTCCCATCTCTGCAACCCGTCCAAATAGTACTCGGCGTTTTTCTCTCCAAAATAATCGTTCACGAAGGTGATTGCCTCTTCATTTGACGAAAATCTCTGTCCTACGAGCGCAATTTTTAGATGAGGGAACAAAAAGAAGTCGCTTGGGGCTAGATCTAGTGAGTAAGGTGGATGGTCAAGCAGTTCAAACCGTAATTCATGGATTTTCGCCATGGCAACCACTGAGGTGTGAGACAGTGCGTTGTCTTGGTGAAACAGGATTTTCTTTTTCTGCAAATGTGGCCGTTTTTCCGCAAGTTCTGCCTTCAGCTTGTCAATTAATGATGCGTAGTATGCTCCTGTAATGGTTTTTCCTTTTTGAAGATAATCGATTAAAATAACTCCATGACCATCCCAAAAAACAGTCGCCATCACTTTCCCAGCCGAAAACAGTTGTTGCTTTTTTTGGAGCCGGTTCCCCCTTTGCATGTTCATTCGAACACGTTTTTGGTCTAACGTGAGCAAACGCGGCACCCAACGCGCGGACAGCTTTTTCATCTCTAAATGTTGATTTAATATGTGACAAACACGTTCTTTTGACATGTTCATAACCTCTGCTATCTCTCTGACTTTAATTCGGCGGTCGTCTAGCACCATTTGGTGAACTTTGGCGATGTTTTCGTCGGTAGTTGCAGTTTTTGGACGTCCCGAACGTTCATCGTCTCCCAAGCTCTTATGACCCCGAAATTTCACTGTGGTAAATGATGGTGCAGAGTCCCCATACACAGAATCCAACTCATCTTTGATTTGCGTAGGCGTATTGCCTTTCAAAAACAAATATTTAATGACAGCTCGATACTCGATTTTGTCCATTTTCATAAAAACACTCACATCGACTCACTCAAACGACTGTTACACAACAACTGCGCGTCCAAAATGGCTAAAACTTTGGTGAGTAACGGTCAACAGATGAACAACGAAATTCACTAGCTTTTATTTACGACTGCTGCTATCTTCATATTGAGGTCGGAAACTTTTCAGCCCACCCTCGTATGTAAATAGTAAAATTAATTTTGTAACAAGGGGATATGAAGGGAGGAGGGCTCTTGACGTTCATTCCTGCGAGGTTAAACATGGCAAGAGAAAGCACACTTACGGTTCACTAATTTTTACAGTATTTTTGTACAGGTCTACAGAATTTTTCGACCCAATAAGACAACCCTCGGAAAAATCATAGAGTAATTTTTCAGAAATAGATACTATTTTCATGGAACCTATTAAAAATATCTCACAGACCTCAATGATACTGAATTACATGATAATATAATTATGAATTATATGATACTGAATACTCATATTAAGATCTGTGGCTTTGCCATCTAATTATGGGTAGTTAACGAGTTGATGGTAAGGGAATGTGTGGATGACCAACAGACCAACAGCGACACCAATAAGAGAGATAATGGGCAGAGTCTTTCGGCGTTGTCTTGACGTTGGAGAAAGACAGATTGAGATTGAGTGGGCAGCCAACTTAAACAACTTGGAATAAGACGAGGGAAAGATAATAAATCTTACCTCCACATCGAATATTTAAAAAAAAAACCACTGATGGAAATAATTTGCAAAATTAGAATTCAGTACTAACCTGTATATAAAATGATTTAAGTGGATGAATTTAGTTAGGTTATCGGCTTATGTTGATGACTAAAAAATGTAATTCCTTAACTTACCTCTACCCTCTAGCCCTTGCCACCTGATGCTGAAATGCATAGTATTATAAACACCACCCATAAATAAATGAAAACATAAAATCAATCTTTCAACTCTAAAAATACATTTACTCAAATCTTCACGGCTAACGGAGCTCCCAATAAAGATAACTGAAATCTGAAGTGAAGATTTATTTTTGGTTTTTTATTTCAGAAAAAGCTGCGGCTCCACATTGCAATGAAGAGAGAAGTTGTGTTCACAGCTTATGGCTTTTTCAACCTTGACTACACATTAGTGCATTCGGTGGGTTTGATGTTTGTACGATTTTTTTTCTATACATCAGATAAATTACCAAATGTCTATGACTTTAAACGGCTTGGGATTTTAATCTGAATTAATTCGTACTGTTTACTGGTAATGATTAAAGATATTCTAAGTTGCAAGAATTCAAACCTGCATTAACAATAAATGATAATGTACCAAACTCCTCTGTCCTGATTCCCACTTTAGCCTATCTATAATTTAAGCATATTTAAAAAGCTAAAGATTTTTTAATAAATTCCAGATGATTGCGGCGGCCACAACTTACCTGGTTATCTTGATTCAGTTTGGGGAGCCGACAGTGAATAGTGCTCCAACCGCCCAAGCGGGCTACACCCTGCTTGCCAACACCACTCATAGCCCTCAGATTGTTACAACTGAATCCTAGATATATCCGAACAATTTTTTTTAGTGAATTTTCGATTATATTTGTATGTAGATAAGTTTAAATTGTACTTCTAGAACAATGAAAGAAATCAATTGATTAACATTATAATTTTTACATTTAACCTCTTTCAAATTCCAATACAAAGCTCTTAATATTTAATTTATTAATACAACAAAAATAATACCAGATAATATCTGCTATCAACAAGTGTTGATTATTCTTATCATCTGATGATTGCACATTGGCGGTACGTGGCGTGATGTATCCTATGAAATAATGAAATTTTGCTGGCTGACTCTGTACTTAGCATGTATTTATTTTCGCATGAGTATCACTAATTATAATATATAAGTAAATAATCTCAAAAGCAACAAGCGCTTGATCACTGGATAGAGTACAATTAGCTACAAAATTGCCAAGATGTCTATGCTTTTCAAACTTTTTCCCTTGATTGTTATTACACTTTTATTAGTGTATATTTTTCGCTACACTGTCTTCTTCCGTAGCATGAGACTTCTTCTGAGATTTTAGCATCTTTACAGGTGCTAGGGAATAGGATTTCTTTAGGGGCCTCTAAAGATTTAACGGAGGACAAACATATAGCAAACAATTGGACACTCCTGGAGAAAAGCCAGAAGTTAACACCTGCCTGTTTGCCAAAGCGTGCGCCATGCATTCAAAGCATTATACCATGTACACCGGTAATTTCAGAGCGTGGATCATAGAAATATCATCAGCAAGTTTCCTCGTCATTCAAGCGGTCTTGAAATAACTCGTCCATTGCTTCGTGACATTCTATTTTACTAGCTATTCGCCGAATGGATTCACTTCAGTTAGGAAACTTTGCTTCCCAGCAGGCTCAATTCTGTTCAATTCAAATAGCATTTCACGTGACTTCGTGCTTTTCATGTGATTTTCAAAAAAATTCAAACATTCTGCAGCTGCAGGAAATTTTCAATTAGGATGATTTCGGTTTAAATAATTTAGCCTTACTTCAAATTTAATAATTTTACCAACAAACCTGTAGGAAATTAGGCAGGAGGCGTCTATATTTATGTTCTACGGTAGTTGTTGTAATAATAATAATTTTCATTAAATAGGATTCTTTTTTTCTAAAGAAGTTTTATACTTGATATCACTTTCATAAATTATTTTCGGTCAATAAAATAAAGAGGATTAGACATTCTAATGTCTGTTATTTCTATACTGCCCTATCAGTTATTTCACCGCCGATAATGGACGATCTGTTGTATGCTAATGTTGTTTGAGGAATCGACCGAACGTAGTAAGAGTTGCCTGCCAATTGTTACGAAATGGGCGAGTTGGTGCCAAAAGCTTTGGTATCTGCTTTCATTATTTCCAAATATTTCGATTTCTTCCCACTTAAATTATATTACGAACGACAAGAAAGTACTATTTTATGCGATACTGTTAAAGTTTATTATCAGCAACATTTTGGCTAAACTCTTAGAAGGAATCAACAACGCGTACAGAAAGGCGACCTCTAAGTTTGTCATTATTTTGACCAGTTACATTACAACGATATTTATGGTACACAATTTCTTAATTTTTTGCATCTTCTTGCGAATATTAAGGTTCATCTCGCTGCTGTTCAAGTATTCCGAAACCGAACGCACCTTTGCCTGGCTGTCAAACGACCGCTAAGACACAATCTGCGATTACTTAATGCTGCTAGTAACCCTCTTCCACGTTGGAATCCGCTTTTTGGAAGCCAAAGACCCGTTCTAGTACATCAGCTGTGCCTATATGGAGTATCTATGATACTTGTGCAGCCTTTCATGGCAGTACTCAAGAAACTCCTTGAGGTTCCGTGGTTTGAGAAAGCTCTGTTGTTTTTGGTGTGCAAGACATTCAAAACAAAGAATCTTCTATCCAGGACAAGGAGACAAGAAGAGATCACTGAGCTGTTCGACTTGCTTTGTTTTACATGCCAAACCCTCAACTCCTTCTTCTCTCCACAGCTGGTGTAATAGTTTACAGTAACTTTTATCATCGTCGTTAATTTCATCTGCGACATTCCTGTAACAATACCTCATGGAATCAATAATATACAAATCTTAACGAAATTTACAGTACTGGCAAAGGATTGTGTTTTATTAACTGAGAGTTGCCAATCAATAGCTGAAGATATTACAAGTATAATTATAATTACAGTACAATATAATTAAGTATAAGATATTTTTTTATGTAATTGTTGATAATCATCAAATAATATTAATGTTAAAACTTCGCTTTGTATGATATGTGCATTAAACCACCAGATATTATCTTCAGATTTCTGCTCTCTCTACAAATGAACAAAGACTAGAGAGTGGTCTGAAGAACTGAAATCTGCAGCTCTTGCCTTTACAATAATGTTCGAAGATTAATTATTGGTTAAAGATAAATAAGAGTGACACTGAAACCTGGCGCTTCGGATATCCGTCAGACCGACCCAGTCAACTAGTGCTATTTATTCCCTTAGGAGATCTCATCCACTGTTTCAAAACATAGCCAATTGCGGGATGTGGTCGGAGACAACAACTATGTAGTTGTTATATATACCTGAATTAGGTATATATTATTACGATATTTATTAATCATATATTTTAATTATATATTTTTTATATAATTTATATTTTATTCTTAATCTTTATATTTAACTTTTACTTTTATCTTTAAGGTTCTGTTAATAAAAATAGGATAATTCTGGCAAAAGGAATAATTGTTTATTTACCCAAATTCATTCAATTTAATATACAAATAGTTACGTACGTAATAAAATTAACATATAACATGATACTGGCCAGTGTTTCTTTGTTGATAATCTTCGATGCGTCGTCTTCTTGGTGTGGTTCGCATTGCGTCTTCTATTGTCTTGAGCGTCAGTGAAAGAGTGCGTGATCTTGTCTCGTGGCCGGGGTCGGATGTAAGTGCCCCACAAGGCAGTAACCGTGCCTAGGCTAGCGTCCCTCCTGGTGCTTCCTTGTCCTCTGCCGGGTCAAAGATGAATGAGTCTGTCTTCTTGCTTCTCGGTATTCCTATCTCTTCGCTGTCATCTTGATCTCTTGACCTCTTTGGTTGTTCGATCCTCTTTGGCTCATATATGATTACTTTTCTTGTTTTGACGTTATTAAAATAAATTATTTATATTTAATTATTGGTATTATTTTTATTATAAATATTAATGGTGGATTCAATGCAACGAATAGTGTTCAAACATTCATGAATCGTGTTCCACCGTTCATTTATGCCCGCTAATTTTGAGTTTATATCAAAAACACCATCCAAAATCAACACATCAAAATATCACAATATTTTATCTGAATGAAAACTTTATCTTCTGATGTTGATGCTAACTGTTTACACTGGTATGTTATGGTTCATTATCTTACCATAAAAATCTATACCTACAAATGACGTTGAAGAGGGAAATGACAATCACAGCATATGGATTTTTTTTACTCTCTCTTACTGTTTCGTGCTTTTGGTATGTGAAGCGAGATTCGCAAGCTCTACGATGTTCTATGGTCAACAATGGCCCTGATGCTGGTCTCTGAGGGTTTAAATTCACCTGAGGAGGCCATCTTCTAACAGTTTCTTCATATATTGCTACTTCCCGAGTTGTACAAAGAAGTTGACCAGTCTCAGTTGCAGTTGAAAACCGATTCTGAAGCATGTGTAGTACAATAAACTCAACAATAATAAAACCTTTTGCTAAATTTTTAGTGATCAGTTATACAAGCAATCAAAATAGAAATTTCTGTATAATTTTTTTAAATAAATGTTTTGAATATTAATTTGGGTTTTCCTTTATATTTGTAGCCCTGTATCACTATAAACGTTTAATATTAATTAAAAAAGAATTTAAAGCTAAAATAGTTCTATTAGGAAGCAAATATTTTTCTTAGTGTGCCACTTTTTATGTGAGGCAGTGTATTTCACCCGATTTCGCCTTCCAGTCTGTTTGTTGCCAAATATTTTGTTATAGGTCATCTACCATCCTTCAGGATCTCCCAAAGATTTTGATATTATCAATGTGTCCCAGGATAGTGGTGATAAAATATGATATTCATAATCTTAGGACAAAGTTCCTGTAGAAAAAAAAATTGCTCGCACATAAATAAAATTAATATTTACAGTATTATTCCCTACTTATCGTAGTGTAAATAAAATATAATAATAAAATCAAAAAATATAATAAAGTAATGTGTAAGATTATTTATTTATGTTTTATTCCCTTGATTATTATTATAAATAAATCTCCTATATACTATTGACATACATATCCTAAAATAACTCACAGTCAGGATAATGTACTTAAAAATATTGTTCCTGTAAAAAAATTACAGATGATGTCAGCGGCCACAGCGGTGGCCCTAATTCAGTTTTGAGATCTTAATATCAATTATCCATTGTGACAGTAAGATTGTCACAATGGATAATAACTACACCTCTATCTCAACACGAAGAGCCAGATGTCTGTTACAACTGCAGTGTAAGGATATACAAACACTGATTTGTTTTTGCTAACATCATGCTTGTATAATAAACTAAGCAACAAAAACGTTTATTTTACCTTTTTATCATCAAACCTACAAATTTTCTTTTGTTTTGGAGCTTTCCATACAATTTGTCCCAATTGTCGGAGATGTAACAACTTTGTTGTTTATTAAGAAACTAAAACAAGGTAATATATCTCTACAGCCACTGTACTCACTCATCAACAGACATATATCACTAAAAATCACTTGTACTACATAACATAACATTAAGACAATCATATTCCTGATACTCACTTATATCTGTTCTTTATGGTACTGGACTAGCAAGTCCTTGCAAATGCTACAGAACAGGATAGCCCCTCTAGCACTAGGAGTGCCTCCCTGGTTTGTCATAAATTCCCAAATTCATCTATAATTGGGAATACATCCAATTACTACAAATAGAAGAACATACAAATAGGTACTAAGATGGTCTGTAATTTTCTGCAGGGGGAGTTTTCTTTTAACTAAGCCAATCTATCCAATATTGTTTCAAACCATGAATTAAAATAAACAATAGTTGGAAAAAAAACACATTGAAAGGTAGATAATGTAATAATTCTGAAATACAAATTAAAAGTAGGAAATGTAAAATTGGTGAATGACAGAATAACATTAATTTTCCTATTAAAAATAAAATCAAGTAATGCCTTAGGCAATAGGGAGTAAAGATATATATTATACTTAATTCATGACAAAAGATGCTCAAAATTTGCTAAGAAATTTCTTCAAAATATCTCAAATAGTTAAATGAAATAATTTCTAAATGTTTATTTCTAATTGCTCTCTATCCTTAGCATTCTGTATTTGTATGTTTTAAAGAATTAATGCATTTCTTAGCCAGATAAAGGATTGTTCATTAACTAAACAATAAAAATAAACATTGGTACTACTGTCCTTTGAAATGTTATGTTACATTTGTTGGTGTTCATTTATACTTTTTTCACCCAAATTAAAGAGCATCATGAGAATCATGCAAAAAACAGCCCCAAGATGAGGGGGTAAATTTAGTTTTCCTATTACATATCCGAGTACATTCTCAGTTTGATACGCATTGAATATTTCACCAAGTGTCGTTTGCTAGGATATGAATAGTAAGAGTTTTGTTACTGTGGTGGTAGGAATTTTTGAAAAATCAGTGATATAAAAGACTGTCAACTGAGAAAAGAAAAACTCTTTTTTAATGGCACAAAAATTACAAAATCTTTTCTTTAAAACAGCCATTGAACACATATAGGACAATTTACAAAGACACCTTATAACCACCAGCCAATTATACAAAATTAGTGCAAGAGGGTGGTACACAAGTTACTAAAAATACTGTGAAAAAATTACTAAAAACATTTTACACAAGATCTTCAGAATTTGTTGAATGTTTATTTTTTATGGTAAAACTTTAACAAATAAAGCATTTATTTCATATATTATCATTTTTTATAATTTTCTTTGATCTTTTTTTCCAAATTCCTTAGCAACTTTTAAGATAAGTTTATACATCTAATAGCAGATGTAAGGCAATAGTAAGTAAGTGTAAGGCAATGTAAATATGTTAAGCATAATTATTTCAATTGATAGATTGCTTGAGAATGAAAGAATATCACAAAACTACACCAATGTAATCAATTTTTATTAATTATAATATAACTTTAAGACACTTTGTGGACCTAAAATAAATAATAAATTGATGTCACATTTTGCTACAGTAATTGGCATTTGGAAGAAACTGTTTAAAGGGTTTTTAAGGGATCTGATGGAGCTATTTTAATTGTTAAAGATGTTCACATGTAGCGGTTAGTGTAACTTCTTCATGATGCAAAGGTTCAAATCCCTTGATAGAAAGTGAACTTATTTCATATCCTTTAGTAGAAGTGGATGCTTCCCAATAGGATATCCTAAGAAATAAACATGGGGTATTAAAGCACCTTAAGGTGCAATGAAACAATGAAAAATTGTCTCGAGGTGCTTGGCGACAAACTTTAGATTTTATTTGAAAGTAAATTCAGTTGTTAATTAACAGTCAAAGAAATAATTACTGGTAAGATCGGAACTCAAACCCGGGACTTCTCCAATATCTATTAATTTAGGTATCACACTGTATATCCAGTGTCTGCCTCGGTGCCCATAGAGTACATTAGGTACATTCTTTACAGAAGTTTAGACAAAGATAATTCATATTTGGTAGGTTGTCAATCATGGTAGTCCTGTTGGTTGAGCTCCGAACTAGATATTGGGGATGTCCTGAGCTCTAGTTAAGATCTTGCCAATAATTTTTTATTTGAATGTTAATTATTAATAATAGTGGTACCTATATAGTTTCTCATTTAAATTTAATTATATTTCACTGCCTATACTTTCATACTATTGGTATGAAAGCAGACTGATTCACCCTTGTATTTATCTTATGATAGAATTATTATATTAAGTTTTAATTATGTATTTCTCATATAATTTATTTTAGAATATATCTAAAAAAAAATTAAAATGATGAAATAAACACTTTTCTATTGTTGCCTTAAGCCTTTGCTACTGCCTTGTAAACTATATTAATATCGATGCAGATAGTTTTTTTTAGAACATGTCATCATAAATAATTGATGCAACACATACTTTTCATTAATTATGTTTTTAACGAAAATTCAACCAGTAAATGCCCATTTTGAAGGTTGTATTAATGCCAAGTTGCCATTTTTTAAGAGAAAACCATACAATGAATTTAGTATGAATTTTTGTAATATTGTTCAGAAAAAAATTACAACTACTTTAAGTTAAATTTGAAAAATGTTAGAAAGGAAACTATTTATTTATTTCTGACAATAATACCCTGTAAAACATTTCCAAGCCTCAAGACCAAATAATGCTGTGAGACCTTTCTGGAGTCTTCAAACTAATGCATCATGTATGGGGAGAACATATAGCAAACCATTTAGCCTTATATAAACTATATAGCCTTACATAAACATACAGCCTTGAGAATTTAAAAAGAAAGAATAAGACATCCTTTTCATATTTATAATGCTAAAAACTGGGTTAATAATAATGTAATATGGAGAAGAATTAATGAGGGGTATATGGCTGCAACCTTTTTACAAAGAAGGAGCTATGGTGGAAGAGGAGTTATGATTTGGGCTGGGATTAATTTGGAAGCTCAGATTGATTTAATTTTTATAGTGGGCTCTCTAACAGGTGCTGTCTAGGTAGAGAACATTCTTTTGGAGGCTGTTGACCAATTTGCCATACATTTACCAAACGATGTAGATGAGTTTTTGTTTACGCACGATAATGCACAGCTCCATATTGCATGAATTGTTTCCTGATACCTGGAAAACCCTTTAACCCGATGTTGAGAATGGCCAGCATGTAGTCCAGATCTAAACCTTATTGAGCATCTATGGGATGTGTTGTCAAGACAAATAAAGAGACTTCCAACTTTACCAGATTTGCATCAGGAGTTGAGGGTTCCCCTAAAAGAAGAATACTAAAGTATCCATCAAGAATCAAATCCATGCCCCAATATTTATTGCAAGAGGCAAAAACACGCTCTATTAATTTAAAATTTTGTTAATTTTTGTTAATACCTTTTAATTTATACTCTTGATATTCCTAATATGTTTCATATGACTTTTTATTTATTATCAAAGTATGTGGAGATGTTAATAATAAATACATTGGAAATTAGTAAAAATACTGCAGGGAGGTTACTTTTTATGCCTCTCAGGGTATAAATACAGATTAGGTATTTTATTCAAAACTGAAGACTAAATGGACTACAGTAAATAATTTTTTTTTCCAAGCTGAATAAAGGTATAAACAGTTGTCCTTTTTTTTCCGAACATATCTGTACTTTTTACTTTAACTAAAAAATGGAATGTCTAAAAATGTATAACTTTTTAAGCCCTTCATTTAAGTCAACAAAAAAATAAAACCTCATAAAAAATAATAACAATAAAAACTCTTGCATCTAATATGCTAGATTGCATTCTTAACTGTCTCATGCAGACAGTTCCTAGTTATCTCCATCACTATGATAAATAAGCCCTTTGTAATAATATTTTTAAGTCTGGTTGTAAACCCGCTAATGACTTACTAGGACATACCTCCCACCAAATCCTGGTTCAAGGTTTTTATTTTAAAAAAATTAATAATAATTGCTAAACCAGAATAGATAAAAAATAAATAAAAATACATTCCGAAGAACTAAATTTATTAAAAAATAAAAATAACCTTGTAACATTACAAACAGTACATACAACCATTTAAAAAAAAAGTTTGATGATTTCAAAAATTATTAATAAATTTATTATATATTAGTATTGACTGATATTAGCCGAAACTGTAAAAAAAAAAAAAAAATTGGTTCCAAAACATCAGATCCTAGATCTGGACATCACTAAATAATTCTTTATTTGATTCCAGCTAATGCCAATAGGTTTTTTTTTTAGGTTAACTTTTGAGTTTATTTTAAGTATTAGCTTGAAATGAGACTTTTAGATGGTTTGACAAATTAAATGATATATGTTGGTATATTATTGATATATTTTGGTATATTATTGATATATTTTGGTATATTATTGATATATTTTGGTATATTATTGATATATTACAAAACAAAAAAAATTGCGAGGCTACTGATCCAGGGAAGAACCTAACAGTACCAGAGCTTATCGAGTGGCTAAAGAATTGTATCTTGACCAATCTGACTGCGAGAATTGGTCGGAGTGCCTTAGCCTTTGGTACGTCCTCGACTTTTCAGCAAGGTGGCCAAGACCTTTTCCGCAATCCCTCAAAGACCAGTTTCCTGTTTTTTGTTCATATCCATACACTGTTAAAATGATATTTTTCATTATATGTCTCATGAATTACTTTTTATATTAGCAATAGTCAAGAGATACGGCGGTTGTTGATTCGGTTGAAGTTATAAACGATCGATCAATTCCCAGTTGTTCTGTCTCCATAATTTCTTGATCTGATCCCACACTGTCGCGTTGCCGACAAATATGTGGTAGGTCTTCCCTGGTCTGGATGCATCTTTCAATGCCCGGCAAATTTGGTCGCCCTTAACACCCGGTTGGGCCAAATAGTCGTAATACTATTCTTGCCATAGTTTTCATGCGTAGCCCGCATCGGGCCGGACGTATGGGTCTTCCAAATAATTTGCCGCCGTTTATCGTTAAAGATACCCTCGATCATCTCCATTTCCATCGGACGCTCTCCAGCAGATTCTTCCGCTTCTTGGTGTTTGTTCCCATCGCTATCGTTCCGCGTACTGTGACTTCCATCTTCCCCGGGCGCCCATTCCTGGATAAATTGTATGTGATCCCCGGACGTTTCCCCCTCCTCGACTGCATTTACGGTAATCGCTTGGGATAGCCAGTCCATTGCATTGTCCTTCCCTGGTTGGTATACAATTTCCAGGTTGTATTGTGACAAAAACTCCTTCCAGCGGGTCACCCTGGCAGATGATTCCTTAAGCTTCCCAACCCATTGAAGAGGTCTGTGGTCCGTATGTACTCGAAATCTCCGCCCGAAGACGTATGGACGGAAATGATCAATAGCCCATATGATGCCAAGAAGTTCGCGCTCGAGGGCACTGTACCGCGCCTCCGTGACGGTCAGTCTTCGACTCGCGTACGCCACTGGTCGTTCCCCCCATCTCCCTCCTGCGACAGCACCGCTCCCAATGCATACTCACTTGCGTCGGTGGTGATAGTAAATAACTTCTCAAAATCAGGAAATGCCAGGATTGGTTCCTCTTTTAGTCGAGCCATGCATTTTCGAAGGTTTTGCTCCATAATAGGTGTAATCACTATCCGCACCTCCTTCCGCAGCAGGTTACTGATGGGTACGAGATACTCTGCCATGTCTGGCACAAAACGCCAATAGTAATTAAGCGTACCTAAAAGTCGCCGAATGCCCTTGATGTCTTTCGGCACCGCCATTCTGAATTACGTCGACTTTTGCAGAATCCGGCTGGACTCTCTCCCTCGAGATCATATGCCCTAAAAAGTTGATCCGATCCTCTCCCAGCGATGACTTTTCCATCGACAATTTTAACCCGAATTCACGCAATCGTCGGAATACCCTCCGGAGTTGTTCGATGTGTTCAGATTCTGTTTGGCTGAAGATCAACAGATCGTCCATATAAATCTGGCATACCGCCTCGTCAACCCCCCTCAGCATTTCGTCCATCAATGCTGTCGATTTCTGTCCGGATATGTTGGCGGAGTGCCTGCGGATATTGTCTCTCCTTTACGTACGTTATTCGGTCAGATTTTAATGGAATTTCATGTCCTGTCTTCCACGTTGCCCCTAGCATATCACCCTCCACGTGAAAAATATCTCCGAACTCCCTCCGTAAGCTTTCCCTCCAGTCCACCACTTTCTTGACTACCCCTATCCGCGCACTCCCACCTCTTACGGTCCCCTGACATTGATAAATTACCCCCCCCCCTAACTTGATCCACCACTGCTTTCCCTTGTTCTCTACAAGCGCACCTACCCGTCCCAATAAGTCACACCCCACGATTATTTGATACTCGCGCGGCATGTACTCCACAATATGTACGTTAATATCGCCCTTTTTTCGCCCATTTCTCTAAATTCACGACCGCCTCTCCCGTACTTCACAGTGCCCGCCCAGGGTAATTAACTTGCACTTACATACCTTGACCTAGAGTGCACTCTCTCTGCCATACAGCCGCTCCAACGCGTCGCGCGACATTGGTGCTACCTGTATCCACCAAGCACCTCTCTCCCCCCTCGACTCTGATTATTGGCAACTCGCACAGTATCCCTCTCACTGTATTACACTTTAGGGTGTGGTCGCCACTCTGCTGCCACCCTCCTCAGGCTGCCACACGCCGCTCCCATCTTCTCGAAGTCTTCTGTCACTCGGGCTCTCGGCTCCTGTCGCGACCCGGCTCTTCTCCTTCTGTTTCCGACGTTCCTGACGTCCCTCAAGATTCCTCAGCTGATGATCCACCCCTGGGTGATATCTTCGTTCTTTCCCGCATCGTTTGCGTATTCACTTCCATGGGTTCTGCTCTATGAAGATCTCTCCTCCGATACACGTAAGGGCAATGCCTCGCGATATGCCCCTCCTCACTGCACTCGAAACTTTTAGTGCGGGGGCACTGTGCGACTAAATGACCCGTCTTTCCGCACCCATGGCATTTTCTCTCTTCTCTGCCGGGTCCGTACCTGGGTCTCGCCACCCTGAACCTCCTTTCGCCTGCCACTCCCCTGTCCCTACCGGTCGTTGGTGTTTCGATTTTTATCCAATTTGATTTAGGGACCCTAGTTCTCCTGTACACTATCCGGCTCCATTCTCCCTCATCCTCCTGTATCCTCGATTCCCCCTCCCTGGCGCTGGTGTCAATCATGACTTGGACACATTCGAGGAATGAGCTCTCATTAGGGAATACCTCTTTTCTCACTTTTTCCTTCGCCAACTGTACCTTCAGTATAGCAGACAGAAATCCCATTCTGCCCTCTACCTCTTCGAAGCTCATTGTCTCTCTCATTTTCTCCGTTATTTGATTATAACGGGTTAGATGACCTGCAGCATATTGGCCGCTACTCTGCCTTGATGATTTTGTCTCCCGGAACATCTGAAAAATATCTTCTTCTGGGGTCCATCACCCCCCTCCATATGCTTTCTTGGGAGAAACGTTCAGATTGAGGAGTTTTGAGTGATATTTAGGAAAGGTATAGAAAGTACCAAGAAAATAAATAACTTAATAAATTACGAAAAGCTGTAATACACGACCGGATATAAAATGAAACTATTAAAAATAATAGTGAGATAATAGGAAAATATGGGCAATCCTGGAGAAGAAGCCAATGCATATCTTAGGAAAATATTAACCCCGGCAAGGCATTAATGCCAGTAACCAGAGAGTCTGTCAATATTTTAATACCTGTAAACAAACTTCATTGTAGGCTTTGCAGCATAGTTCGACAGTTTCATGACTCAACCTATAGTCTCCATATTTCTGGGCAAGAAAACGTCTGTTGAGATAAGATAGAGAAACTTGGACTGACCAAATCAACACACAAATGGATGTAACGTCCAACATCATGATCATGCTGAACAAACGTGGGTAAATGGTGAGGTAGAACATGTTTAGGCTCGGAAAATCGGTTGCGAATAGGATTTGAATATGGAAAAGCCCGATAAGACAGGAGATGATACTGTGGTACAGTAAGTAACAATGGGGTGGCCCTGCAAAGACTAATTGCTTTGAGCCAATCTGGGAAAAAATCCAATCTAAGAGCCCAAAATTGTCCATTAACTGTTGGATTTCATCGATATGTATTATCTGAGAGATGACTGACAACATGTGGTTAAAACCGAAGAGCACAGTCTTAAAATCCATACAAAAATTGAGAAAGGGGCCTTTATCTATTTTGTTGGAAACGGGCATAGAGTACATGGCGAATGCACTCAACATGGTCAAAAAGAAGTTTAAGGCAAAACGGTGAGGGGAGATAGACCAAAGACCATCGAATTCTTCAACGATAAAGCTTGTGAGGAACCTGCAGAAGTACCAAAACAGCTTCACGACCTCCAGTAGATGGTATTTTCGCTTCAAAAGGACCACAACCAGCCTGCTCATGTCTTCAACTTTTGCCAACTGGCAGGCTAAGTCTACTGGCTAACTTACAGCAATTGATTCCACATTTCTAGACGGTGGTTCACTGAGTAATTAAATCGATTAGATGACTATTTGATTATATTTCCATATAATCCATTATATTTATATTTGATTGATCTGACTCCATAATCTAGACACTGTTCTAGTATGTTCAGGAGAAGAGGTACAGGCTAGGGTAGTTTAGGTGGTCTTGGAATGACCACGAGCTCACACTCGATATCTGAAGGGTTGGCGAAAACCGTCCGGATCAAAAAGGTGAGTGTGAACCGGAAAGAGTCAGAATGGACCGCTGGTCGCTACTAGGTACATTATGAAGGGCCCTAGAGATCGTCGTCTGCATGGAAAGGATGCCTTCCAAGAATGTACTAGTTTTAGCGAGACGTAGCCAGAGGATCCCATTAGGAAGGTGTAGGGTCTAACAACGGCGGACTAAAACTAGCAAGGATAGGAAAGAGAGGTGCAGAGGTAATTAAATAAGAAAGCCATGGCTCGAGTAGCGCAACAAACGCCAGTGAGGAGTGAGAGATGGAGCAAGAGGGAGAGAGAGAGAGAGAGAGAGAGAGAGAGAGAGAGAGAGAGGGGGGAGGGAGAGTGCAGTGTTCACTTCAGGTGTCTGATTCCCACTGTCTGAAAAAGCTCAGAATTTCTGCCTTTTATAGGCAGATTATTCCTGCCTACAGTGAATGAGAGAACGTTTTAGTTCGGCCAATCCTACGAATGTTTATATTGGCCAATCAGAGGCCAGGCTATGGCCGCGCCCATAGAGAGATCCGGCCGTGTCAGGATCGTGAACTAGTCCCCTGTCTCTTTACTGACGCCGAAAATTTTTTGATAAAATATGGAAAGGTAAGCGCGTGTTTTCTCGTTTGAGAAGAGGGTAACTTCCATTTATTCGTGGTGAAGTAGTTGGCAGAACAACAAGTATTACGTATTATACTTTACATCTTTGAAACCACCAGCCATGAGATTTTAACAATTATTCTCCAGAAAAAGAATCTCTATCCTGGTTGTACTGGCACCATTGAACGACTCTTATTTCATGAAAATTTGGTTTTACTGTTTTCCCCTAATTCTAACTGACCCATTGATTTATTTTAACTCTCCCATTAATTTATAATCTTGACCCCGCTTAGAAGTCTTGGGTTCGTCCAGGAGAAGGACCTCTGTGCGATCCAATGTATGATCCCAATGCCTTTGGTGTTGCCCAGATATCCTGTTTATACTTGAGAAGTAGATTTCTTCTAAGGTAAGAATTACATTTATTTATTACGACCATTTATTGAAACAATTATGATATAATACAGAAATGTACAAGCATGGGTGATAGTCTTTACTAATATGTAGTCAGGTGATAGTGTAGAGTTTGGGATATACAATCTTCTGGAAGTTAAAGCCAGAGGCAAGTTTATGTTGTAAACTAATACGATCATGGGAGGTAAACAACCCATGATTCTATGTAGGTTGGATTACTAAAGACAATAAAGCAGTCTCTTTACAGAAGTTCGAACCCGGGAACCTAGTATGGCGGAGCGGAGAGTAATAATTTTCTTTTCTTTATTTTTTTTTTATTTCTCTCTCAATAAAATGCCATAGGGAGTTTTACGACCACCGGTGCTTAGTGCAGCAACAGATATACCGCAGTTACCTCAAACGACCATGGCAGCGGTTCACGCGAATACATTGGCGTGGATGAAGAACCAGGCGATTACGGCTCAGGACATGAGGAAGTCGATTTCGGATCTGGAAAGATTCCCAGGTGAGACCGGCGAACTAAATCATTTCCTTAAAGGGGGCGACCGGCTGATTACGCGGATAGAGGGGAAACGGTTGGAGGACCTGATAACAAAAGGGCACACAGAATCGCTGAGGGCAGCTCTGGTGTGCAGAGTGAAGCGGAGTGTCCTGAACATGGACGAGGAGACCTCGTGGAAGGTAGTCACTAAGATCGACCGAACTTTAGATGGCCAGAGCCGTCGAACCTCGGCGTCATAGAAGCTACACCGTAGCTGTCGCATTCTAAAACTGGCTGGTTAACGACCGTAAAACGACCATCATCTCTTCGAAGTGCCTCGAGTTCATACACTAGCTCGAACCTGCCCGGACGCCTGCAAATTGACTTCGACAGGACACACGAATCCCCAGGGGGAACTACTCACTGCATAGAGACGACCCGCGACACCCGGGAGATGATACAACGACAAGACGCGAAAATCAACTCAAGACAAATCAAGACTGACCCAACAACCCTGCGAACAAGTTCATCCGGATTGGCGCTACAAACTGGGGGAGCCGGAAACGTGCCTGCCGCAGCCACATCGCTACCTCGGGTCTACAAGCCACCACTACACATCTGCACGAGAAGTCGGAACGCGACGTTCGACGATGTAAATATAAAATAAACTCACTGATCAAATATAAATTAATTTTTTTTTGTAGGTTGTTTCGAAAGATACACTATAATATTTTTTATTAGGACCGAAAGTTACCACTTGCTACTGTAAGTTATTTTATATCATATGTTTTTTGTTTGTTTTTTTTCGTTCGTAAATGTTAACAGCGATCAATAGACCACAACAATTGTAAAATAATGTCAGTCAAATGTGTACGTAAATATGTATATCTTAATACTTTTAACTGTTTGTAGTTGTTACATTTTAATGAGCTAACTTGGTACGTGATCAAGTAAAATATTAATTCTATTATTGTCATCCATGTGAAAGAAAACATTTTTTTTTGTAGTGAAAAAGATATTTAATGGTTTATTAGTAATAATTGTTCGACAAATAATTTCCAATATACACACAAGTGTAAGCATTTAAGAAAGATTGATAGAAATCTGTTTGTATCATGTACGTTTTTATTATGTAATGTAATTCAATGTAAAAAAAAAAACTGTCAAAATTTACCGAGTAAAGGGCAATTTGGGTGAGCTATGTAGCGAGCGCCAACCATATATGTAAATTACCCTATACTCTGGTGCAACTAATGTATTGTAATTAGATGTAAAACATTGTTTTCTAGTAATAAATCATGGAGAGATCAGCAGTCATAAAACAAGTAACAGAGGGTCAAAGGTCCAGCAATAAAACCTGAGAGGGTAAGCCACCTTAACTTGTCAACCTGAAAAAAAAGTTTTAGTTGTTAGAAATGGTCACCATGGGATTGTATATTCCACGGAAAGAGAGGGTCTGTAAAACTTAAAAATACCTGAACACAAATTTCATTAAAGGCTTTGCAGCATAATTCCACAACTTCGTGGCTTTGGCTATTGTCTCCAGAATCTATGGAAAGTAGACATTGGATGAGATATGATAGAGAAACTTGGATGGACCATATTAAGAAGCAAATGCAGGAAACGTCCATTGTCATCACGAAGCTGAACCAAATGATGTGAACGAGTAGGGATATAATCGATAAATCTACAGAATGGCGTGAATAGGTAAAATAAATATAGCCAATTGACGTACAAGTATGAACTAATACATAATACAGGAAGTAGCTTAAGTGGTGGACCTGCAAATACTAATCGCTTCGAACCAATCTTGGAAAAAATGCTGTCCAATAACCTGAAAGAGTCTATGAGCTGCTGAATATCATCGATGTGTACTATCTGAGAGAAGACTGATATTACATGGCTGGCCGTGAAAGTGAAACATTTAAAAAAGAAGAGCGATATTTGTGACGAAGACGTTTTTTTATGCCTAGAGTCCTTGTAGAACAATGGATACAGTGTGAAAGAGCCGACCAGGGACATAAACAAGTTGAAAAAAAGGAGGCGAGGTGAGATAGACCAGTTGCCATGGACTTCTTCGACAACAAAGCTCGCAATTAAAGGATAAAATAAGCTTTACGAACTCCAGCTGATGGTACTTTCGTCTCATAAATAGCACAACCGGCCTGCCCATCGATGGCATCATTGACAACTGCTAGCACTAGTTCCAACAATATGACAGCAATCGATGTTACTTACAGCCTATTATTTCAATCGATTAGTTTTCGTTTAGGAGGAATTTTTTTAATGAAAGTCAAATCAACTTTTGTACGATTTTTGGGCCTCAGCTAGTCTTAGTACCTGGAAAACACATTGTGATATTAATCTAATTAGGAAATGATAATGGATTAGAAGCTCTGAAGAATTATCCATTGATTACAGTGTAGTGTACGTAATTCATAAAAAACTATTTAAATATAGTTTGTATTGTGAAATATATTAGCTTCAAAGCAGTTTTACATATGTCACCCTCACATATTTATAATTTTAACCAATTAAAGATACAAAAATATACGAGAGGTTTTACCTCTTTAAGGTATACATCCCTATAAGCCAATTTCTATTTATCTAAAATAATTTTAGCTCCAGTTAATATAATAAATTTGTTTCAATAGTATCAATTTGATATAGAATGCTCTTTGAATTAATATTAAACTTTATATGGTTTATCTGAAAATAAATCACTCGTTATTCTATTTGATTGCTAATTAAAATGTTAAATATGTCTTTGTAGAATATAAATTGGAATAAGAAATAAAAGCGACATTAGAAAAAAACAGAAAAATTAGAACTTCTAGGATAAAAGGTAAGCAACTCTATCTGAACTGATCACAAGAATACCCACCTGGAAATCGAAACTCCTTATCCTTACGTGAAGGAAATGTCAATTAGCGTATTAACAAACCTTCAAAGGTGCTGTTGTGCCAAATTTATCACCACGTACAAATAGAAGTTATCCTCTTCACGAACCATAAAACACCCTCATACCTTTCTGTTATGTCTGGATTGAAACTTGCACAGGAAAGAACACATACTTACATACATAACACTATTATATTTAATGAAACAATACACTGTGATACATTGTTTACGTTGATTCGCAATGAACTGAAAACTAAAGAGAAGGTAACACAAGAGAAGCGGGATTAGACTGGCTCACATAATCGATACACAACAGTCTCCCACGCTAATTAGAATAATTATGAAACATTATAGACTGCGTAAATCAGGTGGTTAATTGAGTTACATAGTCTAGCAGTTTTCCTGGCGGCCTCCGTTCTCTGTCTGATCGTCTCAGAATGGGTTCTGGCTGGACCCTAGGTTGCTCTTGTTGTTGCTGCGGGCGGGTCGATGGTCTTGGACTTGGATCTGGCTGGACGTCTTCTGGAAGATTACTTCTTGGTTCGTCATCATTGGTTGGACTCTTGGGTGGTAGAGTAAACATCACTCTCTTCTTGGGTTTGGCGTCGCTCGCAATGAAAAGTAATTAATTGATGTGCCTCTTCAGGCTATATCCATTAATATCGAGTTTAATTATGTAGTGAAGCTTCCCAATTTTTTGGATTACAGTTCCGAGTCTCCATGTTGGTTTGCCAGTGTGGGGGTACCACCTTGCTTGTAAGCGATCTCCCACGCTTAGTTGACGTGTGAACTGGTGCTGGAAAGAGCTGGTGTTTGTGGAGGTGGTTTCAGCAGATCTACTTTAATCCGTATTCTACGTTGTAGGTACAATTCCGATGGTGATTTCCCACATGCTAGCGGGGTTGACCGGTATCGCATTAAGATTTCTTGGACTTTTCTTTGGAGGGGTAACGTAGAACTAGTCATGGCCGGTAATTTCTGTTTAAAGGTCTGAATATTACGTTCTGCGATTCCGTTGGTGGCGGGATGGCCTGGTGCCATGAACTTTTGTTGAATGCCATGGTGCAGAATTTGAGAAATGTTTCGCTTTTGAATATTGTTGCGTTATCTGAAACTAGGACTCTTGGTAGGCCGTGAGTTGAGAATATATCTTGAAAGTATTGAATAATTGAATCTGTTGTTGGTGCATTCTTGGAGAAACGGACTTCTAGCCAGCGGGACTTTGCGTCTACGAAAACGAAGAAGTGGTGGTCTTGGAATGGTCCCGCATAGTCCATATGAACCCTATCAAATTCGTACGCATTCCTGACAAGATGTTCAATGTCTTTATCTAGATTTTTCCAGTAAACGTATTGGCGGGATAACTGTTTCATTTTTACAACCCCTGCATGGGTGTGATGAAGTTCATTAAGAACTGCTTGTTGTAAGGACGTTGGAACAACTACTCGTTGTCCGTTAAAAATTATGCCGTTTTGCAGGTAGCATTCAGTGATATTATTTTCGCCGTTCAAAAGGTCTGATTTTATTCTGGTTAGTTGCTCATCTCGTGAGGTTTCTTCAGCGAGAATTTTATAATTGAGCGTATCGTTGGAAATAGTATATATGGTTTCATTAGAAGTTAACGAGACTTCTTCTTCAATATTTTGTTCGATTTGGAAAATATTTTCTTGTATAGAGGATCTTGAAAGGAAATCGGCGTGTACATTTTCTTCTGCCTTTTTATGTTCAATTTGGTAGTTGAAATTTGTGAGCCAGGTTGCGTAGTGCAGAAGTCTAGCGGACGTCATTGGTGGAATGTGTGCATTCTCGTGCAGATTGTGGGTCAGTGGTTGGTTATCGGTATAAAGGATAAACTTTCTGCCATAAATATAATAATACAATTTTTTGAGAGCAAAAACGATAGACAAGGCCTCTCTGTCTAGTTCATCTCGGTTTTGGTCAATGAACGTGATGCGAAAGCGATAGGTTTTTCTATGCCATTTATGGTGTGTGAGAGTTCTCCCGCTACCCCGGTTGGTGAGGCGTCGGAAGCTACCGAGAGAGGGAGGTCTGGATTGAAAGTTGTTAAGACTCTATCACTAGAAATTTCGTTTTTTAATTGTGTAATGGCTGATTCACATCTAAAAGACCAGTAGAATTTTTTATGCTTTTGTAAAAGTAGTCTCAATGGATACGTAAGTGTTGAAATATTTGGAATGAATTTGGCATAATAGGTCACCATGCCCAAAAACCTCTTGACGTCGTCTTGATTTGCTGGTCTCCGTGCCTTCGTTATGGCCGCGACTTTAGCCGGGTCTTTCGAAATTTTGCCTTGTTCGAATTTATAACCTAAGTATTGAATTTTGGTCTTGAATAGCTCACATTTTTCTCTATTGAGGTGCAAATCGAATTCTTGTGGTCTGTCGAGGCAAGCAATCAAATTTTTATAGCAGTCCTCTCTTGTTTTCCCATGAATTATTATGTTATCGAAGTATGTTGTGACCCCTCGTAGGCCTGCTAGGACTTTGTCCATGATAAGACGGAATTCATTTGGCGCGGTTTTGATGCCGAAAGAGAGGCGGTTAACCGTATAGGTTCCTTTGTGGGTAATGATCGTTTGAATCTTTGCGCTTTCTTGGTCGACTGGGACCTGGATGCTTTAACTAAATCCAGTGAGCAATAATACGTTGAACTATTGAGTGCTGTAAGAAGGTCATCAATTCTTGGTATAGGATAATGTGCGTCCTGAAGTTGAGGGTTTACCCCCACCTTATAATCGACACATAGGCGCACTTTACCGTTGGCCTTGGGGACAACCACCAAAGGGGAAGCCCAGCCACTCTCTTGGACTTTCAAGATGATATTTTGCTTTTCAAGTGTCTCGAGTTCTTGCTCTACTTTTGCTTTCAGGGCTTGTGGTACTGCTCTAGCCTTAAAAGCTACGGGTTTTGCGTTGTTTCGTAATTTAAGGGAAATCTTGAAGTTTTTGCAGCAGCCCACAGTTTGTTGAAATATCACCGGGTATTTGTTAAGGATCACATTTTCAACGTTATCAGGAATTATTGAATGTATTGAATTATTATTGATTTTCCCAACATCAATCTCTTGCAAATGGATGTTTAGGTGTCTGATCCAGGAACGGCCCAGAAGTGGGGAAAACTTATCTGAAACGACGTAAAGTGTCTCTATTGATTTTATGTCCTTGTATTGAACTTCTACTTCTACTACTCCAATGGGTGCGAAAATACCTGAGGTGTAAGAGCGAAATCGGATGCTGGTATTTTGAAGTTTCTTGTTAAGGTTCAGACGATTAAAATTTGATTAATTTAAGAGTGTTTTTCCAACTCTCAATCCACTTCAAATTGTTGAATTATATTGTTGATTTTTACTTGAACGGAATACTTCTATGTGTCTTGATCCAGACTGTTAATGTCATATATTGTGTACTGATCATGGAGGAATGAATCTTCTTCTGAGTCTACTGCCTGCACTCCTTTTTTCTCTGACATTAATCTTTTTAGACACACTTTTTCGACATGCTCCAACTTTTCACAGTATTGACATTTTAACTTAGTCGAATCAACTCTGCAATTTTTTGAAATGTGATTATTTCGGGCATATTGAAGGGCTTTTTCAATTCCAAGGTGTTTCAAATTAAGGCGTGTGTATCTTGAATTTGATTTATCTTTAGGTTTTGCATTATAGTTATTTTGATTCCTACTTCGAGGTCTCGAAAGTCTATGTACACTGTTTGAATTATTTTCTGTGGGTATATCGAATTGTTGACTTGCCTCGTTTGATGCTTCTAAGGTTTGTGCCTTTGAGACAGCGTCAGAAAATGTTTTTGAGTCATCCAAAAGAAGTTGGTGGCGTATGTCTTGGTTAGAGAGGCCTCTGATAAACTGGGAGTGTAAAAAAAGGCCTGCCACAGACTTCTCACATTCACATTTAAAGCTGCACGCAGGGACGAATTTCCGTAATTGGGTGACAAAATATTGGATAGATTGGTTAGGTGCTTAGGTCTTTCAACTAAAATATTTTTTTTTTCATTCAGTTGATCGTCAAGGGTTTTAGTGATTTCATCAAATGTTAATGTATTGAGTTCTTTTGGTGCTACTGATAGTTTGAGCAATTCAAAATATTCAGGGCCAATGCCATTGAAAAGAATCGTTTTTGCGGAGGCCTTGTCTGACGATAACCCTTTTAGGGCAAGAAAGTTATCTAACCTTTCTTTGTATTGTTGAAAGGTTTCCGTGTTTTTATCAAAAGTATCAAACTTACTTACATTATGTTGAGGAAGCGTTGAAGAAGAGCTTTGATGTATGGACGAGAATTTTTCTAACATAATGGAAAATTGTTGTTGTTGTAGTTGCAAGAACTGGGCGAATTGAGCAGCGTCCATTGTTCCAGGTTAACAATAAAATTTGAGATTAAAATATCACCTTTCTCTGTCTTTATCCTCGTCACCACTTTGTTATGTCTGGATTGAAACTTACACAGGAAAGAACACATACTTTATAATACTATTATATTTAAGGAAACAATACACTTTAATACATTGTTTACGTTGATTCGCAATGAACTGAAAACTAAAGAGAAGGTAACACAAGAGAAGCGGGATTAGACTGGATCACATAATCGATACTGCAATCGATACACAGCACTTTCTATATTTTATCAATAAATCTTCGGCATCGAAAAAGAGCGAGGGGACTAATTCACGATTCCGACTAGTTATTTCTGTCTCTCTCTCTCTCTCTCTCTCTCTCTCTCTCTCTCTCTCTCTCTCTCTCTCTCTCTCTCTCTCTCTCTCTCTCTCTCTCTCTCTCTCTCTCTCTCTCTCTCTCTCTCTCTCTCTATCTATCTATCTATCTCTATCTATCTCTCTCTCCCCCCTCTCTCTCTCTCTCTCTCTCTCTCTCTCTCGCTCTCTCCCACCTACTATCCTATACCTACCCTGTACCCCTTCTCCTGAACATAGTGCACTGTCGGGCACACCTTCTAAGATCTTACGGAGCCCGAAAAATGAACAAATACGAATTACCGCCTGCCTACCGACTAGGCCACCAGCAAAGGTCAAATACCACATGTTGAACAGCCTCCCACAATTAAGGACCAAGTAATAATAGACAACCACCACAAAATAATTAGCAAAAATCTCAAAATAGATATCAACAATCATAAAATGACTGGACCAAACCGAATTCACAACAATGGAGAAATAGGAATCCCCGTAGGTGTTACTTTCCATCTCAGCTATTTA
This sequence comes from Acanthosoma haemorrhoidale, assembly GCA_930367205.1. Taxonomy (NCBI): domain Eukaryota; kingdom Metazoa; phylum Arthropoda; class Insecta; order Hemiptera; family Acanthosomatidae; genus Acanthosoma; species Acanthosoma haemorrhoidale. The sequence continues at coordinate 44,969,451 of OV884013.1, forward strand.
ACCCAAAATTAGATTAACCAGTTAATTAAACAAAAGTCAATTACTGAGGACTTTTTTTTTCTCAACGACTATACACTTATGATTGTAATCAGGAATTTCATAATGAAGGTTGCTCATTAATAGTTCATTTCGGTCTCAAATTTTTTTATTATTGGAAACATCAGTTCTGCGCATGCGCTACTTTTAGACAACCACGTACAACTATCGCTCTCCAAATCAATACCGATAACTACCGTTTATTGACCCTTTTTCGGCTTTGGGATTGTCTCAACTGGCAACTTAAGTGAGCTGGCCACGAGGGAGCCCTCAATAAGTGAGTAGATCGCTAGTTACATTGGTGTGAAGAGTAAATAGTGAAATCGGACAGAGTAGTCGGCCATCTTGACTGATCGGCATTAGCCGTCGTTCACGATACATAGGCGTTCTGAGATTCTCAGACCTAATAGGTGGCTCAGAGCCAAGACCGGTGACTCGCCACTGGAATCCCACCGGCGCTACGTATTTTATTTTTTTATTATTTTTCTTTTTAACTAACAAAAATCTTAGCTAATGATAAAATGAGATTTTATCAGCAGCTAATATCACAAAATAAAAAAAAAAGATCTAGGTCCTTAGGCCCAACTCCGACAACGTCACCTGTAAAGCGAAAACCTAGACGCTCAAATAGGAACATCCCTATAAATTCATCTGCCGCCAGCTCTATGGAAGATCTACCACCACTTGCCAGCACTTCAAATGAAGAAACTGTAGCAGAATCTCCATTATTCAAACCGAATAGCTTCGAGGTACTGAGAAATAGCCAACCTGACGACATGGAAGTTATTCAAACACCAACACAGCCCAAGACGCCAGCTATATTCGTAAGGAATATTAGCAATTTTAAACAATTATGCTCACAAATGAGCAAAGTTGTAGGTACCGGAAAATATACGTGCCTCAATCGCTCTCGGGATACAAAAATTTCCCCAGACACTCCCGATACTTATCGAGCGATCATCAAGTATTTGGAAGAAACCAATATATAACAGTTGAAACAAGAACGATCGCTTCGAGTAGTGATAAGAAATCTGCACCCGACCACACCAGCTGATGAAATTGAAGACGAACTATCAGCTCTGGGATTCAAAGTTCGGCAAATAACCAATGTTTTACGTGAGGACAGACAACAAAACGAATCCATCAAAACGGCATTACCGTTATTTTTTGCAAATCTCAAGCGGACACCTGGCGTGGAGAAAATTTATGACTTAACAACCCTGTATTACACAAGAATACAGGTCGAAAAACCTTACCCCAGAAGAGACATCGTCCAATGCCATAATTGCCAGGCATATGGGCACACAAAATCGTACTGCCACCACCCTCCTAGGTGTGTAAAGTGTAGTGGGCAGCACAAAAGCGAATTGTGCAAAAAGCCCCTAAAATCGCCTGCTGTATGCGTGCTCTGCCAGCAAGACCATCCGGCCAACTACAAGGGCTGTGAGGCCTATAGAATCCTCAAAGCCAGGAGCGAGCAACGTCGTTGGCCAGAAGAAGAGAGGCCAGGGACAGGTAGCTCAAGAAGCGTCCCCACCAGAAATTTGAAGCCTTCTGTCTCTTTTTCTGATGCCGTTCGGAACAGAGAGCAGTCACAGGCACTGCCCACTTCTCCTCCGCAAGTATCTCTTCCCCAGCATTCCGCTCATCCCACCAACCAGCAAACCCAATCCCATCCTCAACCACACATCTCGCATATTCCTTCACCTCCAAGCTCTTCAGATCTCACTAGCCTATTAACATCATTCCTTACAGAATTCAGAACCCTAATTACCCCTCTCATTTCCCTTCTTACAAATCTTGTCTCCTACCTTATCCCCGTTAAACAAAATCCATAAGTGGATCCTTCTGACTCCTTATCCATTCTCCTTTGGAATGCGAATGGTGTTCGCACCCACACTTACGAACTGACAGCACTACTCCACGACAAGAAGATCGACGTAGCTCTTATTACTGAAACAAGACTTACGAGCAAACGACTATTTACCGTTCGACAGTACCAGACTTATCGAACTGATCATCCAGATGAAACAGCTCATGCAGGTACAGCTGTCATTGTCCATAACTCCATATCCCACCACATAGTTCCTTTGGTATCACATGATTTCCTTCAATCCACTGCAGTGTCAATCACCACCTTCACTTTTCCTCTTACACTAGCATCAGCGTACTGCCCTCCCAATAAATGCATTTCCGACTCCCAATTCATCTCCTTTCTAGACTCCATCGGACATCGTTTCCTTGTGGGTGGGGACTTTAATGCGAAGCACCAACACTGGGGGTCAAGATCCACAAATACACGAGGACGTGCTTTGCTGTCTGCACTCACACGGAAACATTGCTCCACTATCACTCCTGACACAGCCACCTATTGGCCATCAGATCCCAACCGAAATCCTGATCTCCTTGACTTCTTTTTTTTTACAACAGTTTAGGAACACTAAACTACTCACTCACGCGCCTCGATGACCTCTCCTCTGATCATAGTCCTTTATTATTAACCATTTCCCTAAGACCAATTCACAAACTGCCTCCTCCTTCATTTATTAGGGGCCCAGTTAACTGGGACCACTTCCGCCAGCTTCTTACAGAGTCCGTAAACTTAAAATTGTCCTTGAAAACATCCCAAGACCTAGACGATGCAGTGCATTCTTTCACTACTCTGGTCCAGAGGTCGGCTTGGGAGGTATCGTCACCCCATCGTCACCCAAAAATCCACAATCATAATCGTTTACCTCAGCATCTCAAAGATCTAATCCAATCCAAACGCCGCTCCAGAACAGTGTGGCAAAGATCCCGGCATCCTGTTGATCGTCGCACGTACAATCAGTACTGCCGATTGGTAAAGCGGCGATTGGCATCCTTCCGTTCCGATTCTTTCAATTCCTACCTCTCCTCTCTGTCCACCAGGGATAACTCCTTGTGGAACGTAACCAAAAAAATCCTAAAGTATCAACCTGTTTCACACCCACTCCGTCGTGATGATGGGTCCTGGCCGGCTTCGAATGGGGATAGGTCGGAGGAATTTGCTCTGCAGCATACCCATACTTTCACACCTCACCTTTCTCATCAAAGCCATACTCACAGCACAACTGTGGAAGATTTCCTCATTTCACCTATTCCTCTCTCTTTTCCACCAAAAGCCGTTAGCCCCTCTGAGGTCAAATACCTTCTGAAAAACTTACCTTACCGAAAATCCCCTGGATATGATCTCTCTACTCCTCAAATTCTCAAACAACTTCCTCCTAAAGCCATAATCTTCCTAACCTACATATATAATTGCATAATCCGAACGACGCACTTTCCTCTCCTCTGGAAACATTCCATTATTGTCCTATTCGCCAAACCCGGTAAACCACCCAATGACGCCTCATCTTATCGTCCAATTAGCCTACTCCCTATCCTCTCAAAAATATTTGAGAAACTCCTACTAAAACGTACTACTAGCAGTGCTGCCTTTCTTGACATAGCTCAAGCTTTTGACAGGGTTTGCTCTACAAGCTAAAAAGATATTTACCACAGACCCTTTTCCTAGTCTTACAGTCTTACTATCCCATAAATGCAGAAGTTCCACAGGGCAGTGTCCTGGGCCCAATCCTCTATAACCTATACACCGCTGATGTCCCCTCTACTCCCAATACCTTCTTTTCCACATTTGCAGATGACACTGCAGTCTTGTCATCCCACCCAGACCCCTACATAGCATCCCATAACCTTCAAAAACACCTTGACGAGATCGAGTATTGGTGTAATCAATGGCGGATCAAAGTTAATGAAGCAAAATGATCCCACATTACCTTCATCCTTTGTCCCAAGACTTGTCCACTAGTTTATTTTAATTCTATTCCTCTCCCTGTATTCGAGACAGTACGATACTTAGGCTTCCACTTCGACAAACGACTGACCTGGAACCCACATACAAGACTCAAAAGACAAGAACTAAACAGGCGCTTTGGACAACTGTACAGACTACTTCAAAGGACATCCCATCTCTCAATAGAAAATAAACTACTAATCTACAAAGTTATACTTAAACCAATCTGGACATACGGAATAGAGCTATGGGGGACAGCAAAAAAGTCGAACATCAAGCGTATCCAATCCTTTCAATCAAAAGTCCTGAGAACAATAGTAAATGCCCCTTATTATGCCAGCAACAAAACCCTTCATAACGACCTTAATATACCCTACATTCTAGAACTCATCCCTTCTAAGTTTATGAAATTCCACAGTAGCCTTTCCAACCACCCTAATCCTGCAGCACAGTCATTGCACTTCGCCACTCATCCCTATAATCCTCCTCGGAGACTGAAACGGCAGTGGCCTCGAGACCTGCTATAAACGCGTGACAGCGGGGGTCCTGGCAATGGCCAGTTACTCCAATCATGTCCTGAGCGTCTGTGGCTCTCGCGCTCTTGGTCAGCCTCCACTTGCTAGTATCCGGTGACGCGGCTGACGGAGGAGCGTGGGGGACTTCCCAAGACTCCGCTTTCTCTTCGCATGTGGATTTGGGAGGTCTCTGGGCTGTCTGTATGAATGAGTGAGTGAATGATGAATTGTAAATATGGTATGAATGAGAGCGTTTATCGCAATTACTGATTGCCTCATAAAAGGCAGATTGTAATTATAGCCCAATAAAGAGTATTTGCCAGTATTGGAAACATCAAAGCTTGCAAATATATGCATTTATCAACAAATATGCAACATAAAATTTTACTTAATTACATCCAAGTACGATTAGTCGTAAAGTTATTTAGCCAGTTACTTAAAACCAGTAAAAAAAACACGCATTAGGCTTGTTACCCGGGGGTCAGTAACCTAAGCGTATTTATCTTCTGAAAAATCATAAAATTGTTGATGAAATATCATCATTGTAGGCATAAAATAAACATCAAGCGTTTATAGCCTCAAGAATGTTTGCAAATTGATTTCGTTTGATTGAGTAAATACAATCGATTTCTTACAATAAAACAGAATTGATAAGAGAATACCATCATTGTTCAAATTAACAATACCTAAGTTTATAGAGAAATATATAAATGATTTAAGAAACTGTCTATCAAAGCTTACTAGAATAACATCTATCATAGAAGAGAATAAAATAAATGTATTAAAAGTTTTGAGTGTTTCTCAATAAAAATTGATATATATATATATCTTAGGGGATTGATTCTTTTCTGTCAATGCTTGAAGAGATATTCATAAATATTTTTCAGAAAAACATCAATTTTTTTCAAATACCGATGACAAAAGTTTAAATTGAAAAACATCGAAGTTTTAAGAAATAAAGTTATTGTTTTAAACGTTTTAAGGCTTCAATTGATGCTTGAACCTCTAAAAAGAAACAAACTTAAAACATGTTTCTTACATGTAAATTGATTAGTCCGATTATCTATCAACTTCGTTGTCAAGGAATACTTTGATGTTTTACTTTTGTAGCCTTTCTATCTAAACCTGTTAAAAAGAAAACGCTCCCCTTTCGGGCAACTATTGGAACATAACATATTAATTTTATTCTAACAGAAATTTTTAAGTTCTATAAAACAAATTTTGTAGTATTTGCTGTTGTGGTCTGTACAGCGTGAAGTCACGATTAACAGCAAAAATAAGTAGTGGCCATACATGTTTTCTCTCTTAGGCTTAATTATGTGCAGACATATAGTGAAGGCATTTATTTTTGTTTTTTCCCTAAATATTTAGGTGTTAAGTGGTCTTAAGTACAATGAAGGCGTTGAATTGTAAAGTTGACCAGCGACAGTAGCATTTGTTGCGATGGATTTGAGGTAGTCGTGAAACGGGAAATGGTTATACTGTAGCATGATCACCAAGTATGTTGTCACAGCTGCTGCCATCTAAAACCGACCATCAAAGCAGGTATTACATATATGCACAAACATATATATATGTTATATATATATAAGTTAATCGCCGGCGGTTAATTGATAAAAAGATAGTGACGAAAGAGGAAAATACAACGACACACTCTGACTCCAGCAAAAGACTGCTATATTGTGGAAGATAATCAGACATACATAGGATCATGGGTTGTTAACATTCCATGATCGTATTAGTATTCGACATAGTCAGGCCTCTGGCTTTAACTTATATATATATATATAATTGTACAAAAATATTGGAATGAGTATTTTCAATACTAAGGCGAAAGTTGACCAGTTGTTGGATTTTAGTAATGCAAGCCAAAGGCATGTTTTAAAAAACCTTAAACTCAAGAAAATAAAAAAAATTTCCACGTAGTAAATAAGTGTCAACGACTGCTTTTAGCAGGAGTTCAGAGAGTTTGTGCAAGGCTTCAAACCGACAGGAGTAAGTCTGAAAACTAATCTATCTATCTAATTATTTGGGTTTGTTTCATCATTAGTGGAGAATTAAGTGAACCTTCCATGCTAATGGCCAGTTCATGCCTCATCGTCAAACAGAACTTCAGAATGACATTGATGTCAATTTTAATTGTTGTCTGTAATACTCCAAAATAAAAGATATTGAATATTATTAATTATAAAATCAACGATTTTGTGTGATATTCAAATCTACGTAGTTGTAAATAGTTTTAATTACAAAGTAATTTATCATATAATTATCAGGGGATTGCTTGGAATTATTATTATATTCTGTCATAGGTTAAGCAAGTAGGATCTTATATAGTATTTTATGATTGTAAGTCAAACAATGGACTAGGAAATCACCAACATAGAAATATAGATAGGCACACGCATAGATGATTTAGACAAGTGTTATAAATACCAACGATCACACTTAATATGGTTACAGAAAACGAAACAATTCAAATAAAACAATAAATTTTGACTTCTCAAAATTCCACGTTTGGAAGATCTAGATTTTGATTTGGTTACTGTCCAGGAAACATGCAATGCAAAATATAATACTTTGTAAAATGTAAGCTAAGCGCCTTCAGAATCGTGAGTGTTGTGTTTATGCAGTATCCTTGTTTCTCCTTCCCTCTTGTCACTTGTAAGTCAGGCAGCAAATGAACATTATTACACGTTAACCATGTATGGAGTCCATTCAGATTGGAACAATTTTACCAAGTAATCTGCTTAACCATCGTATCCACCAGTTGTAAAAGTAAGGGTTAACTTAATTTAATACTAACGCCGGCTGACCGCCTTGTATAGTCACCAGCGTCAAAACACATTCAGCTCTTTTAATATTTGTAATACTTTGGAAATGAATAAAAAAAAAAAAAGTTATGTTTGATCGGGATCGATCATTTTGTCCACAATTCGTGCAAAAAATGTATATCGTGGCAGAAAGATTAAAAAAAAATTATTCAATATCGTTAATTAATAATTAAAAAATACTCTTATGGTACCTCTTATTAGGACCAGCTAATTGAACGTTAATAGGAATAGATTTGATTTTAAATTTAGAAAATGTACACCAGAACACTATAGGAAATTATTACACTAAACAAAATATTACTGCTTGATGACGATAACACTCATAACTAGTTTGTCTTGACTATTGAATTTTCTTCATATGTATAATGGTATAAACAGAATTAGAATATTGAAATTAATTAGATGTAAATATTAGTCTCTAAATAGGTATTTTATTTACATAAATTGGATTGGGGTATGGTACATTACTAAATATTAACTCACCGTGGTTTTCAATGAGCGTATTAGGGATCAGTTTCCAACGGCGAACTTAAACTTTCTTTAAAACTTCTACAGTCACTTGTATAATTTTCGTTATTATTAACATATTCTAACTTTGACATGTCTATTGTACTTAAAAAAAATGTGACTGAGATAAATTAATTCACCTACCCAGGGTAATTATTAATGAAACTACAAAATTGGCAATTACCATAAAATAAAAATCTTCGTTAGTTTTTCATAAGATATGAGGACACATATTTCGGCATTTTGCAGCCTTTAGGAATAATATGTTTCTTACACGTCACTTATCACTTATTGTGAATTACATTGATTAAAATCATACTAGTTTAAGGTGTCTGAGTTTGCTATTGTTGTTTAATCAAACTAACCTCATCAATAACAAACGGACAATTCGTAACTTATTCATAAAACCTTGGAAAATTTGCCAAAATTTGAGATTTTGTCATAAATTTCCTTTTGTCTACTGTAAACCTCAAAATAATATCAAGGGCTGTTGCACAAATGATATTTTTTTTAATCACAAATTTTATTTAGAAGACCCAAGTTGAGGGTGGAAGTATTAATTGGATGATGATAACTTACTGAGTGCAAGAGTGTATGATCAATGACGAAGAATTCACAGACTGTGAAGACAATCTCCCTTTTCATGGCAATATGAAGACGAAGAATTCTCTGCAAAACAAAAAAACGTAAGCATGTTTCATTTATATGAAAAGGAAAACAAGCTTCAATAGACGCCATAAAACAAGAATGTACTATGCAAAAACAAACTCCTTATATTGGATAAGATGAATATTTTTATGATGTCAAAAAAGTAATATTTTTCAAAACCTCCTTTGATTGATTTTATTCAGTCATCCAAATGGTTTCAACAGATACACTCTGTTATTTTCAGGCACATACAAAAAGCATTAAATATCATTGTTTCACACGATTCAACAATAAATATTACTCATACAAATAGACAAAATTCAATTCATTGAAATCTGCGAACCCACGCCCGAGTAAAGTGTACCCTTCCCAAATTACAACCAATGAAAAAAAGATAGTCGTCAAATTACTAACTGCAAAAACAAGAAAATGATAAAACTAAAACTACACGCATAAAACTAAATGAAATATAATGTAACCATTTTATATTATATTAACTTAGCATATTAGGTATTCTAGGTATTAGCCTATTCTAGCTTGATTGAGTGTGTGCAATAAATAAATTATGTGTTTTTTATTAGTTTTGTATAAATATTGTAACTTCATTGTTATATTACGCGAAAAATGTTGATTATTTTTTTTATTATATATCATACCCTGAAGAAGAAAGAGTATATGCGTTGGAAGCGCTCACAATGCTGAATAAAAAAACTAATGACAAGGTTTTGAAACACAGATGATCAATATACTTACGTTTTTCGAAAGCTCATTATTTCTGCCGTTTATCATTAATTGATATAGTATTGTGTTAAACTCTTTGGCCTACAAAATTAATTAAGTAAATAAATTAAACAAATTAATGCCTTTAAGTCAGTTGGAAATGAATGCTCTGTGACAAGTATCCAATTCTTATATTGAGCCGAAAAACCAACCTCGGCAGATGTTGCGTTGCAAACCATTGCTAAATTAATCGCAACTGTGAGTCCACCAGTCCCCCAAAAAAACGCCCAAACGTTTAAAAGTTTATTTATCCCGCCTTCACTGAATATTATGTAAATTATATTGGAAATTTCATCAACAATTTGGAAGAAGCAAACCATAAAAACGATCACCAGCTGAACTCCGAAGATAGTGTTTATTCTGTAGACCTTGACAAATAGTAATTAGCATTGATAATTGATTAGAAATTTAGAAAGTAGAGATATTGAAAATACCTGCCAGTAAATTTCATTGTAAGCTTTGCAACACAATTCGACTGTTTCATAGTTCTGTTTGCGACTCTTGCCGTTTTCATTTTTCAGGGTGATAAGACAGCGGTTGAGATATAAAAGAGAAACCTGGACGGAATGAATCAAGACGCAAATACAGAAAACATCCATCTGCATTAGAAAACTTATCCAAGTTGTGAGAAATAAAACATAAAGTTTATTTTCATCTAGTAAGTTGCATGTATAGAAGTGATGAAACCCTCCCGCTATGACCCAGGCGAACATAAATATGTGATATATTGGGTAGCGGAGAGACGGCCCAACAAAGATCAATCGTCTTGTGCCAATCTTAGAAAAAAGACTTTCCAAAAAACTCAAAGAATTCATCAACTGGCGAATAGTACCGATATGTACAATCTGAAAGAAGACGTTCGCTATTTGTCTAAGATTGAGGAGTAAGAGTCTAGCAATTATTACGAATTTAGCGAAGTTTGTGAGACCATAACTCATTACTACTTCATACACAGGGTAAATTTTGAAGGAAGCAAATAGAGAAAATAAGAAGTTGAAGGCGAGGAGATGAGGTGAGATTACCCAACGGCCATCGACTTCTGTAATAATGAAGCTTGTAAAGAACCTACCCAAGTATAATAGCAGCTTCACTACCTCTAGCTGCTGGTACTTCCGCTTTAAAAAAACTACAACCAACCTACCCATCGCTGACTATGTTGACAACTGTTGACCAACAATTCCCACAAACTGACAGATCGATCGATGTTTCTTTAATGATATGCTTTAATTCGAATCCATTAGTCCTTTATAGTTCAGGGTCCTCAGGAAAATAACTGTTCCTAGATAGTACTTGAAACTGTAAAATTATGTCTTTGCAATAGTTTAACATAATTATTAAAAGGTAATTATTATTTGTTATTGTCGGAGGTGTCACTAGGGGAGTGCCTAATCACTCTAGCCCTGGTGACAAGTGCGGGTTGTTGTAGTTTATAGCATGGACCATTGTTCCATGTCGGCATTTAATATCTGACTCCATTTATGATAGGTATGTGTCCCGACAATACACTATGTTCAAAAGAAAAGGGTACAGAGGCTTCATAAAGAATAAGACCGGTTCAGAGTTCGAACGGGGCACGGCAGTGTAACAGGAGCGAGGCGTCTGAAGGTCTGCAAGGGGGCTGCGAGACAGGGTGACGGCGCAGAGGTGTGGCAGAGAGAGAGTAGTCTTCAGTAGCTAATCTCCTGGTTTTAAATACTCTTTCCCCTTCCTAGTGGAAGGTGGAGTCGGCTGAAAGGGGTATGTTTTATGATACCCAGGTGGCCAATCCCCCTTATTTTTATGACTGTTGGTCTAAAAGGGTGTGTTTTATGGCTGCTAGGGACTAACTCACTTAGGTTTATTGCCCGCCAAAAGGTGCCCCTATGTCTGCCCTGGTCTGGTCAGGTACCGTTTATGAAGGTGCCCCTCGGTTTACCTGCCTTGCTACAACTGCCGCATGGACCCACCTGGTTTATTACAAGAAGCTTACAAAGATTTGCATTTATATTATAATACATTATTTGCACCAGAGTAAAGGGTAATTTACATATATGGTTGGTGATCGCTACAGCTATTATTAATTAAAATAATTCAAAGTAAATAAACTGCACAACAAAAATAGAAGCACGCTTTATCCACAGTGAAAATATAATATTTGATTCGTAATAGAATTATTTTGGTTTTCAATTCTTCTTTGACTAATGTTAAACGTTTATCTGTAATAAAGGGCTTTAGCCGACTCAAGGATTCTATGTATGAATTCAACGTGGAAACACTGTAGGCTCAAGTTAGTTTGTAAGTTAGGCGTAAGTTAGTTTTAGGTCCCTCTCTATATAATCCAAAGGTGACCCTCATCGCCTGGTTCTGTTGCATTGTGTAGATTATTTTAACCATGTAGCGACCGCTAACTACATAAGTTAAATCACCCTATACTCTATTGCATATATATTGTAAGAAAAAGTAAAATAACATGAACTAAATGTATTGTAAATCATTGTAAAGTGTTAAGCAATAAAACGCGGAAGCCATAAACGCGGAAACTATAAACGGGAAAGGGTCGCCGGCTGGCAGTCACAAACAGTCATTAACATGAAAGGGTCACCACCTGGCAGCCATAAACAGTCATAAACTTAGCGACCCTTTTAGGCCCACTCCACCTCCAGATATTGCCCCGGGTCGGGTCAGCAGGCGGCAGTCACGTGCCTCTCTACCGGTCACGCGCCTTGTGTCAGTTATGCGCGGGAACCACCGCCGAATTAGACCCTCGCAGCCCCCCGGCAGAAAGTAGAAACGATATTTAACCCTGGGCTTCTGGCCTTGTAAAGCAGTCTCCTTACAGACTCTCTGGCGACCTGTACCCGTGACGCTCTTGGTTTCCGCTCGAACTTGACTTATTCTTTATGAAACCTCTGTACCTCTTCTCTTGAACATAGTGCATTGTCGGGGCACATACCTATCATAAATGGAGTTAGATATTAACGCCGTCCTGGAACAATTGTTCAGATTATTAACTCGAACAATCCGCACTTGTCACCAGGGCTAGGGTGATCAGGCACCTCCCTGGTGACGACCCGACAAACCATAATCCACTTTTGTTAGAATGCAGCTGTGAAAATGCAGTGAACATAATAATTGATGACAATAAAAAAGGCAATCCAACTGACTTATTAATTGAAAAAGTCAAGGAGGAACAAGCTGAGCCTTCAAGGGTGAACAAAACAAAAGTTTTCAAAATTTTAAGCTTTATTGTTATTATACTAGATAAATAAGTTATTTTATTTCTTCTTTTTATTTTGTATTACTATTATACTATAACTATACTTATAATATCTACATTACACGTTTTATTTTTCATAAATGTTGGTTGGCTTTGTAGAAAGAAAGTCTTTATACTTTTACCCCTTACTTATAATCAAATTAGCATAAATTTTCACTTTATAGCTTTTCAGAGCTGTATATCCCACTTGCTATCAATCCTAGACAATAATTTATTATGTAAAACTTGTAGGGAATTTAAGGTCCCACAACTTTAATTTAAAATATTTGTCACTTACGACGTACCATTGAGGAGATATAAGTATAAAACTCGAAGATAATTTTGAAAAAGTAGCATTTTTACGACAATTAGGCAAGTTTGGTGTTGCGTAATTCTTTACATACTTGTTGTACAAAAAAAACCTTGCATACATATGTTGTAGTAAGTTTAGCAATCTACAACTTTTCCCTCTAAGATTCATCGGTAAAAAAATATGATCGAAAACGACCGAAATTTTAGATTTTTAAATTTAGTTCATTAAAAAGTAAATCCAGTGTAATTTACATTTAATTGTTGGTATCTAGTGAATAACATTGTTAGAAGTTTAATAAAGGAATTAATGGCTCTTGTTGCTGCCGTTCGAAATGTTCCATAGCAATCATCCAATCGTGAAAGTCGGGCTTCGAAAGTAGTTAATTGAGAAGTGTCAGTTTCTATGGTTTTCCCAAGATCAAATGTTTCGTTAATATCATCCGCTAGACCATTAGCCTCAGTTGATAGTTCTTCTAGCTGTTGCTCTAATTTGGTAGTTTGATCCTTTGGAGCCATAGTAAGCAAATATGAAGACTATGAAAGAAGAAACGTAATATTAAAATAAACGACTAATTCCTTTTTTTTTTTTTTCTCAATGGGAGCTATCTAGCATTTATGCACCACTAATATCACCTCAGCAAAAAAAGAAAAGACAGAAGAAGAAAACGTGACAATAAATCTGCCACCTGGAGGACCAATGATTCGGCAAATTGTTTGCAATCCGCCAATCTACTCACCTTATAATTACTTGCTGGATCTTCCCCTGAAGGACTATAAAATTAATTGGTACAAAAGGTACATGAGGAAAGCTAGAAATGGTATACCAAAATAATTCTTCCAATAAAAGATTTTTTTTTTTCAGATTTATTGTCACACTATTCCTTCCCTTTATACATAAATAAATTCTCGAGAAAAAACAAAACAAATGTTGTAATTGCTGTTTAAAAATAAAAAAAAAACTAAACCACTTATTAAACTAAATTTATATTTGTCTTTTATTTAGAGCGCTAACATAATACTACCTGATTGAAGATTTGCAGTACGTGGATGTGGTCGATGTCGACATGGCAGTGAACAACACTTCGACGGGAGCTGCTGACGAATGATTGTCGGTGAGCGGTCGTCTTTTGAAGTGTCCCATAGATGTCTCGGTCGAGAAATGTCGCTGTGTCAGGATCTCTTCTCGATTAGACGTACCCAAAGTCATAGAAAAACCACTCGTTCCGTGACCGCGTCTAGCATACAGCTGGTGTTGGTTAAGTAAGAGTCCGAGTTAATCCTCTTTATGTAAACAAAGCGCGCACTGAAACACTTGGTGTTATTCGAGTCAACCGATAACGCAATTCTAAATCTAATCTTTAACATTCACGTTTTGTAACAAATAATAATTTTTCTCCTTCGTTCTTAACATTATGACGTATGATGAAGTATGAAAAAAAAATCAATGTTTAAATTGCTATTTAAAATTAAAATAAACCAATTATTAAAAAACTAAATTTATATTTTATTTTTATTTTGAGCGCTAACACCTATGAAATAATATGAAAGGACTGTTAAGTAGGGAGGTAACTCCTTTCGTATTCTTTCGGTTATAAGCATTTGAGTCGTTGATGTGGGCAGTATGGCGAATGAGAATGTCTGAATGAGGTGGTTGGGATGTATTTGTATCTTGCAGTGGTATTTAGTTTAACGTTTGCCTATGACGTCACGAATGTATAATATCATGTACGTAGGTCATTGCGTAGAGTTATGACTGAAACATAGTTCGGTGCGTCAGTCACGAGATAAATGATAAGAGATTTAGTAGACTACAAACTGTGAATATTCGTTCTCGAAGCCGAACCCAGAAATCTTTTTGCTGGCTGACTCTGTACTTAGCATGTATTTATTTTCGCATGAGTATCACTAATTACAATATATAAGTAAATAATCTCAAAAGCAACAAGCGCTTGATCACTGGATAGAGTACAATTAGCTGCAAAATTGCCAAGATGTCTATGCTTTTCAAGCTTTTCCCCTTGATTGTTATTACACTTTTATTAGTGAATATTTTTCGCTACACTGGCATCTTCCGTAGCATGAGACTTCTTCTGAGATTTCAGCATCTTTACTGGCGCTAGGGAACGGGATTTCTTTAGGGGCCTCTAAAGATTTCTCCTGCAACGGAGGACGAACATATAGCAAACAATTGGACACTCCTGGAGAAAAGCCAGAAGTTAACACCTGCCTGTTTGCCAAAGCGTGCGCCATGCATTCAAAGCATTATTCTATGTACACCGGTAATTTCAGAGCGTGGATCATAGAAATATCATCAGCAAGTTTCCACGTCATCTCGCTGCCGTTCAAGTATTCCGAAACCGAACGCACCTTTGCCTGGCTGTCAAACGACCGCTAAGACACAATCTGCTCCAAAACCGATTACTTAATGCTGCTAGTAACCCTCTTCCACGTTGGAATCCGCTTTTCGGAAGCCAAAGACCCGTTCTAGTACATCAGCTGTGCCTATATGGAGTATCTATGATACTTGTGCAGCCTTTCATGGCAGTGCTCAAGAAACTCCTTGAGGTTCCGTGGTTTGAGAAAGCTCTGTTGTCTTTGATGTGCAAGACATTCAAAACAAAGAATCTTCTATCCAGGAAAGGAGACAAGAAGAGATCACTGAGCTGTTCGATTTGCTTTGTTTTACATGCCAAACCCTCAACTCCTTCTTCTCTCCACAGCTGGTGTAATAGTTTACAGTAACTTTTATCATCGTCGTTAATTTCATCTGCAACATTCCTGTAACAATACCTCATGGAATCAATAATATACAAATCTTAACGAAATTCACAGTACTGGCAAAGGATTGTGTTTTATTATCTGAGAGTTGCCAATCAATAGCTGAAGACATTACAAGCATAATTATAATTGCAGTACAATATAATTAAGTATAAGATATTTTTTTATGTAATTGTTGATAATCATCAAATAATATTAATGTTAAAACTTCGCTTTGTATGATATGTGCATTAAACCACCAGATATTATCTTCAGATTTCTGCTCTCTCTACAAATGAACAAAGACTAGAGAGTGGTCTGAAGAACTGAAATCTGCAGCTCTTGCCTTTACAATAATGTTCGAAGATTAATTATTGGTTAAAGATAAATAAGAGTGACACTGAAACCTGGCGCTTCGGATATCCGTTAGACCGACCCACTCAACTGGTGCTATTTATTCCCTTAGGAGATCTCATCCACTGTTTCAAAACATAGCTAATTGCGGGATGTGGTCGGAGACAACAACTATGTAGTCATTTTGTATTATTTTTTTTCGGTATTTTTTCTCCTTAAACATACAGTTTACATCCCACTATTGATAATAATTAATAAATTTTATGATTAAGATTATTTGCTGACCTTACAACTCCTAATTGACGACAGCAACCTTATTATGTCAAGCAATACCACAGTGAAGACTCTTCAGAAACGGCTTTATGCAAGAAATTGTTTGGGATCTTTAGTTTTGTTTTAGACCTTATATAAGTAAATGATAAGTGAAAAATCCAATCTTATATCTAACAATGCTTGAATATTATACATATACGAGTATATTTCGCCAAGGGTATTGAATTTATTAATTTTTTTTTAATTTAACAATTTAAAATGCTTTTTAACAGCTGAATTAGGTATATATTATTACGATATTTATTAATCATATATTTTAATTATATTTTTTTATATAATTTATATTTTATTCTTAATCTTTATATTTAACTTTTACTTTTATCTTTAAGGTTCTGTTAATAAAAATAGGATAATTCTGGCAAAAGGAATAATTGTTTATTTACCCAAATTCATTCAATTTAATATGCAAATAGTTACGTACGTAATAAAATTAACATTATTAAAAAACTACAGTAAAATTGTACCTTAATTATTACGTAGCTGATACTGGCCAGTGTTTCTTTGTTGATAATCTTCGATGCGTCGTATTCTTGGTGTGGTTCGGATTACGTCTTCTATTGTCTTGAGCGTCAGTGAAAGAGTGCGTGATCTTGTCTCGTGGCCGGGGTCGGATGTAAGTGCCCCACGAGGCAGTAACCGTGCCTAGGCTAGCGTCCCTCCTGGTGCTTCCTCGTCCTCTGCCGGGTCAAAGATGAATGAGTCTGTCTTCTTGCTTCTCGGTATTCCTATCTCTTCGCTGCCATCTTGATCTCTTGACCTCTTTGGTTGTTCAATCCTCTTTGGCTCATATATGATTACTTTTCTTGTTTTGACGTTATTAAAATAAATTATTTATATTTAATTATTGGTATTATTTTTATTATAAATATTAATGGTAGATTCAATGCAACGAATAGTGTTCAAACATTCATGAATCGTGTTCCACCGTTCATTTATGCCCGCCAATTTTGAGTTTATATCAAAAACACCATCCAAAATCAACACATCAAAATATCACAACAATATTTTATCTGAATGACAACTTTATCTTCTGATGTTGATGCTAACTGTTTACACTGGTATGTTATGGTTTATTATCTTACCATAAAAATCTATACCTACATATGACCTTGAAGAGGGAAATGACAATCACAGCATATGGGTTTTTTTTACTCTCTCTTACTGTTTCGTGCTTTTGGTACGTGAAGCGAGATTTGCAAGCTCTACGATGTTCTATGGTCAACAATGGCCCTGATGCTGGTCTCTGAGGGTTTAAATTCACCTCAGGAGGCCATCTTCTAACAGTTTCTTCATATATTGCTACTTCCCGAGTTGTACAAAGAAGTTGACCAGTCTCAGTTGCAGTTGAAAACCGATTCTGAAGCATGTGTAGTACAATAAACTCAACAATAATAAAAGCTTTTGCTAAATTTTTAGTGATCAGTTACACAAGCAATCAAAATAGAAATTTCTGTATAATTTTTTTAAATAAATGTTTTGAATATTATTTTGGGTTTTCCTTTATATTTGTAGCCCCGTATCACTATAAACGTTTAATATTAATTAAAAAAGAATTTAAAGCTGAAATCGTTCTATTAGGAAGCAAATATTTTTCTTAGTGTGCCACTTTTTATGTGAGGCAGTGAATTTCACCCGATTTCGCCTTCCAGTCTGTTTGTTGCCAAATATTTTGTTATAGGTCATCTACCATCCTTCAGGATCTCCCAAAGATTTTGATATTATCAATGTGTCCCAGGACAGTGGTGATAAAATATGATATTCATAATCTTAGGACAAAGTTCCTGTAGAAAAAAAAATTGCTCGCACATAAATAAAATTAATATTTACAGTATTATTCCCTACTTATCGTAGTGTAAATAAAATATAATAATAAAATCAAAAAATATAATAAAGTAATGTGTAAGATTATTTATTTATGTTTTATTCCCTTGATTATTATTATAAATAAATCTCCTATATACTATTGACATACATATCCTAAAATAACTCACAGTCAGGATAATGTACTTAAAAATATTGTTCCTGTAAAAAAATTACAGATGATGTCAGCGGCCACAGCGGTGGCCCTAATTCAGTTTTGAGATCTTAATATCAATTATCCATTGTTATTAATTATTATCCATTGTGACAGTAAGATTGTCACAATGGATAATAACTACACCTCTATCTCAACACGAAGAGCCAGATGTCTGTTACAACTGCAGTGTAAGGATATACAAACACTGATTTGTTTTTGCTAACATCATGCTTGCATAATAAACTAAGCAACAAAAACGTTTATTTTACCTTTTTATCATCAAACCTACAAATTTTCTTTTGTTTTGGAGCTTTCCATACAATTTGTCCCAATTGTCGGAGATGTAACAACTTTGTTGTTTATTAAGAAACTAAAACAAGGTAATATATCTCTACAGCCACTGTACTCACTCATCAACAGACATATATCACTAAAAATCACTTGTACTACATAACATAACATTAAGACAATCATATTCCTGATACTCACTTATATCTGTTCTTTATGGTACTGGACTAGCAAGTCCTTGCAAATGCTACAGAACAGGATAGCCCCTCTGGCACTAGGAGTGCCTCCCTGGTTTGTCATAAATTCCCAAATTCATCTATAATTGGGAATACATCCAATTACTACAAATAGAAGAACATACAAATAGGTACTAAGATGGTCTGTAATTTTCTGCAGGGGGAGTTTTCTTTTAACTAAGCCAATCTATCCAATATTGTTTCAAACCATGAATTAAAATAAACAATAGTTGGAAAAAAACACATTGAAAGGTAGATAATGTAATAATTCTGAAATACAAATTAAAAGTAGGAAATGTAAAATTGGTGAATGACAGAATAACATTAATTTTCCTATTAAAAATAAAATCAAGTAATGCCTTAGGCAATAGGGAGTAAAGATATATATTATACTTAATTCATGACAAAAGATGCTCAAAATTTGCTAAGAAATTTCTTCAAAATATCTCAAATAGTTAAATGAAATAATTTCTAAATGTTTATTTCTAATTGCTCTCTATCATTAGCATTCTGTATTTGTATGTTTTAAAGAATTAATGCATTTCTTAGCCAGATAAAGGATTGTTCATTAACTAAACAATAAAAATAAACATTGGTACTACTGTCCTTTGAAATGTTATGTTACATTTGTTGGTGTTCATTTATACTTTTTTCACCCAAATTAAAGAGCATCATGAGAATCATGCAAAAAACAGCCCCAAGATGAGGGGGTAAATTTAGTTGTCCTATTACATATCCGAGTACATTCTCAGTTTGATACGCATTGAATATTTCAACAAGTGTCGTTTGCTGGGATATGAATAGTAAGAGTTTTGTTACTGTGGTGGTAGGAATTTTTGAAAAATCAGTGATATAAAAGACTGTCAACTAAGAAAAGAAAAACTCTTTTTTAATGGCACAAAATTACAAAATCTTTTCTTTAAAACAGCCATTGAACACATATAGGACAATTTACAAAGACACCTTATAACCACCAGCCAATTATACAAAATTAGTGCAAGAGGATGGTACACCAGTTACTAAAAATACTGTGAAAAAATTACTATAAACATTTTACACAAGATCTTCAGAATTTGTTGAATGTTTATTTTTTATGGTAAAACTTTAACAAATAAAGCATTTATTTCATATATTATCATTCTTTATAATTTTCTTCGATCTTTTTTTCCAAATTCCTTAGCAACTTTTAAGATAAGTTTATACATCTAATAGCAGATGTAAGGCAATAGTAAGTAAGTGTAAGGCAATGTAAATATGTTAAGCAAAATAATTTCAATTGATAGATTGCTTGAGAATGAAAGAATATCACAAAACTACAACAATGTAATCAATTTTTATTAATTATAATATAACTTTAAGACACTTTGTGAACCTAAAATAAATAATAAATTGATGTCACATTTTGCTACAGTAATTGGCATTTGGAAGAAACTGTTTAAAGGGTTTTTAAGGGATCTGATGGAGCTATTTTAATTGTTAAAGATGTTCACATGTAGCGGTTAGTGTAACTTCTTCATGATGCAAAGGTTCAAATCCCTTGATAGAAAGTGAACTTATTTCATATCCTTTAGTAGAATTGGGTGCTTCCCAATAGGATATCCTAAGAAATAAACATGGAGTATTAAAGCACCTTGAGGTGCAATGAAACAATGAAAAATTGTCTCGAGGTGCTTGGCCACAAACTTTAGATTTTATTTGAAAGTAAATTCAGTTGTTAATTAACAGTCAAAGAAATAATTACTGGTAAGATCGGAACTCAAACCCGGAACCTCTCCAATATCTATTAATTTAGGTATCACACTGTATATCCAGTGTCTGCCTCGGTGCCCGTAGAGTACATTAGGTACATTCTTTACAGGAGTTTAGACAAAGATAATTCATATTTGGTAGGTTGTCAATCATGGTAGTCCTGTTGGTTGAGCTCCGAACTAGATATTGGGGATGTCCTGATTTCTAGTTAAGATCTTGCCAATAATTTTTTATTTGAATGTTAATTATTAATAATAGTGGTACCTTTATAGTTTCTCATTTAAATTTAATTATATTTCACTGCCTATACTTTCATACTATTGGTATGAAAGCAGACTGATTCACCCTTGTATTTATCTTATGATAGAATTATTATATTAAGTTTTAATTATGTATTTCTCATATAATTTATTTTAGAATATATCTAAAAAAAAATTAAAATGATGAAATAAACACTTTTCTATTGTTGCCTTAAGCCTTTGCTACTGCCTTGTAAACTATATTAATATCGATGCAGATAGTTTTTTTTAGAATATGTCATCATAAATAATTGATGCAACACATACTTTTCATTAATTATGTTTTTAACGAAAATTCAAACAGTAAATGCCCAATTTGAAGGTTGTATTAATGCCAAGTTGCCATTTTTTAAGAGAAAACCATACAATGAATTTAGTATGAATTTTTGTAATATTGTTCAGAAAAAAATTACAACTACTTTAAGTTAAATTTGAAAAATGTTAGAAAGGAAACTATTTATTTATTTCTGACAATAATACCCTGTAAAACATTTCCAAGCCTCAAGACCAAATAATGCTGTGAGACCTTTCTGGAGTCTTCAAACTAACGCATCATGCATGGGGAGAACATATAGCAAACCATTTAGCCTTATATAAACTATATAGCCTTACATAAACATACAGCCTTGAGAATTTAAAAAGAAAGAATAAGACATCCTTTTCATATTTATAATGCTAAAAACTGGGTTAATAATAATGTAATATGGAGAAGAATTAATGAGGGGTATATGGCTGCAACCTTTTTACAAAGAAGGAGCTATGGTGGAAGAGGAGTTATGATTTGGGCTGGGATTAATTTGGAAGCTCAGATTGATTTAATTTTTATAGTGGGCTCTCTAACAGGTGCTGTCTAGGTAGAGAACATTCTTTTGGAGGCTGTTGACCAATTTGCCATACATTTACCAAACGATGTAGATGAGTTTTTGTTTACGCACGATAATGCACAGCTCCATATTGCATGAATTGTTTCCTGATACCTGGAAAACCCTTTAACCCGATGTTGAGAATGGCCAGCATGTAGTCCAGATCTAAACCTTATTGAGCATCTATGGGATGTGTTGTCAAGACAAATAAAGAGACTTCCAACTTTACCAGATTTGCATCAGGAGTTGAGGGTTCCCCTAAAAGAAGAATACTAAAGTATCCATCAAGAATCAAATCCATGCCCCAATATTTATTGCAAGAGGCAAAAACACGCTCTATTAATTTAAAATTTTGTTAATTTTTGTTAATACCTTTTAATTTATACTCTTGATATTCCTAATATGTTTCATATGACTTTTTATTTATTATCAAAGTATGTGGAGATGTTAATAATAAATACATTGGAAATTAGTAAAAATACTGCAGGGAGGTTACTTTTTATGCCTCTCAGGGTATAAATACAGATTAGGTATTTTATTCAAAACTGAAGACTAAATGGACTACAGTAAATAATTTTTTTTTCCAAGCTGAATAAAGGTATAAACAGTTGTCCTTTTTTTTCCGAACATATCTGTACTTTTTACTTTAACTAAAAAATGGAATGTCTAAAAATGTATAACTTTTTAAGCCCTTCATTTAAGTCAACAAAAAAATAAAACCTCATAAAAAATAATAACAATAAAAACTCTTGCATCTAATATGCTAGATTGCATTCTTAACTGTCTCATGCAGACAGTTCCTAGTTATCTCCATCACTATGATAAATAAGCCCTTTGTAATAATATTTTTAAGTCTGGTTGTAAACCCGCTAATGACTTACTAGGACATACCTCCCACCAAATCCTGGTTCAAGGTTTTTATTTTAAAAAAATTAATAATAATTGCTAAACCAGAATAGATAAAAAATAAAAAGAAATACATTCCGAAGAACTAAATTTATTAGAAAATAAAAATAACCTTGTAACATTACAAACAGTACATACAACCATTTAAAAAAAAAGTTTGATGATTTCAAAAATTATTAATAAATTTATTATATATTAGTATTGACTGATATTAGCCAAAACTGTACAAAAAAAAAATTGGTTACAAAACATCAGATCCTAGATCTGGACATCACTAAATAATTCTTTATTGCATTCCAGCTAATGCCAATAGGTTTTTTTTTTAGGTTAACTTTTGAGTTTATTTTAAGTATTAGCTTGAAATGAGATTTTTAGATGGTTTGACAAATTAAATGATATATTTTGGATCAAAAATTCAGAGTTTTTTTTACATAATTATTAAATGTCTTTAAAAAAACCCAGGCCGAGTCCCTATCGGTACTGTTTCTTCATTTAATTTAGTTATTGCTTTGGCTAAATTTTCAAAATACAATTTGGTACATAATCGATGTAAAACAATTTTTGTCGTTTTAATTTTTTAAATTATACAAAACAAAAAAAATTGCGAGGCTACTGATCCAGGGAAGAACCTAACAGTACCAGTGTTTATCGAGTGGCTAGAGAATTGTATCTTGACCAATCTGACTGCGAGAATGGGTCGGAGTGCCTTAGCCTTTGGTACGTCCTCGACTTTTCAGCAAGGTGGCCAAGGCCTTTTCCGCAATCCCTCAAAGACCAGTTTCCTGTTTTTTGTTCATATCCATACACTGTTGAAATGATATTTTTCATTATATGTCTCATGAATTACTTTTTATATTAGCAATAGTCAAGAGATACGGCGGTTGTTGATTCGGTTGAAGTGACAAGACGCAAAATTTTAAAGCCTTACAAAGCTCACCGAAATTTTATCTAGGAAAATGAAAAACAAAAAATCGTTGTTTTTTTTTCGTCTTTGTCCTCACGTTTTATAGTTAACTGATTAACAGGCATTTTTTGCCAGAATCACTTATTTCCATAAGATCCCTTTACGTTTGCTACACACTTATTTTAAGTGTTTGTTTCAATTGATATTATATCTATCTAGGTGAATTCTTAACCATCTACAAACAGTAGAATAATATGCGTTAAGGATAAGAATATCATTATTAATTAATATGATAAAAAAGTCATGGCTGATACCAAAGAAGCTGTTTATGATGCATTCATTAGAGATAAGGGAGGAAGCACTAAGTTGGAGATAAATGGCAACCAACCTCTACAGGAGCAATTAAATGAAGCTTATCGAGAATGAATCTATAAAAGAAGGTACTAGTAGTAAAAATAAATAGCGATGGCAGATTGTTTGATGAAATAAACTATCGTATATGCAAATCAAATGACATCTGTCAAATGTGATTAATTTTAATAAGTAAAAGAGACATTTAGATTGGAATCATATATCACTAGTCCTTGGTCAGAAGAGCTTAAGTCATTTTGAAGAAAAAAAGGTTTTTATGTCTTCTTGACCAATGGGCTAAAAAATAATATTTATTTAAAGTTCGTATTTTACTATCACGAATAGTCTCTGTTAGCTGACACAGTGATTCAGGGAGAAATAAATACTTAGTCAGGTTTTATAATGATTTTTCAAAAGTTTGGTAAATCGTCCTGTAAACTTCACATTTCACGACTTAAGCCCTTTTGACCAAACACGTGACATATCCCATTCCAGTACTGACATACGCAGCTGAAAGTTGAGTTGACCCATCATTAGGAGAAAAAACCTAATGAGATTACGGAGGCCCATTAGGAAAACCAAGACTGTGAGACCAAAGAGCTCGAGGCCAAAAACATCTACCAGGCAGGGAATCAAATCCATATTGGAAACAAAGCTTGAAAAAATATTGGTAAAAAAACTAATTTGAATAATTGTACTTGATTTCTATTGTTTTCTTAGGCTTGAAAAATCTTATACATTGGTAAAACTTATTATTATTAACATTCGTTAAATTTTATTTTTATACTTTCAGTTCACTGATAAATAATTAGGATATTCCGAGGTGTCTCAACAATATCTTTAAAATTTAAGATTAATGAAATCATTTTTAGTACCATTACTCTAAAGCATAGATACAGACAAGAGACGATTTCCCCATAATATTTTTTAAACTTAAGCCACTTCCTAGGGTTTGGCGAAGAAATTCCTGAATGAACAGATCACAATTTTGATAAAACCAAAACTCGAGCAGTAATATTTATAATATAATACCATTTAAACTGATTCGGACGGCTAAATCCCGTGGCTGGCATTGCTTTTCTCATTTTTCCAAGTTGTGCTAATAAATACAATGATAGGGTTTTTAGAATTTCATTACATTACGATAAGGTAAAGTGAATTCGTAAGAGTTAGGCCAACGCAAAGCTATATATAAGTTTCATGGAATTAGATTCATTTTAAACTCAACAGCCATCTTACCTCACATGCTTGGATTATAGCTGCAATCTATATTTCCAGTTTTAGTATTAATGCAGTCAATCTCAGGCCTACTTCCTTCACCGAATCCACCTACGCAGATCCAACACCGACGTAGGGAACAATGGCCGACAGTTCCCCGTGAGTAATCCAGACATTTTGTTGTCGGTTCGTGTCTCCGTGACCAATCCAGCATCCTCCACCTTCCTTTTCAGAGAAAGTGAAGGTCCAGAAAGAAAAATATGAACGTAATCTGATTTATCACTTCGGTAAGACTCAATGCCAATGTGACCGGCTAAGAAATGGCAAGAATCGTTACGAAAAATAAAAACGAACCACGCTAGTTTATCCGAGGATCAATTGCCTCGCCAATTTTTTCTCATTACATAATTAATTTTTATTCACATCAATTATAAACTGAATCGTTCATTTTTCGTCTCAAAAAAGTTTTTGACATCTGGGATTGTAAGGTATTGTATGTTTTTAGAAAACCAATTTAGAGATTTTATTAACTTGTTCGTGAATAATACAGAAACAAAAAGAAGAGATGAATAGAACAAAAATAAATAAGTAATAAGAATTTGAAGTGGAGAATCATTGAGGAAGTTTTCTTTTTAGTGTTTTAATGCCTTGAGACAATATTGGATTTATTCTTGGTTTATCAGTTTTCTTTCTTATTTCCTTAAATGATGCAAAACCTAACACTAAGAAATCTTTCGTGCAATTTGGTTTTTCTGGAACAGTTCTGCAGCGACCGCTAACTACATAAGATAAATCACCCTATACTCTATTGTATATATATTGTAAATTAACTTAAACAAATGTAAATATTATTACCAAACCATAAGTCATATCAGTGTAAATATTGTAAACAATAAAAGACGCAGCTACAAAACCAGCTCAGAGGTAGGGGTCAGGTAAAAAGGTGGACCCTTTAGAGGGGCTGGGTCTTGGTCTAGAACATTCGAGCTTCATCAAGGCCTCCAATGTGGTTGGCCAGAATAAAACCTCACTTCATTGGCTGGACGCGACTGGCCAGAATAAAACCCCAGCCCAGGCTACTTGGGGCTATATATACCCACTAGTTTTAGCCTATAATTCATTCATTCATAGACATGCTTCATTCTATTGTTAGCAGTCGCTGTGTCAACATCTCTTGCTGATGATCCAGCCGCCATCTTTCTAGACGCCACCACACCACGTTCACCTGTTTTGTGTCACAAGTGACACCGTTACAAGGTAACTTTTTAGACATTATTAGTGCCAGTGTTATTAGTGCAACGCCAATGGGGTCGGTACCCCATAAAAAAGAATTTTTATAAGACTATCGAGACGGCAATGGAGGTAGACGCTTCCAGGAAGCGGCCGGCTACACACGCCACCAAATTTGGACAGCGAAGAGGACTTCGTTGTCCCAAAACACACAGCCAGAGCCAAGCGACCGGCAAAGAAGATGCCTACACCAGTGTTGTTTGAGTCATTTAGTTTGTTATATAAGTGTGTTAAAGATATATAAATATCATGAAAAGCTACTTCTTTGCCAATGCTTATCATATTGCCTCTACCCTAATTAAGATTGTTTTCTATCAATTTAATATCCGTCTTAAAAGTCTCTATAATTTGTTTATTCATGTTTACTGTGTGATCGATATTATGTCCGGTATTATAGTGGTTACGTTCAACTTCACTTATGACATTGTCATAATGTTGTTTGTCCGTAGCGTCCATAGTACCAGTTAGCCAGCTAATGCCGTTCCTAGTCCATTTATCAATCCACGTCTTTGTCTTCTATTATGATTTCTTAGTAAGTCAATTTTATTCTTGGTTCCATGTATCATATCTACTATCAAAGGGTAGGTTGTTATTTAGAGTATGTTTTTGTACATTGGTTAGTTCTGAGTCTAATAGGCTTATGTTATAGAAGTGGTATATTTTGAAGTATTTTTCAATTACTTTTACATTGTTTAATGTGTAGTGTACCATTCAGTTACTGTTAGTCAGGTCAGTTACTTTCAGAGAAATTGTTGTAGTCCATAGAATTTTCTAAATCAGCAGAAGTGTCTTTATTGTTATCTGAAACATACTTTTGTGGTGTGTCAGATGTTTCTTACGAGGTTGTTTAATATTGTTAGCATGCGGTTTCTTTATATTTATCTATATTTTATTACTGGTTTATCAGAATTATAATGCTTTCGATGGGTAGTAGATTTTGTTATTAATTGTTCATCAGAAATTGTCGAAATGTCTTCCCAATTTTGGTTTAGTTTTTCTGTTCGATCAGTCTTCTCTTTTATTATTTTTGTCTTTACTAAGTCATTTATTAGGCTTTTATCATCATAATATTTTTGAACATATTGTTCTTTTATTGATTTCTTTTGTTGGTTGTTTTGCTTAGCTATTCCAAACGTTATCTCGTCAGGAGTCATACCTATTTTTCCATTTAAGCTATTGTTGTATGCAATAGTTGCTAAAGAAAGTTTGTTAGTTAGCATCTTATCGGTAAATTTTGATTATTTAATGTCCTTAATAATTCGATTAATGTGTTGTGTGCACGATTCAAAAGTCCTAAAGAATTTGAGGCGTTACATACATTGGTTCTATTCCATTGGTTTCAAGGAAGTTAGTAACTAATTTATTTTTATACTCTCTTCCGTTGTCCATTCGTATAGAATTTGGTGTCGTGTAATGTTCTAAGTATTGTTTTATAACGTCACATATGTACTTGTTATACGTTTCACGGTTCTTGTGAATAGTGTTTTTGAAAAAGTATCAATTATAGTGATTATGTATTGTCTTTCGTAATGTAAAGTATCAATCATTAAATCTGGTGTAGGTTGTAACATAAATTTAGCTTGTATTGGTTTCCGTTCATACTTAGTTTTTGTAGATATCATGCATTTGTTAATATAATCTGTAATAATTTCTTTCATAGAGGGGAAATAATGTTGTTTTCTTAATTTGTCATAAATCTCTGTGTGAGGTCCTTCCTGTGTGTTAATTGGAAATAATCTCGTTTTGTTCGTCCTTATCTGTTATATTTAGTACATGGTTTTTGTATCTTTTTATCTTAACAATCGGATATTTTTTCTGTATAATTCTTGATAAAGTATTATATTGTTCATCATACCAAGTAGCCATTACGTTGAGTTTCGGTTCACAATAAATTCTATAAACATGTTTTGGGTGTATAATTTTTTTATAGAATATGTCATTATTGAAAGAAATGTCATATCTTTTTTTATTAAACGGTTTTGTAAATTGTACGTTTTTATGTCCTCTAGTTATTATAATTGTGTTCTTCAACGTTTACATTTCTGCTCAGATATATAACAAATTTCTAGAGGTGGTTCCCTGGTATCGGTGATCACCCAATATCGGTGAAGTCCTATCCTGTGGGGTTTCTTTCCAGAGGTATTTGCATCGGTCTTCTCACGCTATTGGAGTGGTCTCACTGTCCGTTGCCAAATGAGGGATCTCTAAATGGTGGACTCCCGTGAAGTTACTGAGTATACTGCCAGGTGCCTGTTCAGTGCGCCAGTTAAATAATCTTGTAGAAGAGAGTCTTTTAAAAAACTTTATTATGAATAACAATCAAAACACTGGTATATATACAAATATTAATCAATTACAGCGTTAGAACATACTTTAGTGAATGCATAGGCACAAGTGAGGGGGGTCTTGGCCCTAAGCAGGTACAAAAAGGGTTAGGATTTTAGGGGAGGAAAATGGTTACTAGCAAAAAAACACTAATGATTGGTACGATCAATGTTCAGTTGTGCCATACTATACTTCCTACATAATTCCTATACTAGGGCGGAAGAATTCGCACTGCATCTTTCCCGTACTTTCACTCCTCAACGTACTCCTCAAAACAATACTTATCGCTCCCAATGACTCATCATCTTACCACCCAATTAGCCTACTCCCTATCCTCTCAAAAATATTTGAAAAAGTCATATTAAAACTTCTACTTCCTTTGGTTTCCGTCTACGACATTCCCTTGCTCAATAAGGCCTTCGCGTTATTGATCTCATATCCTCAGACTTTAAAATCAAACAATATTGCACTGCTGCCTTTCTGGACATCGCTCAAGCTTTTGACAGGGTTTTGCATGCAGGTTTGCTTTACAAGCTCAAAACTATTTTTTTTAAATCTGCATATTTATTACATTTTAAGCCCAAATATGTGCAAAAGACATATGTTGGGGAATATGCAACATGAAACACTGAAAGGTTTAGAATCAGTTGATTATAAAGTATTAAATGCATTTTTTTTTTCGTAACTTCCTGTTTAAAAATTTACAATTTTTAAATATAATATAGATTCTTACGATTTGAATCTATTTACAGATTGCACTTATTAGTGCTCATTATATCTCCAGTATCATGCCTCACTTCATCTAATTTTTGAAAATACTGACATTGTAATTGGTTAAAATTCTATGTACGTAATAAACTGTCTATATATTTTGCATTTGCATTTTATTTTTTTATTTCCCCCCCCCCCCCCAATCCCCTTAAAAAAAGAAAAAACTTTTATTTACTATAGGTTCTTAGACGAATCTATTTACATACTACATTTTATATGTCCAGTACCATCGGTACACTCTATACAAGGTCTGAATCGGCATAGAAGTTATGTAATCTATAAAAGTACAATGATACACAATGTACTTGGCTTTATTGACAAGACTCAACAAGGTGATGGGGCTCACCTTTTTGATCACAACAAAAGAAAACTTAAAAACTAACTTACATACTAATTCTTAACCTAAATTTTCCCAACTGTCTGCTGCCATCGATTCGGGAGGGGTGGTTGGGTCATAGTGTTAAACACTGGATTTGTGAGGTGCTGCAACGCGTCGAAAAACTTGATGTGTCTCCGGCGGATAAACTCATCCACCGTCGGCACATCAAGCAACGAGTGCTGGTCGGCGTTCTTTAACCTCTCAAGAGAGGAATGTCGGACCACTTTTCGCATCATCCCATTCTGGAAACGTTGGAGACTTGTGGCTGTAGCGTCAGTCAAGTGGGTAAATAGCGGGGCACCGTACAGCAGAGCTGGCCGGAGGATACATTTATAGATCATCAATTTGAGACGCAGCGACAGATTGGGTGAGGTTAGCAAGTGCGAAAGCCGGTAAGACCTCTGTCGTACTGTTTTTAGTTTACTACGAATGTGAGTAGAGAAATGGAGATGCCTATCCATTTTTATATCCAGATAGTAGAATGAGAAAACAGGCAAGTTCTCTTGTCCTCCTATACTATATGATTTTGGCAAAGCTTTTTTGCCCATTTGGTAAAATAAGATTAAGCAGTCGGTCTTCCCGGAGTTCACATTAATGTTCAACTTGCCCAGCCTGTCACTGATTACGTTGCAAACTGACTCAGCCTGTGTAAGTGCTCTTTGTGCATTCATGCTGTTGCTGTAAACCGCAATGTCGTCGGCAAAAGCGATTACCGTTGCTTTCTTATAGTTTGTCCCAACAATTTCACAATGTGTACATGCCGAAAAGAACCGGAGACAAAACCGCTCCTTGAGGAACTCCACAAGTCAGAGAAAATGGGTTAGAGAGGCAAACACCCACCCTTACCCTCACCGATCTGTCCTTCAAGAAGGAAACCAACATCGTGTATAGCTGCTCTTGGCATTCCTAGTCACAAAGCAGTCGACACAGTATCCCGTGGGACACTGAGTCGAAATCCTGCGTGCAGTCCAACGAGATCGTAGCAGTCGCTGTGTTCTTGTTGATACCGAGGGTGGTGTCCGTCTGTGTCGTAATGCAACACATGAATAGCTGCATTTGCATTTTTTTTTTTCTTCAAAAACCTTTATTGACGTATACACGAAACGGGAATAGGGGTGAAGTCATAGTATTAAACAATATATTTGTTTGGTGCTGCAACGAGTCAAAAAACTCGACGTGTCTCCGGTGGATGAACTCACCCACCGACAGCACACCCAGCAAAGGGTGCAGGTCGGCATTCTCGGTGCACGGCTGACCAAGCATTTATAGAAAATTAAAAATTACGTATTGCAAAACAAACAATATGATACTATGGAAGGAGAGCACCGTTGTTTTTGAGCAGAAAAATATCAGTTGGTGAACACCGAGCTAACGGTTGATACTTTTAATTGATGCGGTTGGTGGCCATTCCCCGCAAGAGTTCTGGACGAGTAGTTATGAGGAAGGCCTTAGGCCACTCACACTTGTGAATGAAGCCAACTAAATAAATCTCTAGTCCCAAAATTTTTTCAACACAATTTTTTCACGGCAAAGATATGCTAATAAAATAAAATTTCAAACACAATTTTAACTGAAGTTCTAACAACTTTCTGGGACTATTGTTATAAATTTATCACTAATTAATTATAAATGTAAGGTCACTTAACGTCCTTACACACGATAAATAATATTAATATGGACGTCATATCTTTAATTTAATGCTCTACTCTGTAGGATAGCAAAATATTTATTTTTTAAAACTATTAAGTAGTTTTTTAATGACCCTCTATCAATTTTCCATGTGTAGTTTTTATTTCGTACATCATCAGGGCATCAAAAACAACTAACATTAAATATCAAGCACCTAGAAAAACACTGGTTTAGTTAGAATTGCGTTTTTTAAACCTAGTGATCAATTAATAAACGACATCTTACGATGTTTTATGAAAATTATGTAATTTTATATTACCCAAAATCAAATGTGACCTCCAGATAAAATTACACGAGAGATGCTTGAACAAAGGGGACTCACTACTAAGACTTGATAAGACAGACTTTCAACAAATAAAAAAAAAGTGTTCAAATAAAACCACGGGTTTTAGGCCATCTGGTGTGGTCCCTAATTAGCTACCTTTTATAAGTCAATTAAAACCAAGAGTGGTTATTGAAAACTACTGAACATAAAAAAAAAAGATTTTTTTGTCCCAAAATTCCAGATTTACGGAGCAGCTGTTTTCTGTTTCATTAATTAAGCACAAAAATTAGATCATTATTGTAGTATTTATTTTTATATGCTTTAGATAAAAATATTTTTTTAAATGTCGCCTCAAAATATGAGCCACCCTCAGGGCCCCTATTCAGGTACGCTTCTGATGATACCATAAAAAATAAAAAGATTTTGGAAGAAATTATTCATGAAATGGCGTCCACCGATATGAACCAGCTTTGTGACATAATATATAATAAAGCTTCGGAGACTGATCAAATATATTTTATGGCTAAATCCGCATCCCGAGTAGAATACAAACCTTCTCTATCTATGCCCCTTAAATTATGGTACAAACCAATCCTTAAGCGTCTAAATTGCCTTTCAACAATTTTACATGTAAATGGCTTAAACTATTTATAATTAAAATAAAGTCGTCTTACTTGTCTACCCTCAAATTAACTTTTATTTTTATACTTTAATTACAGTGGAAATAAATTTAAAACGTTTAGGATTCCGTATTGTGGAATCTTTAACCCACTAGTCTCATAATTGCAGAAAAAGAACGACCGGAAGGCCAATTTATTTGGCATCTCTGAAAGCTCCTTAAAGGGTTTCCCCCCCTCTTTCTCCCCCTTAACCCTTATTTGCTAAGTTTTTTTGTTTTATTTTTTAAAGACAATATTCACAAGAAATAATGTAAATTGAGCTGTGAATGCTCCTTGTACTGCATCTATGCATTTTAAACAGTTATTGTTAAAAAATTATACAATGAAAAAGGGACCAGGTGATGGGGCTCCTTAAACGAATTCTGTTTGACATGGAGATAAGTCCAGTTGAGACCGTAACGGAAACTGCTTTCAAGCTGCCAGTGAGCGGGAAAATCCTCGGATGCGGTGAAAAGCGGAAAATCCAGCCGGCAAAGTGTTCAGGTCAGTTTTATATTGCTTTCTAATGGCTGTAGTGCCTGTATTTTATTTAAAGATTTCTCCAGAACTTTCTTCTTTCACAGAACTCGAATGAAGCTATGTCGGTGATGGTTGTGTATCATTGAAGCATACATGGGTGGGTGGGAGTTAGGAGTGAGCTGATTACAAAGGGTCGATCTATTTCTTAAGACCTGTTCCTCGCGATACGGAGAGATTCATGCATAGTTACTCCGATTTGGAATGGTTACTACCGGCTGCTCGACGTCAACATTTTCTTTGGACCCCTGTCAAATCAACTTGAACCCTACATACTCATTCCTTTTCATTCGGTCCATATCCTCTATTTATTCCTTTAACACGAGATCTCATACCTCAGATCTGAGGTATGAGATCTCGTGTCTTTGACCAATTGTCCCTATTTAAACCATCTAATCCTTGTCATTATACCCCTCCAACTAAACTCCGTCATTCCAAGATCCTCTTCGAAGTTAAACAGAAGTTAACAGTTTCAGAAGAAAATAATTCTTAATAATGTCAATGTTGTTGCACAGGAAGTGTAGCACTCGTGAAGAGTTTAATCTGAGTGTTTATTTTTATTTAAATTACTAATTACTAATTACTAATTTTTGTAATAGATCCCTCTACTATTGATAATTATTAATTAGTCCAGGCAACAAAGTAAAATACAGTTGTTCATTGGAGTGTCCTGGACAACATGCAAAAAATCCCTCTAGTGGGAGGGGGGGGGGGAGTCTGAAGGTCTCTTTTTTCGGTTTTCTCATATATCTAGGGAAATATCAACCTTACCAAATGGTACTTTATATACAAAATTTATGTACCTAAAATTTCCTATAATAAAGGTTTTTTTCATAGACAGAGGGGGAGGGGTTGCAAGTTGAATTTGCTAAGGTGAACGTGTTTCAATTGTGAAACTTCAGATTTATTATGATATTTCAAATTTTGTACTGTGCTTCATCCAAATGTCATTTCTACTACGCATATGGAGTGACATTTCTTACCTGTGGATCCGTAGACCAGGTGCATCACATCATATTTGAGCACGTATCCAAGATGTAGAAATGAAACTAGACACTCTCCAGGTTGAAGTATCATTTGCAAATATTGGGATATTTTGTTAGAAAATGTTCTTTGTGGATGTGATAGATATCTGAATGTGGTTTCATTATATTCAGTCAACCAAAAAGTTTGAAAAACTCTATAAAATATTACTTTCTTAATGAGTTTTCTCAGAAGGGGGTGATAGTGAGTACAAGAAACATACTTGAATACAAGCTGATTGGCTAACTCATTGGGCGTCCACGCTCTCACAACATAACAGACAAGGAAGTTGTAATGTTGGTTATGCTACATAACAATTAATGTTATTTATACTGTTGTGTGCTTTGTTAGATAACTAACCCTCTACGACTTTTCCCCAGACATTAGAAAAAAACATTCGATCGTTACAAATCGATTTACGATTCCTGATGAATGGAGCAGGTTCACTTCCAGGTAGGTAGATTGACATCTGCCAGAATGGTTGTCAG
The DNA here is from genome assembly GCA_930367205.1 of Acanthosoma haemorrhoidale. Lineage (NCBI taxonomy): Eukaryota > Metazoa > Arthropoda > Insecta > Hemiptera > Acanthosomatidae > Acanthosoma > Acanthosoma haemorrhoidale. The sequence continues at coordinate 45,003,830 of OV884013.1, forward strand.
CCAACATTTCGACCGTGATTGAGACAACTTATGTACTATTAACTTGCTCGGTATTTTACACCATTACAAAGTAAAGAACGATAAATGATAATTATCGGTTAAAATTTACACTAATGCGACTACATATCAGAACTAATAATTATTTAATTGTAAGATATTCATTTGAAAAATTACAATTTCTTTTTACAGCATAATTAATTACGATATATCTTACTACTAGATCTATGTACAATATCTATACTTACTCTGCCTGTCAAACTTTAAAGACCATTGGATTAATTATAAGAAAACAAATGACTTCTAAACAGTTTTATTATGATTTCTTTCAGATATAAAACAGAATATACGAATTTTAGGTATGATTTAAAATGATTTTTGTTATCATAATGTAAACACTTACATATTTTCATTTAAACAGCCCTCCTTTACTTTTAATTACGGCTTTGAGAACTATAGGCATTCTTTCAATGAGTTTATTTAAAATATTTCGAAAGTTGTATCGTCCCAACAACTTTGCAAAATTTCCATACAATGTTTTTGAGAAGTTGGAACATGTTACCGGACTAGTCTATCGAGTTCTTCCCACAGCTAATCGATTGGGTTGAGATCGGGGGGACTGTATTGGCACATCATAATTTTTATGATTCCCTTATATTATTATTTTATAACCTGACATCATGACTACAACAACAAGAAAAAGATATAACCATTCCACTATTGAAAATGAAAAATATTATTGCTATTTACAATGGTCTTCTATACTTGACCTCAGGAGCGGCCACGTCAGAGATGCCGACTGTGGTGCTACTGTTGCTTCATGGGAAATGGGCCTTACACAGAGGACTGCAACATCTTAAAAAAATGGTAAAATGAAGAATGTAGTGCCTGTCTACATGCATTGTTGTGATAAATGGCATTACGTAATCTGGTCACGCTCCGAGAGAGAGAGAATTTAATTGGTACTTAGCAGAGTCCAGCCCAAAGAAAATGGTTTTGCCTTGAAACTAGTATGGAGCAATCAGCTTTATTCTGTATGCATCTAGGTTCATACCGGGCGTAATAATGATTCAATCTGCATTTTCAAATGGTATTTAATATTTTCTAATATCTTAATAAATAATAGGTTTAGAGCTAGGAAACGTAGGGTATTTTTTTTTACACTAAAATTCAAGTCTCAAGTGATTTTTTACATTAAAAAATGTAGGGTGACTTCAGGCTCTCTCGCTTTATTATTACTGATATTTTTCGTGAAACGAGAATGGGAGATCACTGTGCCAGGAATGTGGGTCAGTTAATTTTTCCAGACTTTCCCAAGATCGTGGCAACTAGGCGGAAACAAAAAGGTAAGTAAACCGAGACTAAATGAGCCTCGTATGAGTTGGCGTGGGTACTCAGGGCTCCTGACCTACAAACTAAATTACAACTTAAGATTTCTGGGAAAATTACATTGTTAGGGTATCGTCAGTTTTTTAAAATACAAAAACCCTCTGTGTTTTCACAGGTGCGTCTGCCTGAATTATATAATAAGGTGTGAAAAAAATTTGCATCTTTATAAAACATAATAAGTGTCAATTTATTATTTAATATTTAGTAAAAATTAAAAAAAAACAAAAAAAAAAAAAACAGATTTGCTTTTTTGAGTAAGACGCCAAATTGAAGACCATGACATTCTGATTACCAATATGTTCAACGTGTATGGACTTAAATGTACTATAGTCATATAAGTAATAACAAGTCATTAAAACACGAATTAAGTTAAATTTGTGGAACTTTAACCCCATTACCGTTTTACGTAGATAAAATATTTACTGCGGTAGTATCATTTGAAGCTCCGACGATGCTAAAAATAAACCAGCCTCATGAAAAATAGTGAATGGCCATTAATCAATTTAAATAATGTAATTTAAATAATCTTGTAGAGGAGAGTCTTTTAAAAAACCTTATTATGAATAACAATCAAAACACTGGTATATATACAAATATTAATCAGTTACAGCGTTACAACATACTTTGGCTAAGGCACGAGTGTGGAACTACCGGAAGCAGGTAGTCTGAGGGTTTGGAGGGGGTTAAAAGACAAAAAAAAGGGAGACCGTAAGTCTCAACTGAGGTACACGTTTATACTAAAAATGAGTATTATATAACTGTCTCAAAGCAAAGATGACAACGTCATGATATTTGATGAGTAACATGTGTTAGGTCTTAAGTGAACAATTGTGTTCCCTGCCGTAATTAAAACCTTGTTGGTCTAGTGCATTAAACTTCAGTTGAATATAATCCCCCTATCTTCCCTATCTAAGGGTGTCTTGACAACTACCCACAATAACAATATGCGTTAATAAAACATTAATAACGAACCCCCCCCCCCGACTGTTTGACCAATGGTAAGCGTCTGTTCTGTATCGCATTCAAATTTATACATAAATTATACCATTAAGTTTATTCTTAAGGTGAAACTCCGCAAATATCTGTATATTGCATTAATTGAATGAAAATAAATTTTTAATAATGTCAAATTTGTGAGTTTTATTGTTTTATGTGTAATCAAGATCCTCTTCCTGTATCTGGGACAGTACGGTATTTAGGCTTCTGTCTCGACAAAAGGCTGACTTGGAACCCACAAACTAGGCTAAAAAGACAATAACTAACCATATAAATGGTTTGGACGACTATACAGACTACTTCGAACCACATCCCATCTCCTAATAGAAAATAAATGACTAATTTACAAAGCTATACTAAAGCCAGTATGGATTTACGGAATAGTGCTATGGGAGACAGCGAAAATTTCGAACATCAAGTATATCCTTTCAATCAAATGTCGTGAGAACTAAAGTTGCCCCTTATTACGTCAGCAACAAAACACTTCGTAATGATCGTAATATATTCTATACTTTTATCGCAACTAAATGTAGATAAACAGTAAACCTCAGCAGACAGGCCGTTGTATGTGTTGCCAATGTGCTGTTTTCAAGACAACACGCTCAGGTACTCCTTTAGTAAATTTACTTATCTGCGAAACAATGTGACGATTCATCTCAATGAGTTCGGACATTGGTTTTATAATTGAAATAAATAATTCTGTTCTTCTTTTAGGATTTATTTTATATTTCTTGAGTGTATTCAGACGAGTGGGTTTTAGCAGTAAAAACCTTGTCCTTTTCTGATAGGTTTTCTGGATGCTTAATTCTTTCCACCTTGCGTTGTCTATTTTTACATTGTTTAAAATAATCAAATGAAAATTGAGGAAAGGACAAGAAAGAAAATTCTGCAGTATTATAAAGCTTATTTAACCAATTTATTTTGAGCATAAGTAAAACAAAATTCTTTACTCAAAAACATAAAATAAAATAAAACCACTTAAAACTGGTTTTGTAGAATGTTAATAACAAAAGAAAGTAATCCTTTGTACAAATGGTATTACAAATCTAAATCACCATTAATTAACACAATTAATAGAGTAATTTCTAAAAATTAATAGAATCAAAGCTATAATATTGTGTTCGTATTTGGAAGTGCACTTCGTTTTTTAAATATGTACAAATCCTTCACTCCTACTTCAAAACAAGCTTCCGATGAGTTTTGCTACTATATATATCGGTTTAAATTATGACTTCACCAGGTTCAAATGTTTTACCGTTAGGTATGTTTGGTGTTAAACCATTTGATGGACAAAATTTCGCGAATTGGTTCTTTCGGATAAAATTAGTGTTAGAATAGAATGAACTCCTTCACGTACTAACAGAGGGCCCTCCTGTAGATGCCAATGAATTGAAAACTTTCAAAACCGCTGATGTTAAGGCTAGAACTATTTTGATTGGTTGCATGTCTGATAACATCCTGATTTTAATAAAAGATAAAACTTCAGCAAAAGAAATCGTGGACACTCTGTCAAAAACTTATGAGAGAACCGGAATGAAGGCCAATTTACTAATCCTGATACTGTTCAAATTTCTTGGGTTGACCATGAGACAAAATCTGAAGTATCTCAGTCTTCAGATGTTGAGCAAATTTTACAGCCTATGTCGGAGGATGAAGATTTTCGATCAGACAAGAATATTGACACTGCTCAGAATTGCTCGAATTAGAAAGCCTCCGAAGTATTTGGAAGATTTTGTAACCAATTTTGCCTTTGATGCATTAGCTCTATCTGCATCATCAGATCTAGATGTTCCCAATAATTATTCTGAGGCAGTTCAGGATGCGGGTTGGAAACAAGCAATTGACGAAGAATTAAAATCATTGGAAGACAACGGTACTTGGGAGGTGGTGGATTGTCCTCCAGATGCCACAGTAATCGACAGTCAGTGGGTTTTCACTACAAAGATCGTCGATGGAGCAGTAATAAAGAAAGCTCGGCTTGTTTTTACCGGCTACCAACAACCCTCACTTGAGGATGAGAACATCTTTGCATCTGTTGCACGTCTTACTTACGCTGCGGGTCCTGTTGGCTGTTGCTGTTGAACGAAGTTTGCATATCCATCAACTTGATGTTAGATCAGCTTTTTTAAAAAGCAATCTGCCAGTGTCTGTGTTTATGAAGCCTCCTGATGGGCTTAAGTGTGGTGATGTAAAAGGTTTAAATTAATAAAAGCTTTGTATGGTCTTAAACAAAGCCCAAAAGCATGGAATGATTTTTTCAATGATATATTTATAAAAATCGGGTTTTCTAGATCTCAAAAAGATCCTTGTTTATATGTTAAGGGATCAACATTTTAGTATGGGTTGATGATTTCCTTTTAGTATCTGAGTCATTAAATGATCTTCAAAGTCTTAAATCTCATTTAATTGCTGTTATTGATGTTAGGGATCTAACTTCATCTGAAGAATTGCAATTCTTGGGCATCAAATTCTTAGGAATAAAAATGGAAGTATTATGCTTAATCAAACCGCTCTTATTCAGAAAATTATTTCTAGATTAAATATGACCGACTGTAAGCCTAGTAAAATACCAATTCAACCTAAACTCAATTAGACCAAATCTAATAATATTGATGTAAATTTTAAAGTCCCTTATAAAGAATGTATCTTATGTTATGCACCCGCCCTGATCTATGTTTTTGCGTTTCTTATTTTGGAAGATTCCAAATCTGTTATGATGTAAGCCATTGGAAGCATTTGAAACATATAATTAGATACTTGAAGTATACTTTATGTATAGGTTTAAATTTTTAAAAATCTGGGAGATGATTGCTACTATTTTGTGCCAGGGAATGACACAAGTTCCTTGTTTGTCCAAATTATTATAAGCTTAGGTTAAATTCATTTTCAATTACGAATGCCACTCAAGTGTTTTACGAGACATCGATATGAAAGTAATAAATAAATAAAAACAACACTCACATTGACGATAACAAAAGTTTAGGTTCCCAAATAAAATTTATAATTTGATGGTTGACAAAAGTTGACGCTTTTTCGACCAAAGGGTGGTCGAATTGTAGTTGAAAGAAGATGAGACTGACCTGTTGAGCGCTAAAGGTGGACGATTTAAGTACCTGAGTACGTGCTATGGAGCCAGCGGACGGCTGTTAGTTGATTTGTTGAGATTCGCAATTGATGACAATTGATTATTTTGATAATCCTCCATTTGGTTCTTCTCATTGTGCTGTCCTCTGGCTATAATACAATCGTATTATATATTTTGAACACTCTGGATGAACGAGAAACTGTTCGTAAAAAAGGATATTATGAGCGAAATGATCGCCATTATGTCGGGAAAAAGTACTTACTACTTTAACAGGTTCAATGCTAAACTAAAACTTGTCAGTCAAGAACTAACTACCGAACGACAGGAAAAGGTGGCTTTGTTTACACAAACTTTAATTTATGACCTCCTTTACGAAACAGATGATTAAAATATTTCACTGAACAGCCCATGCAAGTAAAAGTGATAAATTGAAATATATTCGTTAGTGAAAATTGAGATTTCCTTGATAATAAAATTTTCGATCAATTTATCAAATCAATCTGATAGAAACTATATTTACTTTTATCCAAGATATCAATTAAATTCAGTGAGATTATATTGAATTATAATTAAAGATTGCCTTCATTAATTAATAATTAATGAATCAGAATCATACAATTTAATTAATTTTATGACTAAATTTACCAATAAAATCAAAACTTGAAAATTAAAATCTGCTTATTATAAGATAAAACATTTAATTGCAAGTTTTCAATTAAAAGATGACTCTGTTCTGTTACCTGGACAGAGTCAATGTTTAGAAGCTTTTATACTACTTGTGGGACATACACATACCTTAACAAACAAGCTCAACAAGAATGCAATGTTGTAGTTATATACCACTAAAATGTTAAACATTTACTTAAGGAATCCCAATCGAAAAAATGTTCACACTTCCTTATAGCCTCTTCATCCTTATAGCCTATAAATAGTTACTGACAAATACCCACACAAAATACAAATATTTTAAAAAGTCTTCCCTATATGACTTTTATCAAGCGAGTTTGATAGCAGTAATATTAACTTCAATTATGTCATCCCAACCGAAATCCAGATCTCCTTGACTTTTTCTTCTACAATAGTTTAGGAACACTAAACTATTCACTTACGCGCCTCGAAGTCCTCTCCTCCGATTATAGCTCCTTATTACTAACCATTTCCCTAAGACCAATTCACAAACTGCCTTCTCCTTCATTTATAAGGGGCCCAGTTAATTGGGATCACTTCCACCAGATTCTTACAGATTCCGTAGACCTCAAAGTGTCCCTGAAAGCATCCCAAGACCTAGATGATGTGATGCATTATTTCACCACTCTGGTCCAGAGGTCGGCTTATGAGGCATCGTCGAAAAGATGTAAGATTAAAAGTATAATATTGTATAACGCTAATTCATCAGTTATTAATCATATTTCAATTTCATTTCACGTATAAAAATGCATTTCCTTTAAAAACGAATAAATCATTCCATTATAAAACAAATGTCATATTGCTATTATTTCGAAACCCGGTATTCACTCCAGGTATTCAAGTTTAAATTATTACCATTCATTTTTATTAAATTAGCTGATGGTAGCCACGTCAAATTCGACTTCCTGAAAAAGGATTATTTCGTTATATTGGATAAATTTAATGTAAATATACTACAATATATATATGTAATTAAACAATCTCTACGAATGAATCACTTTTTAAAAAGAACTTTATTGAATAATGAACAAGGACTGGTAGAAAATCTACGTGATAACCACTAAGTGTTATAGCGTAAGGATTACAGTACAAATGATCTCTCTGGTCACACGCCGAGAGAGTATATTTAGGAGAGGAATGCTGACATAAGTTAATACTGAGTCAGGATGCTCTGAGGTCCCTTAACTATATACATTTTAGAAAATGCTCATTACTGTGCTAACAAAGGAAAAAAATAATGACGAGGTAACTGATACTTGGATCAACAGTTATAAGATATGGAGATATCCACTATATTTTTAACTAATCTATTAAAACATTCAAACCCAACAATTGTTACAATTACAAGCTGTCAGTGGTAGAATGTAACCGACAATGAACTTGCCAGAGGTGAGCTTACATTGTAGGTCCAAGAATCAGAATTCATGCTATGTTGGTAGAGTGGTGTAGAGAAAGCAGAAGCGACTTAACAGGACTTCTTCAACCCGAAGCGGCCAGTCAAGCACCTTCAAGTTTAATAAGGAATTTGATCCTGAGGCCGTGTCATAGAACTGTTCCCTGTATCAGTGGGCTCCACATTTTTTATCATTGTATCAATGAAGTTATTGACATTTACTGGGAGTAATATTTTTTTGAATGTACTAAAATTTCTTTTTACCTTACCAGCTTTAATTTGATTTTTCAAAATAGTTCTTACGATATAATTGAGAAACGATCTTAATGATTAGTGGGGAAAAAATACTTCTATGTTATAGTTCTATGTTGAAGATCACCTTATTTGTTAAAACATTTTTAGAATTTTTTTTGCTGGTGTTTTTAAAAATCTGAGATCCTTATGTATTCACTTCAATATGTGTCTTCTGTCCGTCTGTCCTGGAGATCACCTATATGGAGAATCTAAAGTATTTCACAAACAGACAATTTGAAATTTTTTTTCTAACTCCATAAAAAATAATTATATGTTGTTATTATTTATTAAAATAATTATTTATTGCTATATTGAGTAGATTTTTAAAATAAGGGCCTTGAGATCGAATTGTATATATTTTTTTTAACTATTAAAACATCCATTAGGATCGTGTTCGCAACTCAATTCGTTTTTTACACAGAGACCTAATATTGAATAAAAATTCATGATAGTTTCATTTAATGCCTAATAAACTATAATTACTCTAGATCAATAAAATTCCCTTAAAATCGTGTTCACGACTTTATTTCAATCGGTGGTTTTTTCAGAAGCATGATATTTGATAATAATAAAAGTAACCCCATGAAAAATAATTATTGTTTGTTTCGTAATTAGTATCTGTTGGTTATCAAATTATCGGCATGCTAATTAATAATAGGTACATCTACTGTTATTATCAAATAAAACAAAAGCATTTATTCAGTAATTAAATGTCTATTATACTATGTATAGTAGGATACCAAAGAAAATGGTCTTAATATCCTGACATACAAAATGTAATATTTTTTCAACCTAAAGCGAAAAGTTTACTTTCTAATAGGTGTAGATAAGTTGTACTTTGTATGTCTATGGTCACTGTCTGTTATACGATAGTGGTGATAAAATTAATCCAATCGATTTGAAATTTTAAAGGTATATTCAACATCCACCTTGGCTTAAACTATATTTGTAACATTTGGAATTAAATAGAAAAAATGGAAAACAAATTTTTGCTACGTATTCTATAAATATATTCGATAATCTATACCTTTTTCCCATGTTACAAGTCAAAAGCTATTCAAGATTTAGAGCTGATTTTTTTCCATCCAGTTCCTCTCTAAGAATACAAGAATATATAATGAATTACAAAAGATAAAGTTTACAATAGAAACCGGGTATTTAATGCCGTTCGAGCAGATGTTTTAACTAATAATAATAATGCTTTATTATAAATTTTATTATTTAATAAGTAAAGTAGAAACTCACGTAAGTATCTCTCGACATTTTTTTCCAACATTCTACGTTATATATCCTTTAAAAAATACAATTTAGATCACACTATTCATGGAAAAACGTTTAGTTTTTGATGAAACACAAAAATGGCTTGGCTACTTCATCTAGGGAGTTTTTATGTTTACTGAAATCATTATAAATTTTTTTTTTTAATATATACTTTTTGTAAGAACGGAGAGAAAAAGTTGAGAAGACTCGCACTTTCCCTCACACCATTACAGTCTATTGTTCGGTAGCATTGTGGGAGCTGCTCTTTCTTACAGCCTTCACTTGGGCTTGTTCGTGATTTCACGTTCATTAGCTTCTCCCACTGGGGATTCATCGCTTTGTACCACAGAGGAAATGCATGGTTAGAACACACACTAAGAAAATGAGCGTCACGACACAAGGTCGATCATGAATGAGTAGCTGTTGTCTGAGATATTCTCGTATTACTAATCATAGAAGAGCCAAATTAATTCCACAAACAAAAAAATATATATAAATATAATAAAATAGTTATTTTAACGAGGTGGTGCTGCGGAACTTCATCGTGTTACTACATCACAACATGGTTATCAATCATGAGAAATATGGTGTTATAATCATTATTGGAAGTTAATGTTGTGTTACCAGAGACTACTAATTTAATATAAGTAATAAAAAAAAAATAAGGAAAGAAACAATGCATGAAAACTAATGATGAAAATAACAATTTTATGCAAGAGCTACGATGTCGTTTACGTCTGAGGTCCTACTCCTCAATAAGGACCCATGTGCTTTTTCGAATGGGTCATAATCAGGTATAATGTTGAAAATTAAGGGTTTTATAATAGTTTACAGCATATATTTGGTATAATTTTCAGGATGCTTTGCAACCTGCACCACTTCATGGTTAGTAGTGAATGAAGAAATATTGTAGAGTTCGTGTAGGTTTCAAATTAATATCCAATTTAAAATTATAATTAAAATTCAAAACTCTTTATTTTTTATTTAAATCTAATAGATGAAAACTCGTTGAAGAAATCCAATGGACTACACAGCACTCAAGCGCAAGCCCCCATTTATGGCAGGACTTAGGAAGTTTGAAGTTAATAGAAACAAGTAAATATAAGCAACCAAAGATGAATACGCTTAAAAAAAAGTCTAAGGCGTATCAAAAGAAAATAATGATGGATTTTGTTTATAGCCATCGTTGATCACTGATATATTAGAAGAAGAAAGTTCAGAACAACAAATTCGCTAAAAATTTTAATTTGAAATTTTATGTAGGTTTAAACATGGATTGTATAAAACTCCACTTCTGACATTGTTAGGACAAACTACAAGAAAGCTACAATGATGGCTTTTACTGACGACATCGCAGTTTACATCAGCAGCATGAGTGCACAACAAGCTTTTACACAGACCCAGTCAGTTTGTAACGTAATCAGTAACAGACTGGGTAAGTTTATCAGTGTAATCGCCGGGAAGATGCGTGATATTCTCCCTCCAAAAGGGAAAAAAAAGCCTTGCCAAAATCCTATACTATAAGGCAAGAGAACTCACCAGCTTTCTCAATATATTATCTAGATATAAAAATGGATAGGCATCTCCATTTCTCTACCCATTTAAGTAACAAAACAGAAAAAGTACGACACAGGCCTTACCAGCTTTCGCGCTTGCTAACATCACCCAACTTGTCGCTTCGTCTCAAACTGGTGATAAATAAATATGTCCTCCGGCCAGCTCTGCTGTACTGTACTCACTTGACTGACAATACTGATAAAAGTTTCCTGATAAAAGTTGATAAAAGAAGATTGGTCAGACATACTTCTCTCGAGAGCCGATTTGCACCCGTTGCTTGGTGTGCTGTCGGTGGGTGAGTTCATCTACCTGAGACACGTCAAGTTTTTTGACTCGTTGCTACCTATAACAAACCCAGTATTTAACACTATGGCCCCATTACCTTTCCCGTATGGATGGCAACAGACTGTCGGGGGAAAAGTAGGTAACCTACATAAATTTTAAACATGTTTAGACAATGAATGTATATTGTGCATTATGCTTTTGTAACAATCACAAATCGCATTGTAAAATTACTAAAAATTGTATAAAATGTAGCCAAGCTACAGGACATATAATGTCCTATTGTAAATAGATTCATTCATGTATAATCTATATTGATTTTCATAATTTATAATTATATATATAAAACTCCAACAAACGCGATAATAGAGAATAGTGAGCCCCATTTCTTTTTAAACATGTATAGAATGTATAATGTACATTATATTCGCAAATCGCAGTGTGGAATTGTTAGACATTGTATAAAATGTAGCCAAACTGCAGGACATATAATATTGACCTGTTATGAATAGAATCATTTATAATGAATTCCACAATTTTTAATTTCCCCTTGAAGGGAAAAAATAATAGAGAATAGAGGAAAATAAGGGCATTGGGGTGAGACTCTGTGAAATTGTTTGCCCGAGGCCTTGGTGTGTCGGTTCTCACCAGCCTTACCAACATCTTTCTCTTCTAGAATTGGGAGTACAATGGAAAGATATTCTCGTATGACATTCGGGAATATTGGTAGGATGTTTCAAGTTAACTATAGTGACTACGCAAATGGGTCTAATAACGGGCGATTGGCCTCTTGGGGGGGGTCCAGAAATAATAATACACTACAGTCCATTTTAATGATGAGCAAGTTTTGTAGCGATATCTAGACCAGTTATGTCGTTATGGCTGATTTTATTGCCTTATATTTTATATGTTATTTCATATTTTATATGTCATGGAATAGGGGTAGCCAATTTTTTCAGGTTTTCGGTTCATATTCATATTTGATTTTAATCAAAAGACAGTGGTAAGTGTAAATGCTTTCAACTATAACTCACAGAGAAATATATTTTTTTACGAACGAGTAATGAAACTAGTTTTTATTGCAACATCATAATTATCACAAAACAAACAAAACAGTGTAATAATAAATCATAAATAGCTAAGATACTAAAAAAAAGTAATCTGCCATATTACAGTTGAACCCATTACCCTCCTTTTCAGACATAAGGCACAGTTTAATTTCAAGTAAACCATCACTTTCATCTGTTCTTGTGGGAAACTCAGTCAGTCAGTTATATTCCCGCTAGTCTCCCCTCAAGTACAGATGGACTCAAAATTCTTGATCAGCTCACATCATTTGTTACAATAATGCCAACAGCTCAATATAAACTACGTATTTATTGAGTAGCTAGACTTATGACCTTGAAAATGCAGGTACGATAAAAAAACGTCAGTTCTTTATTATAAAATATAAGATTCTTCTGGAGTTTAATTGTCCTTTATCTTTTTTCTTCTGCACATCTTAACCTGGAAGATGGATTATAGGAATGAGTGGCGCAGAGTAAAGACTGTGCTAGTGGATTAGAATGGTTGGATAGGCAGAATTGTAGGAATTTCATGAACTTGGAAGGGATGAGTTCAAGAATGTAGGGTATAATAAGATCGTTATGAAGGGGTTTGTTGCTGACGTTGCTAAATGGGCATTAACTATTGTTCTATGAATTTTTTATTGAAAGGATTTGATACGCTTGACGTTTGTCTTTTTGTTTGACCCCTGAGCTCTATTCCGTATGTCCAGTTTGTCCTTAGTATAACTTTGTAAATTAGTGATTTATTTTCTATTGAGAGATGGGATGTTCTTGGAAGTAGTCTGTACAGTCCTTTAAAGCGTCTGTTTATTTTCGTGTGTGGATTCCATGTCAGCCTTACGTTGAGATGGAAGCCTAAATACCACACAATCTTGGATACTGGAAGAAGATTTTGATTTCACATAAAACTCACTAATTTGACATTATTTTTTTACTGTTAACAACTTTATTATGATGAAATTACAATCTGCCTTTACTTAATAGGCAATAAATAATTGAGGTAAGTGTTTTCATTCATACCCTATTTACAATTCATCATTCGCTCGCACATTCATACAATATTTACATACAGCCCAGGGGCCCCCAAGTCCACACGGTTGTTGCCTCCCTCGCAAGCGAAAGAGGAAGCGGAGTCTTGGGAAGTCCCCCTCGCTCCCCCACCAGCCACGTCCCCGGATACGAGCCAGTGGAGGCTGAGGAAGAGCCACATACGCTCAGGACATGAATGGAGAAACTGGCCATTGCCAGGACTCCCACTGCTGCGCATTTATAGTAGGTCACGAGGCCACTGCCGTTTCAGTCTCCGAGGAGAATTATAGGGATGAGTGGAGCAGTACCGAAGAGACGTCCGTTATACCAAGGCTTTGGAGGAAAGATCACGTCATCGGTACCCTCTAACTTTCACCAAACTCCACAAGAGACGGGACGATGGAATGCTAATCAGGATGGCCTTCGATTAGATATTGAGATTCAATCTTCTTTACAACATCTGAGTCAATTGAAATGCACCCAGTGTCCATCGCTTGAACTTACATCACCACCGATTATGCAAACTGTCTTTGGTCATCGACGCTAGTTCCAAAGCCAGGCCTTTGAGAGGTTTGGGTATAAACATTTGTACATCCCTGTCATTATTTTATCCAATTAATAATTAAAATCATACGAGTACCCATAATTCCAGAATGGCGATTTTTTTTTATTTGTTAAGTAATCGCTATAGGATTAAAGGTGCCATAACCCTTCTTCCTTGCTTACGAATCTATTCTTCTACCCTACAACATTTGAGAGTATTGTTAGTGGCACTCTTTCACCGATATTCTTGACTATACAAAGAAAGATTGAATAAAAAATTTGAAGAAATATCCTCTAGTTACAATTGTTCAGCCCGTCCCCGACGCCTAGCGGTCGGTATGTTGTGACTCGGGAGACGTTTTTATTTTGACGTTTTGATTCCCGGATTTCCAAGGTTTTGGGGTTCTGGCAGCCCCTCAGCCCACCTCAGTCATATTACCTCTCTATATGAGCTGTTGCGCTATTTATTTACTTTGGTTTTTTGTTTGTGGCTATTTTTGAACGTAAATTAACCAGAAAAAAATCATATTTTCAAGCAGTTTTACTACGGATATCGTGAAGTGATCAAAGAGAATAAACATTTGTTTGTGTCTGTCGGGTTGCCACTAGGGGAGTGCCTAATCACTCTAGCCCTGGTTACAAGTGCGGATTGATGTAGTTTATAACATTGACCATTTTTCCATGTCGACGTTTAATATCTGACTCCATTTATGATAGGTATGTGTCCCAACAATACACTATGTTAACTGCAGGGCCGAATTTCCTGGTTTAAATACTAATTCCCCTTCCTAGTGGAAGGTGGAGTCGGCTGAAAGGGGTATTTTTTATGATGCCCAGGTGGCCAATCCCTCTTAGGTTTATGACTGTTGTTTTTTTGTTTTTTTTCTAAGCTCTCCTTGTACTAGGAGGACCTTCTTGAAGGTGGTGTGAGAGGAGTAAGGAGTGTGGGAATCCTCGGTGGAGGTTGATTGTTACGGTACAGTGGTGAGAGTCCACTGGGAGCTGGGGTGACTGTTGGTCTAAAAGGGTGTGTTTTATGGCTGCTAGGGACTCACCTACTTAGGTTTTATGACCGCCTAGAGGCGACCCTAGGTCTGCCCGGTTCTGTTTTATCTGAATCTGTTTTTTATGACAGTCAGGTGCCGGTGACCCCTCTGTTACCTGCCTTGCTACAACTGCCACATGGACATGCCTGGTTTATTACTTTACATTTATATTATAATACATTATTTTTACCGGAGTATAGGGTAATTTACATATATGGTTGGCGATCGCTACAGTATCTATAAGGCATTTAAAATAATATCGATCAAAAATAATCCACCTCGAATTTATCATAAGTTCGCAAACTGTAAATCGTTCTGCCATTGGATACAGAAGGTCAAGGAAACATCCCTCCAAAGGTGATCATCCTGTGTTGTTTAAAGCTAAAGAGATAAGTCACATCTTGTGGCGTTAGTTTGTGGAAAATACATTTAGTGTTAAATGCTGTCTATAAACAAACAAGATAGAGCTCCGTATCAACTGTTCAGACGTGGTGCTGATTAAAAGGAACAATAATGGAAGAGATTAGTCCCTGATAGGGTCCTTCAAGAATGTTGATATAAATAAGGAAATAACTGATGACAGGGAAAATATCCTTTTAAAATACTTCTTGATCCTTTGATCAGTTACTCCGAATTATTTTATTACCGCTTTTTTTTTTGTTACGTCTGTCTACTAAACTGAACATAAAAAATTATATATACAGTGTAATTCACTTACAGCGATTTTTAAGAGACCTCGGGATAAAGATCGTTATACCCGAATCTCGTATTAAGATTGAGAAAAACGTCTTATAAAGTCATTCATACCTATATTTTGCGTAAAATCGATTTATTATTACATATTACTAGATAAAGATTGATGTGGCAAGTATAATGTGAGTTTTATTACATACTTAATTATGATTAATTTGCTCATGTTTTTGAAAAATAATCAGCTATAGTGGCTAGTTTAAATTAAAACATTGTGGGTAAGCTGGGAAGTTTTATTTAAGGCATTTAATAGTATTTAAATATTTATTATTGAATAATTTCAGTGTACCTTATTCTGTTTAAGGTTGTCTTTCACAGTGACTATTCCCGAACTGGATACCGTGTTAAATGTGCATGCTATTACTTCCATGCAAGGTTCAGGAGAACTGATCTGGAATTTGACAAATAAGTAGACTTAGAGGTAACTAAACAAATTTCAGCAAATAACAAACAGTGTAAATAACTGAAATATTCACACAAAAAAAAATCTGAAATCGAATTAAATGAGTTCTTGTATTGTTGGCTTAGTATATATTTTTATTATTTGATCGATTTTGAGGGTTCGCCAGCTCTGTTACAAGACAAATTGAAGGCAAGAAATACCTAAGGACTCTCTTAAAGCATATTCACTTTTATAATTATTAACTATAATTAGGAGAAACAAATATTAACTTTTTAAAACATTGTTTAGAAACAGTTTGGCTATGTTAAAAAATGTTTAAATAATTTTTTTTATCTGTGCGTAGACAAATGACATGATAGTCCGCATATCCGGCCATATTTTGGGAGAAAACTCAAAACAAACTATTTGTCGAAATGTCTTATGAAAATATAGGTGAATATTTTCTTCTATCTCTTTAGCCCTCGGTGAGAATATTGTAACTAACAAGCACATCTAAATGCTCTTCAGGAAGGTTGGCCACGTTGAGCAAGTCTATCCATTACAGATTTTGATTACTTCCATTCTCAACTCTCCTAAACATTACCCTCACCCTGGCTATACTTATTTCTCTGTGTATAAACAAGAGTGTCCGATTTCTTAGAGATATCGAGTCTGTGAGCACAGTATTCCCAAAAACCCTACAAGACAAACTTTTTATTGATTTGAAAAATAATGGAGAAACAAGTATTAACTTTTTAAAACATTGTTTACATACAGTTTGACAGTGACTGTCAAAATACAATTCATAAATTATGATAAGTGGTTAAATTTTTTCACTACATACCCTCAACCTATCACGTATTCTAAAAATGTTTTAAAATAATTTAGGCACAGGCTGACAGGCAAAGTATATCAACTTAGTAAGAAATGGTGTGTATTAGTAGTAACAGACAGATTAAGGTTAAATATCACCCATCAAACCAGCACAAGAAGCAAAATCGACCTATAATAAACTTCAGTGAGCAAGGATAATACGTCAGTTTTCCGAAGTGAATATTCTTTTTTGTGAATAGTTGACAAAAAGTTTCAATAAACTTTAGTAGATCGTAATCTATCCACCATTACACTAATTAGACCCAGAACCCGAGCACGCAACATTTCCATACATGGCCTGATACATCTGACAGTAATGAGTACAGTAAAGAATATATATATTCTCTAAACGTGCGGAACAATATTTTGAGAATGTCCTTAGCACTCCAGGAGAATAAATAGTATGAAACATGTTAGAAATGTTTTTGAATGAAATTATTTATTTGAAAGAAATTGTAGATTTGTTTTTTGTATTATTATTATATATTCGAAACCGATTGTAGGTGGTAACCAGAGGATGGTGACTCCCGATGAGAATTCTCCGTGAAAGAAGGGCTCATGTTTATCCCTCTGAAAGGGGTTATAGAAGAATGAAAATATCCCTCTTACCATCTCATCTAATCTTATCAAAAATATTTTTAAATGTTAAAAAAAAAAAAAATTAAGGGATGGGCTGTCTCTTTCGTCTCAAATATCTACCTCGGATAGATCAGGATGCCAGACATTAGCACAGCCTGTCATCAGCCGGTAATTAAATAATTTATCCTGACTTATAATTATCAAGCCAGGTGTGGAATCATTTCTTGTGATGCTATTCTTTGAAGGACTATCCCCAGTGTGTTTTTTTCTAATTCAGTGAAACAAAACTAAGCATCAGATCATTTTATAAACAACAAACAAACGAGAAAAAAAAAATTCAGTCAAGAGTGATGCCGAACTATTAATTATTTACTGTGAAACCCTGCGTACCTTACTGCGTTGCTTCTAATTTCTGTCTGGATACATACATCCTACATACATTGTTTGTACAAATAAATCGATCATAAATTGTACATCGAAATCATGGTGATAAGGCGTTCCAGCGAATTTTTGTACAAAAATGTTTTAGTTTTTTTACAATTTTTTAAAATAAATAATGATTTAAATTTAAAATGATTTAATAAATAAAATAGTATTTTTTTTTCACTATCATTTAATATGTTTTGAGAAACTCATATCGAGTCTCGCCAGTATCGATTTTTTTTTATTCACTTTCTGCGTCCTTTATTATATTATATGATACAATTCAGTGCATAACGGAAGGAAAACAATTAATTCGGTGAACATTTATTAAATTGGACAGGCTACTGATCCATGGATCAACTAGTTTGTATGATAGTTAATAGCGGCGTAATATTTATTCAAAACCCTTGTCTATAGGTCAATAAACTACTGTAATCACGATATTATTGACGTGTTAAACGGCTTTTGATAACTATAATCCACTAAAGCCTCAGATATCTAACTTCAGTTTGACGCCCTACTCTTATGATAATCGGAGATATTCTTCTGTTAATTAGCTTATAATTGTTTACTTAATTTCCTAGTATTTTGTTTTACTGCAAACGAAACAATTTAGTTAATTACGATCTGACATCATTTTTGTCTTGACTTTATTGTGTCCCTCTTTATGGACGTCTATCATAAAGCCTGATAATACTTATTTTATTTCAGGATTTCTATTATGCCTGCTCTTTCACGGGATATGTTATCCTTAAAAAAGGAAGGCCATTTTCACTTCTGAATAAAGTCAATTATTCAGCTCTGTTGCCTATAAATAAGAAAAGATGAATAATTTATTCACGAAACTGTTCGGGAATGGAAGCCCTTAAATAATTCATCTGAGAAATTTTCTCAGCTGATCATATTTGATTTCTTAAACAATAAAACTTTCATCTTTCCAAAATACGGTATTTATTTGCCAAAAAAACGTTTTCAACAGCTCTTCAGTTTGCTAAAATGAAAAGTCACATGATAAAAATCTCAACTGTGCACATGGAGACAAACAAAATCTATTATTAAAAGAAACCATATTAGCAATCAATAAGTAAAACATGTTTAAACTATTAAAATGCTGAAGTGCACCTACTGAATGGTCCAACCATTTTACAAAAATAAACATTTTTAAAAAATTCGAGACATAAGTAATAAATTAAAAAACACAATAATACATATTATCTCATGACTATTCAACAAATTTTTTGGGGGAAAAAATAATTATTTAAAATATTTTATATCAATTTAAACTTTAAAATAGATTTGATGACTCTTCCGAATTCACTTCAGTTAGGAGGTATGTAGGAACACCCACCGCTTATTTATATTGGGTGTCCCATAATTAACGCAAGATTTGATTTAAATAGAAAACACAGTTTTTTTTTTTTTTTTAATTATAAAGTAAATAAGATAAGGTTATTTATGGAGTAACACATTGGGCAAATGGCCTCCACGACTTTGCTGGCACATACGCAGACTTTTGTCGTAATTTTCAATGACCATTTGGCGGCAAATTCAAATCTTGCGTTAATTCTTGGACACCCTTTACTATGTATATTATTAATATACGTGTGTTTATTATTTCTTCTTCTCTTTTAATCTATAGTATCCAATATTAGGGAATATAATTCAATTTCAATACCATCCAGGCTATTAATTAATTTTCTATCATATGGCGCAGACTATGAATGAGTGGTTCTCTGAGAAATTTTGCATAAGTTGCTGTGGAATTGGTCTATGTTTAGGAAAGTTAAACCGTAAAGGAAATACCCAAGAAAGTATTGCTGACAGGAATATGGGTGTAACCTTCTTAACTCGGTTTAGGGACAATATCAGGGATACCGTGGACAAAGCTCAGAAGGTTTATTGTCAAGAGATAAGGATTTCTTAGGAGTTACTTCACCCTGAAACAACGCCGTCTTGAGTAAATCGTCTTAGGTAGATAGAAGAGAGTGGTCAAGAACAGTTCCCCAAAATATTTAAGACAGTCAACATCCATCTCATACAAGAACCTGATGCAGACGTACATAATATGTCGAAATGACCATTAATAAATTAGATGCAAAACTTAATAACTATCTTTCTTCAACCTAAGCCGATTTCTTAACAAACTCTTCTGGTCACATTTCCCCCTTTGGTACACCTCTCTACTTTGGGACAGACCAAGGTAAAAGTTTTGAATCTTCCCATTTTCTTTAAGTCACCAAGCTTCTAAGAATCGAAGTAATTCATTTTAAGAGATACATACTGCAGACTAATAAATAATAAAAAAAGAACTTGTAACCATTACCAGTTTATTGAAAACGATTTCACTGTAGACTTTTGCTTCTTGAATAACAAACTAAAGAAATTATGTAAGCATAGCAGATTAAATGAATAGAAAACAATTGATCGTAGAAGGACCAAACCTAAACATTTACAGAACTCTATATCACTCGCATCAAGCACCGTTAAATCCTGATGCTGAGCAATGGTGCCATTGAAAACTAGAAACAAACCTATGCTATTACCTTCCAGAAATGATATGTAGTCCTTCAGATGTGGTCCAGAGACTCTACGGATGCTGTAGAAGTTGGTGGTAAAGTTAGCGGTGTTAGAAAACTGCGATAGACTTTTCTCCGATGAGTACTTCAAAGGTTTTCTGTGTTCGTTTCACAACTCTGTAAGAGGCAGTATACGATATTTGGAGAGCTCCATGGACCAAATCAAACCTGATGTAAAGGTGGATTATGAATACTTATGTTCGAGTGGCTTCTGGAAAGAGTGCCACCCCGAGCGTGTATGTCGTGTTCGTGACATTAGAGCATGAAGCTGTTGTGTAAAGGTATGAGTCGGGTACAGATCAGAAGAGTGTTATTTCCGTAGTCTAGATTGGCAGTTGTTGATATTATATACGCACTACGAAGTCTTAGCAGTGAGACTTGACGTTACAATTTCCAGAAGTATGGATCGGTATTTAATCTACCCGTAGAGAAGGTGGTAGTGGACTTACATCGTCGTATATCGTACAATATATATTTGAAGGCTCACTGGTTTAGGAACACTAGTAAGCTCCGGGATGTTGTCTGATAACGCTGAACTTCAAAGCTTTGGCAGGTATTGACTTACAAATTAATAACTGCTAATAACAAATTGAGCTATTCCAAACAAATCTTTCTGATACTGTTGAAGGTGTTGCTTTTGCAACAGGGTAAGTAGCGCAGTCAAATTGGTTAAAGAAACCATAGAGAAGGTACATTGGTCACACTCGACCAATAGAGGCATCACGTCGAGGTCACCAAAACAGTTTTTTTCTTTCGTTTTAGGTGGTCTTTCGTTGATGATGATTGTCCAAAACAATAAAACTCCCAATTAATACCAGTTTATTGAATTTAATTTGTATGGAAAAGTTAACAATGGTTCTTGAATAACAAACTGAAGAAGTTGATCTATCAAAACACATTAAATGGATAGAGAATAACTGTTCGTTAAAGGAGCAAATCTAAACATTATCAGAACTCCATATCCCTCCCGTCAAGTACTGTTATATCTTGGACATAAGCAGTGTTGCCATTACAAAATAGTTACATCTGTAAACGTTAAGGTTTTGTGAGGAGAACAAGTTCCTTTGATTTTATTTTTTTATATTTCAAAAAAGTAGAAGTATATAATTAAAATTAAAAAAAAAATGACCACTGATCATTGGATACACTATTGTAATTCAATGTTCATTTTAAAAAAGGTTCATGATATCCACTGATGTTATCCGAGCCGAAGAGGTTTAAAAAAATTCCAGAGAACCTGCCGTTACGAAGACAGCTCTCGGTGTTGGAACGACCATGACGAAGAGGAATTCGATGGTCGACTTTGACATGCTAGCCTGTTTCCCACTACCCTGGAGTACCTTCCATATCTTGCTGGCTCATGTGTAATTATGTTGTTGATACTAGTAGATCCACAGATCAGTTGCCTTTTAGTTAGTAACTATCACAATAACCTAATTAATCCCCGTAAATGGCATATTGGGTACCAATATCTAAAGGAAGTTTTCTTCTATGTTATATATCACTGGTTTGCTTCAAATCAACTAGAGTATTTAAGAGTATGAGACATATGTAGTTAGCTGAGCCGTCGACCACAACTCTTCTACCGGAAGTGAGGGGTAATGAAGATCTGAACGGTCCAAGGAGGTAAATGTAACTATCAAACACCTGTTTGCAGGACGCCATGCGATCGCTACTGCTGTAAAATATCGATTTCTCCTCTGCCTGCAGAGCGTACAACGTGTCAGTGACCTCGTTGGCTATCCCTACAGCGAAAGTATTATTGTTCCTGCTCACCTTCATTTATGACTATGCATGTGTGTTTTTTGTAAGTCTAGTTAGTAATCGAATAGGTTGGTGAATTAAGTGGCCTTATATTTTAGAATTTTTAGAAATTGGTAAAAGGTAATGTTGTGAAAAAATATCAAAACAGTTTTAAAAAAAGGCGTTAGAGGTCATTAAATACTGTGTCAATAAATAAATGAATTAACAAACAAAGCATAAATATATATATATAAATCCAATTTTTTCATATTTCTTTTCAAACATATAAATAAAAAATGAAGTAATATTTGTCGTTGCATCCATTGACTAAACGCTTTTAAACGTCCTCGTGACTGTCTTTTTTGAGGTTTTTGATCCAGCTTCCAACTGCGCTCATTCCTATTGGTAAACCGAGTCTATACATAGTCACCTATATTTTCTTTCTTCATTCCTGTACCGGCCAATCCTCATGGGGGTTCTACTTTTCCTTTGAATCCTCCCATTTTTCTGGGTCTTCTTTTCATCCTGAACTCCTATAAGGAGTCTGTCTCCTATATCTCCTATAAGTAGCACATAGTCACTACTTTGGCCCATCCAAATCTCATACTTTGCACGAGCCCAATATCCCATCTCAATTCCCTCATGAATGTGGATACGCCCCTCAGTCCAATGTCCTTCTTCAGCTCTATGCTCACCTTATTCTGTTTTCTTCTTCCGGTTATACATCATTCTAAGAAACACTCTTTCAAACTGTTTGGCTAGGGACTAGGTTTGATTACCATAACTCTGGTAGTATGCACCTGTTGAAAATTTCTTAGTTTCATTTCATCACAAATCTTCCATGCAAGGAATGTTTTATGGACCAGAACTTTTGTCATCCTAAATAAGTAGTCCTCTTGATTTCCTTTGAGCTCCGTATTTAAATAAAATACCCTTAGCATATTTTGTCTTTTACTTATTCCAGCAGACTTTCTTCGATTTATATTACTTATTCTTCATTGGTTTTGTCATCCCATGGTCGGAGCACCTCTTTCCTGTACTTTCCAAATAATTCTTGTACCAAACATCTCGAGGTTCAATAGTATGTGCGAAGAAACCTGCACGACCAGCAAAGCTAAAGTTGTTTTAAACTTTCCTATTAGCGTAGGGACATCGATTTTCGGAAGAGCTTTTTAAGAAAATCTTTTCCGCAACGTCTTACTCATTTCTTCAATTGAAAAGTGAGCCAGTAATATAATTTTCTTGGTACACTTCAAGTATAGTAAAGAAGATGTAATTATATAACATATTTTCTGTTTTTAACGTAATAATATAATTTTACAGTACAAAATATATTTTCTGACAACACCCTTACTCCCTTTTTTCACTTAACTCTCTACCCTTGCGTATTGGAGACTTTGACTGCACTGTTAGCGGTACATTAGGCATTCTCTCGAAGAAGGACCAAAGCCCAAATTTGTATTTATTATATATATTTTTAAGAGTTTAGAGATTTACTTTTTAGTACCATTTTAAGGTCGGTTTTTTAATCAAATTGTCAAGCTTTTGTGAAAAAATTATTATTCATACCAACTTGCATTAGCGATTAGCATGGCACGCACGGTTTGGTTTTTACCCAGCTGGGCACTGGCCAAGTTGCTTAGTAAATTTCTTATAAAAGTTCTATTTCAACCAGACTACATTTAAAGGGTACAATCGAAGGGCAGCAAGAAGGAAGCAGCTCCAATTCGTACCCCCTGAAATTTCCTGCATTATGCGTGCTCTGCCATCAAGGCCATCCAGCCAACTAAGCGGGCTGTGAGGCTTACAGAATCCTGAAGTATAGGAACGAGAAAGGTCGTCGGCCAGAAGAAGAGAAGCCAGCCTCTGGCAGCTCAAGAAGCGCCCCAGCCAAGAAAGTCATTTTTGCCGATGTGGTTCGGAACAGACAGCAGTCACAGGCACCGCCCACTCCCTGTCCGCTAGTTCATCTTCCCCAGCACTCCGTTCATCCCGTCAACCCACAAACTCAATCCCATCCTCAACCACACATCTCGCAAATTCCTCCACCTTCAAGTTTTTGCCTATTAACCTTATTTCTTACAGAGTACAGTACCCTAATTACCCCTCTCATTTCCCTTTTTACAATTCTTGTCTCCTACTTTATCCCCGTTAAACAAAATCCATAAGTGGACCCTTCCGTCTCCTTATCTTTTTTCCTTTGGAATGCGAATGGTTCGCACACACGACGACAAGAATATCAACTGAAACGAGCCTTACGAGTAAACCATTTACAGTTCGACTGTACCAGGCTTATCGAACTGATCGCCCAGATGGAAGAGCACATGCAGGTAACGCTTCAGTTAACTGCAGTGTCAACCACCACCTTCACTCTCCCCCCTCACTCTAACATCGGTGTACTGCCCTCCTAATAAATCTATTTCCAATTCCCAATTCGTCTCCTTTCTAGGCTCCATTGGACATCGTTTTCTTGTGGGTGGGGACTTTAACGCGAAGCACCAACATTTGGGCTCAAGATACACGAGGAAGTGCTTTGCTCTCTGCACTCGCACGGCAAAATTGCTCCACGATCTCTCCTGACACAGCCAGCCACCTATTGCTCATCAGATCCCAACCGAAATTCAGATCTCTTTGACTTCTTCTTCTACAATAGTTTTCTTCTACAACCCTTTTCCTAATCCTACAGTCCTACCGTTCAAACCGCTTCTTCCAAGTCCGCTTTGGTTTAGAATATTCTAATTACTATCCCATAAAAGCAGGAGTTCCACAGGACAGTGCCCTAGGTCCCATCCTCTATAACCTATACACCGCCGATGTCCCCTCTACCCCCAATACCTTCTTGGCCACATATGCAGATGACCCTGCAGTCTTGTCATCCCACTCAGACCTCAATATAGCATCCCATAACCTTAAAAACAGCTTGATGAAATCGAGCTTTCTTGGAACCAATTGCGAATCAAAGTTAATAAAGCAAAATGTTCCCACGTTACCTTTACCCTCTGCAACAAGGGTTGTCCACTAGTTTTTTTTTTGTTCCATTCCTCTTCCTCTATCCGAGACCGTAAGGTATTTAGGCTTCCATCTCCAGACTACATTCTTGAGCTCATCCCTTACAACTTCATAAAATACCATAGTAACCTATGCAACCACTCTAATTCCCTAGCACAGTCACTACACTGCACCACACATCCCTATAATCCTCCTCGGAGACTAAAGCGGCATTCGCCTCGTGACCTGCTATAAATACGTGACAGTGGGAGTCCTAGCAATGACCAGCTTCTCCAATCATGTCCTGACTGTCTGTAGCTCTCGCGCTATTGGTCAGCCTCCATTGGCTCGTATCCATAACGTGGCTGTCGGAGGATTGTGGGGGACTTCCCAAGACTCCGCTTTCTCTTTCGCACGCGAGAGAGGTTACAACCATGTGGATTTGGGAGGTCTCTGGGCTGTTTGTAAATACTGTATGAATGAACGAGTGAATGCAAATTGTAAATATGGTGTGATTGAGAACATTTATCTCAATTACTTATTGATCAATAAAGGAAGATTGTAATTTTATCACAATAAACAAGTTGTTTAACTCTCTTTTACAATATACAGTTCAATCTCGCTAATCCAAACTCCGGTGATCCGAACATTTCAGTACTCCACTCTGCCGAACTGCATCTATTTTATTAGCTGTTTTAATATGGATTTGTTTCTGAAAAAGCTTCTGACAATAAATCCAATCGGAAAACGATTTCTCACTCGATCACAGAAATAAATACTGCTGTTACTGGGAGCGAAGATGTGACCTAGTGGATAAATGGAAATGAAGAGAATGAGTTCACCTTCAAAACAAATGAAGAAATCGTACAAGGCGTTTTGAAAAAGTAAAATGAAGAAAAACAAACATCTTCTATTACTACAGCGAAATGTGGTTAAGTTATTGGTAATTTCAACCAGTGCATCAAATGGGCTATGGAGACAATGTACAGTTTAAACATAATGTACAACAGCAGATTCTTCTTCCCGAGTAAGTCCGAGAAAAATCATTAAAATGGTAATTAAATAAAGAAAAATATATACTATATAGTTTTTTTACAATAAATAAAATTGTTTTCCGTAAATAAAACTCATAAGAGCACATTGCATACATATATCTATAATATATGCATATAATGTGTTCATATTCATTTTAATAATTCATAATGCATGTATTGCAGATATATACGAGGGTGGTCTAAAAAGTTTTCAACCTAACAAAGCTTTTATTTTAGCTTTTATTTCACTAGCTTTTATTTCTTTTATTATCATCTTCATGTTGAGGTCGGAAACTTTTCAGACCACCTGTGTATGTATTGTAGATGTTTTTTTAAATATTTTAATATGAGGTACATTTTACATTTATTTTATATTACAATAAAAAGTAGGTCTATTGTTTATTTCTTATTTATTTTCCCCACGCTATATAATCCGCATTTTTCATTAATTCGAACACCCTCTAGCAACAATTAGTTCAGATTAGAAAGATCGCACGGTATATCATTTTATCTGAAGTAGTTCAAATATTTTAATGATATCAAAAATTCATCATTTTCAGTTTCACGTCATCATTGCCCAGAAATCTTTCATACTTCCCATGTATTTTATCTTCAAAAAACCTAATCTTTCAGTAATGATCAAGCGTCCAACAAACCCAAGATATTTAATTTTAAGGAACTTAACTCTCTAAATAATCTATTCTTGTCTCAAGCTGATTAATAGGAAACCGTTTACGTTTAAAGTTTATAGTTTTTATGGTTTGCTGGACATCAACGCTTAAATGCAGCCCGGCTCGCTAGACCCTTTGTACTGTACTCCCTTCAGCTAACTTTTTTTGGGATTACTCCTGGTTCAAAATGCCAGATATTTGCTATAACTTAATAATATAATGAACAAAAAAATGGTGATGTCTCTGATGTATGTGTAAACTAGTTAACAAACAATTATAACTCTATTTTTATGAGTAATAGGCATTATGAACGAAATAAAAATTATGAGGTATTTTTTTTTTCATACTTTCAAGAAATCAATTATATCAAGTATTTTAGTTTTATGGCACCCCACCTTGGCAATGAAAAAAATTATCAGTGTTAAAACGATAAATACTATCACTAGTGTGGAAGTTCAATTACCATTATTTAGTGAGTAAACATTATATGCATTTGTATGTGCATACATGTGCATGTTTTTATGACATGCAAACATGTATGTGTGCACCAGATAAGTTAAGTAAATTATCGACCACATTATGTCACGTGATTAAATAAACCATGTCCATCGTGACCCATTGGAAATAAGTCATTTCACTCTTGTCAGGTCTGCTAAGAAAAGCACTGATCACATAATAACGGTTACCTGACAAATTGACGCGGAAATAGTTAGAGAGCCGTTGGAAAGTTTTTTCCTCTTTTATTTATTTATATATAGAAACTATATCTTTTTTTTTAAATAATTTGGAAATTTCAGTTCAACTAAAAGGAAAAAAAATGAGTCAATTGTGACGCCTCAAACAATTATAGAGGACCTCGGATGGCGAGTATTTGTTGACGACGATAAGTTCAGTTTCAACAATCAAATTGTGAAAGCCAGTTTACGCTTTATTCAAGCTCTTGACTCGAAAAGCCCAAATGACTCTGCGCCAAATGGTTTTAACAATTAATTAAGTATCTTAAGAAATAAAAGTTTTCTTAAAACTGTTGAAGGGAAATTTGCTTTCTCCAGGGGATCAAAATAGTTGTTCACTTATTTAAAAAAAATAAAACTCATTTTAAAACTTTTTCAAAAAGTTGTTCTATTATTATTTCAAAAATCGAGTAGGAAAAAGCTGGATTTAAAAAAAAAAAAAACACTTATTTAAAACTTTTAATCACTTGAACGATAAGAACAATTATAGACTTATTTGTTATGAATGTGATGGGGTAGAAATATTGACAATATCCTATATCCTTACGATCAGCAAATCAAAATGAAAACGCTTTCATAGCTCGGTCGAAAGACGAGCATAACCTGTTAGTTTTTACCACAGGGGTGCGGGGGCTTATCGCCACATTTAGACAAGCCACTATTCACATCTTATGAATCGTTACTCCAAATATTATTACTACCAGTCAAGTCGGATTGGTTGACGTTCTAATACTGCAGTAAGCATAGATATGTGTAAAACCTCTAGCAGTTGTCCGTAATCTCCGACTTATCTAAAAAGATATTCCTCTTTCATGCAAAACCAGTCGTTTTGAAAGTTTTAAGAAAATTTTTATTTCTCAAGACACAGAATTAAGTGTTACAACTAAAAATTAATTTAAAATGTTTAATCGAATTGTTATTGGAAGATGTATTTTATTTTGCTTTAAACGACACCAATTATTCTAGCAGTATTTTTCAGTATTTTTTTTTTAATAAACAGTAATTTCTTTCCTCAGTCCACGTCCATCATCCTCAGGTCTTTGACAATAATATAATAAACTCAAGTATTAGCGTTTTGAAGTCTTTTCCCAGCAAAAGGCTTCTTACTTGAAATTCTTGAGGATCTGGCTAGTAATAGAAATGTATTATTAAATAAAACTGATAATTTCCAGGTTCTATGTATTAGCTTATTCGATTTTCCCCAGTTAAATTGTTACCATTTTAGCCAGTCATCCATAGGTTGTACAGGACGGATTGTAATGTGACAGTAAGTGTTTGATTTTCTGACATCAGTGTTTATAATATTTACGCTTTTAACATTATTTTCCCGATGCATATAATTTTAACTACTTTTTCTTTATACATATCTAATAGGCATTTATTTATATATTTATTTTTTAACATTTAAATTTTAGCTGTTTATTGTTTTTGTATTGTATAATTGTCAAAGCCCGGGAATGTCAAAGCTTCCGATAAATAAATAAAAAATGTTTGATAAGGCGTGAACAATTTAAACGGCAATTAATTAAAACATGTTTTCTTATAAAATTTTAGGAATAAACTTTTAGATAATTTTTTTTCACATAGGCTAGTGGAACACAATACAACAGTTTTGAGTGATTACATACACAACTTAAATCTAATGGCTCACAAGAACTATTAATAATAAAAATTAAACTAATCTATGTACATTAACTGTATTGATTTTATTTCCTTGATAGGCCATCTGAATACGATGGTAAGAGCTCAGATTAAAATTGAGTATTTGTTTCTTTTTTTGTTCATTTTTTCAAATTCAGAAACCGTTATGTTTTCACTCGTCTGTATGTTCAGGTATTCGTGCATTTCCTCTTATCCAGAAAGCATGATCAGGTGTCATTACATGATCGATTATTTTGAAATTGTGTAACTATAATAAGTCACTAAAACTATCTTTATCATCACATGTATTTTTTAAAGGCATGATATTTTGCATGGTACATTCATTTGATGCTAATAAGAATAAATCATTCATTAATTAATAAGTACTATAAGTAGAAAATAGCCACTTATTACAAGAATTACTTATGTTAGGTTTAGCAAAGTACTAACAATTCTATATTACTATTGAATAAGTAATTTTTATTAAACTATTATTTATTATTATTATGTTTATTAAATTAAAATATCTATTCATGACTAATTAACCTTTCAACGGGGATTTATTTATAAAAACCATTTAGTTATATTATTCATTGAAACCATCCAACCAGCTGGTGGAATGGTGGCTACTGTGGTGAAATGCTTACTAATTATGTGATAGGGAAGTTAATTAAATGTAATTGACCATCATTAGAGTTAGGTGAGTGATGATAAGGTATTCAAGATTATCTTAAGGCAAACAATTCAAAAGAACATGTGCCCAAATTATACAAACACCAAATTCATGAACGTAAGTTATTGTTTTCTATATATAAATCATTGAATACAATTAATATTTCCAATTTATCTACAACCTACAGATATTAGTTTGGTTAAAACACGATAAAAACTAATTAGAGAAGGACTATCAAAAGAATACTGGTCATTAAAACGCATTGAGCGATTATGAAAAAAATATTATATATTTTTTACCACAAATATTTGATTTGATTTTTTGAATCTTGGTCACGGGAAATTACAAAGCAGTAATAATAAAATAATAATAAACATTAATAAAATGCTTTTATAAGCAGCACCATAAGCACGGCGTGAGTTGATGAAAACGCTTAACATTGATGAGCCAGACTGGTTTAAGCAATGATTTTTTTTTTTTATAGCATGTGAAAAACATCCATCAATTTTGGCAAATTTATACATCCGTTGAAATTATAGCACTATTATTTCTCATGTACTTTTTGTCACCGTCGGGTCGTCACGAGGAGGGCGCCTAGTTACCCTAGCCCTAGTGACGAAGTGAGGGTTGATTAGGCTATGACCTGAACAATTACTTCATGACGGGTCTTACTACTGTACTATTTGACTCCATATTTGATAGGTATGTGCCCCGACATTGCACTATGTTCAGGAGAAGAGGTATATGGTAGGTATTGTAGGTAGTTTATGTGGTCTTGGAATGACCACGAATTCACAACCGGTATCAGAGGGTAGGCGAAAACCGTCCGGATCATAAAGGTGAGTGTGAACCGGAGAGAGGCAGACTGAATTGCCGTGGGAGACACTACTAGGTAAAGTTTGTAAAGCCACGGCAACCGTTGTCCGCGAGGGAGAGGTCTCTCCCAAGGAGGTGCTAGTTTTAGCGAGACGAAGGCAGAATCTAGGAAAGTGAAGGGTCTGACGAGGCCGGGCTAAAACATAGCGAGGCTAGGAAGAGAGATGCAGAGGTTTTCATAAATGAGAAGGCCAAATCTTGAAACATCAGTGCAGCTGCAGGATACCAGTCAGAGAGCCGTTGTTAGAATGATTTACAGGCCAAAACGAGGCCCTATTTATAGCTGCCATTAACCAATGATCTGGGGTGTTATTCTGACCAACCACACCGCAGGGTTGCGGTGACGCTTGCTTGTTCTACGCTGGGACCCACCCAAGCCTGGGTTGCTACCTGCAACTACCCTTCAAGGGCCTCTGACCAGTTGTTTGCAGCTGCGTCTTTTATTGTTTACAATATTTACACTGATATG
Source organism: Acanthosoma haemorrhoidale (assembly GCA_930367205.1). NCBI lineage: Eukaryota > Metazoa > Arthropoda > Insecta > Hemiptera > Acanthosomatidae > Acanthosoma > Acanthosoma haemorrhoidale. The sequence goes on from OV884013.1 coordinate 45,034,867, forward strand.
ACTTATGGTTTGGTAATGTTATTTACATTTGTTTAAATTAATTTACAACATATTATAACCAATTTACAATCTAAATACAATAGAGTATAGGGTGATTTATCTCATGTAGTTAGCGGTCGCTACAGTCACATTTTTTATAAATTTAATTTAATTATTTCTATTAAAACAAAAAAAAAACTTTTCCAACGCTCTCTATTCGTTGATAATTTGTCATGACGAATGTCTAGGCTTTGGCTGACAATTTATTCCAGCCACTGAGAATGAAACTAAGGTCAAGTGAGCATGTGCAATGTTTGCATGAGAATAGTAACTGAAAGAATTGGTGTTTGGATTGTAGGCAACTGTTTGTTCTGTTCCTACAAGACAATATTATTAGGTTCATTTCACTTCCTTACTAAATATAATAACTGATGAAGATTTCAAAATAATTTCACTCTCAATTTCTGAATTGCAATAAAATACTGTGATTAGGTTTCAATAACTATCATTATATATCTAATTATAATTGATTAATGTTACAGCACATTAATGTTGATCAAGATTTCTAGAACTTTAAATGGATTTCCTAAAAAGTAAATTCTTTTCTGTCAAATTGTGATATGAAATGATGGGTATGAAACTGAAAGATCTTGACTTAATGACGAATAATATAGATTATCTATTGGGGCTTAAGTGGACTTCATTAAAACCGTTTTGTTTTTATTTAGGCAAAACAGCACATTTTTTAAAGGCATTGAGATGCTTTATTTATTTTTTTTTTTTATGACAACTTTTTCGTAATCATTTTTAATGTGACAGTTGAGAAACATCATAGGGACTAAAACTTCAATTTCTCACAAGTAACAGTTTGAATTATTACTTTCAGTTGTGTTTTTTGTCCCACCAGTTTTAATAATTATTAACCAAAGAAAAATATATAGTGATAGGGTTGGGACTTGACCCGGGACCTCCCAACTTCCGGTCGACACGCTCTCATCGCGTTGTCTGGAAATATATTATATCATTTTCATTACAGACCTGAAAGTCACCTTAAAATAACAACAACAAAAAATTATTTTTTATGAAACCATCACATCGATATTTCAATTACTGACAATAAACGCCAATCTCTCACGGGTGCAATAATACCGCAACAATAATAAAATACTTAATTGTCTTAAGCCCGATTAAATACTCTAATGTTGACGATAAATTTAATTAGGCTGAAATTTGCATTTGTTTAATGGAATTATGCCCAATAATTACTGCCAGAAGGCCTTCATCGGTACTGTCCACCGTTGCAAAGGTGTTTTCATTTTTGTTTAATTTATAAATTGAGACATCAAATGGAGCTTTAGGCAAAATTTAATAGTCAAAAACAATGGCAGTACAAAAACCGCGAACAAGTTTAATGTTGATATTTTTTGTTTCATTGGGTCATGGAAGTGGAGAAACATCCATGTGAAATTTCACACCTCTAGGTCAGAGGGTTTAAATACATTCACCAAAACAAACTGTAAGTATTCTAAGAAAAAACAACACCTTAAAACTTAAGGAGAATATGTAAATTTAGTTACTGATCAGTTCCATCTATGATTTTATTAAATTTTGTCAGAAAATTATGGTGACCTCCCGTTCCGGGTTAAGAGGAGTTGACAGGATTCTCCTCGCCTGTCGTACATTAATAATTATCCCGGAATAGTAACGAATGCACCAAAAGATTTCTGAGTCGTTTTCAATTCAGCAGCAAATTTAGCTATGATTTCATAACAATGAATCGCGTTTGGTTGAAGTTATGCATAAAAAAAGTATTAAAAAAAGATGTAAAGATCATTTGTCAGAAAAGGAAGAGTCAATATGGATCATAATAAAAAATAGAAAGTAATCCAAGGACTTTCATCTGAAGGAAACTGATCTTCGTTCTCACTTCAGCAGTGGGCGAAATTTCAACGCTTTAATATTACACGATTGCGAACTCTTATGGAAATTGTTTCATTATTAACTATTTAAAACGCAATCAATTAATTAATAAGATTTTAATTTGTTTTAAAAATGACAGGAATTGTTAGGGTACAGTCGACCAAGTCGTATATGTGTTCATTGTTGGGCTGACTCCAGATATAGATGTTTTCCAACAGACCATCTAGGCAATGATATTTATACAGCTACAAAACGTCGCAAAGGAAAACAGACAATAAATAAATATAAATAATTCTACGATAAAGAACTGGGAGGAAGGGAAAGCGAAAAGTTAAAAATGGCGGTGCCTGACATGACGCATGCGCACTGACTAGGTTCTATTCCTGGCCTCCCACTTCGAGTCGATCCAGTTCCGTTATGTTCATTCGCTCCATCTTTTGCTGAATTGTTTTGTGATAAATTGCTTTCGTGAAATTGACGATACAACAATGAATACAGTGCTATCATGTTCAGAACTACGTACGGCGTCAAGTGTTGCCCTATAGACCTGTCTTTATCCTATCCACAAGTGAAAAGCCCTGTAATGTTGATTGTTCTGATAAAATAAGTTTATCCAGTGTTAATATTGTGTTTGAAGAAAAATAAAGAAACATTCGGTAAGTTGAATACGTTATAAATAGTCTGTTTTATTGTGTAAACTACTTGGATAGATAAATCTCTTTTGTGGGCATATCTGCAACCTGCACAAAGGGGGAATCACTGACATATGTTATGAGGTCAAGTACAACTTCTGGGTAATCCTCAGGTTTAGAAAAATAGTCACTTCAAACTCTTCATGAAATTTTGTAATAATACAAAGATTTATATGAAAACATATTAAAGTGATCAGTGGATCTTTGATTGACAGTCTTCGCCGCTTTCTCTTTCTTTACCCTTTAACATCACAGTTGTGCAACCCCTTTCTTATTTAATTGTCTAATTAATATTCTTGTGACAAAATCATTACCAATGTGGAAAATACTTTTTGTGTTCTTAAAATATATCCTAAGACATGTCAACAATATAAGGCTATAACGAGACATGCTAATAAATTATAATATGTTTAAAATAGTCCTTTTCTATTAATTTTTGTTGTCATGTTAGTTCGATGAACTGTGTTGAATCTGTCCGTGCTATAAAGTGATTATAGTCTTCTCCAAATTGCAAGTTCTGGTTACTTAAACAGTTTCAGAACAAGCATTTAGTATTACCCTTAATTATATCAATTTGTGCAATAGCTTTGTATTTTACAATTCAACTGCAGATTTGTCAATTCCTTGAACATAAGGATTTCAGCTTAAAACTTGGTAAACTGTTTTTAAATTACATTGCAATGTTACTTTTTTTTTTGGACCAGTTCCCAATTTTTATCTTAGCTCTATTTTCATTACTTTTATGTATGGTTCACACTATAATTCAATTTTTCAAGTTTCTTGGTGTGTTTTTTCTTAGTTTCATTTAAATATGTTTTTATGTAGTATGTTAAATCGATTAAAACATCTTATTTCATTTAAAATTACTGATACTACTGGTATATGGTTTAATGTGATGAAATCAATAATTTTGTTTTTGTCTAATCCAATAATTCTCACAATAATACAATTAATTTTTACTGTGTATTACCTTATCTTATTTACTGTGTTATTTATGTTCGACTTAATTTGACATAGTGAAGTTACATATATACATATTCATTTTCACTTATAGATTAACTTAACTTATACCGAAATAATTTATCAAATAAATAATATTAAAGTCTTCCATGTTTTAAGCACCTTGTGTAATGGAATTATCTCTTATTAGTGTTGGTTTTGTTATAAATAAATACTGATCAATAAATCCCAAAATAACATTTTTCTAATTTTTATTTGTTTAAAAATAAATATATAATTTTATTTTTAATATATGTAATAATTATTTTCAGTGGATGGATGTAATGACTGAATCATTGTTTATTTTATTCCTCTTGTTAGGTAATTTGATTAATTCCATATTGTCAGTGATAATGAAAAAGTGGAACAATCGCACATAATTTATTTTTTATGTTGCAATGGCTCACTCAGTGTTACAATGCATTTAATGACCTGGTATAGAAATAAGTTTAAATTAATGGTTATAAAGTTATTGTCTTGCCACTAAATTTACAATTTTTTTACCATTAAAATCAGTTTATAACCACTATTCTGTATCGTTTTAATTAGTTGTATATTTATAAACATGATAATATTTCATTATTTTAATAAGACTTTAATTTGGTTCATATTTTTTAAAAAAATTAATATCCGTTACTAATTTTAGTCTACGGGCCTCCCTCCACCTTTTCCCAGCACCTGAAAAGTTTCAATTTCATAAGATTCAAGCATGTTGGAAAGATGTGGGAAGACTACCACACCACTGTTCTTACACAACTGGTCCCCGCATTTTATTCTTGTATCTGTGGAGTATTCTTGTATACCCACTGTATTTATAAGTGTTTAAGATGCAATCCCCTTTTCCCAAAATAAAATATAAAAAAGTAATGAGGTGTTGTGCCATGGGTTTATTTTAAATTACACATAAGCCTGACATATTTTAATTAAGAAAAAATATGTAGATCACCACATTCGGTTTATAAGAAGCAGTCCAATTTTCATTTAATTATTTTAGAGAAAAACTGTCAAAATAGGTATAAAAAGTAATAGTAAATCTACTCATTTGTATAGATAACAAAGATGCTAGCTCCCATTTATTTTAAAGAAAAATTATTGAAAATCCCGATTATATGGTATTTTTTTTAAGACAATAGTTTTATATCTGCATTTATTCAACTTGTATTTTTCTATGATTGTATTATTTTTAAAAGTTCAATGCTAATCTAAAATGTTTATTTCATCTTTCGCTAACCATTATATTTAGATTTAAGGTTGACCATGCTTTACTGGTGCCATTTTGACCAGGTTAGACATTACTTTGTTTTTTCAGGACAATGACAACTAATGACACTGAAGTAACATGGTCCGGGCCAGGGTCTGGTGTGTTCCTTCAGACGAGGCTTGCCCAGGGAATGGCAGGGGCAGCTGTGTGGGCCGCCCTCTTTCTCACTTGCCAGCAGGTAAATACCTCTTAACACGCCAGTAAATGATCTATGTGTGTTGTCTGTCTTCCTACCCAATTTTATTTGATATTTGTTCACAAGCACTTTTGACAGCTCAAACTGTCATTATCAGGATCTAGGTAAACCATTATGAATCAGTAAAATCAAAAGTAATAATTGGAATAAAGTAGCTACTTCCACGGTATTTGTCACTTGTCCCCTTTATCATAGGGAGCTCTCATGTCAAATATCATGTCTCAACAGAGGATTTACAATTGCTGAAAATAGGGCGCTATATGATAAATTTTATTTATTTTAGTCGCAAAAGTATTGAAAAAAATCAAATCAATATATTCAACTAATAACTGCTCCCTATTAGACCTTCAACTTTACAAAATTGAGATTATTATTTACACGCATGTTAGATCTTTAATTTATTTATCATTATAATTAATAAAAGCCCTGCCCATTTGATATATTTAAAAATATTCAACTCCATTATACCGTACTAAGCATTTATGATATGAATTTATTCCAGCCACCTATCCAAGCATGATTTAACCCACAACATTGGCTCATTTAATAACAATAAATATTTATCCTTTAAATTTGCTCATAAGTCATGTCCTATGTCATAATTGTTAGCAAAAGTTTTGCGTCAGCATTGTGTCAATAACATCAGATGTTTACATTTACGAATATATGAGCAGCAATGAGATAAATGCAGATGAAATCTTAATTGTTTCTGTTATATCCTTATTCAATACCATAACAAGTCATAATGAGCTTTTTCTTAACTGACATAATTACTTATTAATTACCCATAAGACATTAAACGTTTAAAAGACAACATTTAAAAATTCCATAAGATACATTATGTGTTCACCCTAGTGAGCAGAGATATCTGTTATGTATGACTCAGCTCAGTGGCCTTGATCTGGGTTGGTGGGGGTAAGGAAGGATTGTGATGTCATATATTCCTTTCCATTTTTGTCAAAACCAGATATGCTTTTATTTTCACCAATTCATGAAGTTATAGATCTCAATATCCTGATCAACAATATGAATTATGTGTTAGGGTTTTTGCTAACCATTATTCCAAAAGTCATAACTGCCATTCAAATTGTGTTCGCAACTTTAATATCACCTGCCTTTTTGCGTTAAGGTGTAATGTTTTGTGTGGTCGTTCCATTTGATGCTAAAAAAAAGCCACTCCATGAAAAATTTTTAAGGGTCATTAATCAAGTTATTAGTATAATTAAAAAATACTTTCTGCCATATTGCGTAGGATGCATTGTCTAGATCTTCTACCGTTATGCTAGGCCAACTTAAATGACAAGTCCCGCAAGTGTTTCACTTGGTTTGGTTGCTAAGCCATTTATTTTGGGTACGCCTCGAAACCTGGTCAACCAGCTATACCTAATCATTTCACCTAATCTTTTCTCCATTTTCAGAAGTAATCCTTTATTATTGTCAGCCAGTTACCTTGTTCATACCAAATGATATAGATTAAATACTGGTAGTTTTTTACCAACTTTTTGCCCTGCTGCCAAGTGCTCGTGGCTGTAAGATAGAGAAAACAATAATGAAATTGAACCAATGAACTAAATAAAGTGAAGTGAGAGAAGGCGGGGAAAGTGTATTACTTGTCCAATGGTCTAACTAATTCTTCTTTCTGAATTATTTCACAAGGCTTTATTTTCATATAAGTACTGATTCTTCTTATGTCTGTATATCCATTGTTATCGGATTTGGCATCAGTTAACAAAGACATTTACTTACTTCTAGATTGCTAGATCCCATGCGCGTCCGAGCCTCCTCAATGAGCTTCCACAATCCAGCTTTTTTCTGTGCATTCTCCCATTGATTCCCAGAATACTCCTTGCATCAACTGCAACTCTGTCCTTCCACCTCAATCTCAACCTACCAGGCCATATAGTTCTGTGAATCTCCGCATCGAAAATTTCTTCCATCCTAGCAAATTGCCCAGCCCAACTCATGTCTTCCAAACTGTATGGTTATTACAATATCTGTTTCTGCAAAAATGGCATAAATTTCCTTATTTTTCTTATTTCTCCAGCTTTTTTCTTTTCTTATAAGACTAAAAATCCTTCAAAGAATCTTTTTTTTTTTTTTTTTTTTTTTTTAAGATTAGCAAGTCTTTCTTCGACAAGGTCCAAGTCTGAGTGGGATATATTAGAATTGGTCTTTTAAGGGTCTTATACAATCTGGTTTTAGTTCACCTTGTGACTGACTAGTCTGATACTCTTATGTCTCGATAAACCAAAGTAGCATCTATTGGCATCAGTAATCCATCACTTTTTTACTAAGGTGTTGAATACGCTAACCTGAGCTCCATGACAAGTAAATTTGAATATCTTCTCAAAGGCGCAGAAGCCCAAAGACTAAGTATGGTCTGGAGGTCCAAGATATTTTCGCTTGGTTGATTAAAAGTCTTATTGACGAAGTTACCCTTTGCATAAAAGCTCTTTGAGGGTGCTGAGAGGGATCAGACTATGATACCCAAATCGTTCTTATAGCCAAACAACTGTACCAGCCTATCAAATATTGTCTTGCTGCTGGATTTCTGAGTCTCCAACGGTGCCTCTTGTCAACATTAAATTCAGGGGAGTGGCCAGACTAAATTTGCACCTTACAGAGTAAATCTTTCATGTTCATCTTAACTTAGGAGGGGTGCTGAGCTCTTCCAATGTCTCATAAGGCCTGGGATGCTAAATTCTATTGTAGGCAATTTTGAAAACAACCAAGAGGTGAGTGATGGATTGGCTATTTGTATCCGTGTCCTCTTTCCAAAATAGTTCTCTGAGTAAAGACCTGGTCAAAAATAAAACTACCTCTACGAAAGCCAGTTTGATATTTTCCCGTCTCAAATTCAGCGAGGAGTGTAAGATTGCCAAAGAGGATGTTGTAGAATATTTTTTAAAGGCAATTAAATCTGAGTAATTATACAGCTGTCTTCATATGTGCTTTAGTTGGACTCACCATTAACCCTTGTCCAGGACTGGTCCATTTTGTGGGTAATATTTTTTCACCAGACAGAATGAGTATTTTTGGGGGCTTTCTGTTTAACAGCCCAAGCCTCACTTCTGTATCTTTAGAAATAACTTCCACAGCTTGCCAATGCAGTACACTCCCATTTCCGGACAGCCAAATACATTTGAAAAAAACAAAAAACATTTTCGACATTATTAAAATGAGAATTACTTATCTAAGAAGACGAAACTATAGTGGGGATCAACATTTTATAAATTTAAATAGACGTCATCCTCATCATAAGGCACTGGCAAGACATCGCGGTCAGGAAAGGCTGACAAAAAAAACAAAGCAAAGAACTTTACAAAATTATTTTGATGTAAAATTTTAAAGTTTTTCTAAATATATAAAATAAATGTATAATTACTTACATTTTTCTTTATTTCACATATGTCCTAGTCACTCTCCCATATTGGGATCACACCCGGCTTTAATCTGGAATGGGAGAGTCTACAGTACATAATTTTGTGGACTCTCTTTGACAGTGACTAAAGATGGCAAAGCAAAAATAATACTGTTAAGATATTATGAAAAATGAAATCTTGAGAATCGTTGTAATTGTAGAAGTCGTTAGTGGTTTTTTTTTAGTTTTTGTTTTCTAAATTTCAGCTTTTTATACATAATTTCTTTATTTTTTGAAATTTTGATTTTCATAATCTGAATTGTAATATTTTTTAATTAAGAGTAGACTGAAATGTAGTCGTTCTCAATTTTTTTTTATGATGTTGATTGGTTGTTAACCAGAAGGCCCCAGGGTGGGGCATTATTTTATTCTTACATCAATAATTATTTTCTATAGATGATTCTGAATAATCTTTGCAATCATTAATAAAAATAAACAGTAAATTTTATATGTCAACAGATCTACCAGCACCTGCGATGGTACACAAACCCTAACCAGCAGCGGTCTATCATCAGGATACTGTTTATAGTTCCCATCTATGGCCTCCACTCTTGGGTCTCGCTACTTTTCTTTAATAATGAAAATTATTACATATATTTCTTTACTGTCAGGGACTGCTATGAAGGTTTGATTTTCTTGTAATTCCAAAATTATTTTTAAACTGAATTACAATATGAAAATGAAAAATTTTTTTTTTTTACAGCTTTTGTCATTTACAACTTTTTAAGTCTTTGCTATGAATATCTGGGCGGAGAAGGGAACATAATGAGTGAAATTAGAGGAAAACCAATCAGGTAAATTAGATTGTTGAGATATATTCTTAAAAGTGAATAATAACACTTTATGGTAGAATTTTTGTTTAAATATAAAATACAATTTTCAAATATTATAATTATTTTATTGTGCAGGTCGAACTGTATGTATGGAACTTGCTGCCTTGTTGGAAAGACATACACCATTGGTTTCCTCAGGTTTTGCAAACAGGCCACTCTCCAGTTCTGCCTCGTCAAGCCTGTCATGGCACTGGTCATAATCTTCTTACAAGCATTCGACCACTATCATGATGGCGACTGGAGGTAAATATCCCATTATTGCAGGTTTTTGTTTTTTATTATGTGAATTGCAGGGAATCAATCTATTCTATGTATTTTTTTCTTGCTTACAGCCCAACAGGAGGATACTTATACGCGACTATCATCTACAACATCTCAGTGAGCCTTGCTCTGTATGGTTTGTTTCTGTTTTACTTTGCAACCCGAGACATGTTGACACCTTACGACCCAGTCTTGAAGTTCTGCACAATCAAGTCTGTAATATTCTTGTCGTTTTGGCAAGGTGAGATATTTTTTTTATCCAAAAAAATTCCTGTTCTTCAATAGTTCAATGGAACAAAACTGATTCCAATTGTGCTCTTTTTTATTGACAGGTGTCTTGCTGGCAGTGCTTGAGAAGGCAGAGGTCATTGACCCAGTCATTGATGTCCATGGTACAACGACCAGCACTGGTACCGTCTCAGCCGGATACCAGAACTTTTTGATATGTATTGAGATGCTGTTCGCAGCTTTTGCTCTGCGTGCTGCTTTTCCATACCAAGCAGCTGGCTCCGAGCGTACTGTCACAATGCATAGCATCTCGAGCAGCCTTAAGGTGACATTTTCATCTTATTATTACATTATACTAATTTCAGCTATGTGTCAGTATTGCTTATTTATAGATATGTGAATTGCTTTGTAACTATATTAATTTATAAGTAATTGATTATTTAAAAGAATATATATTGCAGGAAACTATGAACCCAAAGGATATTATGACCGATGCCATACACAACTTCCATCCTCAATATCAACAGTATACTCAGTACAGCTCAGGTAAGTGCTATTGTCATATATGTATGTATTTCTGTTACATTTTTAACGCCGCCGAGCCAAAGTAACATTTTAATAGTGATGTCTTTGCCATGTCTCCAGGCAACTAATAATTTTTCCAAGCATGTTGCATGGATGGATTAGCATCTGTTTGCTCAAGTATTTTATTTATCAGTGAAGCACGCACGCGCAATTTTTATATATAACCACAGGTATATATTTGGTATGATTAGGGGCACTTACTTTATCTGCATGTTAGTTATTTATATGTTGCATATGCAATCTTTTGTTTTCTTATTTCCTGTAAAATTTTCTGGAGTTGTACTATTTTCATAATTTATCCCTCTAATCAGATGTACCAATGTATAAGTTGTAGTCAACTTAAACTTGAAATCTTATGCTAAAAGCTAGGATTCTCAGATAAATTTAAATGTACATTCTTTCTACTGTTGATTATCTGGGTGTACAATGAGGTGATGCAATTAAAGTAAAATCATGTTTAATTCAAAGAGTTAAAAGTAAATGAAAGTGTTTGTATTAAAGAGGGTATGGTAAAAAAAAAAGACTTATAAAAGTTTGTTACTGTTAGACGGGGGGTTTTTTTTTTTTGGTTTTTTTTAACAGAACACATATTGTATAATAATATAAATTGCTAGCTGTTTCTTATTTATTTTCTTCTTATTTTTAAAATTAAAATAATCAAGCAGCAGTGTCTGGTTTTTTCTTAATCCTAGACATCCTCTGTTTCTGATACTGCAGGAGGGTGCTCCTTGATTAAAAAATACATATTTAAATAAATTTTGTTTTAAAGGATTTACATTTTTATTATATTTTTACAGATTTTAAAGTCAAAATTAAAAAAAAAATATATATATATATATATATATATATGTACATTTAAAGCTCAATTGTATTAGAATTTGATATATGTGAATTTGATAATATCATAAATTACTAAATATTAAGTTACTATTTACGTTCTTTTCTGGGATTTTCTTTGAACTTCTACTATTTGCATTATTTTTGACTTAACAAATCTCATCTCAAGTATGATCCTACAAGTTATTTGTTTTTTTTTGCTCTCTCTAGTTGCATTTTGAATAAAATTTCACTTCATGCTGTTATCTGGAAGTCTCTTTAACTTTAACTGTTTATGTATAAAATTGGAGACTCTTTAAGTAGTTGATTATTGCTTCATAGGCAAACTAGAAATTAAATAACAAAACAAAGTAATAGATTTTCCTTTAAAAGATAAAACTAAATGGAAAAATGATCATCATATTGAGTGAGAGAGTTCATTCAACACGAAACTGCTAATCTTAGAAATAAACTAATTTGTGTGATGTCCTACCCTCCACTATCAATTGCTGAATGAAAACCTCCAGAGGTTGCTGACCCATCATTAGTATGTAATTTAGTTCTTTTGTTTGGTGTGCGTAGATCGACATTGATGTTCATCTATATGAAATGTAGATGCTGAAATAGCAAATGATGGTCATTTGTAAATTTAATCTTGGTATGATATTCATTTAGTGTTTTTAAGAATCGATAAACATCTCTTATCAACAATAAAGAAAATTTCAATATATTTAAGCAGCATTTTAATCATTACTGAGTCTAAAAATGTATTCAATTGAAGATTTCATCCATGTTCACCTAACCAGATAATAAATCCCAAAAAGTTATCTGAATCTATTCTCACTAAATTCAAAGTAACTATTTCACAAGATAATTAAACTATTATAATTTAATTAAAGATAATTAACTGACTTTGGTTAATAGCGATTATTGCTAATGTATATTAGTCTTTCCCGGGTATTAGTTAAATATATTGTCTCTAGGTTTTATTGTTTAATACAACTCGGTCAATTTTACAAGTATGTAAGTCTTAATTTCTACTTTTTTAAAATTAATTTCAGTAGTTCATTTCATTTACTTAATTGTTTTGTTTTGAAATCAAAAAATAAACACCGCCTTTAGAGTTATATTGTTAAGTACACCTTGATATTGAATTATGTTTTATTTTGTTACTTTTCCTTGTAAAATCCTAGTAGTTACAATTAGAAGTAGAAATTTGAAATGCATTTTTATTTACTTTTTTTTTTTGCTCTGTTAAATCCTAAAACGCACCATTATAAGCACCAAAAAAAAAAAAGTTTTTTCTGTTGTGGTCCAAGAATTGTTTACCTTTTCATAAAAATCATGTTGAGATAGATTCCTTGATTCTGCCTTCTTTAGATTATTTAATTTAATTCTTAAGGTTCAGTAGCGTCTTCCTTAATTGAGGGAGTCAGTAACTTTTTTTTAAGGCAAAGCATATGTACTCCTTGCAATGATCAGAAGACCCATTAATTCCTTAAAATTACTTCACAATAGGAATCCGCTTTGTAAGAGATCCAGAGTGGAAAAGATAGTAACTTTTAATGAAATTACTGAATAAATAAAGCATTATTATTATTATAAAATAGTACAGCTTTCATCTTCCCACAATGGTATTTATTTTCCAAATAAATTAACTTCCAAATTTTTCCTTATAAATAAATTATTAATAATCGATAAGCAATAATATAAACTAACCAAAAAAACACAATATGTTCAGGTATTTATTTTAAGGCTACATTTTTTAGAGTTTCCCACTGATTTCGAATTTTCTCTTAGTTTTCATTAAATTCTAGTTAAAGTCAATTAAATTCATGCTGTAAAGCTATTCATGGATCTTCTAATGTGAGCAAAATTTAGAGTTTAGTATCAAACAAGAACAATGTTCTTTTATATTAAACAAGAGACAACTCAATTGGAATTAGAAAATGAAAAAATAAAATAAATTATGAGTTTCCAGGTAGGCTCAGTTAACTCAAGAAAGCAATAAAGCTTGCTATGATAAATCTGGTAAAGAAGATAATGAAAGAGCTGAAATGCAGCTTTTGGAAGGAAATGAGGAAAAGGGGTGGGCTGTATACCAAACGCTGTTGTAAACTGTTGACATAACTTAAAAACTTTAATATTGAAACTTGTGGAGGCAGACAGCCAATCAGACAATAGTACATTTTATGCCTTAACTGTTATTCAAGCTCATGTCTGTCTGCATGGAACGTTCAGATTATATTGCATCTTAGATTTCATCAATAGATGGCTCGTTGCGAGTAGCATTGGTTGGAGTCATGTTCACCCTATAGTGTGTAGAACTTGGTCTGTGAACAGCTTATAGATGCAGAGTGTGCTTGGAGCCTGGCCTGCCTACATCAAGCACAGACAAACTGTCTCGTATGTCACTGAGCACAATTCACTCGTGCATGTAAACAAAAACTTATTTTCTTCAATCAACGTTTGTAAATAGTCATCATCAACAAAAATAATTTTAGTTTTTTCATGGCCTTCTTTTTCTTTAAGGCTCGCTCATAAAATTTTATGAACCCATCGTTGAATGGTGCACTCACTATCACTGCCATTGCCCTAGTGCTGTTGTTTGGGCTAATCTCTTACTGAGTTTGAACTAGCAAAAAGAAATCACGTTTAGACATCTTAATAAAGACTGAACTGTTGGCCGTTGCAAAAAGCAACCATGGCAAACAAGCATTAATGTTTGAAAGATAATTAATTAACGGATATATGGAACAAAAGTAAACAGTTCATAATATAGGGAATTAAACTAAAACTGCTGAGCCAAAGAAAATCTGAGACCCTGCCTAATCTTATTTTCCGGACAACCCAATATATAAATCACTCAGGACCACTAAATCAATATTAATTAATTAGAGATCAAGTTGAACTACTTTTGAGCTGTAGGGACCAGGTATCCACTGCAATATACCTATTACCATCCAGTTAAAATATATAGTTATTAAGTTCTCTCCCAAACCTCTCACCCTCCTACTAATTATTGTCTGATATAAGATGTGCAATTTCATATTAATATCATAGGGAACATGGAACTATAGAAACAATATAATCCAACATAATTTTTCTACCCCCCCCCTCCCCTCCCAGGCTAAAATTAGGTTCCACAATAAACATTTATTGGCCCAGTTATATTATATGGGGCAGGGGAGAGTTAAATGCATTTATACCTCTCCTTATTGAATGTTACTTCTACAATTTTGGTTTGATTTCTTATCAAACCTCAATGACACAATTTAGACATGTTATGTTTAAAACCTCTTTTTAAACTGAATAATTATGTTTTATTCAAAGCTTGTGTGATTAGGTATTCCTTATTTTTATTTTAACAATAAACCTGTTGAGAACTACTTTCACCTTTCTTCGCATTATGGTATTCTTTATATGTTCCATTGTAAATTAATGACTAATTTGTTGCTTGTGGTATGTTGAGTTAGTTTTACTGTGGTTTCCGTTCTTCTGAATCTTTAGAAGGATTGGTGGTGGTTCATTCACATTGCACAGTGTGTCAAAGCTTAAACAGTGTAGCTAACCATCCATCTTCACTAGATAAAAAAAAGGGTCAGGTATATGTACTCCACATGGCAAAACAGTGTTGGCTGTCACTAGTAAACCAGTAGATCCTTCGTCTAACATATTTCAAGTAGAAATTTAAAAATTCTTACTAAAGGCAAGTTAAAGAAAAAAAAACTATTTTGAAATTTTCTTTTTTTTCTGTTATTTTATGTGTGTTGCAGACGTGACTGGTATTAAACAGCCTTATGAAAAACTTTGAAGATCGAGGACTGTTGAAGTTAAAGAAGATGTATGATTAAAAATCATACAATATCGACAAAATGAAATTTTTATGACATGATTCACAAACGAAGGCTAATTTTCCCGAACGGGGCAGTATTAATTTTACAAAATTGATTGCTGCCTTTTAACTTCATCTTTGTGAAAGTGTTTCAAGTTTAATATTTTTTTAATTAATTTTGTGATAATTAGGATTTGTATATTTTTTATTGTCAATTTTCTTTTGTATGCTTTGAATTTTCCTTTCTTTTGTTTATTTTCTGTATTTATTTTTTTTAAGTGTCTTTTTTTCCTTTTTAAGTATATTATTAATTTCAATTTTTGTTTTGTGATATATAAATAAAGTTTAATCATTGTACAATGTAATATCGCAACTAAAATATTAGTGTATGTAGCACTTGCATGAATCGTTGAAGATTGCCTCTTATATATATTAAGTATTTTTGAGTATATTTTACCATTTATATATGTACATTTAAGTTGTTATAAATGTTTAAAAATCATCACTTAATTAAAATTGTTTTATGACATTCCAATTATATGTGTTTAGTAGAGAGGATACTTCTTACGCGTTAAACATCGTTGAATAAATAGTTAACTGTGCTTTTTTATATTTTATTAAAAGAATATAATGTTATTGTAAATTATTAACTAAACATAAAGTATTGTATTAGATTTAAAAAGGACCAAAATTAAAGATATGTTGGCACTTAATACTTTTTTGCTTGTTTTGGCTTTGATATTTTCCCCCTTTTTGAAGTCATTTTGAATGGAAATTTTTTTTTTCTTTTGTTGTTTTTAAATAAGTTGCCTGGAGCTTTGATTAAGAAAATGTACTTGGAGCATGTTAATCACTTTTTTCTCAAAGAAGTGGAATGATAATTTAATATGTTATTAGTGTTAGTGTGTACTAAATCGTCATGGAGATATTTCAGTATGCTTGAACTTGTTTGCTACCAATTAATGAACATTGAAGATTTTAAAAGCACTCAACGTGCTACATTAACTGCACATAAATAATAATGTAAACTGGAAAATTATTGTATCTGACTTGCAGAAATGCAAAAAGTATTTACTTTATTTGGCATTAAGAAATTTCAACGAAACTTTTACTCATAATACTTTCTGGCTTAAGAAACAACAGCTGGGCTTAATTTTCTTAACTTAGATGCAACTGAAATTGCCACATTAAAAATTTAATAAGCTCAAAGGTTTGAGCATTTAAATACATGCATCCTGTTAACCTGACATTATTTTCTATTCAATGACAAAAAAATATGATATTGTAGTTACCAGGAAACACTTAAAGTAAGTATTTAAATTGTGTTATTAGCAAAATTATTGAACCCTAATCTTATTAAATGATATTTCAATATTTTGTAAAATCTATCTTATGTATTGGTAATCTCAATAGGCCTTCATGAAATGTTGGTCCTAATTTAATCTGGTGTAACTATTAACAATAACAAGACTGATAAAAAAAAAAAAAAATCACAGCTTAAATGTGTCTTATATTTGAAGTGATTCTGAGAAAACTATTGCCCCTTGAATCTCTAATCACAGACTGATCATGAGCGACAGAGGTCCCTAAGTTGTCAGGGTATGTCTGTACCCTATTTTGAAATCATTACTTGAGTTATTAAGATTGTGAAAAGTATCCAGAACTTTCCTTCTCAGAAACAGCTGTCTAGGTGAGAATTCGTTTTTTATCTAGCAGCTCTTTGATTGGTTGATTTAATGACACAAGCTAGTGAATTGTCATGACGGAGAACTAGATTTGTTCCATGTAGGCGACATACATGTACTGTAAGTATAATTAAAAAGTTAATTTTAGGCTTATATTCATGATAGATAATGCACCATTGCTTTAGAAGTAATTCAACTCCAAAAACTCAGCTAATACTATTACAGTGTAAAAATATTAATTTGATTTTCCTCAAACATAACATTAACTTACCTTCTTCACTTCCTCCCATTCAGCTCCATCTAAAAAAGTGGAAAAAAATAAAAGAACAGAAATAAATATAACCGAAAAACAATGAAACTTTTTGATTTATAAATCTATTTCTTAATGCAGATAGTGCTGTTTGCAACTTCTCCTAGGTGGTAGTAATTAGTGATCAGCTATTTAATATACTCTTTCAGCAGTGAGAATCCTACTTCGTTCTGAATATATAAGTTTCTAACCAACTATAGATCATTGAGGAGCACTTTATTTCGAAAAGTTTTTAATTTATGGAATAGTGTAATTGAATCAGTTGTCCTAATCGTGCTAGCATAGGTCAGTAGTAGTTGAAGTAAAGATTTGTATGTAAGAACATTCAGTAGATCTGACAGTATAACTGCTCACATCATTCTCTGAATATTCCTCTATTTTCATTTAATATCATCCCTTAATGAGCAGCAAGTCTAGTGTCTCATTTGTAAAATCAGGAGTTCAGCATTTTGCGAAAGCAATTTTCAATGGAGTAATAAATTATTTTTAAAATGATATCTCCGCTAAGACCAAGATACAATTTTTCTATTTTATGTCTTTTGAGAAATGTTTAACAAATGTATGAAATCATCAATTTCTTCATTCCATTTCTGAGGCAGTTACGTCCAAATTGAAATTGACAATATCTCTGGGGTGGTCGGGTAATATATTATAAAATACCCAATGCTCTCCATTTCTGTTATATAGTACCTGATATCTTAATAATAAATAATAGACCAAAAATAGAATTTTTGAGTTGTCACTTTTGAAGTAAGATTATGGTGTATTGTACAGAATTTGAATAATTCGTTTAAACAATAAAATGTATCAAACATAAAATGCATAAAATACACTTTTAAAAGATATACTCCCAAATTATTAAGAACAAGAATTAGTTAGAATTATGGTGAGTTGCAAAATTGCCATCTCCTGATGCTAACAGAAGCGATGAGTGCACCCTCTCTCATCTGTAACTTTTTTCAATTTCAATTTATTTTTTAATCGATTATTGATTCAAAATGGGCCATCTCCCTTGATTAATGATTTAATTATGAAACAATATATGAAGGGTTGAGAAGTTTAGTGGCGTAAGTCAGCAAAATTGAAAAAGTGCATTATGCTGTCTGTAATTTAGCATTAGAAACATACTCTGTTTAGAGTCATATTAAATTAAATAAATCAATAAAGTTCATTTGAATTACACTTGATTGTATTTTTACAATGTTACCCGCATGGAGGTACCTGAATATCATGCATCTGTTTAGGAAAATATTGAATCAGATGGAAAGTGGTAATGGGAATAAATTAGCTTCATTACCTATTATAGCACCAAAACAATGAGAGAAAAAAATTACAAGGAAACTTGAGTTTTTTATGGTCATAAAACTGGGTGACTCACATATTCAGCTATTAATTCTGGCAGAGTATAAGTCTTTGTGGAGTAAGCAGACATTTAGTTTTTGTGATTTCTTAAAAGTTTCCAAAAAATGCAGTTATTGAGTCATCAATCATTACCTCTGTTTACGATTAACTCCTTTCTATAGCATAGGTAGATCTATGACTCTAGTTGACTCTTATATCCTACAACTCTTTTATTAAATAAATGTCCTAATTGAAGACTATTTTAGCACCACAATAGGGATATGGGGAGCTTGAATTCAATCCCCACTACTGGGACATCAATTGCATGATTTATATTGTCACTTCATAAATTAAAAAAAGGTCTATTCCTCATCAAAAATATTGTAGCACTTGGAAATTTCTATTATATTTAGGAAATTTGCTAACTACTACTGTAAGTTTTCATAAATACAAAATATTTTTTCACAACAGTGTAAAGAAATATCTTTTAAAAATGAATTCAGTTTATTTAATAGCGTACATTACCTTGCCTCGTTCTTAAAACGGTTTCCATTTGCCATAGCATTTTCTCAAAGAATGTTTTGGAAATAAGTTACTGGGTAAATAGCGTGAAGCCCAACATGGCAAATAAATAAGTTAATTTGGGACTATGAAGAACATTTGTTTTTCAAGAATGGTGCATTCTTGTAAAATGTCCTCAATGTACCAGAGAGCTGTAAAAGCTTCTCAGAAAACAAGAAGATTAGTGTGGCCTTTCAAAGAAATAATTCTCCACCACCTGGACCTACCAAAGGGACTTTACTTCGGTCTCATATGTGAACAGAATTGTTTTCCAGTCTTTAATAGTGATCAATAACCCTGATGGTCTATTGCAAAACTCAGTCTGGCTGTGGGGTGTACTCTGATGTGATGTTCCCTTCGATGTTTAGCTGTCTTCTCACAACTTAACTAAGGTAAATAATTTATTTAGGTAGCAAAATCAATTTTGATTTATTGAAAGAGCTTGCCAGGTCAAATAAATTATCGTAGAGTCAAAACATTTTTGAGTTAAATTAATGCCTCTAACAACCAGCAACATAGATAGTATTTATCCCAATTGTTGAAGATAAATTTCAGGTAAGTGTGAAAAGGCCCAAAGCTGTTGGCTGTCTCGTTGGGGTTACTTAAAGACCCAGGAGCACATTTTCTGCTGCTTCTGTCAGCCTTCTGGATTATTCCTCAGTTCTTGATATATTTTTGAAACTGAAGCGTTTCAGATCTTTTTACTATATAAAACAACTTTTATATACCATATAATCTATATACTGATTTTCATAAAAGAAAAATTATGGGCGTAGTGATACTTTTGGTGACATACTTTAATTATTAATTTAATTTAATTGCACTTATGTTTCTAGGTTCACATTCCCAGAGAGCTATGAGAGTAAGCACTTATGATCCTGAAGAAGCCCCCCCTCCCCAAATCCAACGCAAGCAAACCAGTCAAAAAGTTGCGACTATCAGTGGATACAATGAGAAAACGATGCTGTTGTCATCAGATGATGAATATCAATAGACACCCAGGAGCTGTATTATTTTTATATGAACCATTTTTTCTTTTTTATTTCAAAAGTCTCTTTGGAGATTTTTTTCCAATTTTTTATAAAATATTTCAATTACAAGCATGATAATGACATAATGAAGGAAATGTTAGTGCAAATATAAATGTATTCAATATCATTGAATCTTATCTGCTATTACGATTCAATTCGGCATGGTAGCCAATGAATAGTGTAATGCTAAATGTTTAATCTGTGTTTTTCTAGTCAGATCGCTCGCTGTAATAAGTAGGGGCTATAACACGCTCTGGGTCCTTGACATTTTTTGTAACCAAATACCAAAGAGTACTGCGATTTCTTTGTGACTATAAAGATGGTTCCTTCCTCAATATACATGTACTTTCTCATGTTACAAACATATTCCAAACTTAAACTCAATCATAGTTATAAAAATCATTTATTGGAAGTACATTTTATAATTTTTAAAGTATTGATAAATTAATTTATTCAATTGTAATTAAAAACTAGAGTAATTATATGGATGTTGTAATGTTATTATGGTTATGATAGTTAAATAGAAACTTGAAATTATATTCTAAGGCCCTGGTTTCTTAAATATTTTTCAGTCATACATACTTTTTTTCTAGACTTGCAATTTACTGATCTGATCTATTAGTTCCTCCATGATGAATATGTTGTTTTTTTTTGTTTTTGCAATTGACCCTTCATCTGCCAAGGCAAAATACCTTCTTCTCAACTCAGTGCTATGATCTTTTGTGGTCAGTCCCTTTTTTTTAGTATTTTCCTCATTTCTTAAGCTTAAGAAAAATCTTACCAAATCTATTCGCAGCATCCCTCCAATTTATTTATTATAGAACACATTTATTCAATAATAAAACACTTCCTGGTCATAAAAAAATATATTGTAAACAAAAATTAGCGCAAAGAGCTTTTTTAAGGAATAATGAATCAGAAATGAGCAATTTCTAAAAGGAAGTAGTGGAAATGAGGTAACAAAAACAGTTGATCCCTCTTTTCACTTACAGATAAATTACACCTGGAATTAAGAAGTTGTACGTGTTCAAACAGGGGCAGGGTAAACTAAAAACTTCAAAACAATATCATGGTATTTCTAATGTACCTACTTAAGTAGAATGCAGCTCCACCAGAACATATTAGCTGCCCTACTACAATAGGGTTAAGCTAGTAATTAAAAAAAAAGTTTACATGTGTAGAGCACTGAGGGTGTCAGCACTCACGGACTGGTTGGCTTACTTAATTAAACCAAAGAGCTAAGGCACCTTAAATGTATTTCCTACATACATACATGTTTTTTAGATTACAAATTTAATCTAATAGTTCCTCCAAAATGTACAAATTTTTTGGTGTTAAATGGACTGTTATTATCTTTTTTGGTGCCTTATTTCATAGTTAAAAAAGTACTTAATATAATATTTTTATTGGCAAACATACATAAAAGTAATAAAATGAGTGAATGTTGGCAAGACTAAACTGTCATTTATGATTCTTGAGATTTCAATGTAGCAGATAACTGCTATCTGTATTACTCTAATGCTCCCGCTTGCTTGTTTTTGTCACTAATTAACTGCCTTTGCCGTCATATCCATTGAAGAGCAACTATTTACTCACACTTCTATTTATAAGTTTTACATTTGATAGGTATATCTAACTTAAAATAATCTTACCTATACATCTCTTCTACTCTTGTGTTGTTAAACTTTTATTTTGTCTGTGGTATATTTAAAATTAAAAAAAAAATTGTTATTTTATTAAAGATCAGTTGCAATGTGGACATAAAACAATATAAACAAACAAAGAATATTTTTATAATGTTTTATTTGTTATTGTTTTAATTTTCAGCAAAGGTAATGGAAAATTTTTGTTATTTAGATTTCTTTGTCATTCTTTATTACTTATTCCTTATTTAATTGTGCAAAAAATAGTTAATTGTTATTATTACTCAAATTATAACACTATTGCATTATTAGTTATAATTGTGTAACTAATCTCAAGTCTAGGTTAGAGTTTGCGTTATTTTGTCTATGCCATAATCTGCAGATGTTAAAGAAATAGTACAGATCTTTGACGGCCAATGCTCTGGTTCAATCTTTTGTTTACTGTTGGTATATATTTTTATAACATGTTTTTTTTTAATTACTAATTTGTTTTGCTCTCATCAGCATTAATTAATCAAAAATTGATCTTTCAATTCATCAAGACAAAGTAATTGATCAAAACACACATTAATTTTTAATTAGCAAAAAATATTTACTTCAATTACAGAATATATTGAAAACAATTTTATTCATTTCTACCTTAGTTGTTTATTGTTTAATCTGCTGCATTTTTTTATTTAGAAGCTCCTTTATGTTCAAATCTTTTTATTTTTAACCACTATTTTGATCATATATTTGTGACTTTATTTCCAAAAATACTATACCTGTTATAGAAAAATTTTTGTACCAATTTTTGAAAGGTTTAAATCAATTATGCTACTGCACTTTATCAGATTATCAGATGAGTTGCAATCTTCTGGAAAGAAAGAAAAACCTATGTTTGTAAAATTATACAATCCGGCATTAATCTTTTAAGCTAGATGTTTTTTGTGCAAAAAATTGTTTTTATTTTCACTTTTTGTTGCTATAATAGATCCTGTCCAGTTTGAATGTTGGATATTAATTTAATTAAACTGTTATGACACATACGGATGCATTTGAAATTTTTAAAAAATTGCCATTATCAAAGCTATTGTATGTTACTTATACTTAAAAACATCAAGCTATTTTTATTCTTATTTTTTAAATGTGAATAATTAGCCTACCTTAGTGATCATAAAGTACAGCTTGCTTACCTATTTATATATTTACTTCTTTAAAAATCCCTAGTTCTAAAGTTCAGTACTATTATGATTGATTATATTTTTAGGAATATTAACCCCATTAATTCCTAAAATATCTACACGTACATTTGTTACAACATTAGGCTTGTCAAATATTTTCTTGAAGTGAACTCGTACAATACAACTCGTAACAATGATTATACATACATAATTATATATGACACTGTCTTGAAATGATAGATTTGTAATTTCAAATACATTTTTGGAATTTATATAGGGTGATTAGTGATTCCACATAGAGAAGTCTTACCATTTATATGTAAATCCATAAGTTTTAAAGTATTCTAACTGTGGTGTATATATATATATATATATGATTCTTATAAGATCATTAATGTTATTTTTGTTGAAGATTTAATGGTCAATTCAGGGAATATTTAGCTTATTTTCTATCACAGTTAACTTTTTTTCTTTTTGTACTTTTTGAATGATATAAATGTTATATGTATATTTATGTTTTGTTCATTAGTTGGTTAAAAACAATATGTTTTTTTTTATTTATGTAAATAATAGTGGAGTACCTATGATGGTTACTTGTTTATAGTTGATAAGATATTCAAAAATGTGTAATTATAATAATAATAATCACTAAGAACTGTTTATGTATATTATTTATATATATAAGTGTAATTATATTTAAAATATATGAAGAAGAGGGGGAGAGAAAAAAATATATTGTTATATACTCTTCTTGGCTTCTCCAGCACTAGCTGCTATTTTGTTTAATAAAATATATATACATATATATTAGCCAGTACTTTTATTTCATCTACCTCATACTATTATATATTTAAAAAAATAATAACAAATAGTAAGTAATTTCAAAGACAAAGTTACTATCAGGTATAGAAAATAAGATTTTTCTTCCTACAGCTAAAGCTTTCACCAAATTAATTTATTTGTTACAATCCATTTGGCAATACTGGGCTACCCTCTTCAGGCTCAATGTGCTCTTACATCCCCACTGTAAAAAACAACTATCTATTACTAAAATATTTAGGTGTACTTTTTTTTGTCTTTCCCCCATATATTTCTTGATAGAATGTTGCTGAAGGTTTTTAAACAAGTTGAAGGTAGTTAAGTACTGGCTAGGAAGAGCGAGTACCGAGACCAACTCTCCATCTAGATGGGCACCACAACAATGGGTTACCTTGAGAATTATGGGTCTGAATCGGGATCAGGAGTTTTTCTTATAGATTCCAAGTCAGTACTTCAGCTCTTAACCCTTGCTTGTTTATCTGTTGTCTGTACAAATGTGTGTTGTCTATTCAGCTTTGAATTTTTATTTTAACTCCTTTAACGTTGCCATAGTTTTAACATTCCTTCCAAATTTTTTGCACTAAATAACGGAAGGAGCTGAACACCCGCTAGGTAAATGTTTTTAATCCTAGAGGAAGAATGGTAGGAGACGTTAAGGAGGATAAAACCACTTGAATCATCATTGAACTAAAAAATGTCTCTTTAGACATGTTACAAATTTTTTTTTTAATTCTATTCTAAATTATTAGATAAATTTCTTAACAATATTTACAAAATATATTTAAAACTAACCTTTCACAGTTTAACCTGACCACTGGTAGAGGGACAAACCTGTAAGTAAAGACATTTTGCCATTCCTCTCTCATTGCTAGTACAATCTCTAATGTAAAATAATAAATAAAAAGTATTAGTAAAAACACAAGTTATTTATTAGTACAGTATATCAATTTTTTTTCTTGGATACTCATTATTGTCGATGCTTTCACTTTTTCTTCTAATACCTTCAGCTTCATATGTGGCATTGGTGAGATGTTATACGTTTTTTCTTATTTCTTCGTGGTAACATTTAATATTTTTTGTATAATTTATTTCAATTCTTAGAATTTAAAATGTTTCTTTAATCTGGATTTTCTTTTACACTGGCAAATATTCTTCACAATTTTCTGGGACATACCTTCATGACTATTAGCGGCACTGCATTTTACATTCTGTAGTTGTTAGGCAGCAGATGAGGAGCATGATTCCTCCCAGTATGGCAAACAGGCACCAAGTCATTTTGATTGCAAGTATTATATAATTTATTAAACTATATTAATTTTGTAATTAAAATATTTTGTAAATAATTGCATCATCATATGGTACCAGCAGGCCTGGCCTGGTTGAATTTTCATTTGTCTTTTGTTTGATTATTCAGGAAAAAAGAAAATATTATTTTACATGTACTAAAATAGGTTACATTTTTAATAGTTTATTATTTAGTATTTTTTCCCCAGTGCCTTTATGAAAAAGGCAAATGTGGTCTATGTTACTATTTATGGTTTCTTTGAACTTACTGTTATAATTTTAAGAAAGAATAAAAATTATTTATTTGCAGTAAATCACCAATATAATACTTAGTCAAAGTTAACCATTTAAAAATAAAATACATAATTCTGTTTAAGAAAGTAGTTAGTAGTGAATATCAACTATTTAGTCATCAGTGAGCTGTTTGTACCTTTTATCATTCTTGTCACTTTCCATCCACTGAACCATATCATTTTTTCTACTTTATTGAAATCAGAAATTGTTTCTATTCTCTCAACACGTGTTTCAATCTCATTTTGTTTAACATCATGTTGTGGACTTTGCTTTGACATCTAAAATTTTGGTCCATGCAAATTGCACTGTTTTTGAAGGCAATCTTTTCCATGCTTCACAAACAGCACAAATCGCATCTTTTAGTCTCCATGTTTTCAAAATATCCTTCATAGATTAAGCAAAATTTTCTTCAAGAATAAAAAGAAGAAAAGTCTTTCTGTAGCTTGTTTTTAAACTGGTTATCACAGCTTGATCCATGGGATGAATTAACGAAGTTACATGTGGTAGATAGTAGATGAAAATTTTCCGTTATCCGTTTTTAAAATGGATTGAAATAGTGCATAGTACATTAAAAGACCATCCTTACTAGTAAGTCCATTTATTTAGGCATTGATATTTGCAAACATATGGAATAAATTTCTTACAAACCAATCTTTAAAAATAATTTGATTCATTCGAATAACCACGGATGATCGAGTACCCGGATAATTGAGGTTTTACGGCACATTTCTTCATTTGTTTTTTCTTTGCCATTCATTACTTCTTTTTTGTTAGCCAGAAATGAATTAAATTATTTGAACCCTATTATTATTCACAAGAAACATGGTCTAAGAAAAAGGTTTTTTTTCTATCACATATATATATTATATTACAATCGATAAAAAAAATTAATTTAAAAAAATAAAAGGTTGAGTTAAGTATCACCAATTAAAGGTTTTGACGATCTTATTAATTACTCTCATTAACTAGGAGTCTAGTTTTCCAGATTTTCTAAGTTTTGTTAAATAATATTTATTAGCAAATGCATTCAAAAGTAGTTTTCTAACATGTCCTATTGATGATAGTTACCGTACATGGGAATCTGTTGAAATATTTAATTCAACAATTGACATAATATTCTAGGAAAAAAATTATTTTTTCATTACACAGTAATTAACTGATTTATAACACTTTTTATTGGACTAGTTTTATGTTTAGCACGATCATGGCTTCAAATGAAACTACCATACAAAATATTTTATACCCAACTTAATGTGATAGGAAAATTTTTTTTTTTTAATTAAAAGTATTTAATTAATTATGACAGGCTTCTGCTATTTTAAAACTATTTTAACATTTCATTATGAGAATGTTACTAATAAAGAAATAAAATCATAACAGCCCTCAAAAGATAATCTCTAATTAACGATTTTTTTGTAGGTTTGTTTAAAGCCCTTCTTTGTAATAGTATTATCAGCATAAAAAAATAAGTTGTTTCACTTTGTGTGTTATTTAATTTATTAAACCTATAATTGGAACAAAAATGAAAGACTGTGAAAGGCACTTCAATATAATACCGACTACTTTTTTTTCAACAAAACATACAACATCCCACCATAAATCAATCTCAAAGGATCATTATCTCTGCAAAAATTAAAATATTCCACTTAAATTACTAAAATATTCTTTGTAACAAATGTATATTAGTTCGATATATTATATCGAATGTATATTGATTCTCATTAAAAAAGAAAGTCCCAAAACAAAATTTTTTTCTATTCTGTTCTATACTATAGCACGACTTTCAACAAAATGATTTTTTGAATACTTGTTGTCGATGATGATTGTTGAAGTTGTCGTCCAAATTAAGAAATGGAATGAAGAATTACTGAGAGAGCTCAGAATGTTAGAAATGTATTTGGCATTGCAATGTCGATAGTAATAGACCTGCAGCATCATTGTGTATGATAGCAGATTAAATAATTAGGATCTGGATATTATTGTTTAAAGTAGGTTTAAATAATATTTAAAAATGTTTATTATCATCAATATTACAGTTCCAGTATGTGTGTTCATTGTTTGGGTATACTCGATAAATAGTTTTTAGTTTTCAATATTTTGGTCCAGAAGGATTGTAAGTACTAAATAACAAAATAGGCTTATTGTTTATGAGTAAATTTTTTCCTATGGCTTATAATAATTCTGATTTTAATATTATTACTTGGTGATGGGGAATAATATTTTATTATAAGTTAATGTTTGTCTGCTTTCGAATTCAAAAGAAAAGGGAAAAAAGGTATTAAGAAACAACACGCATGAAAGTTAGAACAAGACGCTGCCGCTCCTCATCACACAGTCTGGACCATAGACAGACAACGAGCAAACGATCGATCAATTCCCAGTTGTTCTGTTCTCCATAATTTCTTGATCTGATCCCACACTGTCGCGTTGCCGACAAATAGCTGGTCTGGATGCATCTTTCAATGCCCGGCAAATTTGGTCGCCCTTGACTCCCGGTTGCGACCAGATTGTCATGATACTACTCGTAGTTTCCATACGAAGCCCGAATCAGGCCGGATGTCTATGTCTTCCAAATAATTTGCCGCCGTTTATCGTTAATGATACCCTCGACCGTCTCTATTTCCCCCGGTCGCTCTCCGGCAGATTCTTCCGCTTCTTGGTGTTCGCTCCCATTGCTAATTTCCCGCGTACCATTCCTGGATAAATTGTCTGGGATCCCCGGACGTTTCCCCCTCCTCGGCTGCATGTACAGTAATTGCGCAAGATAGCCAGTCCGCCACTACATTGTCCTTCCCTGGTTTGTATACAATTTCCAGGTTGTATTGTGACAAAAACTCCTTCCAGTGTGTCACCCTGATGGATGATTCCTTCAGCTTCCCCGCCCATTGAAGAGGTCTGTGGTCCGTATGTACTCTGAATCGCCCCCCGAAGACGTATGGAGGAAAATTATCAATAGCCGATATGATGCCAAGAAACTCGCGCTCGAGGGAACTGTACCGCGCTTCCGTGTTGGTCAGTGTTCGATTCGCGTACGCCTCCGCCATCTCCCTCCTGCGACAGCACCGCTCCCAGTGCGTACTCACTTGCGTCGGTGGTGATAGTGAATAATTTATCAAAACCGGGAAACGCCAGGATTGGTTCCTCTTGTAGACAAGCCCTGCATTTTCGAATGTTTTGCTCCATATTAGGCATGATCACTACCCGCGCCCCCTTCCACAGCAGGTTGCTGATGGGCATGAGATACTCTGCCATGTCTGGCACAAAACGCCGATAGTAATTGAGCGTACCAAAAAGTCGTTGAATGCCCTTGACGTCTTTCGGCACCGCCATCTTCTGAATTGCGTCGACTTTCGCAGAGTCCGTCTGGACTCCCTCCCTCGAGATGGTATGCCATAAAAAATTGATCCGATCTTCTCCCAGCGATGATTTTTTCATGGACAATTTTAACCCGAATTCACGCAATCGTCGGAATACACTCCGGAAATGTTCAATGTGTTCAGATTCTGTTCGCCTCGTCAATTACCCTCAGGATTTTGTTCATCAATCGCTGAAAAGTAATCGGAGCGTTCTTAAAACCAAATGGCATCCGAGTGAACTCATAGTGCCCCCTCTCGAAAGTAAACGTTGTTTTGTGTTGATCGGTAGCGCTCATTTTGATGTGATGGTACCCTGCTTTCAAATCCAAGGTGCTGAAGATTGTAGCTCCTTTCAGTCTGTCGAGGTTGTCTTCAAACTGGGGAATCGGATACTTCTCATCCGTTGTGTTCTCATTCAATTTTCTAATATCGACGACGATTCTATATTTCTCCTCCTCCTCTCCCAACTTACTCATCTTTCGTACTGCCCACGATTATACCCTGTCGTCTTAAGCTGTCGATTTCTTTCCGGATATATGTTGGCGGAATGAGTGGTCATTAGGGAATACCTCTTTTCTCCCTGTTTCCTTCGCCAACTGTACCTTCAGTGTAGTAGACAGAAATCCCATTCTGCCCTCTACCTCTTCGGCGCTAATCGTCTCTCTCATTTTCTCCGTTATTTGATTATAACGGGTCACAAGACATGTTGCATATTAACCACTACTCTGCCTAGAGGATCTTGTCTCCCGGAACATTTGAAAAATGTCTTCTTCCGGCGTCCATCGCCCTCCTCCATATGCTTTCTTTAGCTGCATCTTCACCGTTTCACACGACGTTTCCTCATCCGCTTGGATCTGGTTGAGGATACTTCTCTTGACCCGAAATATCAGGACCACGCTTACTGACTCTGCATCCCTGGAGTCCAGAAGATTATCCTCTGCTTTTGCTATGATTAACGCAGTGAGACGATCTCCTCCCTTCAGAAAATGGTTGAGTTCTCCTAATTCACCAGTGAACCTTTCCAGCTCTGAAATTGTCTTTCTCAGATCTTGAGTGTGCTTTTACTCTCATCAATCATGCTTTTACCCTTCTTGTTGCTAAATGTTCCGCACCATCCGCTAAATTCAGAACAGGTTGTCGTAGCACGCCTCCTTCCACCATTCTTTCTCCTCTGCCCACTGATTGAACAAGGCAAAAAGCAAAAAAAAATTCAAACAGCCATCGCTTTAGTTTTCTTCCCACTACGCGAATCCCGGGTATCGGCACCAGTTAATGTTTGCCTGATGAAAGTGTCGGCTTTGGAATTAAAAAAAAAAAAGGTATTAAGAAACAACACGCATGAAAGTTAGAAAAATACTGTTTATTTCATGTCAATAATCCTGTATATTTACATTCGGGATGTTTACATCCCGAAGTTCAGGGATTAAGGTTGGATACTGATGCTGCCCGGACCTATGTTTGAATATTATTTTATATGTATGTTATTTCTGTCTAATTTGTTATGTTAGTATCCTATTAGTTAAGTTGATAGTTTGGAGACAACTGTATTATTGCCTAGTAGGCTGGAACTCGGATGTTTGGTGCCAGAAGGCAGAACCCTTTATTTTTGATTATAAATGAAATAATCAACCAATTTACATTCATTATGGGGGAACAATGTAGTCCTTATTAGTTTAACGTTAGATTTGTTTGAAGTGTCCTGTATGACACAACTCTGTTCATAGGACAAGAGCATTGTACATTAAATGTAGAATCCATTGAAAAGCAATGAAAACCTAACTTTACTTGTCCCTGTTACAAATCACCCCAGACAGCATGTCATCGAAGAAAATATCAATAAAATATGAGATGTTTGTGAACGGATACAAATAACCGTTTAATTGCCAAATGTTTCACTTAAATGTGTGAATGATGATGAATTGTGTCCTTTATTACAGACAAAGTAAGATTAAAAATAATTCTGACCTGTATTATACACTTCTTTATTCTATTAGGTGTTACAGTTGTATATTTCAATTAGGAAACAATTAAATGACAATAAACATTTCTATTATTCTAAACACAGTGTTTTTTTGTGCTCATTTCAAATGTTGCTAGCCTGTGTGAATGACGTGCTTGCTTTACTGAGCATTTATTCTTGTAATATATACTATATTACAAAATCACCCTTTTCGTGCATTTATGCATATATTGATCAAAAGTATTGGTTTGAAGTTTCACAACAATGTTGTAGTGTTAGATCCGGATTGTACATTTAATGATTTCTGTTTGCTGAACTGTATCAACATGACCAGGTAAGTTGTCACTGCGGCTGTAATCTGAAAATTAAATGAGATCGTCAACACAAATGTAATCAATGCTTAATTGTGAAAATATGAACACTGATTAAAGACAAAGTTTACAGTAGATATATCGAGTTATTTTTTCTAAAAAAAAACATTCATTTTTGGTTTTAATCAAACTATGTAGCAGAGCTAAAGAATTTGGGTTGTGCGTTCCAGGTGTGACTTCTTGAAGTAAATATCTGGAAGTGACTACATCACATTATTTTCTAATTTGTGGAGAGGGTGAAGGCTTGCAAGTGGAAGGATTGTTACCTCACTTCTCATACCATTAATAATGGTACCATCATTGGCCATGAGTAACCATGGTCTGGCCTTATATAATGCTTAATCCATATTTTATGTCGTTATTTATTTTATTATGAAATCTTTTTTCTGCACCCAGTCTTCACCCTTTTACGCTGCTTGAGTGACATCTTTGTCGTTCAGTCCAGTCATTCAGTGCTCAAAATGATATCTACGTAGAAAATTTTGCAAAAATTCTGAAGTTTTTACTCGCATATGTTTTTTGAGGAACTGATTACTAATTTTATCTTTGCTGCTCGATCAACTCGAAAAAGTTGAGGAAATTTGAAAAAAACAATTGAGCTATTTTTTTCAACCATGCACATTACGGGGAAAAAATCCTATATAAATCTAAACCAAAATAAGTTTTCCACAATTTATTATCATGTGTTATTTTTTTTTTTTAGTTATTCCGATTATTTCAGCTCAAGCGTCGAAGTTCAATTTCCTACATTCTGATAGCTGCGGATCAGTCAAGCATTTGTCAACAGTCGGTATTTATGTTTACTGTTTAGGTCTCCTAAAAGGGCAGTGTTTTGGTTTAGTGGTTAGTATTTATTAGTTTTTAGGTCTTCTGCACTAATATTTCGTCTCAGAGAATTATAAGTACTAAACTAAATTTTAGATAAATTTCTTTGGTTTAATTTCATAAAGAATTTTTTTTAATTGCATTAGTCTTATTACATTAAAGTGCATAGTTATCACATTAAAAGCAAAAATATTTATTTTCCCAAATTTCGCTAGGTGGCATCAGCAATCATAAAATAGCAAAAAATCAGAACACCATCAAAATTTTCCAGGAAGAAATACCAGATTAAGTCCTACACACATTACTCTTGGAGGGTAACTTTTCCATTATTTTTGTAGAATAAAATATTATGTGCCTTTTTTTTTTTTTACTCTGTTAAGTGTTTTTATGTAAGAGACATAACACATTAAGGTGTAATGAAATATTTTTAACAAACTCCATTCACTCACGGAATGTATCAAAGTGTTATCTAGGGTGAAGAAATCACAGGCAGTAATGGATATTTCCCACTTCATAGAGATGTGTATGCGTAGCTTATTCTGAAAAGAAAAATGTAAGTAATCCATTATTATATTTTAATTCATAATATAAATATTTAATACAAATTTCAATTACATTTGAATAAGGTCAATTTATATGTTAAGAAGTACAAAATCTTTTTTATTTAAATTTGTTTTATTGAATGGTAAATTTATTTAATTAATGTGAATTATATTGTTATTAAAAATACAACCAAACCATGTGTGTCTTAAGTACTATTATTTGTTAATGACTAATGTACAACCAAGCTATTATGGTAAGGGCAAGATGTCAAAAAAGACGTACACGTGTTCCAACTGAAGTACTTTGTTACTGTCTAGGATAGACTGTTCTGCTTTGCCCTTCACTTATCCGCAAGTCGTGTTTCCTTTAGAGGCTCACCCAGTGACTTTCCAAATATTCCAATAATTGTTTTTAAAAGTTTTAACCCAGAGTTCGGTTAATTTAACAAAATCCTTGGATAGGATGTACCTCGACTCTTTTAAATATCTTAGGCTTTTGGCAATTAAACCCCAGCAAACTAGTGTCTTCCAGATTCATTTAACTGTTTTTCTTTGGTGAAAAAATAAACTAAGTTCACAGGACTAAAAAAATCAATTAAAACAAGATTAAAATTTATTTAAGTCATTTATTTACCCATACCCTTTGATTCCTGTAGGAATCTACTCACAAAATTCTTCCACCCTTCCCGATCCTCGTCCAGCCTCCTAATATCTCTCCATGTCTCCCCTTTGCCCTCTATGCCATGCCCATACCCTGCATGTATTCTACAAGGAGTCTTTGCTAATGTAATCCTGGTTGCGGAGAACGACATAATTCTGACTTACCTAATGAGACTTTACCTCGTTTCCGTTAATGCTCCGGTTTGGCAAAGCCTTCCCCCCCCCTCACTACCACGAGATCCGTGTCCCCCACATTCCTCATGGATTTAGCTCACTGATGACGGACTATAGGGTATTTCTTCGCCTGTGGTGCGCGTATTCCAGTGCAATTAGGTGTACTGCCAGCGCACCTTTTGTTCTTCTAAGCCATTTTATTGTATTAATTTCTTTTCCATATTTTTTTCCCCCCTAAGGCTAACTTGTTTCTATATACAAAGGGACTCCACTCCATATTGGTACAACGGTGTCTTCTTGATGAGCACCTCAGCCCGATATTACGGCTGCTTAAGCTGCATCGACCTCCTGGAGATTGTGAAGTGCCCTTATCCCTGCAGCTCGTTCCAAATCTGGACAAAGTTGAAGAAGACCCTGTAGTTCTCCTCGTTGTCTACCACCAACGGCAAATCTGACTCGTCGGTTTCACAAAGTCAGATGCCAGATGTACTTATCATCTCTTTCTGCTGTACATCTAGGCCGACCCTGCCCCTTTCTTCTTGTGTGACGCACTGTCTCCCTAAATCGCTTTAGAGCCCTGCACCAATGCCCTAACACAATCTTATTCAATTAAACGTCTTACTGGGGCCATTGGGAAAAATTAAAAAAGTTTACAAACAGTTTATAAAGATAAAAAATTAGTGAGAACTAATTTTATGTGTAGATTGGATGGATCAAATGCAACTGTTTGTGAAAAAGGAATTTAAGAGTAAACAAAGCATTATTCACGGTTTATATTTACACTGATATGAAGTAAATACCAATAGCTAATCAAAATAAAAGCAAGAGAAATTTTATTTTAACTAAAAAAAATTGAGTGGTTCGTTAATTTTGTGCATTAGTGTATATATCCATGAGATAACTGTACAATCGCTATGACTAATATTCACTGAAGTTCTTTCATCAACAAAACATGACTTCCCCACACATCGTTCCTTTTTATTCTAAATACCTCAATAATTACCCTCTCTAAGACAAAGCATTAGTCTCAGCTAGTTTTTCAACATCCAGTAGATAGTGAAAGTAGATTTTCATTTAGTTTACATTTTCGCCACTACGCTATTGTTTTTAAGTCAGTATGTGTGCAGTGCACCAAATCTAAATACTCATAAGACTTTTATCTCAACTGGGCTAAACTGAACTTTTTTTATTACTGTATTTGCAGCAGCCGGTTTCGTACGAGTAATAAATCGTATTTTAAATAATAGTTTTCTCACATCTAACACTGCCAACTTCGTTTCGTCAGTAATCATCACTTGGTACAACAAAGCATTAAACTCCTTCGCCTGAAACAGATACATTTGGTGATACTTAACGTTAATTGATTATAACTAAATTACTTATAGTGTTTTTGTTTTTTTCAAAAAACTACCCTTATAGACTTTTAGGACTTTTCATTTTGACGGATCGCGTTACTCTAGACCAGTGATACAATTATTATATTATAATCCAGATAATACAATACAATTAAGGGTTAGTAAGGCAAAGGGTTAGTATGTATTCCTTCTTAAGTCTGTACCCCCCACAAACAAATTAGTGCTTGTTAGGTGGGCAAAAGATCTTTCATATGAGTTCTTAAAAAAGGTTTTTGTACAGGATGGGTTTTATTTTATTTAACAAAATTGTCTTTTAATGTAATACAATTAACCATTTCAAATTTTCAATAAATTTTGCAAAAACAATAGCCAATTCGGTGTCTAATAATACCATAAATTTAAAAATTAATATCATTCATAAGCCTGTTCTTTTATTTTATGGATAAAAAAAAAATATTGAAATTTATTTTCAAATGTAATTTGTTTGTACTTTAGTCCTAAGGTTACCTGAAGAGACGAAATGTTAACTACTGATGTAACAATAAATAAAAAATTAGTAGGGACTAAAAACATTTCTACGCTGTATAAATATTAGAGTTGTCGTTATTTGGAGTATTTTCTCTTTATGATATTAAAAATAATTCATATACTTAATAAATTATGTTGTTATAGTGATCATTGGAAGCCATCTACATACGTATGTCAAAATTAAATACAAAATGTGTATATGATTTAAAAAGTATTGAGTAATGTAGTTTGTTGTAATCGACTTAAGAGCAAATTTTAAAAGAAAGTAAAAATTAAACTCCTAACCTTCAATGAATAAAGCACCAAGAAAACCAATTCCTTACCTTGCGTGCTAACGATTGCGCTGCAATAATTAGCTGAGAGTGCAGTACCATTATCGGAATATCCCGAATTATCTTCGTAATGTTTTCATTAGAATATTTGAAATCAAACAAAATATGAAAGTAGAGGCTCGAAGTTATAGCCAAGAAGGCAGTAGTGGTAAAGATGAGCATCTGAAAGCCAAACGCTTCGTTCAAGTTCTCTGAAGATGTACACACCAGGCTATGACACTTTAGAAGTACGTGAAATGTGTCCTGAAGTTTCATGGGCTTATTCCTAAAAGCACGGCAAGCCGATGTGAGGAGTCTCTCCATGGCATCTATGAACTGAGCTATTATCTTTCCTGAGGTATACAATCTGAAGTTCGCCAAGAACGTATACACCACTAACAATATGTACTCAATACTTAAGAATTCCATAAACATGTAAAGTAGATAGCCATGAATAAATGAGTAGACAATAGGGAGGACGTAAGAGTAGGTTAGGCTTTGGTAGTTCACTCTGATGCCCAACGTCTTCAAAAGCTGATCTGCCTCCACCAAGTCTTCGGTCACCCTTTTAAGGTAATTCCCCTTGATCACCAGGACATATGGAGTGGCGATTATAAGTATACATACAAGGACAGCATGGATGGCAATTGTCAAGTAGAAGAGATCCCACTTAATGATGCTAATAGTATTTCTATACTTAAACAGGCACCAGGCCAGTATGGAACAGATAAATGCGTCAACGCATATCAATGGCTTAGCTATCTGAAACGAATCGCTCAAAGGGAATAACCCAAAGAACCTCGCTTTGGATAATATCTCACGAATTAACTTTTTCATTGCAACAATAAGGTCAGTGAATTCTATTAGCCCACGTTTATCTGAATTATGTTACTTTGTGAACTGTTTCTCTTAGCTGATAGGAAAATGTAGTTTTCACGCTTAGCACATCAGTAACAAACAATTAGACTGATTTAGTCTTGTCACTCTAACATCGTGAACCTTCCCACATCGAAAACTACTATAGCTTCTTTGAACCTAAATCCATTAGTTGATGCATTACTACTTACTTACCTATAGGGCACTTAGTTTTGACGTATCGAACGGTATAAGAGCATTATTAAAGATCATATTAGCTAAGCACTTGGTGATATTTAAATTACATAACATAATTGTGTATCAGGTGAACATTGAAGGCCATTTAATTTTATATTGAAACTTCTTTATTGTGCTAAAATTACAACCTGCCTTATTAGGCAATAAGTAATTGAGATAAATGTTCGCATTAATACCATATTTACAGTTTTCATTTACTCGCTCATTCGTACAGTATTTACAAAACGCCCAGAGACCTCCCAAATCCACATGGTTGTCACCTCCTCGCATGCGAAAGAGGAAGCGGAGTCTTAGGAAGTCCCCCACGCTCCTCCGTCAGCCTCGTCACTGAATACGAGCCAGTGGGCCTCCAGCCTTGACGAAGAGCGTGGGAGCCACATAACCTCTGGACATGAGTGGAGAAACTGCCCATTGCCAGGACTACCACTGTCTAGTGGGTCAGACAATCAATTGGTTGGGTTAAATCAATAAATGCTTATAGCAGGACACGAGGCCACTGCCGTTTCAGTATCCGAAGAGGATTTAGGGATGAGTGGTGCAGTGCAATAACTGTGGATTAGGGTGGTTGGATAGGTTACTATGGAATTTCATGAACTTGAAAGGGATGAGTTCAAGAATTTAAGGTATATTAAGATCGATATGATGGGTTTTGTTGTTGACGTAATAAGGAGTATTAACTATTGTTCTCATGACTTTTGATTGAAAGGATTGGATACGCTTGATGTTCGACTTGTTTGCTCTCCCCCATAGCTCTATTCCGTATGTCCTGATTGGCTTAGGTATAACTTTGTAGATTAGTAATTTATTTTCTATTGAGAGGTGGGATGTCCTTTGAAGTAGTCTGTACAGTTCTCCAAAGTGTCTCTTTAGTTCTTGTCTTTTTAGCCTCGTATGTGGGTTCCAGCTCAGTCGTAAGTACCGTACTGTCTCGGATAAAGGGAGAGGAATGGAATTAAAATAAACTATCGGACAAGACTTACGACGGAGGGTGAAAGTGATGTGGGAACATTTTGCTTCATTAACTTTCATCCGCCATTGGTTGTACTAATACTCGATCTCATGGTTATGGGATGCTATATCGGGGTCTGAGTGGGATGACAAGAGTGCAGTGTCATCTGCAAATGTTGCCAAGAAGATATTGGGGGTGTAGGGGACATCAGCGGTGTATAGGTTATAGAGGATGGGACCCAGGACCCTGCCCTGTGGAACTCCTGCTTTATGGGATAGTAGTTAGAATATTTTAAGCCACATCGGACATGGAAGAAACAGTTTGAAAGGTAGGACTGTAGGATTAGAAAAAGTGTCTGTGGTAAATATCTTTTGAGAAAGGCAGCAATGCAATATTGTTCAGTTTCAAGGACAGAGCAAATGTGATCAACAACGCGAAGGTCTTGTTGAGCAGTGGCATCTCGTTGACGGAAACAAAACTGGTGTGTAGGAAAAAGGTTTTTGAATTTAACAATTTGAAGTAGACGTTTTAGTATTAGTTTCTCAAATATGTGGTTTGCCGGGTTTGGCGAATAGGACAATAATGGAATGTTTCCAGAGGAGAGGAAATTCCGTCATTCGGATAATTCAATTATAAATGTAGGTTAGGATGATTATGACTTTAGGAGGGAGTTGTTTGAGAATTTGAGGAGTAAGGAGATTATATCCAGGCGATTTTCGGTAAGATAGGTTTTTCAGAAGGTACTTGTACTAGGGGTTAACGGCTTTTGATGGATGTGAGAGAGGTATAGGTGTGAATAGTTTAGTGTTCCTAAGCTATTTTAGAAGAAGTAAGGGAGATCTGGATTTCGATTGAGATCTGATGGCCAATAGGTGGCTGTGTCAGGAGAGATGGTGGGTCAATGTTACCGTGGGGGTGCCGACATCAAAGTATGTCCTCGTGTATTCGTGGATCTAGACCCCAGTGTTGGTGCTTTGCATTAAGGTCCCCACCCACAAGGAAGCGATGTCCGATGGAGTCTGGAAAGGAGATGAATTAGGAATCGAAAATGGATTTATTGGGAGGGCAGTACACTGATGCTAGAGTAAAGGGGAAGTGAAGGTGCTGATTGAAACTGAAGTGGACTGAAGGAAATCATGTGCTACAAAAGGAACTATGTGATGGGAAATGGAGTTATGGACAATGACAGCGGTACCTGCATGAGCTCTTCCATCTGGGTGATCAGTTCGATAAGTCTGGTACTGTCGAACTGTAAATGGTCGTTTACTCGTAAGTCTTGTTCCAGTAATGTGAGCTACGGTGTTCTTGTCGTGGAGTAGTGATGGCAGTTCGTTAGTCTGGGTGCGAACACCATTCGCATTCCATAACATTCCTTTATTGTGCAATATTTACAATCTGCCTTTATAAGGCAATAAGTAATTAAGATATATGCTCTCATTCATACAATATTTACAGTTCATCATTCACTCGCTCATTCATACAATAATATAATATAATATAATAATACATTCGCATTCCAAAGAAGTCGGAAGGATCCACTTATGGATTTAGTTTAACGGGGATAAGGTAGGAGACAATATTTGCCATTTAATTAGTAGAACGTTATGTTGTGTAGCTGTTTCGTGTATCTGATATTAGGGAATTTTACTTCGCTGTTTGCCATTATTTTCTGCCTATTTTTAGTGTTGATCGGGGTATAAATTGATTTACTTTCTTTTGCCTTCAAGTGTGGCTAAACATACGTCATTTTTAATAGTAGCCTTTGTGATGTATGACACAATTGATGTTTTATAGTGGTTGCGAAAATTATTCTTTAGAATTTTTAATAATTGTAGTTATAGTCCCACCACATATTAAGCCTCATTAATCACATGACCGAGATTGTTAATTTAATACCTTACTTAATCCGCATAGGAAAATATTTACTTTTTAATGAAAGATAATTATTAAACTAACAGCAGGTCAGTATTTTTAATGGAGTTGATTTTTTTTTATTACTGGGACATCAGGCAAGTATTCTATGAATATATTATCCCTCTTTATAAAAATTAGATGACGAAAAAAATTTGAACACAGTTTTGATGGGAGTTGTAAATAGTTTTTGTTTATTGTGGTCCTTTACATTAAAACCCTTAAGCACGGTTATTAATCAGGACGGAAAGGTCTCTAATTCAATACCATAGCCAATATGATAGGAATATTATATTATATTTCTTTAATTACCCTTCATTATTTATTCGAGATTTTTAACATTAATTTTTAACGCCATTAATAAAATCGTTGACTAATGAACCCCAATCGGTTATTTTACCATTTGGATTATTTTACAAAAAAATAATAATATTAAAATTTATTTTCAAATGTAATTTTGATGGGGGAATAAGCATTTTCACACTGTGTAAATATTAGAATAAAGGTTGTTACAGTTGTTATTGGAAAAAAGCTGTAATACATCAGTAGAATACAGCTATGTACAAGTGTGGCTAAACATACGTCATTTTTAGTAGTAGCCTTTGTGACGTATGAAACAATTGATGTTTTATAGTGGCTGCGAATATTATTCCTCACTTACTAATATTAAACATACTTTATATACTACATAGATTATGTTGTTATAGTGATCGTTGGAAACTATCTACTTAATTATGTCAAACTTAAATTAAAAATGAGTATATCATATAAAAAGATTATGTATTGCATTTTGTAGTTATCGAAATAAGACAGAGTTTTACAAGCAAAGTAAAAATTAAACTCCTCGTCATAAATAAAGAAAGCTCCAAGAAACACAATTAATTACCTTGCGTGCTAACGATTGCGCTGCAATAATTAACTGAGAGACGAGTACCAGGATCGGAATATTCGTAATTATCTCTAAAATGCTGTTCCTGTAATATTGGAAATCAAACAAAATATGAAAGTAGAGGGTCGAAGTCATTGCCAAGACGCCAGTAGCGATAAGCATGAGCATCTGAAAGCCAAATGCTTCGTTCAAGTTATCTGAAGCTGTGCACACCAGGCTATGACACTTTAGAAGTACGTAAACTGAGTCCTGAAGTTTCATGGGCTTATTCCTGAAAGCACGGCAAGCCGATGTGAGGAGTCTCTCCATGGCATCTATGACCTGAGCTATTATCTTTCCCGAGGCATACAATCTGGTGTTCACCAAGAGCGTATAGCACAGTAAAAATATGTACTCAATACTTAAAAACTCCATGTCGGTGGTGATTGAGTAACTATAAATGATTGAGTGGATAATAGGAAGGACGTAAGAGTAGGTTAGGCTTTGGTAATTCAATCTGATGCCCAACGTCTTCAAAAGCCGATCTGCCTCCACCAATTCGTCGGTCACCCTTTTAAGGCAAGTGCCTTTGGTCACTAGGATATATGGACTAGTGATTACCTGTACACATACAAGCACGACATAGAAGGTAATTGTCAAGTAGAAGAGATCCCACTTAATGATGGTAATAGTATTTCTATAACTAAAAAGGCACCAGGCCAGTATGGAACAGATAAATGCGTCAACGCATATCAATGGCTTAGCTATCTGAAACGAATCGCTCAAAGGGAATAACCCAAAGAACCTCGCTTTGGATAATATCTCACGAATTAACTTTTTCATTGCAACAATAAGGTCAGTGAATTCTATTAGCCCACGTTTATCTGAATTATGTTACTTTGTGAACTGTTTCTTTTAGCTGATAAGAAAATGTAGTTTTCACGCTTAGCACATCAGTAACAAACAATTAGACTGATTTAGTCTTGTCACTCTAACATCGTGAATGCTACTGTTAGAAATGTATCTATAATAGCTGCCTGTAGCCTATCCGAACAGCAGAAAACTACTAAAGCTTCTTTCTACCTAAACCCATTAGTTGAAGCATAACTACTTAATTACCCATGGGGCATTTAGTTTTGACGTATCGAACGGTATAAGAGCATTATTAAAGATCATATTACCTAAGCGCTTGGTGATATTTAAATTACATATCATTATGGTGTATGCGGTGGACATTAAAGCCCATTAATTAATAGATCAAAATTTTGATTGGGATAAAAATTGATTTATATGGTTATTCTTACTGCTTTATTTTTCTAAGGAGTGCGCTGGAATAATTAGTTGAGAGACCCTTATGAGTATTAGGATATTCCTAATTATCTTCATAATGTTTTCACTGTTCTGCGCATGAGCTATTATCAACAAACACCTCTCTATTTCGTTCTTCATATA
The DNA here is from genome assembly GCA_930367205.1 of Acanthosoma haemorrhoidale. Lineage (NCBI taxonomy): Eukaryota > Metazoa > Arthropoda > Insecta > Hemiptera > Acanthosomatidae > Acanthosoma > Acanthosoma haemorrhoidale. The sequence continues at coordinate 45,076,399 of OV884013.1, forward strand.
AATACCTTATACTACTGTTTATAGGCCGTACTTCAGCTCTAAAATTATCTCAACAGGCAACTTAAGTGAGCTGGTCATAGGAAAGCCCTCAAGAAGTGATTGAATCACTTGTATTTGTTCAGGAGTGTAATAAGTGATATCACACCGAGAAGTCGGCCATATTGGACGACCGAAGCCCTTGCCTCTGCCGGATAACAGATAACATCAAGCGATAGACGTTGTGAGCCAGACGGCTCTTTTAGCCGAGAGAGCCAGTGGCGCAACGTATTTTTTATTAATAATAAAATTAATTTAAATATTAATAACTATCTTAATGTGATAAAATGCGATTTTATCAGCAGTTGATGTCTCAAAATAAAAAAAAAACATCAAGGTCTCTAGGGCCAACTCCGACACGATCGCCTGTTAAGCGAAAACCAAGACGTTCAAAATGGAATGTACAAATAACCTCCTCTGCACCTAGCTCCATGGTAGAGATACCGCGACAGGCCAGCACATCCAAAAAAGAAACCACCGCAGAGTCCCCTTTCTTCACGCCTAACACACCTGTGAGTTAATATTCAAGAAAATATTCAAGCAGATGAAATGGAAGTAACTAAAACACCTACACAGCCCAAGCCGCCTGTGATATTCGTCTGTGATATATACAACGTTAAATTGCTATGCTCACAAATGAGTAAAATAGTAGGTACGGGAAAATATACGTGCCTCAATAGGTCACGGGACACTAAAATCTCTCCGGACACTCCCGATACTTATCGGGCAATTATCAAATATTTGGATGAATCGCTCCGAGTAGTGATTAGAAATTTGCACCCGACCACACCAGCTGACGAAATAGAAGACGAACTCTCAGCTCTCGGATTCAAAGTTCGCTAAATAACGAACGTTTTACGCGAGGATAGGCAACAAGATGAATCAATCAAAACTGCGTTACCGGTGTTCTTTGTCGATCTCGAGCGGGCACCTGGAGGGGAGAAGATATACGATCTAACACACCTGTATTACACAAGCGTACAGGTTGAAAAACCGTATCCCAAACGCGACATCGTCCAGTGCCATAACTGTCAGGCATATGGGCACACAAAATCGTACTGCCACTACCCTCCCAGGTGTTTAAAGTGCAGTGGGCAGCACAAAAGTGAATAGTGCAACAAGCCCCTGAAATCACCTGCGGTATGCGTGCCGTGCAAGCAAGCAACTATCCGGCCAACTACAAGGGCTGCGTGGCTTACAAAATCCTCAAGTCCAGGAGCGAACAACGTCGTCAGCCAGAAGAAGAGAAGCCGGCTACAGCCAAGAAGCGTCCCAGCCAGACATTTGAGGCCTTATGTCACTTTTTCCGATGCCGTTCACAACAGAGAGCAGTCACAGGCACCGCCCACTCCCTGTCCACAAGTTCACCTTTCCCAGCATTCCATTCATCCCGTTAACCCTCAAGCTCAATCCCATCCTCAACCACACATCTCGCATATTCCTCCACCTTTTAAGTACTTCGGAGCTCACCAGCCTTTTAACCTCAATCCTTACAGAGTTAAGAACCCTAATTACCCCTCTCATTTCCCTTCTTACAAATCTTGTCTCCTACCTTAACCCCGTTAAACAAAAACCATAAGTGGATCCTTTTGACTCCTTATCCATTTTCTTTTATAATGCGAATGGTGTTCACATCCATACTAACGAACTGACAGCACTACTCTACGACAAGAACATCGAAGTAGCTCTCATTACTGAAACGAGACTTAGAGTAAACGACCATTTACTGTTTGACAGTACCAGACTTATCGAACTGATCATCCAGATGGAAGAGCTCATGCAGGTACCGCTGTCATTGTTCATAACTCCATTTCTCATCACATAGTTCCTTTGGTAGCACATGATTTCTCTCAGTCCACTGCAGTTTCAATCAGAACCTTCCCTTTCCCCCTTACTCTAGCATCAGTGTACAGCCCTCCCAAAAAATCCATTTCCCATTCATCTCCTTTCTAGAAGACTCCATCGGACATCGTTTCCTTGTGGGTGGGGACTGTAATGAGAAGCACCAACACTGGGGTTCAAGATCCACGAATACACGAGGACGTGCTTTGCTGTCTACACACACACGGAAACATTGCTCCACGATATCTCCTGACACAGCCTTGGCCTTCAGATCCCAACAGAAATCTAGATCTCCTTGACTTATTTTCTACAATAGTTTAGGAACACTAAACTATTCACTCACGAGCCTCATCTTACCGTCCAATTAGCCTACTCCCTATCCTCTAAAAAATATTTGAAAAACTCATATTAAAACGTCTACTTCCAATTTTTTCATTCCGATTGTTGAATCCAAAAATCTTTTTCCTATACACCAGTTTTGTTTCCGTGTACGACATTCCACTACTCAACAAGGCTTTCGCGTTGTTGATCACATTTCCTCAGCCCTTGAATCCAAATAGTATTGCACTGCTGCATTTCTGGACATAGCTCAAGCTTTTGAAAAGGTTTGGCACGCAGGTTTGCTTTACAAGCTCAGAACATATTTACCACAGACCCTTTTTCTAATCCTAAATTCCTACCTTTCAAACCGCTTCTTCCAAGTCCGCTGTGGTTTAGAATATTCTAACTACTATCCCATAAAGCAGGAGTTCTACAGGGCAGTGTCCTGGGTCCCATCCTCTGTAACCTATACACCGCTGATGTCCCCTCATTGCAGATGACACTGCAGTCTTAACATCCCACTCAGACCCCGAAATAGCAACCCATAATCTTAAAAAACACCTTGATGAGATCGAGTATTGGTGCAACCAATGGCGGATGAAAGTTAATGAAGCAAAATGTTCCCACATTACTTTCACCCTCCGTCGTAAGTCTTGTCCAATAATTTATTTTAATTCCTCTCCCTGTATCCAAGACAGTACGGTACTTAGGCTTCCATCTCGACAAACGACTGACCTGGAACCCACATACGAGGCTAAAAAGACAAGAACTAAACAGACACTTTGGACAACTGTACAGACTACTTCAAAGGACATCCCATCTCTCAATAGAAAATAAATTACTAATCTACAAAGTTATACTTAAGCCAATCTGGGCATACGGAATAGAGCTAATAGGGACAGCAAAAAAGTCTAACGGTCGAACATCAAGCGTATCTAATCCTTTCAATGAAAAGTCCTGAGAACAATAATAAATGCCCCTTATTACGGCAGCAACAAAACCCTTCATAACGATCTTAATATACCTTACATTCTTGAACTCATCCCTTCGAAGTTCATGAAATTCCATAGTAACCTATCCAACCACCCTAATCCATTACAGTCACATTGCACTGTACCACTCATCCCTATAATCCTCCTCGGAGACTTAAACGGCAGTGGCCTCGTGACCTGCTATAAATGCGTAACAGTGGGAGTCCTGGCAATGGCCAGTTTCTCTAATCATGTCCTGAGCGTCTGTGGTTCTCGCGCTCTTGGTCAGCCTCCACTAGCTCGTATCCTGAGACGCGGCTGACGGAGGAGCGTGGGGGACTTCCCAAGACTCCGCTTCCTCTTTCGCATGCGAGGGAGGTGACAACCATGTGGATTTGGGAGGCCTCTTGGCTGTTCATAAATATTGTATGAATAAGCAAGTGAATGATGAATTGTAAACATGTTATGAATAAGAACATTTATCTCAATTACTTATTGCCAAATAAGGCAGATTGTAATTTTATCATAATAAAGTTGTTTATCTATCTAAAAATGTTTTCTCTGTGCCAAAAATATTTGAAATCAGACAAAATATGAATGCAGAGTCATTGCCAAGAAGCCAATAGCGATAATGATGATTATCTGAAAACCAAACGCTTCGTTCAAGTTCTCTGAAGCTGTGAACACCAGGATATGGGACTTTAGAAGTATGTGCACTATGTCCTGAACTCATCTGTCATGAAGAACGGGCTTATTCCGGAAAGCACAGAAAGACAAGGTGTGGAGTCTATGCATGACGACGTTCATGAGCTTTGCTATATATCTCTCCTGAGGAATACAATCTGGAGTTCACGAAGAAGGTATAAACTGCTAACAATAATATTTTTATTAGGGTATAAATTTATTTATATGGTTTTCTTTACTGCCTTCTTTTGCTTTTAAGCATAGAGAAACTGACGAACATTTTTTTTTTCTTACTCGTAGGTCTCTGTTCACGACCCCAAGATCAGTCTGCTCCAAACAGTGGTTGGATCAAGATCGTAGATTTTGTGAAATCCAACATTTTTGAAATTTGGCACGCATAATTAGAGGAGTCTAGTGATGTATTGTTGGTCTAAGACGAAATATTGTCATATTTTAAAATAATGTGCAAAATATTGGCCCTATAGATGTTTTCCATACTCGTTATATTTATAGAGTTATTTGGCATACCAAATACTTGCCGTTGTTAACAAACACGATAGACCGGAATATCCCCCCCCCCTTTTCGTCAATGTTCACCTGTTACTCCCACAATGTGTTGAGTTTTACATTTTATCCATCAAATATTGACTTTATCGATTATGATATAGTTAATATCATCAAAGTTACAGAAACGAATCTATACAACTAGGAAAGTATCTTTCACCCAAATGCCTCTAATCTACCATAACTAATCTGTATAATATGGTAATCTACCAGTTCTCCGAAGCTGGGCACACCAGGTGCCCCTTGTATCTGTAATGTAAGATGTACTGCCCTTGAGAAGTACGTGTAAATATTAAGCTGGCAATTGTTTCGAACTGCAGAGCATGCCCAAAGTGAGGAATCTGTCCCTGCCATTCATCAGCTGAGCTATTGTCTCTCCTGCGGGTTGCGTTCTGGAGTACGTGTAGGTGTAAACTGTTAACAATATGTACTCAGTGCTTACAAATTCTGTGTAAGTAGATACCTATAAATGATTAAGTATATAATGGAGAGGACGAAAGGGTAAGCCGTGCTGTGATATGTTATTTTACTCGGATGCCCAATATCTTCAGAAGCCAATCCTCCTCTACCAAGTCATCGGTCATTCTTCTAAGGTTGCATCTCTTTATCGATAGGAAATACGGAGTGGTGGTTTCCAGAATTTAAGCACTGCATTGATGAGACTCGTCGAAAATAAGAGTCCCCTAACCAATTTGATTCAAACTAAAATCAACCTAAGCCGGCTCCAGGTTGGTATTAAACTGAGAAATACGTTAACGCATATCAACAGCTTAACTATTTCGAACGAGTTGTTTAAAGCGAAAACCCCAAAACACATAGCTTTAGATAATTTTTAAGGAATAAACTTTTTCATTGCATCGTGGACCTCAATAAATTCCCACGCTCAGTTCAATACTGTAATTTCGTGACTGTTTCTCTCATCAATGGGTAATGTATTTGTTACACTTAGTACATCAATTACAAACAATGACAGTTCTAGCTTGGACACTCTAATATCTTAAAGGTGTTGTTAGAAATACATTTGCTTTAGATGTTTGCAGCCTTCCCTAACAGCTGAAATTTACAAAGTTCCTTTCTTTGAACCTAAATCCATTAGTTTGAAGCATCGCTATTTATTCATCAATACAGCTCTTAGTTTTGACGTTTATCGAACGGTACAAGAGCATTATTACAGATCCTAGAGCTAAACAATAAGTGAAATTTTAATTATATATTATTATTCTATATTTGGTGAACATCGAAACCATTTTTATTTTAATTAATATAACGTTGTGTTTAGTTATATTTTGTATTTCGGTATATTTGATAGAAGTGAGATATAACTTATTATCCATCAATATTTTCTGATAATTCTAAATCTTTATCGGGGTAAAAATTGATTTATTCAAATTAATTAAATATCTTAAAGTACTTATTAAGAGTGAAGAAGCTACCTCCCACCATTTTTCCTCTGGTCTCTATTCTTGGTTCCAAAGTATCCCCTCCCCAATTACTGTCAAGGCCCTCAAAGGCTTTTCTGACTTAATTTATAACCTCCCGATGTATTCAACTGGAGATATAACGGCCACGATCGAAAAGAAGAGGGAAGATCTGTTCATCTAAAGTTGACAAATGAATGGGCTCGTCGTGAATCAACGGATCTGTTGTAGTTTAATGACGCATTATTAACTGATGAACTACAGATGTAGTCTCCAAAGGAAAATGCTGTATTGCTAACTGGAATTGGAAATAATAACAACCTGACTTATTACCTTAAAATTATTCGAAATCTGATCATACGCCAGACTAATATAATACCAAGAAATACAACAAAGCATATCAACGGCTTAGCTATATGGAACGAGCCGTTCAAAGGGAACAACAGGAAAAAATCAAGCTTTGTATATCTTACCAACGACCTTCTTCATTGCATCTATAACGTCAGAGTACTCTTTTGGCTTTCAGAAAATACTTTACCATAAATTTTTGAACTGTTTATTTTAGCTAAAGGGCTAATCTATTTGTTGCATTTAGCACATCAGTTAAGAACAATGGAACTGTTCTTGTCTTGTCACTCCTACTCCTGGGTGGAGTGAGAGTCAGGAATGCTCAAACAACTACTGAGAATTTTATGTATTAAAAATAAACATATAGATATTATTTACTATAGATGTATGCAGCCTACCCAAACAACGAAGAATATTAATGCTACAAAGTTCCCTTTTTCAAACCAAAATCTATTAGTAATGCATTGAACCTATTTGCCCATAAAGCACTTATGAGGTACATCCAATGGTAAAAGAACATTATTAGAGATTCTATATGCAAAAGAAACTTAATTACATTTATTAAATTACATAATTTTATTGATTATCTGACAGGTATCGAATTACATGTAAATATTATAATGTCACGTCCTTTTTATGGGATATTTAAAAGAAGTGAGCGGAACTATGCTATTGTGATATAATAAAATAAAGTATTACCTTATTAAAGGTGTTGCACAAAATGCAACGTGATAGTAAAAACATAATTGAAGGGTTTGCTGCAAAAAGGAGGTAGCTCCAATTTTTCTATTTGTTGGGAAACCAAACAAAACGTTTAAAAAATTCAAATTTTAAGTTATGTAAAAATATTGTTGTTGCTTACTTTCAATTATGGTGTTTACATATTACGATTGGAGCTGCATCCTTTTTGTGCCAAATAAAAGGTTTTTTTTTTACACAAGAAAGTGTTTCTAACTCCCAACAGCTATGGAATGGAGCTACCTCCTTTTTGCAGCAAACCCTTCAATTGTTAATTAGTGACTAAGGATTAGGGAAAAATATAATTAAAATAACTTCGTTTTCACACACCAGTTACATAATACTCATTATATTATATCATTATATCTTACCTTTTTAGTAGAAACATGCACCTCAGTTGAGACTTATGGTCCCCTTGTTTTTTGTACGTAACCATATCCTCCCCTTTTTTGACCTGCTTAGGGCCAAGACACCCCACTCGGGCCTAGGCATTCACGACAGTATGTTCTAATACTGTAACTGATTAATATTTGTATATATACCAGTGTTTTGATTGTTATTTATAATAAAGTTTTTTAAAAGACTCTCCTCTACAAGATTATTTAGCTCGCCCCTATAACGATCGTTCATACAGCAACTACCGTCGTTTAATGGAGGAGAATAGGCATAGTTTTAATCCAGAAAACCCGGAGAAATTCATTATATTTCTTAACAAAAAAAAATCTTGTTATTAATGTTATTCTTAAAATTCTAACGTTTGTTAACAATATGGTTTAATGTTCCAAGTTAGTTTTACGATGTCATTTCATGTTTTTTTTGTTTTAAGATGTTTCTTCATGTTAAATAAGGTTTTTTCTATGTTTTTCAATCCGCCACATTGCCGTATTTCGGGACAAAGCTCTATTTAGTCCACTAGTTAAAAGATTACCGGATCGTATTATCTCCAAATTGCATTTTTTTAGGTATGCAAATATTTTCATCACAGATCTATTACAAACGTTTGCAGTAAACAGAAACCATTCTTCCCAATCACTGACGAGCACTCTCGTTTCAACGCCCTTTTTGTTGCTATTTAAATTTTTAATTTTAAATGTTGTACAACGCTATTTCTGCATGTTTATTTCACTAGTAAAAGGGCAACAAACGGAGTGAAGAGTTTTTAAAGGAGAACCTATGGAATCACTTTCACGCTACGTAGCACTAAAATTCTACTCTTATTAGGAACTATAATTCTACTCAAAAAAATAGTAATCGTACTTAGGTATTAACTGTAACAAAGAAAGAAAAGAACTGAGAAATGAACCTAGGAGACTTGAAGAAATTTACCAAACAAGAAGGGTCGGGGGAAGTTTGAATTTATGTAAGTGAGGAATACAGGTGCCAGTTGATTTTGAGGAAACATCTCAGGATGCGCATCATTCGTCTTTTGCCACCTGGATCATATTATGCACCAAGAGACCTAGAAGAGCGGTGCCACATTCATTACCTTTATTATCTAACCACTCCTATACCTCTATCACTAGCTGACAATTAACAATTGTCCTATAAATTTATCAAATCACACGATTGTGGCAATATTATGCGTTGATTAAATAAACTTAAAAAAAAAAACCTGAGTGAGTTGGGCCACTCAAAAAGGCGTCGCAGGGTGGCCAACCCTGGTCAACTCTGATTACAATTATTTCCCAGTTGTAATGTCGATAATATGTTGAGCTAAAGCTTTAAGTTATTCTACCTTTGTTAGTAACTCAAAGGTAAGGTATAGAATAAAACATTATCATTACAACAGATTCAAAGTAGAAATACTTAAATCTTCATAAAGTAACTGATGTATTTATTAAATAATTATAAGAGATAATTTATAGCATAATAAAAGGATATCAAAGATACATGTTCTATTAATATATACAGTTTTTAATGGTATATATTTACAAAATGATTCATTAGTTAATATTATAAAACATATTTACACCACAATACCTCACCTCACTAAACTATGAAACAATATCAGTCAATATTTTGGCAGCCATTTTTGACTCAGTACTAGCCCATTTCCCTTTGTCTGTAAGGTACAAATCAAGATGAAATTTTGAAGCAATAATGCTGCCGAACTGAGTTCTACATACACTTCTGTCTAACTCCGCCATAATAAAATGTTTGTCTTTGATGCTGGCCCGAGACCATAGTGCTTCAACAACTCGGGAGCCAAATTTATCTTGAACGAGATCTTTGTAGTGTCCCTGTAATTGTTTTTTAACAAAAAAAAAAGTTATAAGTTATAGCACAATTATTTAAAATATAAATATAACCAATGTATTGAATACAAATTTTAAAATGAAGACATTCAACAAACAGAATAAAGTTAAACCCATATATATTTTTTTCAATCATGGGAAATCAAGTGTAGCACTTTCGAAGGGATGATATTCTATAATAATGAAATATATATAATATACATATTAAGAATATATTATCAGTTTACTTTCAGATGTAGTTGACAAGTGAGCGGTTGATGGTTCTCTGTCATCTCAGGAAATAAATTACTGCTTTCCAAGTATCGTTTAATGTGAGTCAATACCTCTTTATTCAAGTTGTTTGGTTTATTTGTAATTTCAATACTTTCCTGAATTAATGTTTGATCTATATCTCTATAGCTATGGCTCTTCTCTTGTCATAAAGCAGCTGTTCTAAAGGGTAAAGGGTGTCCCAGAATTAACACAAGATTTGAATTTGCTGCCATTTGTGCAGTAAAGTGCTGGCAACCCTAAAAAAACAATTTGAAAGCTGACAGTTTAGGGTTAGTAAAAATGGATCATTACACGATAGAACGTGTCTTTATTGTTGAACATTATCTCAAAAATAATGAAAGTTTGGCTGCCGCAGTTCGAAAATTTCATACAAAATATGGTCGGAATAGTGTTTTGACTTCATCAATTGTGAAGAAATTAATTGATAAATTTAGGGAGATTGGATCAGTTGGAGACACTAAACACACTGGTTGTCCAAAAACAAGCCGTTCAAATGTCAATATCGAAGCAGTGTGTTAGAGTGTCAAATGAGGCTGGTCAAGCAGTGACTGTTACTGGTGCTCGATATCGCGACATAACGCAGTTCTTTGTGCCGAAATTGGATGATATTGATGTGGCCAATATGTGGTTTCAACAAGATGGTGCCACATGCCATACAGCCCATGAAACAATTCAAATACTACATGAGACATTTCCAGATCGTGTACTCTCTCGTTTGGGTGATCAGAATTGGCCAACTAGATCGTGTGATTTAACACCTTCAGATTTCTTTTTATTGGGCTATTTGAAGTCAAAGGTGTATGTCAACAAGCCCACATCCACTCGTGCATTAAAAGAGGAAATTCAACGCTGCATCTACAAAATTCAACCACATTTATGCCAGATGGTCATGGAAAATTTTGACAAAAGAGTGGGTATGTGCCAGCAAAGTCGTGGAGGCCATTTGCCCGATGTGTTATTCCATAAATAACCCTATCCTATTTACTTTATAATTCAATAAAAAAATAACAACAAAAATACTAAAAATTGTGTTTTCTATTTAAATCAAATCTTGCGTTAATTCTGAGACACCCTTTATTTAGTCACATAGATGTTTTGCTATCATGAAGGGGGGTGAACCCTAAAACCATGTGCCTGATTTGCACAGAACCAATACTGTAGGCGAATATCTTCCTCCAGTTTTGACCTACCACATGTGCTTGTAGACTCCAGGATTTTCCAGCCAGCAACAATCCTCCACTGAGACAACACAGGAAAAGCTGGAAGAGATTGTTTTTTGGTAGGATCTGAAAATGATCCTAATCTGGTTCTTCTAAAGATTCCTCAGTGCCATGTCCATTCTGTTATGGGTAGGTAGGAGCATCTCCCACCAGAAACTCCTCAGATCTATCTTTTTAAGATTTTTCTACTTGCTAGTCCACAAAATCTGGATCTATGAGTAATATATAACTTTTTTTGAGTCTTAGAGGGACTCTTCCCTGTAACAAACTCAAGATGCTTGCTATAACATATGTTTCTGCGGTCGGTAGTGATGTTAATCTGCATTAATAAAAAAAAAATTGTTGAAATCAGCTTGGAGCGTAATATTTAAGGAATTTCTATTGTTATAGCACCAAAAACTTTAGCTTTTGAAATATCTTTAAAAGTTTTCGTTACCGTCATTTAATGTGTCCTTAATCATGGGGGAAAAATCAGAACTTTAAATCATAACTAGCTGGAACTTAGGAAATCTTAAAAGATAGTCCCTTTGAGCTCGGCAATGATTATAAACTGAATCCAAGGTTGACCTTTAAAATTATAGCACTGTACACGTGCTTAGTATTAATTCCCAAGTAAGGAGTTTCTGATATTAGATAGTTCAATTAAGAAAAGTGCATAGCAATATTACATTGAGAGATATAAAGCCTTTATTAATTTGGTATTTTGTTTCAATACCATCTGCCATTATTACAATATTAAACACTCTTACTTTTAATTTTTGTAAAAGACGTTCTCTACTCTTTTCCCCAATGGTCTTTGAAGAAACATAAGCATCAACAAGATAGCATCCCTTGGGGTCCAAAAAAATCTTTTTCAAATCCTTACTGTCAACCGACAGAATGTTTTCAACAACCTGCAAATATAAATTAGTATTATAACAGAATAATCACTTTAGCATTGAAATATCTTATCCTTTTTACTTAAAAAAATTGATATTGTCTTGTGGATAAGGGTTCTATGCTAAATAGTTAAAAGTTTAGGGCTCACACTTTGTACAACTTTGACATCAGAAACTTTTTATGAACTTTGTACCATGTCCTTTATAGCTGTGTTGAAGAACATTAAATTAAAATCAACACTAAAGCTACAAAAAAAAAAAAAAAGAATGTTGGCATCATTAAGATGTTAGTGATTTATTTAATGTAAAAATTAATGCATTATAAATGAAACAAATGTTATTCAAAACATTAATAAGAATCTAGAAAAGATTCTGAAGTACAGATTAATGATTCTGAAGTAAGACTGTACAGAAGTAATGTATTAAATCAAATACGAATTAGCAAAAAAAAATGTTGCACTAAAATGAAAAATAATAAAGTAAAAAAAGTGTACATCTCAATTAAGAAATAAATAAAAACTTAAAAGGATTCTAGTTACAAAAAATCATAAAAGTATCATTATATTATATATTGTAGTGATATTTTGGGTTCATAAAAAATAATTTAAAACCCATGAATTTCTATGGATATAGATAGCAATGTTGGAATAGGAGAGTTAAAAAAGTTGGTAAGGTTGAAGCATGGCAGATATTAAGAGGGAGAGAATTTCTAGGAGTGGTTTTTCTTTTTTACTTTTATTTCAGCATATGTTTTATTCTGTTATGCTCAAATTGTTTCATACTACATCTAGCCCCCCTACATCCAACAAAGCACCCTATTTAATTAGTCTACTCATATTCAGTTATCTTCCTTATGAGTATGCTCAAGACATCCACTGTTTGCTCCCTGCTCGTAAATGTTTTTGTCCTCTCTCTCTTCCTCGTGAGTGTAGTGCCCTAACAACATGCTCAATCCCTCCCTTCTCATCACCGCGAATCCTTCAATTTTTTCTTGACAACTTTCATCATATAATAGCAGTCTCTGAATCCTGACTTAATCCAGATAACCCCTCATTTTCTGTATCTATTCCCAACTATTCCCTTCTCCACCATGATCGATCTGAACCACCTCTTAAGTCTTTCTGAGCCCACCGTCTCCCAGCTCCTTGGTTGACTCAGAAAAATTAAATAATTAATGAGGTTTTGGAACGCAGCAGGAAGAAGGTTTATCCGCACCATCCGCCTGAAAGATGAATTTCTCTTTAAAACCCTTCACTACCTCACTTAGTCTAAACTCTGCCTTCCCCGATCAAAATTCTTTCACAAGTTGTTATCTTCTGCTGCGGAATTCGCTCAAAATGGGATCCCCTTCACAAAACTAACTCATAAAACTTCTCTGTTTGTCATATTTTTCCTGATGACCTTAACTCTCACTTTCTGTTCACACCGATGGTTTTATCACAAATCCTTCCCTCCAGTCCTCCAGTCTTGTAATTTTCACTCAGATAACTTCTTTTCCTCATACATCTTTCTTTCCAGCCTTATTTCCTCAATTATGAAATCAAGAACAAATTCGGTAGGTCCAGATGGCATCCCCATGAAATTCCTCTATCTCCTTACAATTCTGCCACAATAATTTCTCTCTCCACATTTCCCTCATCTGAAAAGAGTAAATGTTCTTCCATTAAATAAAGCTCCTAAACCCACCTCCCCCAAAGACTTATCATCCTGTATTAATTCTTTCTAACCTTCCAAACCCTTTGAAAGACGAGTTCAATCGCAAATTTCCTAATTTCGAGAAACTCTTTTAAATCCCCTATAATCCAGCTACTGGCTAGGGTACTCTCCACCTAATCTGCTCTCACCAAAATCAAGCAAGAGCTCCAATCTGTCAGTACCAACACACAAATCTAGCCTTATCCTCTTAGACATTACCAAGGCATTCAACTTGATCACTCCATTTTTTCTATCAAAACTAGTATCAATGTACTTTTCTTACAGTTCAACAGGACTGTAACGGGAACAGCTAACGTGCTGGTTTAAATCATTCATCTCTAATCGTTCCCAGGTAGTCATCCCTTATCAACCTCCATCTCAACCCCTTTCATTGCCTGTCGGTGTCTCCAGATTTATCTATTTCACCATTACTTTTCTATGTCTACATCAATAACCTCCATACATGTATCCATCACTGCTCATTCCACCTTTATGCTGATGACACCTAAATTTACCTATCCTTCCCTCGTAGTCAGTTCCATTCACCCTTCCTATTGATTCAGGAAGACCTGGGCTAAATCGAAGACTGGGCCTACCTCCATAATATACGGTTGAATGCTGAGAAATCCAAAGCAATCATCATTGGTTCTAAATGAAATTCCCACCTTCACCATCAATGATTGACCTATCCAATTCTTTACTTTAGTCACAAACTCTATCCTGGAAAGACCGCATTTCCCAAATCATCCACCAATCTATTTCCACCCTTAAACTGCTCAATTGATCCCGACATCTCCTATTACGATCGCTCCTAATTCCATCAAAATAGAACTCAATCTTCGAATCCATTAGCGCTCCAGCTAATGGAAATCTATCCTTGACTTTCTCAAAAGGTCGAAGAGACTCTAGGAAGAATAGCATAGAACATAGGGTGGACAAACAGGCCATATAAGCCTAGTTGTCAGACCAATAAAAACTAATATAGGTCCCCCCTCCACCTATCTATCCAATCTAACTAGACTAAAATGATCATTTAAATGTATTCTCTTCTCCTACTTTTAATATTGTTCATAAAAAATATAAACATAGACATCTTTGCTTCCGTTATCTCAGTTATTTATCTATCATGGTTACCATATACATTAAAGTAAATTACTTACAGCAATTGGTTTCTTAAACTGAAGCAGTGTCTGTACTAGAAGAGAGCCATGCATATTAATGCGGTCAGTGTCAATATATAGCAATTTGGTAACCAATTCACCACAGCTGCTGTGTTCAGATTTGAGCGCTCCTTTCAAACTCTATGGAGAAAACACAAAAAGTTAACAAATAAATCACAAGATCTTGCAAATATAAGCATGAATTTATAGACAGTTATATACTTTGAGGAAATCCCCTTCTGCAGATTTAAGACGTAAAACAGCTTTTGCGAGTTCAAGAATAACTGAAATGCTGCCAGAATAGATAATATCTTCAAAATGTGGCATTAATTCCGAAGTGATCATTGTATACTAGAATATAAAAACAATTTATCAGGTCAAAAGAAAATTTTTCTAATAAAAATTAGATTTCTTCACAAAATAAAAGAAAACAAAATTAAAGACTAGCAAAAACAATCATAAAGTATGTATTTTCTATGGTATAACACTTTCAATGCGGCAGAGGTGTGGCCTTATAACCTGCGACACAAGCTGCCCCAGCTCACAGCTCACTACTTTTATACCATCAGTTTTTCTGATTTGATCAATTTGAAGTAAGTAGTCATCATCACCTTTTTTGTATTTAGAGCTTCGCTCTTATTTTAATTTGTATATTATGTGTAAGTATATTTTAATGTTAAATTTCTTAATTGTTTTAAATCTATAGCGTTTATTATATTATTTGCAGCGATATCTCACACTATTACTTATTTATAACATTATGTTGTACATTGTTGAAAAATAGCTAGTGGCATCAAATAATTAAGTGAAAAGGAAGAGTAGATAATCAACACATAAATAAGGAGAAGGTTTGTAGACTCTCACTCCATAAAAATGATCTTTCAATTGCCTAGCCAATTTTATTAATACTTAAGTTTCTCTGAACTCTCACTAGACAAAAGTAAAAGCTATCAGCACACACCCTATACTATACATATTTTTGCACTCATTACTCGTCAAATGCTAAGCAAAAACTGGTTTTAGTTTTAATGATAAAAGTTGGGAAAGGAAGCTTTTTGGAATAATAATCCTTGGTGTCTAAATAAATAAATTCTTAGGTTTTAGTATACAAAAAATTAAAGTAACATACCTCAGAACTGTCTTGACAGGATGAGATAAGCTTCTGAACAGATATAAAGGAACGTCTGTTACAAGAGAGCACTGCCAATCGGCTGATAAAAATCGAATTTAAAATCAGTGTGTACCTTTTCCCTGCTGACACTTGGATAATTGTTTCAAGGAGTCTAATAAGAAACAATTTAAAAATAAACAGATTAATTAATATGTCAATTACTTAAGGAGTAATTATATCAGGTTGGCCAAAAAGTCCGTTTGGTTTTTGTCATCACGAAACTTCAAGCAGTCTAATATGTAGCTAACATCAGTCCGTCCCTTGCTCTCGTCAGATACTAGACACTTCAACGTAGTTTGACGCGAAATTCCGACAAGACTGATTGTATTTTGTGTGTTTAGGATCATCCTGAACATGGAAAACAAAACGAACATTATCGACACCTCATGCTTTTTTATTTTAAAAAAGGCAAGAAAGCAGTGGAAACTTGCAGGAAGATATGAGCTGTATATGGAGAGGATGCTGTAACAGAACGTGTGTGCCAGAAGTGGTTTTCAAGATTTCGATCGGGAAATTTTTTGGTTTAAGACGCACCTCGCTCTGGCCGGCCAACTGAGATTAACAGCGACAAAGTGAAGGAATTGGTCGACACCAATCCCCGTTATACAACTAGGGAGATCTCAGTTATCCTCAAAATATCCAAATCGAGTGTTGAAAACCATCTTGCATCAACTTGGCTACATGAGCAGGCTCGATGTTTGGGATTCTGATCAACTAGTGAGGGTAACCTCGCCCAAAGGATTTCCATCTGCGATTCGTTGCAAAAACGTGAAGAAAACGATCCTTTTTTGAAGAGAATGATGACAGGGGACGAAAAGTGGATTGTCTGTAACAATGTGGAGGGCAAACACTCCACATGGGGGAGCGCAGCGAATTACCACCAAAAAAAACCAAAGCAGGACTTCACCCAAAGAAGGTTACAGGACCATCAATTCGGATTTGTACAGTGAACAGCTAGACAAATTAAATGCAGCGATCCACCAGACGCGTCCAGAACTAGCCAACCGTAAGGGGATTATCTTCCATCACGACAATGCCAGACGCGGCAGAAGTTACTGGAGCTTGGGTGGGAAGTTTCGCCGCACTCTCCATATTTGCACGACCTTGCACCTTCAGATTTCCACCTGTTTTTGTCTCTTCAAAATTTATTGAATAGACTGACCTTCAACTCTGAAGAAGATGTAAAAATCCATTTTTTTGCCAGTAAAGACAGGAAATTATTTGAGCATGGAATTATGAATCTACCCATGAGATGGCAGAAGATACTGGAACAAAACGGCAATTATATCATTGATTGAATAAATCGCTTTGTGTTTAAAAGTTGTGTCTTATTTTGGCTTAAAAAACCGAACGGACTATTTGGTCAACCTATTATTAAACAAAAATGTAATCATATCTAAGCTACATATCAGAACAAAAATGTCATCTCCACAAAACATGAGTACTATAAGTTAATTATTAATTAAACTCAACTTTCTGAAAGAGCCTCAAAAACCATAAAAATCAGCCTAAACTTCTTTCTATCTATTGTTATTCTGTAAGAGGCAAACCAGATTAGATGGTTTATCCAAGAACCTGGTGAACAATGACATGCAAGGATGATGATCGAGACATGAACTAGACCAAGACAAAAAAAGAAACATGGAGGACTGGTGCAGAAGAAAGAAAATCCTTGGACTGGCAAAATTTAGTCATTGTTTGCTCTGATTGGGTTCCTGCCATGATCGGTAAAAACAAGGGCTGTATTGCAATACTGGAAAACTTTTTGAAAATATCTCTTTTAAAATTTCACTTCATCATTCACCAGAAAGGGCTTTGTGCCAAAGAACTTTTATGCAAAAGACAGTTGTCGACTATACCAACAAAATACAGGCTTGTGACAGGGTTAGGATATTACGGGAAATGTTTGAAAAAGACATGGAGAACTAGCACTCCATTGGGATGTTTGTTGGCTCTGAAGAGGAAAGTATTTGGAAAGGTTCTGGAAACTACAAAGTGGTCTCAACTTATCTAAAAGACAATAAAGAACTTCCTTAAGTCTCCCCCCTCCTTGAAGATAATGAATGGCTTTGGGCTCTCGCTTTCCTCTGTGAGATGTCAGTGCATCTAAACTTGTTGATCGTCTGAGACAAAGATATGCAACAGATTTTTCTGAAAACCTACTCACATTTCCTCTGAGTTTCATTTCCCTTCCATACAAGAACACGCTGTTGAAACTAAAGTAGATCCTGACTACGAAAAATATAAAATAAAATTTTCTTCTCTACTTCAATCCTTAAAACCACATTTGCTGACTTAGTGATATTTGTATCAACCCCTTTGCAATAAAAGACACAAAACTGCAGAAGTTCTCTCTTGGAATTTGAAGTGCATTGATTGACCTACAAAACATCGGTTTTACATCTATGTATGCTGAGATTATTACTTAAAACAAATCACCGGATTATCTAGAGTTTTGAAAGTTCTTAAAGAGAGAATAGTTCCCTTTGTTACACCATTTAGCTCTCTGATATACTTGTCTTTTTGGTACAACATTGATGCGAGCAATCATTCTCCAAGATGAACTTAATAAAAGATGACCTCTTGATAAATCCCTTAAAGATTAACTTCCCTTACCATGTTTTCTGATTGTTTGAATTTCATAAACTAAATAGGTACCTACCTAACATTGTGGTTGTTGAATTTCCTATAACTATTGTATTGAATATGCATAGAAAATAAAGGTCGTACAATGTTGTGTAAATGTACGAGATCACAAGTTGTAAGTAACTGACCTTGGTTGACTATTTCAGTAGGGTTAGGAAGCACCCCTGTACATTAGTCTGGTAAATTAAGCCCCTCAAATTCCTTTAAATTTTTACTGACCACAGTATTGATATTTTGGAAAAGGAAGGAGCCAAGTAAATATTGTGCACGGAAAGAGGAGAAGAACCACCTTACCATGGCGTAGAGGTGGAGTCAAGGAGTCCAGAACAAATCTAAAGAAGCAGTTCATGATTTCCTTTAATCTGTCCTCGTGTCCCCTCAAGAAACAATCATGCATCTGTCGTCTTAGTGCGGCAAAATGAGGGAGGATGCAAGGAGATGACGTGTAGGGTGAGGGCGAGATGGCGAGGACAGATAGATAGATAGAGGCAGATGGCGATGGAATAATTTAAGGGTACTTATTGACCGACGGGAAATTCGGGAGATATGTTGGATCCAGGAGAGGGTTTTGTCATTGTTATCCCTAGGTTTTAACGGTCATCAAGATTTAACTGTTGTATTTAACACTTGAAGTGTGACCTCTCTATTAAGCTCATTATGCACTATGTGGATGTGGATTGGTTATCCACTCTTTTATAACAATTTTACTCCCCTTTTATCACTACCACACTTCACATTCCAAATGAAGTTTATAAATAATTACTAAAACCATGAATCAAGTTATTGAATCAATATTAAATTAATTCAAACAAGTAGAATTACATTTATCTGAGTTTTCCTAAAAAAAATAGATCAATTTAATGACTAAATGGTTAGAATAAAAATGGACTCTTTCCATTGGATGCCTTACTCTCGCTTAGCTGACTTACAATGATATAATATAAGGTAATACATACCTGGTCGCTGGCATACTCTCGAAGATTGATTGAACTTCAGATTTATTTAATGTATAATCTTCTGACACAAAGCATTCACGAAAAAGCTTTTTCACCATTTTCTGAGTCAGTTTTGCATTTGTTTTTGACAATGATGTCAGGAGTACCTGCATGAACCCTGATGCCATGTCCTTTTTCACAACAACTAAAAATATATAATTTAATGTATTATAACTGATATTATAAAAAAAAGAAATAGGTTATTAAAACAAAATAAATCTCACCCAGTACGACAAATTTTCCATAGCTAAGTAAAATATATGCATTTTTAAAACAAATTCTTACTATTTCTGCATATGATTAGATAAAATACACATGATTGCTATGCTTTTCAGTAATAGTAAATCCTTTATCATTTATCCATTTGATCAACTTTCAAATTACTTTTCTGTAAAATTCGGATGGCTATGCTCGATGCACTCGCATGTACAATAACAACATGCTTTTGTTATAAAAACAAATTGTAAATGAGTGCATTTCACACACTAGTGAAATAAACTTTTGTGCATTAAGATATTATCACTGACATAATAACATGACAAATGTGGCCATATAATTCACTAGTACCCAATTTCAATCATTTAATTTTTAAATATTCTTGTGATTATACTTACAATTTAATGAAGGCCATTTTAAAATTCTTGAAGAGAGATTTTCAATAATTTCAACGGATAATGGATCTTGACCTTCACTTCCAAGGCACTGTTGCAAGCAACACCTCCCGATTTGGTTAGCGTATGGGTCATAAATGAACTCCTCTAGATTATTAAAAATAAATAATGAAATCCTCTTAACAAATTCAAAATATTTGTCATCACCTCCTTCCTATAATTAAATTATTTAAATTATTAATAAGAAAAAAACTTTTAAAAAAAAATCATTGCACTTAAGAAAAACAAATGAATTTATATCAATTTGTAAAAATATTGGGGTAGGGATGGAAGGTTGGATGAACAAATATCATAGTATAAATATCATAGATATAAGTTAAAGCTCTAACACAACTGCTACAATGGTGGGTATATGACAGCTTGTGGGGATAAACAAGTATGAGTATATTTTAATATAAAATTAGGACAGACTATATAAAACTAGTTGATCCAAGGATCTGTAGCCTTGCTACTTTTTAATTATAATATGAATAACTTTGTTTAACTTAAATTGACCAAGTTGTAAATATCACTACTAAACTAAATTGTATTTGCTTTTCTTATGTATAAATCCCTTTTTTTATTTGATAAAATTTCAATCTGTCTTATTGGGCCATAAGTAATGTTCTCATTCATACATTTACAATTTTTCATTCACTCGCTCATTCGTACAGTATGTACAAATAGCCCAGAGACCTCCCTCCCAAATCCACATGGTTGTCACCTCTCTCGCGAGCAATAGAGGAAGTGAAGTCTTGCGAAGTCCCCCACGCTCCTCCATCAGCCGCATTACAGATACGAACCAGTGGAGACTGACCAAGATCGTGAGAGCCCCAGACACTCAGGACATGATTGAAGAAACTGACCATTGCCAGGACTCCACACTGTCATTTTTTTATAGCAGGTCACAATGCCACTTCCGCTTTAGTCTCCGAGGAGGATTATAGGGATGTGGGGTGCAATGTAATGACTGTGAATATATAAATTAAATAAAGGATATAATAACAATATCAAGAAATGATTACTTGGGACTCCTCGGAAGTTCCTTGAATACTTATTAATTTATTTTGAAAAAGCTCCTTAATGTTTTTTAAAATATTATATCTTATTAGTTAAACAATTTTGGTAACTGAAATTACCTTCCCAACGTCCAAAATAAAACAAAAATGTTGACAGCTCTAAAATATTAACCAAAAAAAAACTATTCAAATCAACTTGATGATACATGATTTCTATTGTTGGCTCCTAAAAGTTTATTTCTTGAGATATCTTAAAAATAATATTTAAAAAATTCAGAATATTAATTCTTAAATAGCTCCTGGAGAAAGCTTAAGAGTCAAAGAAAATCAGTGACTTTTTTAATATGCAATATGTTTCATATGTATTTATTATATCTTAACTGAAACATGCAGTGTAGCCTTGGGAGTATTCTTAAATACACCTATGTTGGTTAGAACAACTACAAGGTTGGTTAGATCATTTTACGGCTGGCATCGAAGAACACACAGACAGACAAACATATAGCATAACTCAAAGTACACCTGTGTGAATGTAGAGACTGTATAGAGTCAAGACATAACAGGCTATTAAGGATAACATTGCAGAGAATTAGCAAAGCTGTTTTTAAGTAAACCATCGATTTATTTTCATTGGCACAATTGGAGTACACTTCCAAAATGTGGAAGGGATATGGTACCCAGCCAATTTAAGTGTATTTCATTTAGTTCTATCGGTTTATAAATGAGCCATTAACAGAAAAATGCATATTGAATCCTGCATACAAACCAAATCTTTCTTCATGAGCAATATGAATAATAGTTGTAAAATAGAGCAGAACAACAATAGGACATTTAGATAACATAGTTTACCATCTAATAAAAATTCCCTTTAATCATATTAAACTACCTCATCATGGAGTAGAATAATATGTTATTTATTACAATAATATATAGAACAATAAATGTTAATAATAATAAATGTACTGATACTCTTATAAATATAATATCACTTAATCCTGATGAGTAAATTAACTAAAACTTTGTATAACAAATCGGTTTATATTATTTTATAAATACATTTAAAAACTATTCACCTTAATGATTTTACAGTAAGAGCTAATGTCAGAAGCCCTGGCGATAATAAAAGCAATCAAGATATTGCAGTAAATAAATATGATTACATTATAACCTTAATGATGTTTACAAAATTTAGGAGAACTTCCTGAAGAGTAAATCATTGCCTTAACAAAAGCTCATTTGGTAGTGGCTGTATCCAACCCAAAAAGTTTGAGACACTTCTACAACCATAATAGTATTTAATAATAGTTAAGAGAATGGTACTTACTCTGTATCTTTCCGCACAAACTTTGACCAATGTTTGTACAACATGGCTGGCAAAATTATCAGTGCACAACACACGTAAATTAGAAAACGTAGACATAAATTTAGATATATTTTCTTCACTAGAAAACGGTAAGAGTTTTTCAATAACACGGGATATAAATTGATTTAAAGAAAGGTGCACTTCTTGCTCCTCCGTCTGCTTCAGTGCATTATTTGCAAATATGACTAAACACAAAAAATGAAAAGTTATAATTCAAATGTTGTAAAAGTATAACAATTCGTTGACACTTCCTTCAATAGGAAAATACCTACTTTTATCTTCCTCAGTTTCAAAATCATCGAAATTCATTTCATAAATTTTTAAAAAATACTGATAAGTTTCTTCATCAACATAAGTACCTCTTCCCCAACATCCTTTTCGAGATAATTTCTTAGCTTGACTTAATACACTTCTAGTTCTCTTGCGTTTTTTAAATTGTGGATCCATAATGAATTAAGCTAGATCTTCAGAGCATCACCAAGTTTACAACACTAAATCTTATTACTCCTTTAATTTAAGCAGATACTGGCAACAAATCTCTTGACCATCAACGACTGTTCAAAAAAGTTATTTAAAAAAATAATTCAGTACACAGAACCTCCTGAGTTATAGCGTGTTTAAATGATGAGTCCAGTCAACCAGGCCAAAGAGGTGGTACTAGAACTGTAAAAACGAAGTTAACAATTGCTAGCCGGGGTATGTAATCCCACTGGTTTTATTATTATATACAACCAAACATGAAAATTATTGAAACAGGGCCAAAATTCAAGCCCTACTTAAACAGAGATCAGCAAGTGCCGGGTCATGATCTAGGCCCTATCGATACATTTTTTTTTTGGCTAATAATTATAAAAAATAAGTTATTAGCCCTAGAAAACAGTTTTGACAAGATCAGGGGCTAGAAACCGACACCTTCCTAATTAATGATAGCTTATCCTACCTCTAAACTAATTTGGCAAGAGCAATAGTGTAAGACGGGTGTCGGGAAATAATAAATAAACCAAGCTGAGCTTCAAAATTATATTAAAGTATAAATTAATGGTCATAAATGAACTCTAAAATAATAACGATTTTCTAGCATGTTTTCTTGGAAACGTTAATAAATAAATCGACCCTTACAATTTAACATATAAAGAGAATATAAAATAACTGGCTTTAGTGTGATAGCAGCAAGGTAAAACGTTGGCTCCTGAATTCGTTAACCAAATCGCAGACTTATTACAAATCACTCCTGAAAATCAATAAACAAAGCTCCATGTAAATCGACGCTTATAAATCATAGCAGAATCAATACTCATGAACCACTACAGTCCGCAATTCTGCATCCAGAGAATATCCCATAATTACTGTATAAATGGATTACCTGTTCGTGGGGATTGGTTTTAGCAAATATGAAGCCTAGGAGAGCACAGGTCTTCTCATAAATTATTCTGTATTCCTCTATTCTCCTGACAGTCAACAGGGTGCCTGCATGAATATAGTATTACCATCAACAGCAATACCTACCTACTGATCCCTCCATAGCAATGTTGCCCACATAGTCCATAAACCATGGCATTTTACCGTTCTACAAGGTATGTGAACTGTTTATAACTGTTTTACGCTCTCTCTTTTAGGCACAGTCAAACAGGACGTGGGCTGTCCACGCGGACAGAATTACCACAGTCCACCACAAACGCACAAGTGTAGTCGCACAGAATGCAGACAGGTCAAAGCGAACCAGCGTGAAAAGAGTCGCAATCAATTGCGTGATTATTCTAATTATTTCTTTCCTGGATTCGTCTTTTCTTTTATTCTTTAATTCAACATGTTCAGCAGTCCTTCCAACGAAGAAGAATTGCTTCTTCTTTGATTTAAGTACGACGAAAAGCAAATTGGGTACATGAAATTAATGAACAAAGAGAGGAGTTCAGCGATTTTCGCCGACGATACTGTGGGTTTAGTGTTGACTGTCCGTGCCTCCAGTCCCCGTGAACTTTAAGAAAAATCCCTACCACAACAATAGATATTTCGTGGCGGATTTGCGACCTAGTCCGCGTCCTGTTCGATTAGGCCTTTATTGTCAGATTTCGGACCGGACCCTATCTCGTTTTCCTGCTGCTCTTTTCAGAAACTTCTCTGCCACTGCTACTCCACTAGTGTGTTTATCAATTGTGAGCTAGTTTTCTGCACCATGGAGGAGAGTTAGAAGGTAAACGTCTCTGAATATATGAAGCTATATATCTCTTCCTACCAAATTATTTCCTATTATTATGCATATTTGGTTGTAGATTTTAATTGCTTTATTTTTCTTGTTAGATAATTCTTGGTATATTGTGACAGTACTAATGCTGTGGTTCCCAGCCTAGATACAGAATCTTGGTAATCAGAATTTATAACCATAACCATTCTCTCAAACAAAGCCCACCAATTTATTACTGCCTGGTACAACTTATGCCGAGAGCCTGAAATAAGGACTATATAATTTTCGTATGGAAGCACTTGAGTTTGAACTGTCCTTTGATTCTATTTGCCTAGTTCTGAGTTTATATAGTTTGTGATGAACAGCAGTGGGTTAGGCTTTCAACTTGCTACACTCCTTCATCCATTATGACGAGTCTTGGCATATTCCTAGTAATTTCTTTAGGATATTTTCAGGTGGCCTTAATCGCTCCTTTGAATTCAGGTGGGACAAAGGGTATTTTTTTCAAGAACTTTCCCAATTTTCTGGCATGGGCATGATATTTCCCATGCCTTCTCTAAAATTAGTCTGAGCGAGAAGGTACTCAAAAAGAAGTTATACTGTTTCCCCTGGCCCCTTCACACAATTATATTTTTTTGGGGGCTAATAATTATTGGATTATTAGGATTAATACCACAATTAATAATTCATAATGACAAGAAGGTCTTATGCAAATTGAATCCATTAAATGACTGGATTTACCTTGATGTGATTTAATACATTTACTATTTATTTAGTATTACTTTGTATTTATTTATCGATATTTCATTTTTCTAAGTTTTTTAATTTGTATTTGATTTGTCTGTATTGATTTATTTGAATAGCTTTCAGCGTAGCTAAAATAACATTTCAATTTTATTATCAATCATTTTAACTAAAGTTTTGAATAATTTTTTAATGGCAGGCACATCTAATTATAGAAAATAGAATTTCATTCTGAAATATTAATAGAAATGATAGAATTAAGATCCTTACTATCAGGGTTCCTTTCTAGCAGAGAACATTTACGAGGGTGGTCTGAAAAGTTACCGACCTTAACATGAAGATAGGAGCAGTCGTAAATAAAAGATAGTGAATTTCGTTGTTCATCTATTGACAGTTACTCACCAAAATTTCAGTCATTTTGGACGCGCAGTTGTTGTGTAACAGTCGTTTGGGTGAGTCAATGTGAGTGTGTTTATGAAAATGGACAAAATCGAGTATCGAGCTGTCATTAAATATTGGTTTTTGAAAGGCAATACGTTGGATTCTGTGTATGGGGACTCTGCACCATCATTTACCACAGTGAAATTTTGGGCAGCTGAATTTAAACGTGGTCGTAAGAGCTTGGGAGACGATGAACGTTCAGGACGTCCAAAACCTGCAACTACCGACGAAAACATCGCCAAAGTTCACCAAAGTGCTTGACGACCGCCGAATTAAAGTGACCCTGTTTCACCAAGACAACGTGTCTGTCTCACACCTCAGTGGTTGCCATGGTGAAAATCCATGATTTACGGTTTGAACTGCTTGACCATCCGCCGTACTCACCAGATCTAGCCCCAAGCGACTTCTTTTTGTTCCCTCATCTAAAAATTGCGCTCGGAGGACAGAGATTTCAGTCAAATGAAGAGGCAATCACCTTGTGAACGATTATTTTGGAGAGAAAAACGCCGAGTACTATTTGGACGGGTTACAGAGATAGGAGCATCGCTGGGAGAAGTGTGTAGAGTTACAAGGAGACTATGTTGAAAAATAGAAAAAAAATTTCTGAAAAAACGTTTTGTATCTTTGTTAGGTCGGAAACTTTTTAGACCACCCTCGTACAAAAGACGAAACCAGTGGAGTACGGGTGCCGGGCTCTGGCCTCTTTGTAATTATTGACTTATTTGAAAATCTATAAAATTTTGTATCTCTCGTATTTCAACTATCGATAATGTAGTTAACTGTCACCATCAATGAAGTAGTTATCACTGGTTATCAGTCACAGTTAGAATTAAAGGTCTTGTCAAGGAATGAAAGCAATAAACATTTAATTGTTTTTTTTAAAAATGCTTATCGGAACGGTTGTTAAAAGTAAGCACATTTGTGTATTTCCACAAGTGAAAAGTGCTTGTGAATTAGATTTTCGGTTGTCTATCTTTACTAGAGGTTTCCATTTAAGACCCTACCTATGGGGATCAGCCCAGTTAGGAGTCCAGAAAAATGAGGAGAAAACAACTATCCCTCTTGACAAAGAGAAAGCTAAATCTTTAATCCTCAAACTTAGCGAAGAAGAGAGAAATCTTATTTCAAATGCACTAAAAGAATTTGATGCACTGAAAAGGAAAGAAGATTTTGCAGGTGTGTGATATATCGTAATTTTCTTTTATATTCAGTTCAGTTAGTTTTCTTAAGTAACTTATGTTTTATGATGCTAGTGTTAGATAACCTACAAAAATCATCTATATTTGCATTCAAAACAAGGGCATTTTTAGTTACCCATGCCCTGTAACATCTTACTCTACTATGAAGCATTATAATTAATGGGAACAGTATCTTTGGATTCCTGACGACTCTTGTATGCTCATCCCCATTGTATTCATTTTTCAAAAATACTAATTGGTGTTGGTGCCAAATTTCATGTGAATAGGCACTTAATAATATTTATGCCTAACAGAAGTCGAAGGAAGGAGTAACAATTTTTTTACTGGTGTAGAGGTTTAACCCAACTATATTTTTGAAAGTATGATACAGTGTGGTGCTTTACCTCTGATCTATTCTTGTATGACCGGAGATCGGAGAAGTAGTTTGTTCAAGCTGTGGTCCTGTCATTAAAATTTTTTCTTTGGGTTATAATTATTAAAAATATTTAATTTAATATCACAATCAATAATTCATTATGGATCAATATTCTTGATGAATTTAGTGCAAGTCTGACAGTGAATAGAAATTGAGTGGGTTAGAAGTTTTAAGGAATGATGTATTAGAGGCAAATTTCAGATATATCTGACAGATAAAAAAAATTTAGAGAGGTGTTATTGTTTTGAAATTTTGTGGTTGCAGCCCCCTGCCTGATGTTTTGGGCAAGGCACTGAACTATATCCTTACCAAGTGGGGTGCTAATATCTACCCGTTTCGAAGCCTTTGTTTTATAACAATTCAGAACATTCCAGAAGAATTTTTTGATAAACAATTGTAACAATTCCTTTAGTAAAGGATCTCATTGCCCAAATATTCCATTGCTCTTCCTTCATTTATCTCAAATATGAGAGATTTGGAAAAAAGTTATATAAATAACGATTAGTACATTATTACATATTCACTAAAAAAGTAATGGAAAAAATAAAATCAAATATTTAAACTATTAACCTCTAGTCTTAATTACATCGCCAACTGCCATATTCAATTTTCTAAGACTACCAAACAGATGGTTTTATGACAAAATCTCAAAGAGCAGTTTGTTATAACATTGATTTGCAATTATACGTTTATATTGATTGCAATTGTTAATGATTCTATACCTCTTATAAATACTGCCCTAAGAAGACTTTTAGACCCGACACATTGGTTTTTTTTTTTGCTATCTAGTATAGTAGTGGTGTCAACTTCTTCACCACGAATGTATAGAAGTTCCCCTCTTCTCGGTGCAGAAAATATTCACTTATGTTTCCATGCTTTAATAATAAAAACCTTTAAAAGGCGTCAGTTAAGAGAGGGGGAAACTAGTGTACGAAACAGCTGAAGCCACTAGGGGGTGTGATGGAGTAGCCCCCCGCCTCTGACCTGCCTATATAAGGGCCAGATTTGGGGCTCTTTGCCAAACTCTCGGAACCCGGCACCTGAAGAACACTGCTCTCTCTCTGCACTGGCGCTTGCTGCTCTACTTGAACCATGGCTTTCTTATTCAACTACCTTTGCATCTCTCTTTCCTAACCTCGCTAAGTTTTAGTTGTTTTGTTGAGTTTTGATCTGACTCAATAAGATCTTAGAAGGTGAGCCCCGACAAAGCACTATGTTCAGGAGAAGAGGAACAGGGTAGGTTTTATAGGTAGTTTATGTGGTCTTGAAATGACCATGAATTCACACTCGGTATCTAAGAGTAGGCGAAAACCGTCCGGATCCCAAAGGCGAGTGTGAACCGGAGAGAGGCAGACTGGATTGCCATGGGAGACGCTACTAGGTAAAGTTTGTAGGGCCACAGCAACTGTCGTCCGCGAGGGAGAGGTCTTTTCCAAGGAGATGCTAGTTTTAGTGAGAGGAAAGCAGAGAATCCCACTAGGAAAGTATGGGGTCTGACAACGCTGGACTAAGACATAGCGAGGTTAGGAGAGAGAGATGCAGAGGTAGTTGAATAAGACGGCCATGGTTTGAGTAGAGCAGCAAGCGCCAGTGCAGAGAGAGAGAGAGAGAGAGAGAGCAGTCTTCCAAGTCCCGGTTCTCTATGTTCTCCCGACCTCTTTTTTTTCTTCTTTTTTTCATAGCTCTCAACCTTATAAAAATTAGGATGTAGGAAAAATAAAAGGAAAATTATTTTGGATTGATGGGTGCCTCTCACTAAGGGGAGTCCCATTTGAAGGATGTATGAGAACGATATGAGGTGTGGGATGCCTAAAGGAGGCGGAAGGGTTCGGGAAGGTAGTGAGAGTCTACCTATGGTGGAGCCTAGGGGTACTGGGCATTGGTTTGTGGTCGGCCAGGTCAGACGTGGCTCCGCTCTGGTAGGGGCCCGCACTAAGTCGGCCTATTGGCCGGGAGATCGACCTACCCTTAGTAGGTAGAAGGGGTCATGTGTCTTCGGTTCAGTTGGCCGGGAGATCGACCTCAATCTCTCAGCTGGGTGTGGATCGTTCAGTCCCCGTCAGGGGGCTCGGAATCGATCAGGTCCATCTGTCTCCAGGCTTTGGCAGTCCAGCAGTGCTTCCATCGGACGGGCATTGGTGGTGGTTGAAGGTCAGAGAATAGTGGGTTGTGGCTGTGTCGGAGTGAATCGAAAAATTTGATGTCCCTTCTCTTGATGAAATCTTGAATGGTGAGCACTTCAAATTTTTCGTGGATCTCGTCTGCCTTCATTCGGTCGAACGAGGTATGTTTGAGGGAAGTGCGGAGAACTTGTTCTGAAATTGTTAGAGCGTTTTTAGAGTTTTAGGAGTTAGATACTTGAAAAGTGGGGTCCCATACATCAAAGCAGGTCTCAGGACACTCTGGTATATCAGTAGCTTGAGGCGTACCGATTAAGCCAGGCTGTGAAGTAGGTGTCCAAGGCTGTAGAATACAGCCTACTTCTACTACTACTGTCGTAGCTTGTCTCATTTAACTCAAATTATAGACAATGAGCTTAATGTCATAGCTATGTATTATATTTAGTTTTGACTGGATCTACTCATTAGGAGATCGTCTTTAATCTTCATCGATCTGTCTAAGTCAATATTGCTACGAATAAATCCATTCGCTCATAAACCTCCCGACCTCACCAAGATGGGCCGGTTATATATATAGGCAGGCCAGCCATGGTGGGGGGGGGGTTCCCCCGCCTAGCTTCCTCCTCTCTCTTACTAACGCCTTAACTTTATTTTTAAAGCATGGAAACATAAGTAGCTATTTTCTGGACCGAGAAGAGGGGAACTACTACTATTACATTTTGCCATCTGAGCACAGATTTATGTTTGGAACAGTACCAATAGAGCCTGGTTATTGAATTGAAAGTCTATTGATTTGAAAAATTATTTTTAAATATGTTGTAACTAATTTTTATTATTTAGTTTTTTGTCTTAGGACAGCTGGCAGCACTTAAATGGAGGTCAAAATTTGGTCGTCCAAGTAAAGTGGCTAGCCTGGGTGATGTGGATCCAACAGGTTCATATTGTCCAGTCCCTGAAGACTGGCTACTAAAGAAGTATGGTAAGATATTTCTTCTTCTTTTTTTAAATACAATGTTTGATATTGGGGAGGGGAGCAAACATGCAACTCAGTTCTTAAAAATTCATTTATTTATTTATTCTTTTTGATAAATCGCTTGCTTTTTATATATATATTGTTGTGATATTAGTTAATGTAAAATTAGTGTATAAAGAAATTGAAATATAAAGATTTAATCCAACCTTGTATTAAGAAGGCAAAAATAAAAACAAAAGGGGAAGGATGGAAAAACAAAATGGCTATTAGTTGTTGTTGTAGTTATGATGAGAACACAGTGCGTGAGTCACTCTAGTTTTGGGATCAGCCCGTGATACATGTTAGTTGTCAATTGTGTGAAGAAAAACTTTAAAATTTCTTTTGGTTAGTGGTATTGGAGTTAGCAGAACCAAGAAGAAACATTGCACGAAAAGGAAAAGAATTGATTTGGTTTGAAAATAATTGATGAGGATAAAACAAGAAGAAGCAAATTTGTAAACAAGTATTTACATATAATTAATTTAAGTGTTTGTTTTATTTGTAATTAAATTCACCTTTTGCCAGAATTATTTTTTATTAGCAGAACCTTAAAAACCTAAGATAATAAATAACAAGATAAGAAAAATTTAAAGATAAAAAAAAAATTAAAATTTCTATAAAAAACGTAATAATATATTATATGAATAGTTTATATCCTCATTATTGGTATTGCTTACTTGTATTTTTAGATGTCATAGTGTTCTTGTTAATTTAATAATACTGATTTTATTTATTTTTGAATTTATTTACCAAATGTATTTCAGGAATGTTTATATTTTTTCTGGTTTATGTTTTAACTAAGCTATACATTTTATTTTAGTTAGTCTTTTCTTTTTGTGATATACTAATTATCTTTTGTTAGCAAGAATTGAATGTATTTATTGGTACCATATTGCTATTCATAGAGGGGCCATGGTCCCAGAGTAAAGTTTTTTTTTTTTTTATTCTATTCGTCCATTTTCCTGCAATCTATATTGGCCCATAGATCTTGCAGAGTGTCCATCTTTCACAAACAATTAGCCTGGTTCGGACTGTCCCAGCTGTTGGAGTTGGTACCTAACATTTTGCTGTGCTGATTGCAAATTTAATTCTGTATTTAGTTTTTGTTATTATAGACTGACTATAGACACTGTCATTGTTTTGTTTTTTTTCAATTTAGACAACTTATAACTAAGTGCAATGGTTCAATAAACTAATTTTACTTGTTTACATTATCGTTTTCAAACATAATTCTTGCTATCTTGTTAATATTATAGAAAGAACATTAAAAAGTTTTTTAAAATAATATCTCAACTTCATATATCTAAAGATACATAACTAAAGCTAAAGATACAGAACATTAATTATGTATAATTATCATGAATGTATAATTCCAGTGGTTGTTTATATTGTTTATGCTGGCCTTAGCAGAACAAAATCGTAAGTACTCACTTGCAAAATAATTTTTTAGTATATAAAATGTTCCGGGTTCTGTTATTTTTCTCGCCTAATTTTTTGTAGCACTAACGTTATTATTCCTAAACGTCAAGGGAGACTTGGCCTAATAGGTCCCATAGCAACCAATAGGTATTTATTAAGGATTAAGCAAGCTCAAACTTTGGCTAGCGCTTAGATGGTGGCTTGCCGCTTATGGACTCTTGAGCTAGAGGCCTCCCCTATCAGCTTATCCAGAAACCAATTTAAATTGGTACTTGAATTGTAGTCAAAATTTTTAATTGTAAATAAAAATAATTTTATCATAATCCTTGAAAAGCCCAAAGAGACATTAAATTAAAAAACAAAAAGATAGTAATTACTAGTTTTTAGAATTATCACTGCTTCATGGAAAGCTAATTAAATTAATAATTGTTTAAGGGTTTGTGTTTTTTTTTTTTTAAATATTCTTAAAATTTTGGCTACTATTCAATAATTGTATATTTATGTATATTCTTACTTACACACTGTAATATATTTATTAATAAAAAAAATGTAAATTAAACTTATGATTTATTAACTCTCATGGGGGTCCTTGACAACCAAACGTTTACGTGAAAGAAACAAAAATAAAATTTTAATACATATACAGTTTTTAAGTTGTTTACATATTTTCCATTGAATGCTTGCCTTGCTCTATCCAAATGTTGAGTTTTGTGAGCCTGATGCTCAAAATACATTGCTGCCTCAATGGCCTCTGTAGACTCCACCAATATGAAAATTGGTTATCTCCACCAATATGATGTATGAGGTTATGTGATGGCATGTGATGATAGGAGATAATACCAAGATATAAGAGGTATGAAATTATACGTAGAAATAAGAAGTAGGAGGAAATACAAAGTGTAAGGGCCCTCACATCAAATATGTTTGACCATCCGTAAACTGCACAAAATTGTCATCAACATCTTAAAACAAATCGAAAACTGACCACCTCTCCTTTATAGCATCTCTAAACAACTGCCCCTCTCTAATAACTATTTACAACTGCAGACCCAGCGTTCCTCTCAGCTGTTCCAAATACTGACATACTTCCTGCTTTTACATTCACTTGTTTTGGATTTAAACTTTTTACAATTTATTTTATATTATATCATAAAATAAGCGTGTGTTTCGAATTACATTATTAATTTGAATTCATGAACATAACTTTTTGTTTTCAGCTGAAACTGTCCCAAAACCGACCAAAGCTCAGCTCATTCGAGGTAAATCATTTAAAAAATATCCATGCAGTCTAGTTATTTTTTGTGTAGTAAACATTTGTTATATTTTTCAGTATTTCTCCATAACGCTATTCCATTTGTTGGGTTTGGTTTTCTTGACAATTCGGTGATGATACTATGTGTAAGTATAGTAATAATATCTATTTTGAGTAATAAAAATCATTATCATTAATTATAACCACATAACATAATATTCCAATTTATTTTTGTAATTTACTTCGATACTCAACATGTTTAAGGTCCATTCTGTGTACTTTGGAAATTTCTTTTGTAAAAAAAATTAATTGACTTTCTAACTTTGCAATAATAATTAATTTTAATCAATTAAAAGCAGTTGAACTTATATAATTGTGGTTTGTAGCATTTTTAAATGAGCTTTTCAGATTAGGCAAGATATTATTACGTTCTTTGAAAGATATCGTAATTTTATTTTTTATTCTTTTACTTTAAATTTATTTTATTTACTATTTATTATTAGGCTCTATTAACAATAATAATTCTGGCAAAAAGATGAATTTAATTACAAATTAAAAAGATTAAATTAATTATATATAAATACTTGTCTATAATTTTGTTTCTTCTTCTTTTATCCTCATCAATTATTTTCAAAACAAATCAATTCTTTTCGTGCTGTGTCTCTTCTTGGTTCTGCTAAGTTCAATACCACTAACCAAAAGAAATTTTAAAGTTTTTCTGACAGACAATTTACAACTAACATGTATCACGGGCTGATTCCAAAACTAGATTGAATAATGTTGTGTTCTCATCATAACAACAACTATATATAAAAGTTTTACCATGATCACTAGATTTAGATACTTATATACCAGGCTGATCCCAAAACTAGAGTGAATAATGCTGTGTGTGTTTTCATCATCACAACAACCAGTACTCTTTTGTTTTTTCCTCTACTCTCAATTGTTTTTATTTTTGCCTTCTTGATATTTGCTTTGAATAACATATTTATATTTCAATTTCTTGATATGCAAAGTCTATAATATTAAATATCACAACAATATATATGGAATTCTTGCAAGATTCCATCTCCTTATAAATAAGTAAGTGAATCTTCTTTCAGCTTCTATATGTGGTTCTTGCAAGATCCCATCTCCTTACAAATAGGTAGGTGAGTCTTCTTTCAGCTCCTATCTTGAATGAAAGGAAATCTACTCCCTATCTTCAAGATTTTCTTTGTCAATAACCTGAATTGTCCTTGGGTGATCCCAATAGACTTTTGTAGAGTTGACAACACAAAAATGCTTTTAACCCTGGATTCAAATAAAAATTAAACTTTCTAATTTATCAATGAATTGAATTTTTCATGAACTGCTACTGATCCTGGTGACCATAAAACTTTGAGGAATGCTGAATTTCCTGAAACTGAAGAAGCTCTTATGTCTTGGTTTTGACAACAGAGATCAAGACATGCTCAAATTTCCGGTGATATTTTAAAGGAAAAGGCAAAATATTTTTACAAACAGATTGTCAACAAAGACAATTTTAGAGCCAGTGAAGGTTGGCTTGATAAATTCAAAAAGCGTTATGGCATTAAATTATTAAAAAAGCGGAGAAAAGCTCTGTAGTGTCAACTTCTTCACCAAACATAAATGGAAGTTACCCTCTTCTCACAGGGCACAACCTTCTAAGATCTTATGGAGTCAGATAATATGAATACAAGGTGGTCTGAAAAGTTTCTGACCTAACAAAGCTTTTATTTATTTTATTATCATCTTCATGTTGAGGTCGGAAACTTTTCAGACCACCTGTGTAAAGCTGCCTGCCGACTAGGCCACCACCAAAGGTCAAAGACCACAGGTCCACCCATTTTATCTCTTTCTTGACGCACACCGGACAGCGGCCGGGTTGTAGTGACCATTACCTGAGGCGGGCGTCCTCCTCCCTTGGGAACACTTCCCGACAAGCTATCTGCAGATGAGACTGCTTTATCTAATTTTAAAATGGAATTAGACTCAAAAATAGCTGAGGTCTAATACATGATCAGGTAAACGCAGATGAAACTGGTGTTAAATGGCAACAGCTTCCAATAAAGAAATTCATAATGTCTGATGAAAAACATGCACCTGGTAGAAAACTACCCAGGTAAAGAACAAAAATACGGTTATGGTTTATTTAAATTCATCAGGAAACCTAATGTTAAAGTTACCAGTTATAAGCAAAACAAAATCTATGAACATTCAAAAATATTAAAATAGAGAACCCCTGTTCATTAAATGAACCAATCCTGAGCTTTGGTTACTCAAGAAATTTTTCATGGATGGTTGGTTCAATAAGTATTTTGTGCTTGCATTTAAGAATTTTTTAAAACAGAAAAACTTGCCGCAAAAAGCTCTCCTTCTTTTGGAAAATGCTCCCTGAAGAACCCTGGCCAATCTGACGAACAAACACTAAGTAAAAACTTGAGATGGAATGATAGAGGTTATGTAACTGCCAAAAAATGCACAAGCTCTGATCAAACCAATGCATTAGAACGTCATTAAAATGATAAAGGTGCATTTTAAAAAACACCTTCTCATGGATATTGTTCAACTAGACAGTGAAATAACACTGATTTTAAAAAAACAAAACATAAAAATGCTGTGCTCAATGTTGCATATGCCTGGTGTCAAGTCAAACCATCAACAGTAATCACCTCTTGGAAAAACATTAGGCCGAATAATCCACTTCTTCCAGAGGGCACCACAGAGAGTTCATAACATATAGTGCTGTTGCTCTTGAGGTGGAGGAAGCACTCTCTACAATTGAACCTCGTTCAAAGGAACCAGAAATGTCAGTTAATGATTTGTGAAGTTAGGTTATGGAAGCTGACCTAACTGATGAGGAAATCATTGCAGAGGCCACTGAGGATCAAGGATCGGAAAAAGAAGATGATATTCAAGAGGTATGTTTTACTGTCAGCAATGATGAAGCTACATTGGCAGCTAACATTCTGTTATAGTGGGCTGAGGAGAAAGGAATTGACTTGGTCAAAATTTTAATGCTCAAAGATATTCAAGACAAAGCAGTAAGTGATGCTTTTAAAACAAAACAAAAAACAATAATGGACGATTATTTCAAACCTTAAAATTCCTTGTTATGGTTTATGTGTCTTATTTTGTTCCGACATGCCCAAAACCTGGTTTGTAATTGTCAAAACAATCTCAGGATTGGAGTAAGGACTAAAAATCAGACATGGGCAGTCATTCTCCCCTCTTTTTCCGCTCGCCATAATAAGGAAGGTTATAAATTTACAAACGACTCATGTGAGAATACCTTATAACAAAGAACAGAAATATTGTTAGAGTTAATTTAAGTTATGTTTCTCTTCACTACTTCAATTAAAAATTATTAATCGTAAAACAAATAGACTCTAAATTTTATTTTGTCTATTAATAATTGAGTATTCACTTTAAAATTATTAATCTTTTTTTTTTTGAGGTTAATTTTATTGTTTTTAATTTATAAATGATTTTTTTCTGGGTCAGTGGTTGGATAAGATGTTTAGTAAAGTAACCTTCTGAATGAAAGAGTCAACAGTCTGAGAACGGAAAAAGCGTTCCAGCATGTTTTCAAAATCTGTTATCAGGTAATGTTCATGTATGCTCTGTAAATAATCACATACCAGTTTGAAAGTAGTCGGTGATTCTGTGTTGGAACAAACTTGTTAAATTAGTAATTTTTGGTCGGTGGCCCACTATCATTAGTAATTAATAATTAACATAACAACACAATATACTGGTAGGGTTGCCATTCGAACCTAGACCTCCCCAACATTTAGTTGGTGGCTATCCCTTACTGAGCTAGCCTGCCCAAGTGGAAAATTAGCCGTTTGCCTTGTGCCTTCAGTGTACGGGGCTTACTGTCACTATGAGAGCTTAGCCAAAAAAAAATCATATTGGGAAGATTGTCTACTTGTATAGCCTAGTTGGTGGAGCCCCTGACAAGATATTGGGCAGCTCCCAGGTTTGAGTTTCAATCCTGCCAGTATATTTTTTCTTTGGCTGTTAATTAAAGATATTATGTTTCCTTAATATTTACAATAATAATTATTATTGATATGATTAATAATAATATAATAAATTTATTCCAGTCATTGATAATTTATCTATTCAAACATGTTCTGGACTCGAAATAAATAACTCGAAACATATAAATTATTGTTTCATTTTTGGCCAAAAAAACCTTTATGATAATCATCTATTAAAATGAATAATTAACCTATTATGAACAGGGTGACTACATTGAGATGAAGCTCGGTGTGTTTATGACTATTTCAACAATGGCAGCTGCAGCCCTCGGAAACACTTTCTCCGACATTCTGGGACTAGGCTCTGCATATTACATCGAGCGACTCGCCAGTGCCCTAGGATTCAAGGCTCCCGACCTATCTCCTATACAGATGAACATGGCCAGCACACGAAGAATGGCAAATTTGGTTAGTTCTTATTGCATGCTTTTGAAAATTAATCTTACCTATTAGAGGGAGTCTTGGGTTACAGAAAGGAGAAGAGCTCTTCTTAGCAATAGTATTATTTAAAACAAATAACTTATTTGTATTTTTGTTAACCTGTTACAGGGTAGGGCCTTTGGCGTAACTATAGGATGCATACTTGGGATGTCGCCGCTTTTGATATTGTGAGTGCCATCATTACTTCTACTTCTTCAATTTCGAGTGTTTTATAACCTTTGTTTTCAGCTCGTTTAATATTCTTTGGGTTCATATATCATCCTACTCGATGCCCTTCAAAAAATTAATGGGTAATTTTTAAATGTTTGCCTCCTTTCCTGTTATATAATATCCTTGACTAGTACTACTTTATACAAGTTCCTTCGAAACAAAACTGGAAACGACATATCTAATCTAGTCATAAGTTAAATTAGAAGTAAGCAATCATTGACAGGGTGTTTATTACTCCAACTTACTTGTCTCCTTCCATGGGTTCTTTACATACCCAACATAATACTACTTATCATTTTTATATTGCTGGCATGAGCAATTAAAGTTCAGTAAAAAAAAGTAATAAGGGTTCCTGAAAATTGTACAATCTTGTTGTCATTGATTCTTTTATTTCTGACTTGAATTGAACAATGCACAATAATCAAACTTGGCTGTCAACCAGTTTGCGATTGCACTGACCAATAAACTAGTATAATACACAGTAAAGGCAAATGTATTCATATAAAACTACTTAGTAATCAGTTTTAAAAATACATCCCTTGGTTATCTTCCAATTTATCTCCATAGAGTCTCTTATTTTCATTTGTGTTGATCACAGAGGCTTCAGATGACTTTTTAGTCTGAGAGGAAGGTGGGCTTGTTCATTATTAAAAAAATATTCGTTCTAATAAGATTCTAGAAAAATAAATTTCTAATATAGACTAACAGTATCTCCTTAATTATTTTTTATTTATATAAGTACATTTAATATAGAAATATCTGTTATATGTGTGTAGGGTACCTATTAAGAATTAATCAGATTAAGTATATAGTTTGATTGATATCTGTAATTTAGTCAACTACACCATAAGTGCCTTTGTGTGAGTTTTTTTAATAGATAATTTTATTGTGATTGACCGAACCATGAGGTCATTGCAGTTGGCAATATGTTACAGCTTCTATTTTAAGTTAATAACATTTTAACTAAATTTTACTGGTTGGAAAAAAAAATTAAATTCTCATGTTTAATGGGTTTATTAAAAATAGTTTTTTCCCATGAAGTTTTTGGTTGGAATATTTATGAAAAAGTAGTAGTTTGAAGATTTAATGCATCTTAAAAATACACATTGTTTAAAGTAGTCCCTTCATGCGATGTTTTTTTTAACGCCAAAATCTTCATTTTATATTATTTATTTACTTTTATTTGTTATTCTATTCTTCCAATTTCAGGCGATTAAAAAAATAAACTATTACATTTTAAGCACCTTAATAGGAAAGTGTATTTATTAAAATTGTATAATGATTGAACATATAATAATGCTGTAATTGGTAAAGTATTTTCAGTAGTGATATACTATTACATTTGTAATTCCTTGCTTCTGAGCTACCTCATTGTTCCTATCAACTTAGTATTGCAGACTGAATACTCATGCCAGCATAAATAACTTAAATCTTGTCGATATTGAATCAGTAAATCCTTTATGCTGTCATTTCATACATTAACTTTAAATGTTGTTACTAAACTTACACAGTGGTTACCAATAATATCCTGATTGAGTATTTTAAATTGAGGAGTGTTATTTCATTTGTCTGTCAGGTTGTTTTCTATTAAAGACTGTTATTTTTCGTGGTTTGATGAAAAATTATCAACCTTAGATAAAAAAAGTTTGATACCTCAAAAATGATTGATCAGCATTTAGGAATGTGTCTGTTTTTTTTAAATAAATTAATTTAAAGTCTTCATTAAACTATGTTTTATTACATTAGCTCGTAGTTTGCTTGGGACCACTGTTTTTTATGTAATCCTGTTTATCGAAATTATTCGAGATAATATTTTTTATTATGTGTTGACAATAATGTTTCTTTATTTATTGTTCTAATATACTGTTAAAACATTTTGTTTTTATATTATTTACAGTGATGTCTCGTCACATTAACTATGATTTTTTTTGATGAATTTTGATAGACTATTATTTGTGTGATCTAATCATTATACTCATCCACAGGTCGTGCTGATCTGTTGCTTTTACAACATGATTATTCTAATATGCATTTAATTTATTCATAGTTATTATTGCTTACAGGTAGTTAAGAAATGTGTACAACAATATTACATTTTTATTTTACCATTTAATCGACTATGGTAGTGGAATATTATTACAAAAATATCTATTTATTTTTATTCTGTAGCAAAACTTCACATTATATATTATGTAAGTTCTAGTACATTTTCCTTTAAGAAATTTTGATAATCTGAAAGTCCTAAAATAGTCTATGTGGAATGTCATAGTAATCAGTTGTGTTAAGTTCTCTGTTGTTTTAGTCCGGTGCACACGTCCAGTTTTTTAATGTACGGTGCTACTGCAGAGCCTGAAAAATTCAATACACACATGACCATGAATTGATGTTAGATATATTGGGATGCCAATGATGGATTTCTATCCATGAAAACATGTTTTATTTGCCTACCCAGTGTATAAAAAAATATTTTATAATGAAATAAATGATGTTTGGTAAATCTATTTATTGAAAATCATAAGATAAACAACCACAAGATGGACGTACGGCACCACAACTTCGCCGGAGCTAAGGGTATACTATTCTTTTGTATGCTACATCAAGCTGTAAATATGCCACCGCATGTTTGAAATCTGGATGTATGCACTGCACCTTAGATAATAAAACATTCTCAGAGGCTATGTTTGACAGCTGTTCTTTTACAATTATATCCTGATTTTAACTCTAGCTTTCATTTTATTTCTTAATTTTTATTCTGTACTGTGCCTATTTAGAACTGTTTTTGTTTGAAATTATTATAAATTTTCATTCATTATGTCTCATTTAAAACAAAATGTGTAAAATGTAGTGGGATGATCACTGGTAAGGAATATACTATCCTTATTCTACTTGATTTTACTCAAACTTACACCACAATCAATCATTCCATCGCACAGTACAGTACGGTGGTTTATTTCTCATTGATCCCCTCATTCTTGCCAATTTAAATGCCTTTGTTTCTCACTCCCTCTATCAAGTTGTTTAGAGATCTTTCATCTCCACAACTTAAATTCTACCTACACATTAATAACTTTCTATAGCTCACATCTTCAAGCTACTTTCCTTACAATTGAGGAAGATTGAATTAGTTCTTGCGCCAACTGAATTTAAACCTTGAAAAGTCATAGGTTTCAACCAATTGGTCAATTCAGACTTCATCCATTAAACAATCCTATAATCATACATATTATTAATTTTATTGATTAGTTACATTCGAGTGAACCTCTAAAAGTATTTGAAATCCTATGAATATTAATTAATTAAATTATAGAAACTCATTTACAAGCAGAGGATATAATTCTATAATTATAAATAGATTTATTTAGTTATATTATATAACTGATGCAGTTCTAACTTTATTTACCTCCCTCGTGGCCCACATAATTTTCATCTTTCAAAAACCTTTTATTTTTATTTAATGGACTCGGCTAGTAAATCAGCTTTAACTGGCATCTGATATATGAAAAATGGTATAGCTGATTAAGAAAGGTGGCCGTACATTTTGTGGTATACGTATCAGGTGAAGATAAGTATATACACCTATACAAGTTTATTCATAGGTGTGGGGCCCACACATGTAAACTGTTGTGCTAACTTCACCATGGACAGGTTGAAAATATCCTCTTCACGGAACCAAAAACACCTGCCTACGTTTTGATATGTTTATATTTCAATGAACTATGGCAACAGTGTAAAAAAAAACAGAACTAGTTCACATTCCCAACACCGCGAGCAATCACTAGGGGCGCTGGCATAAATGACCCTGATTGGTCAGAATAAGCTAACCTCTCATTGACCGCACACAGAAAGCTACCCACCTATATATCTTGTCTCTGCAATGGTGCTTGTTGCTCTACTCGAACCATGACTTTCTTATTTAATTACCTCTGCAACTCTTTATTCCTCACCTGCTAGATCTAGTCTTGGTGCTATCGGCCTTCACAACTTTCCCAGTAAAGATTACCACATTCTACCCACTAGATCTAGCTAGCATCTCCTTGGAAGTTACCCACCCTTTCCCATGCAGATGACAGCTTCTGGGGCCCTACAAAATGTACCCAGTAGCATCTCTCTCTGCGTCTTTTCAGTTCACATTCACCTTTGGGATCTAGACGGTTTTCGGGTACCCTCTGATACTGTGTGTAAACTCATGGTCATTCCAAGACCATGTAAACTACCTTTCATTCCTAGCCCGTACCTCTTATCATAAACCTTGTGTGCATTGTCGGGGCACTCCTTCAAAGATCTTATTGAGTCAGATAAATTAACAAACAAAAATTAAGCTAGCCACCTGCAAAGGCCAAAGACCACAGGTTTATCTCTTTCTAATGGTTACCGGGATGTGGCTAGGCCGAGAGAGGTCTCGAGAGGCCCTGGTAGGCCTGCCCAACATAAACCATTGAGATTTTCAGGTGATGATGATTTGAAGCAGGACGTTTTTTCTTAAGATATTTATTTATTTCACACCACCATCTAATCAGCATTGGTTCCAACTCAGCTTTGACACCACTGCATATGTGGGTACCTTTTCACACTGTTGTGATACTCCCTGCTGTTTATTTGCCTATAATATGGTTTTGATTTATTATTGCATATTAATTCCTTTATTACCGCGCTTCATTTTTGATTGGACATAATAATAACAAACAAAATTTAAAAAAATAAATAGTGAGACAAACAGAAAGAAGTCCATACCTTTTTCACCTCCAGATGTGAAGCAATCTGACACCAGGTGAATGGCTCATGCTCCCTGGTCTGCCATATGGTGTAGTTAGAAGGAATCTAATTTTGTCCTTCAGGGGTCATTTGGTGGTTGCGAT
Source organism: Acanthosoma haemorrhoidale (assembly GCA_930367205.1). NCBI lineage: Eukaryota > Metazoa > Arthropoda > Insecta > Hemiptera > Acanthosomatidae > Acanthosoma > Acanthosoma haemorrhoidale. The sequence continues at coordinate 45,118,986 of OV884013.1, forward strand.
AACAGGTTTACCATAATGCATTTTTTCATAAAGGTTACCCAATTGCCTTAGTGGTAACCTAGCCTTTTCTCTTTGTGAGGTGTTGCAATGTAGATTTCGGAAAGTATCTTATAATTAATGAGCTTGTTTGTTTTAATTTATGTAGTATGTTACAGTCTTCTGTGTTAAAGTGGATAAAACTGTAGTCAAGTGTGATGCACTACCTCCCCTTATCAGTTGTGTTGATGGTTTACTTACTTAGTCGAAATTACATGAGTACATCTGTCCATTGAAGATCAAGAAAAGCTGGATTATAATGGAAGTTTGTTGTAGAAAAAACAAACAATTTTTTTAGAAATATTAATACAAAAGTGAGATATCCTTTGTTTCTAATTTAAATGTTGAGGCATCATTGTATTTTAGGCTGTCCATATGTAAAGTTTTTATTGTAATATTTGGAGTATATATTATAATTGTATAAGATTTATTGTGTTTAATAAATTTTTCTTCAATGATATTGTATTTTGTCCCCTATTTTTCCATAGAAGATCAAAGTTGTTTTTTCAGATTAATGGTAGAAAATTGTGTATCTAGTTTATTAGAAAATAGATTGATAATTAGGTTTTTTAATCAATTAAAATGTGTTTCTTTCTTGTTACTATTGTTTCTGTTTCAAAACTACATATTACTTATACTGGCAGTGATAAGTCAATCATGTCCACCAAATTCTCATCTCAGTGTTAACACAGACATGGTTTATTTGTCTACTTAATTTGTAGTTAAATAAATTTTAGCTCATTGAATGATACTATGATACTCCAGCTAAATAGGGTAAACAGGAAAAAAAAAATTGTTTCAGACCTCATCAATCTCTCAATCAGGATTAGAATTGTCAGAAGTCTTGAAAAATGGTCCAAAATATATCAGAACTACCAAGATACCTCCCTCCTTGAATAAAATAAATTTTATAACTGTACTACTCAATTTTAGTCTTAATAACTTGAAAGTTATTTTTATTATTAAGATTATACAGTTAATTTTTTCGTAATTACCTAATATTTATGAAGGATATTTTCATATGCATGGTAGTCATTTAATGTATCTCTGGTATTTTATAAATGTAGTTTTGATGTTTGGCAATTTTGCATATTAACTTTTTCATATCTTGTTTCTGACTGAGGGGGCAAAATATGACTTGAAAAAATCAAGTTAAGTCTGATGAATCTTCGTCTGAGTAATCTCTCTAGTAAAGTATATCATTCAACATTTACTTGATTGATAGTTGTAATCAATATGGCATCGGACCATGGAAGTTATTTCAGTTATAATTTGATACCCTAATAATCATTTTTAAGTATCAAGTAATTAATTTTTTCATGACACTTTGTAATTATATTATACTCGCTATAGCCCTAAGACAATAAAAATATCCAAAATATATAGAGTAGTCTCACTAATCCGGACTAGATGGGACCGGACCCAGTCCGGATTTAACAGAATTTGCTGTAAAATACACATGATAAATATTTTAGCGTTTTTTTTTTCTTCTTATAAATACACCTTTTCTTTCAGCTTAATTTTATTTTCAATACTACATAATGTATATGTAATATAATTTAAAAAGGAAATAAACGTTAAATTCTGAATAGGACTATAAAATAAAACAATGTACAGTACATAATGAAAAGAAGTACAATATTTTTATAATCACTAAAAACAGTCTACATGTCCTTTTGCTCTAAAGAAAACCGACGTCATTTTGCCATATGATCTCGTAGGCGTCTCAAGGCCAGTAGCTCAGCAGATGATATATCGTTTCTTTCCTCGAAGTACGTCATCAACTTCTCCAGCATTGTAGTCGCTTCACCATGAATGAGTTAGCCCAACTGGTTTCTCCATATAGTCGTCATCTTCCCTACAGACATTCTCTGTTACCGGGTTCACAATGCACACTTTCATACTTATATAACCACTGAATACTTTGTGACCAATGTCTTTGCCACTAATCATCCACTCAGATATGCTCTTTTCTTCCTCATCAGCACAACGCTCCATAAGTTAAAAAAAACTTGAACGAAGGCAGTGTCATTATTTGCAGTTGGTTGATTTTTGTATGGTGTTCCTGGTTTTCTAGTGGGATGCAAGGCCACAGTTTTTCCCAGCCTTTTTTTTAAGCTGTTGGCTTAATTTCTTCCCATAATTCTGCTATTTGGCTGAAGACAATGACAGTCTTTATTGTAACTTTTTTGATAAGTTCCATGAAGTTAGCTGGCGAGTTTACTTCTTCTTGTTTTAAAAAAAACAAGATTAACTTTTTCGTATAACACCATATTGTAGCTTTAATCACTTTTCAGTCAATTGATAGAATCAATGCTGACTTTTGGAGGCAAATGTCCCTCTCACAATCTTCTTCGGTATGGTGGCACGATGCGTTGTCTATGAACAACACAGATTTTTCTGAGTTTTTTCTCTTTCAAGAATTTCTTTTCGAAGGCACAAATTTTTTCAAAAAACCTATCTTTAAATTTTTTTGAAAGAATCCACGCTTTTTTGTTGAGATTTGTACTGGGCTGGGAGGGAGCACGTTTGGATTTACATTTTTCAGGGCCCTGATTTGGCCGATTTCCCGATCACCAAAAGTGGGAGTTTTAAATCTCCAGATGCATTACTGCAAGGAAGCCAAGTTACACCTTCTTTCTTTACTTTATGGCCTTTGGCTGCTGTATTCAGTTTTGAAAGTGATGTTTAATTTGGGAGCATTTTGTAACAACCCCATTTTATCAGCATTTAACACCTGTAAGTTTTCATCTAAAACAAACTTTTGAAATTCAACTTTAAAAGCTTCACTGGCAACATTGTCACCTACTAACAGTACACCACTTACACCCAGTTCATGCATGCCATATCGTTCCTTCCATCGAGACAACCATCTGACACTGGCAGTAAAAGCCGGGTTTCCTTTTAATTTTTCATTGAATGTCAGCTCTATTGCTCACCCTGATAGAGGTTCATTCACCCTGTTCATGTTGTTGACTAAACCAAATGTACAAAGCCTTGTCAAAGTTCTGTTTTTTGATATTTTTAATGTGCTTCTGTTGCTTAAACTGTCTTAACTAACCATTTTGGCACAAAAATCTTTTATTTCTTTCGATTTTTTTTGTCCAGTTTGTTTTACAACTCCTAAATCATTTGCGATTTAGTTAGTGATTCCTCTGCATCAATATGAAACAAAGCTTGAAGAGGAGTTTCTGCTCCATTGTCAATTACTTTCTCCTGTTTAGTTGCCATTTCCACACACAAACACTAGCTCTAAATGGTACGTAAAAACAACAAAACATAGCTTAACAGACTCACAAATAATTCAATAGGAGTACCAACTGACAACTGAAGGGAAGTAAGCAATAGAAAATAAAATAAACTTTCTAAAAACAGCTGTGGAGGAAGTGAGACATTTTCGGGGAAATTATCTCTTTGAATTATTTTCATACTTATCCAAAAAATTTTTGGTTTACTTGTGTTTAGTTTTTTTTTAATCCCGTCTGGTTTGACCAGCTGACCGGAAAATTGGGACTCTACCGTATATTGAAGCGAATATATATGAATCTGAAAATAATATATAAGAACAATTGCTTTTCTTTTCTTGTCAGAGCAATCATGCCTACATAGAATGTTGAAAGGCTGTCCATAAATAAATTTGATGAAAATCTAACTATCTAATCTTTCTTTTATCAACCAGAATGATATCCCAACATATACATCTAAATCTAAATTCATGACTAACTATGAGCTAACAGTCAAAATAATTTAATTTATGTATCAAAATATGTACGGCTGATAGCTTCTTCTGTAACGTATTGTAAGAGAACATCACATTAACATCCGACGTGCTGTGGCCTTGTTATTTTGATTTTCACATAAAATTGGAATAAATTAGTTAAAATTCAATATTAACAAGTTCACAAACTTGCTCCTTAAAATTTTAATGCCTCAGTGATAGGTATAAATTTTTTTTGTTGAGATTTTGTTTTCTTAATTAGTGAGTGCTTAATTACTTTATAAAATCTTTCCTTTACCAATGCCTGTAACTTTTCTTCTTTTGTTAGGTCACATAGTTTACAAGAGTTTTTTTAGGGGGATTCTGGAAGGTAATTTGAAATGAAAAATTTTAAATATTGAAACAAAAATGTATTCCATATGATCATCTCATTGAATTTTAATAAAAACTATATAATATAAATATTAAAAGTCGGATTAGAAAATTACAATAAGTATCACTGCACAATATTATTATATAAATATTTTCTTATCAATATATGGAAGAATTGCATCACTTATTATGTTAAAAATTAAAAGACATCAATCACATCAATAAGAAACCAATTATATTTGTGGTATTGATGCGAATTATGTTGTTCCTTATCTTAAAAATATATATAAAAATATTTATTTAGTATATATTATAACAGTTACGTAACGATATAAATACTGTTAAGAAAAAGTAGAAAAATGTTGGTGATATTGATGAAACCAGCCATAGCCTTATTCAATTTGAACTATAACAGCCGATGAAATCACATGTATTCTTCACTACTTCAAATTGTTATATTTTGTTTACTTTGGATATATCCAGGGTCTTTTCAACTGTAGTTTTAAAATTATTTTGCACCAAACCACATAAAGGCCATGGACAAATAACAATTTGTTGGATAAATAACACTTAGTAACAACTACTTGGGTGTTGATTAGAATCACAGATATAAAAAAAAGTCCACATCCACAATGAACGGATCTTCAGTGTAGACCTTCAATAATAATAGTAATAATGAATGAGCCCCTATTTATGCACTACTGGATATTGAACCCCCTATTGTTCCTTATTTCAATAAAAATAAAACAAAAATAATCAATTAAATGGTAAATTATTAACATAAATTTTCTTTTTTTGTGCTATATTAATGAGAATTAAATTAAATAGTAATAATTATTTCTCCAAGAAAAAATTAAATATTCTTCTATTAAATTAGCAACGACTGAGAAAAGACATTTCATTGCATTGACTTCTTTAAAGCAGTCTGAACTTGAAAGTCACGACAAAGGGTTCAACATCACCTACTTGCTGATGAGGTGCAAAACTGGTTGCTTCCAATGGTGCTGAGAACTTGTCAGGAAATATGAGCGCGAGGCGAATAACTTGTCATAGTAGTATTCTGAAATGTTTTGTTTCACATAGGTTTCTTTGAGACTAACCTTCGATGAAGTTTGTGGTAGGATTAGTTCTTGAAGCCAGGCTAAATCATAGCAAGTTTCAGCTGAGCCTGCAAAAAACATATCAGTAATCCTTTAAGAAATGTTTAAGAATGTTATGCTGAATTAATAGTATCAGGTTGGCCAAAAAGTCCAATCGGTTTTTGTCGTCACAAAACTTCAGAGCAGTCTAATATATAGCTAACTTCAGTCCGTCCCTTGCGAGTGCTCTCTCGTCAGATATTAGACACTATAACAATGTGGAGGGCAAACACTTATGGGGGAAGCTTGGTGAATTACCACAAACAACCACCAAAGCAGGACTTCACCCAAAGAAGGTTATGCTCTTGATTTGGTGGGATTGGAGGGGTGTTGTCTTTTACGAACTTCTTCCCACGAACAGGACTATCAATTCGGATGTGTACTGTGACCAGCTCAACAAATTAAATGCAGCGATCCACCAGAAGCTTCCAGAACTAGCCAACCGTAAGGGGATTGTCTTCCATCACAACAATGCCAGACCACACACTTCTTTGCAGACGTGACAGAAGTTACTGGAGCTTGGCTGGGAAGTTTTGCCGCACCCTCCATATTCGCCTGACCTTGCACCTTCATATTTCCACCTGTTTCGGTCTCTTCAACATTCATTGAATGGACAGACCTTCAACTCTGAAGAAGATGTAAAAATCCACTTGGAAAATATTTTTGCCAGTAAAGACAGGAAATTCTTTGAGCATGGAATTATGAATCTGCCCATGAGATAGCAGAAGATACTGGAACAAAACGGCAAATATATCATTGATTGAATAAATCGCTTTGTGTTTGTTTAAAAGTTGTCTTATTTTCGCTTAAAAAACATAACAGACTTTTTGGCCAACCTATTATATAGGACGGTTTCAACTTAGTGTGGGTAAAGTGCTGATAGTTTCATATGTCTGCTGTCTCATTTCCTGTCTTTCCCAAGTGCTGTCTAATCTGATGAATGTCTATTTATGTCTCTGTCCGTTACATTTTAATATAAATTTTCAAATGTCTTATCAGTAAAAGAACTCAATTCCTACTCACTTAAAAAAAAAATTTTACACCTTGACACACATACAAATTTGTACTGATGTTAAAGGTAATGTATCTGAAATTCTAATAATAAAAGTAGTACTTATTTAAACAAAATTCCTGTATGAAGCCCAGTGAAAGTTTGTGCTGTTTCACTTGGCTAGACAAAAATGTATCTAACAATAGATAATGGCAGTTGATTACCATTTGAAAATGTATCCAGTTCATTTGGTGTTGTTAATGGTAAACTGCTTCCTTGCCAAGCATGGGTGGTGGCATTGACTGTTGGACTAGTTGACATCTGTAAGGGAATGTTGACCAGCTGAGTCGCTACCATAGTAGAACCAATGACAGCCAGCATTCCAGCAGCGTAGCTGGCCAGGCAAACAGCGGAAACCTTAGAAAAAATATTGCCAGTGATGAAGATCATTCGAAAAATAAAATATATGTGCTTTCCCACTATGCTATACTACCTGTACATTATGTTTATTGTGAAATAATTGTCAACTCTATCTTCTTCCTACAATTAGTATATTTGTAAACACAAGTTCTTTTGGCGGCAGCTTATTATCAATAGTTGCAAAAGATAAAACAAAAAATGACTGTACGAAGAACACCTTGCCAGAGGTCAAGAATTACTGGTTTGGATCCTGGCCTAGACACTATGTTATTTCTTTGGGTAAAAATTTATAGATAAAAGTAGATATAATAAAAATCTTAAATTGATTTCAAATTATATAAATAATAAAAAAAATTTCATATCCAAGTTATGTTATGATCCTTTATAATATGGACTGTAATATTTAATTGGGGCCTAGGCTATAAAGTGTAAAAGTAACTAATTAAACACTAACCACCACTCACTTAGAATCTGTAGAACCCACACTCCGAAGGGCAGCCACCAATGTCATAACATAGTCAACCTTTTATAATATTTTAGAAATGAATAAAAAGAAAATATGTTAGATCGGGATCGATAATTTTGTTCACCTTCATTCACAAAAAAAGTATCTTGGCATATAGATAAGAAATTATTTGTTAAATATCTGTAATTAATAGTTAAATACTCTTGTTAAGTCAATATATTGGCATGATAAAGTATTAATTTGAATAAAGGAGCTTGAGAAATAAATAAAAAACACAGTAGGTGAAGAACCATGAATAACAAGTTTTATTAAATAAAAAACAAAACAAAAACATAGATTTAAAAAAATAATCCAACAGATGGGAATCTGCAGCATGATAGACTTAATCATCCTCTACCAACAGAGAATATCAAAATGAAAATATTTGTATTATATTAAACAAAATATTACTGGTTGATGATATATATAAAAACACTTATAACCAGTTAGTTAAGTATATTAGTCCAGACAAATTTTAGATATACCTAGCAAAAGGTGTGGTAAAAGGTTTTATAGTTAACTAGTTGATATGGATTGTAAGATGGGGAAAAAGTTTTTCCCACAAAATTCATTTAAAAAAAAGCACACATGCACAAAAACCATAAAATGTTTAGTTTTTTTTGTAATATATAACTACAGCTCCTCATGGTCCTAGCGATTAGCCATTTATTTCCTATTTCAAAGAGAACAGAATTTGCTACAAATTTTGTCTATATCATACCGGGATAGTACAGTTTGTCAAGAAATTTCTCCTGTTTCTTCACAAAATGCGAAACAGGAAAAAATGTAAGATTTGTTCTTCGATCAGTGAACCAGCTTATTCCATCTTATTGATTAAGGCGTCTATTTCCTCAACTCTGTCCGCAGGATCAGTTTCCTCATCTACCTTCTCATCATATGAAGGTGCTCACATAAAGCTTTACATTATAAAACACCAATTGACAAAACGCCTCACTTTATATTCTTATCACTTTTAAAACTGACTGAAGGCAATTCCAGTAATGAAACATCAGAATACGATGCAGCAAAGCCTAGTCCAGACAAAACTTAAACGAGATGTTTTGAGCCAAGTTACAAGTACAAGTATGCACTAATCCCTGTCATCAGGGATGAAATAAAAGACTGTGGCCTAAGTGACTTTATATCATCTAATATAATTTCACCAGCTACTTTAATAATTCAGAGCCTTTCTTGCTAAGGATCTTATATTTTGTTGGAATAAAAGCTATCACTGAGTATTAGGTCACCGACATTTTTGAAACAAACTGCTCCCTTTGTAACTGTTTCAGTGACGATTACAACCTCTCCATGATTCTGGAAAAGACAAACCTTCACGATTTGTATGTCAGGACAAAATGATGTAGATATTTGCTCTAATAATTCTTGCAAATGAAACTGACATTCTTCGGTATTTGTTTCCAGGTAGAATAGAATAGAAAAAAAAAAATTATTCCAGGACAAAGTCCCCTTTGAATAACATTAATGTTTAGATGAAAAATTCACATCATACTAACATATTGGCGGATTCTACAGGTCATTGAGGCATCATTGTATTTGGAGCGTCAGGATCACAAAACACAACACTTGGATGGAGAAAGGCAAGCATTGACTGAAAATTTGTAAAGAACTCAAAAACAGTATCTGTAATAATTTTTTTATTTTACTTTTTTTTAAGGCTATGTTGTGGCCACCTCTTAATTAAAAGTTACCGAGATGAGAGTAGTACATCCGGATTGGCGCTACAACTGGGGGAGCCGGAAACCTGCCTGCTACAGCCATATCGGTACCTCGGGCCTATGCTCCGGCTACCATTTCTTTTTGTTTCAGGTCACCGAGATGAGTGTAACTTGGGGGAGCTATGTTGTGGCCACCTCTTAATTACGAATAATTAAAAGTTACCCTCATCTCGTCCCAGAAAATATCTGTTTCCATATTTGTACAAATAAAGATTATGACGTCTGTCGGAGTGGGAGAGAATAGCTGCTGGTGGGGATGACCCCTCACTACGGCTAGCCTGGCTATATAAGAAACGCCCTAGAGGGTGAAAATCAGAAAGTAACAAACCGGCACCTTGAACACTTCTCTCTCTCTCTCTGCACTGGCTCTTGCTGCTCTACTCAAAACCATGGTCTTCTCATTCAACTACATAAGATAAATACCCTATACTCTATTATATATTATTAAAATATTTACGTTCTTATAAAATATAACGTAATTTTATTTTTAACTTTAAATTTATTTTATTAGCGATTAACTGCTGTTTAAGGTTCTTTTAGACAAAATAATTATGGCAAAAGATTATATTTAATTACAAATAAACAAAAATAAACTTATATTAATTATACTTGTCTATATTTTTTCTTTTTTTTCTTCAATGGTCTTTTTTAATCAAATTAACTCTTCTTCCTGGTGCAACTTCTCTTCCGTTCCGCTTCCAGGCCAACAGCAAATAACTTACAGAACATTTTATTTCATCACTTGACTCAGACACATATATCACAGGCTGATCCCAAACTAGAGAGAGAATAATTCTGTGTTCTCCTCATAAAACAACAACTATACTATATCACGGGCCAAAACTAGAGAGTAATTCTCTGTGTGTTTTTATCCTGACCACACAACTATACTATAAAAGTTTTTCCATGATCACTAGACCCAGACACCTATACAATAGGCCGGTCCCATAACTAGAGAGAGAATAATTCTGTGTGTGTTTTCATCATCACAACAACCAGTATCCTATCTTTTGTTTTTTTCATCCACTCTCAATTGTTTTTATTTGCCTTCTTGATTCAAGGTTGGATTAAATATTTTTATACAAACTCAACAATATCTAATATCACAACATTCGGGTCCGCTCCGATTTAAAAATTTTTTGAGCTTGTCGATAAAAAATTTTTCATTCCACTTTACTTTTGATTTCACTATTCACTTTTTTTAGCACTTTAACACTTTGCATTTTCTTATAACTAAATGACAATATCAAATTATGTGTCACCAAAATTTTACATTTTGCATTTCAACCATTTACATTACAACTGTAATTGTACCTTACAGACATCTTAACTTTTAACTATAGTACCATAAATTTATAATTTTCAAATTTTTACATTGCTGGGTTGACAATATTTTCATAATAAAGTATTAATTAATTTAAAATTTCAAATTTAATGTGCCCTACTGGGATCTTATTGGATACAACAATGAGGGTGATGATTAGTAACTAGGCACCCCCCTCGTGACGACCCGACAGGCTATAAGAAATATTACAATATAGTAAAAAATATTACAAGGATAATATTACAAAAATAAAAGTCAGGAAATATAATATAATGAATCGTTCCCAGACTAACAAATGTCTCTTTGGATGGTGAGGAGGCATTGGAAAAGGAGAACTTTGAAGATTTGTAAGGATGAAGCATGGCGGATATTAGGAGATAGAGAATTCCAGAGGTTAGTAGAGCGAGCAAGAAAGGACGGATCATATGCTGCAGTTTTGTGGGCAGAAGGTTAGAAAGATGGGATTGTGTGTTCCAAGAGTGGACTGAGGATTTGACATGTAAAATGTTGTTTATATAAAGAAGGGGAGTGATAAATATTGACGATTGGAAACAGAAATGAACTGAGGAAATATTGAGCAAGGAAGGAAGGGAAGAGCCACCCTAACTTGGCGTAGAGGTGAGAGACATGGGAGCGGTGCGGAGTGCCAAAGACAAATCTAACAAAGAAATTTCATGATTCGCTTCAACTTGCCCTCAATTCTCATCAAGCGACCCCTATACACAATACAGCCATAGTCAAACAACGGGAAAATCAGGGAGGATACAAGGAGTTGATGTGTAGCCTGGGGGAGCAGATGACGAGAGTGATGGAATAGTTTCAGGATACCTATTGACAGATGAAAAATATGTTGGTTCCAAGAGAGGGTGGGTTTGGTTAATGGTTAACCCTACATTTTTGATGGTGGAGCAGAAAGTAATGGGATGCTTATTAAGGGTTAAAGCAGGAATATCCGCAAAGGATCTGAGGAGGAAATAGGAGCCTGTGACTATTCCCTGGGTTTTCGCAGCATTTAACCTCATTCAGTTAATTCAAGTATGCCCAGGCACTGATCCGATCTAGGTCTCCCTGAATCTAGGCAACATAGCTAAAAAATTGGAGGGGGGAAGGATAAATATATTTTGGAATCATTAGTGGAAAGGTGATGGGATCAATGATGAATAGAATTGGGGAGATCATTTATTTATTAAAATGAAGGGGAGAAATGCTCGATCTTTGGACTACACCCAAGGAAAGCAGATAGAGGTTGATTAAGGATAACTACTACTTGTGAATGGTTGGAAAGAAATGATCAAAACCATCAGCATCAAATTATAATTTAATTTTTTTTTTATATTAGTAAATTGACCAAATATTACAATATTTCTTGTTACAGAATTCATGCACTGTCGTTGCTTCATTAAGCTTCCTCAAATATTGTGTATGAGCCAATTTCTAATATTCAACACTACATTCTGTAAGTGCGATCAATTCTTTTCTTCACAACACGTTTATCACTTTCTACAGTTTTATTCAGAAATAAAACACGAATTCACCCTAGAAACTCATTTCCAACAACCGGGAGAAGGCAAACTGGAAGGTAAAAGAATAGAAAAGACAGTCGTGGGCAGTCGAAATGGGAGGGGATTGAATTGTTTAATTACAACATTAAGATACTCATATGTGAAAAAAGAAAAGGTGGTTTGCATTCATCCCAGTTAAACCTTCTACTCCATTTACCCCTTCAAGTAAATTGCAGGTGATATTCTATATAAGCATCTACAGTCCCTTATAAAATTTTCTTTATTGTTAACATATTCTAACTTTTGACACGTCCATTGTACTTTAAATAAATTTCTCTTTCTAGAGATATAATACATCGCCTACTAACAGTAATTAATAAAGAAACCACAATTAACATTAAATGATTCTGGTAATTCTTCATAACATATTTCCCCATCTCACAGGACACCTTATTATGGATATTAACCCCTTGACATACAACGTCAGTGAGGGGGACGTCATTGTAGACTTTGATGTCTCGGAGAGGTTAAGAACTATCTCCTGTGGAAATTATATTATATTATTCAATTATTTCACTCGTGTATCGATTCTGTTTTGTTTAGAATGTTCAAGATGCTCCCTCCCCCTCCCAGCTTCTCAGCAGTACCGATAACAAATTCGTATCAGCAAGCCAATACATTAGAAATAATAACATTGAAAGGAGTATTCAGTATAGTAGTGATCTAGCAAGGCAAATGCCATATTATATTATCATGTTTTTCATCTTTTTTGTTTAAATAATTTTTTTTTATCTGAGGTTTTACAGGTCTGTTAATATAAAAAAGAATTCTGGCAAAAGGAAAATTGTTTAATTATAAATCAATTCATGAATTTAATATACATATAAGCACATCTGTGATAAAATTACAATGTTAAAACTAAACTTAAAATTTACCTTAATATAATCGCGACTGGCCAGATTTACTAAATTTACGTCCTACAGCAAATTCTTCTGGTTTCTTGGTAGCAGAGCGTGGTTGCCATATGCTTGCCTCATGTCTCCTGCGACGATCGTAACGAACAAGGCTCACCTTGTCTCATGGGTGGGTCAAATAAAAGAGAGGCTGCTTACTGCGGCCTCGTCGTTCTTGTACCTTTCCGCTGCCTTCTTGATTTTTTTAACTTTCTTATTTTCCAATACCAGTTGTCTCAGATATTATTAACTTTTCTTATTTTAAAGTTAACAAATCCAATATTAAAATATTTATATTTAATTCTTGATATTATTTATATGATAACTATTAATATTAGATATAATGGCAACAAATAATGTTCATCTCTTCATAGCCAGGATCCACGGGTCGTTTATCGCTCTTTTATGCCCGCTAATTTCGAATTGATATCAAAGGCAACATCACAAACTCACAACAATATAATATGCACTAAACATTGAAGAGCCGAAATGGTTGACCGAAAATAAGAAGAAAGAAAAGGGAGGTGAGAAAGAAAATGTTTTAAAAGCCACCTGTGTACTAAAGTCCTATCTTGGAATGAGATGTGTCAATAGCCTAGACCAATTTCTTGTGTTTCTCACTTGTGTGAAAATGTGCCAAAGGATATAAAAAAATGTCCTATATGCTTAATAAAGTTATCTATAATGCTTATGTCCTCTATTCTAAGTTACCTAATTCAACAAACCAATTGATTGTAAATTTTTGATTTAATAGTGCAAAAGAGAAGGTATATAATTAGCTTCTTCCAAATTATCCGACAAGTGGCAGACCATCGCAAAATGAGTGCCCAACTACAGACAAAACCTTGGCCACATTTTCCTCAACATACACCTTTAATAAAAAGGAACATCTGGCAAAGAAACGCTATATGTGGATAAAAAATAATTTAAGAATCGACACAACTTAGCGGTGTCAAAAATTGTCTAGTAACTCTACATATTCCAAAATGTTTCATACTTTATAGAACTAATTTATTATTTTATAATGTTACTTAATAATTATCTACTAACATTATACAGCAACCTGATTACATTTTATATAGCATTGCTAATTTCAAAATAAAATGTTCTGTTCTAAACTTGCACATAACTGTTCAGTGAGACAAATTAAATAGAATTTTTCGAACGTATCAAATTCTGTTTTATATATATGACAATACATTGTATGTCAAATACCTCCATTAAACTTTTTACAATTTATATAATTTTGAATCTCTTGTAGTGATAGCTTAATTGAAAGAGCACCTTACCGGAGATCAAGAAGTCTTAAGTACCTGTCACCATATTTTTTTTTTAACACTTTGCAATACTTTATAATGGCAGAGTTCACTGCCTAAAACACTTATGTATTCAAATATACTAATTGTTGAAAGACAATTTATTTCATAAATTGTGACCCACAACCACCAAAAATAACCATGCATATATGAAATAGGTAAGTAGGAAAGTATAAAAATAATGCACTGACCGTCAAGACAGCCTGGGCTAAAAGAAACGTGTTAAGCTGATCCAAAAGTGTGTCTAGCTCAGTGTAAGAGAACCATCCTCTCTTCTTACCTTCTTTTAAAGCAACTTTTGTCTCTATTGAGCGAAGCTTTTTCCAAAAGTTATCATCTTTTACAAACACCTTCCAATCCTAACATAAAAAACAAATGTAATATTCGACGAGCTATACAAACAAAAAACTTCATAAAATTAACTCTTTGAGTTTAAATTATTCAGGGAGTATTAGTCCAAATATTTGGCACTTAGGGCTCTGATGTGTACATTTCTAAGTATTACATTATCCAGACATCAGGCATTACACCACCATTCAGGCCTCTTACTGAACTAAAATCTGATAATAATGTCTGTAATGAAACATGTTTTGATAAAAAGCAGAAAATTTTGAACTGAAATCTGAATCTGATCAGAAAAAAATCATGATCTAGAAAGCAAAAAATTTAAAAAAAGGGCTGTTTTTGGGGTTGCTTTAAATTTTATTGGGTGGGAAATTTCTACAAATCACATTTACCATTTCTTTTTATCAATATACATGAAATGAAGTAAGCATTTTTTTTGGCGAAGGTGAAACTTGTCACTGGATTAATATAATAGGGTTACCGGAAAGTAATGTCATTTTTTCACATTAAATTCAAACAGATAAATTTTTAACAAGTTTTTGTTTTTAATCAATGATGTAATAACCCTTGTTAACAAAACCTTTTGCCATCTAGTGTGCAAATTTTCAATCCTGGATTGACCAGTTGCAATTGGTTTTTGAGCAAAATATCTGGAGATGGCATTTGGGACATGTTGGACAATCAGGATGTTGAGATCTTTAATTTCATGCCCTACTTCATATGATCAGAAAATGTTTATCTTTGAATTACCTAATTGATTGATTATTTACTCGTCATTATTTTTAAAAGATAGCTTTTAATTTTGGCATATATGGGGCATCGAGTATTTTCACGCAAAATATCATCCCTCTGTATGAAACTGGGGCAGCAAAAACATTGCTAATATCTTTTTGGTGACAGTTTTAATGACTTAATTGAAGTACAATTAAGCCCAAAAACATATTTTATATTGTTAATCATGACATCAATATCTTTAATTTGATAAATTACTCAATATGATAGAAAACTATTTATTTGTTACCAATTAATTTATTAATGAGTCATCGATATTTTTCATGCCTTTCAAAAAAAAGAAAATAGGTTTGTATGTAGAAGAGTTCATGTATATGAGGCTCTGGTGTCTCTACCCACTATAGTTGTAGGTGGATATAGTATTATAAGTTATAGGCTGTACTCCATTTCGGTTGATAGCTCTTAGTGTACTAAAGCCTGTTATATGAATAATTTTTAATACAATTAGTGCTACATAATCACAGAATTTTGAATTCTTATAACTTTCTGTATTCACCGATTCAGAGATTGGCTAAGTTTTTTTGGAACCTAACCTTTAAAACAAAACAGTGCTGTAACGCCAGAAAAATTAAATTGGTGGCAAAACACCTAATAAAGAAATGAGAACATTGCCACCATAGTCACTGAAGAACTTGCAGGATTAATTCTAGGCTACCTCACAAACTTCATTTTAATTTTCTAGACCAGATATGGCTACTTTTTTTGTTCAAGCATCTACTCGATTCCTCACATGCGACTCAGTAAACCATGAATAGACCCATCCTAGAATGAAAAAACGCCCCAGGGAGCAAGAAATCGAAGTCCTTTCCCCATAGCTACCGGTGAATACTGCACTTCGGTTCTAAATAAATAACTTTAAAATTTGAACCACCAGCCTACACACAGGTAATTTTTTTTTTTTTCTTTATTCCCATTTTGGATCTTAGACATTATGAGTTTCTTCTGGGCACTCTTTGATTCATATGTAAGTATACATTAATATTTTCTTAACATTACATAATAAAAATAAAATAATTTACAATTGCATGAAGGAATTCTTTCTCAAGCATGTTAACTTCTGATAGAGATAAATTTGCTGACGTTGCCCATTCACTGTTCAATACATCATCTTCTTCACCATTATCATTCAAAAATTTTGATGCAACCATCTGTAAGTTATTAAAACAAAATTTAACTAAATCTTTATTTAAATTAGAACATTGAAGTATTTAATTATAGAAATATTGTTGAGGAGGTCCCGATCCTGATCTTTCCAGCAATTGTTTCATTGCCTATTAATTATTAATAATTGATGAGAGAGGGTCGGTCAAGGGAATTGACATATTTCTCAAATGGAAATAAAGATCAGACATAAATCAGTTACAGATAATAGGAGAAAATGAATGCGAATACTCACAAGTGAGATCATAAAAAGTTCCGATGGTGCGACTTTATCAACGTAAACTGGATTTGTACTTTTGAGTTGTTCCAAATAAATAACTGCCAATACTAATGAACAAGGTGAAATGCAAGCATTTCTGCTTATTTCAGATGCTTCTTCGATCCTTAATCGCTCAAGACTACGTCCAAGTTGGGCTTCAGAATACAATTCCACAGCAAGTTCTTAAAAAATAGAACATTTTTAGTATCTTTCAGGTTGATAAAACATAGCAAAAAGAAATAGTCAAGTCTAGTATACCTGTTAGTGGTAAACTAAATCTGGCAGTGAGTGGTAACTTTGAGTAATACAGAGTTTTTGTTATCCTTTGAAGAAATTCATCATGATTCCCCATTGTCTGGAAAGAGCCACAATACACTATAAATCATATATTTACTTTTTAATCAAGGATAGACAGAAATACGTCTCAACTGATGTTACCCTAAACTTCATATGGTGACTGTCACGCCGCTTTTTCCTATGGTGAGAATGGGCCGACATTATTACATAAATTACTGCGTATTAACGGAACTATTCAAGCTTCTTCACCATAAACAGCGCCTCAGAACATTAGTAGTTCTTACTAAAAAGTACAAATGAGTGCATGGAAAGGTCGAACTGTGAATTTGGTGAAGGTAACAGCACACAAAGGTAAGGTTAGAAAAATTTTTGAGGTCAGATTGCGAAATCTGCACAAACCAATAATGTTTATTAATAACAGCATTCACTGGTTATCAGGTCTTTTGATCTATTTTTTGTTTGCTTCGCTACTACTCAACAGACCGTCGCTAATTTGTAATCTAGTTTAAAATAAGGTATCCGATTTTCGTTTAAATTCTTGCATTTTCGCAAATTTACCATTAGAAAATTCAATTTTTCAGCACAGGTATAAAAGTGTTCACCCAAATAAAATAAATTCGGTACTGAATCTTTTAAACAAAATTTTGCTTTCAATTATGTATAAATACATTTAAATAGAAAAACTGTGCCTTTTATGCAAACCGTCTAATCTTCAATAGTCGGTCCTCTTTTCCGGAGAAGAATAACGAGTATTGGAACAATTATAAGTTTTCATTTGGACTATTATAGCCAATGCTCCCTTCTATGTAAACAACCGTACACTTTACGCTGATATCAACATCCCATTTACTCAAGACCTATCCACCTTCCGTTACCAGAACTTCCAGCCCCGCCTCCATGGCCATTCTAATCCGTTAATGCTATACCCTCAACTCATCCCCGGCAACTCAGTGCGACACCTAACGCCCAGCTAGCTCGCTTAATACAAGCAAAGTTTAAAATTTGAATTACAATGTTTTAAGTTAAAATTAATAAAAACTATAAAATACAAATTTAACATATTATTTTACTCACTTGCATAAATTCCTCCTGTACATTGTAAGCTAGCTGGGGTGCCTCACTTTCATGATTCCACGCCCCCTGGGGACCCGGTGTAGGCCGGAGGTGGCCTCGCGATCCCCTGCAAACCAATCATAACTTTGTTCTTTGTTAGCTCTGTTTAATAAAGTGTCGCAACACATCATGAGGAGGTATAGAACAGATGGAAGGTTGTCACCATGGTTGGGAGAAACTGAATTCCAAATGCGGTGTGCACTAGAAATAACCTTTCAACCTTAAATTCGGGTTTCTTAACCGGATTCAGTATTTTTTTATGCAAGTTGCTACTCATTTATCCGTATGTGACTGAGTGAGCCCCAACCAAACATCTACATAGTGAATTGATCATAAAAGTTTCTTGTTTAAATTGAGATGACAGCACGTATTTCTTATCTCTCTGATGCGGGCTACAATCGATTAACAGATAGTTACAAGCTGTTACTCACTGCTTTATTAAGCTTCACAAATACATATCAGAAAGACACCTAGGCAACTCTAGCGTCTTCTGGGATGTCTTCGGACGTCTAGCCGTTATTTCAAGGATGAAGCGGGGTGTGCTGATACCCAGTAAACCCGGGAAGAACTAAGTGATGCAACCTGGGTCAATCTATGCGATGTATCTTAAGTTTATTGGCCCCAAACCGAACACGTGATCCATGGCGGCCAGGAATTGTTTGAACCAAAAAAGGCTCATTTGATACAATAATAAAAATATGTGCTGCTACACTCTCACACATTATTTTCCTTACGTAAATAATTGTACCACCTTACCATTGGTCTCACTGCCAAAGTTATCAGCAGTTTTCCCAGCCTTTGAGATGCCTGATCTGTTGGTACATAGTTTCCTCAACATCTACTTCCACGGTATCGAAAATCCGTTCCTATTCCTTGTTTGTTTGACTACGTTTCAAGATTCCCATAGGACCAAATTCTTAACAACGAAATTATGATTTACCCTGATATAAGTTCTCTGTTATTTCAAGCGTATTATCAAAAAACAATATCCAGCGTCATATTCAACATACATTTATTCCCGAGAAGACATATCGGCAAACTGCTTGGAAGGATAGGATGAGTTCTTCGACAGACTAGAAGCTAATGAGAACGGTAAACATTGATGGCTCCCCCAAGTCTGCAAGGGGCCTATAATTGATTCCACTGTTGACACTACTTTCTGCACCGCGACGGTCGCTGAGCGAACAACTGCCAGGCATCACCTGAGTGCGTTTTTACCGGGTGTGGGGTAACAATTAACAGGCCAAGCGTTTCGGTAATGCGTCCGCTACTGCCTTTCTTGCGCATCCGAGGTACTAACCTGAAGTAAGTGTGTGGTCCGAAGCGGACTATTACGCAGCCGTCGTATTAAGCATTGTGAAATATGACCCCCCAGTCATAAAACAGCCATTATAATAGATAATGCTCGTGCGCAGTGGCAAGTCCGGGTTAAATGGCTAACGGATTTCATCTGTTGGCGTGTCGGCGAACAGTAACTTTGGTTCTAATGCAGCCCCATAAAATATTTCAAATGGTATCACAATATTTTTTTGTTAATAAATAATATAGAAGGATGTCCCTACTATAATCCATATTGGATATACTGTCCCTGGTATGATCCAAAACGTCCGCCAAACCGAACTACTCCTACCAAATTTGAATGTTGTTTTCTGTGCAGACGTCTACGGTGGAGCACCCTATACTGATGAACGAATATATAAGAAGACAAACCCCCCAAAAAACTCAGATGATATCCCAGTGAGGGGAAATTCTGTCTTGATCTCTTGTGCTTCATAAGTGCTACAACGAGAAAATTTGATTCTTTACCTGTAGAGATATCTTTGCCTATGTAGCCCCTGTAGATATCACCATGTGAGGAGAGTCTCAAGTCAGTGGATATATTAATTTAGGAGGTCCCCTGGAAGGTGTCTGTACAGGCTATATGTGCTATTTCTCTTGATATTTTTTTTCTGCTTTGCACCTTTGGGGGTTTTCCCACTCATTAAAAATATTTTTCCTTTCAATATGACACTCCCAATCCCATTTTAACGTTCAGCTGGTAAGCGGTTGTAATTTCATGAACATCTTTATTAGTTACAGGGATTTCCAGCTCAATTTGAAAACTACATTTACCACCTAGTGGCTTTCATCCATGACTTCCTAGTTATGCTGGACCATCTCTAATACATCTTCTGAGCCAGAAAACTTAGAATTACTCGCCTTGGAGGAGTCCATGTTTAAGATGTTATTTTTGTTGTCACGATTATGAGTATTACTTGGGTAGAGCCTATCATAGGGTATTGATCATTATTACAGGGAACTTAGTCCCCGAATAAAAGTTTTTTCTATATTAATTACGATAGGGTGAAATTCCAGCAAATATTACATAGAATCATTCCTTATGAATATGATTCGAAAATATTTGATTTAAACCAAAAGTGCATTGCAGTGACAAAAATATAATATAGCCCATAGGGACCAAAAAAGAATTCAGGTCATAGCCTGATCAAGCTGAATTACAAACTTGACCAGTATTTGACTATAACAGTTCTATGCAATATTTGAAGAATTTCTGTTGAGTTAAAAGGGACTAAGGCTTATTAAAATGAGACAGAAACGATCTCACTATATATTAAATTATAATTAACTTCTAATGTTAAGGTGTATAACATCGACGCATCATGCTCAATAATCAATTTTCTTCTTATCTACTTCTTAAGGCAATTGACAAAAATAAACAAATAATCCTACTTTACTTAAGGTTTCCGACCATCAATATTAATGGTTCCATCAATCCCTGTGAGAGTGTGAGGTGGATTTATTGCACTAGGCTTGTTACCTCTCAACCTTGAATTCATTCTCCATGTTTTACTACTTCTTTATTTAAAAAGCTACTCATTTATCCTTTCAATTGCATCTCCGTAAATTGAAGCGGCTGGGTTTTATTAGGAAATTCTCCTTAATGGAAGGGAGAGTATATTAAGGTATAAAAATAAAAACTGTTTAAATTTAAATAAAAATCAACAAATATATATTTACATATTTAAGAAATTAAAACATAAAATCATATTAACAAAATATTTTGTATGAAGTATTGTAATTACATTCATTAAAAATATACAATCTATCATAATAATACATATATACACAGCCAAAAAAAATTTGGCAGTGGTGATTACAACATCCTGTACAGTAAAAAATAAAATTTTGGAAAATAACATATTGTGTATATCAAGTTATACACATTGAAATGGGGGGACCCATGGGACTGCTTCTCTGCACAGATGAACGCACGCTAGGCCATTACCTTGATCAGCCATAGATCCAGTAAGCAGGCATGAGTACAGTGTGTTGCCTTGAGGGTCCTTCATCAGCTTTTTAATCAGTTTGTCTGCCTAAAATAGAAAAAAATGAACTTTAAATAACTTACAAAAATTATATTTTAAGCTATAAAATAAAACCACTCTTTCACTGCAAGTAATTCATTATGAAATAAAGTTCTTACAACTAGTTACAAAACATATTCAAAAGAGATTTTTGTTTTGAACTTGACTCACTCATGACTTTTCAAAGAAAAAATTAAAGTCAAGTGTAATGAATCAAACAATTAGGGATTCCATTAAAGTTGCAAAAATGATTTTTTGTGATTGTAATCCACAGAAGACCTAACACTTTTACACATGAAAATTTTTATTTGTTAAATACAAAATGATTTTTCATGGGTTTTATTTTTAGTAACTTTGGGGCATACATCAAACATAACTTCCATGCAAAATATTATTCCTTTATGCGAAACTGGGGGCACAAAAACATCGCTAACACGAGCATCTAAGAGAAATCAGAAATAAGTGTGTGTGAACCCTTAAAATGGCACCCAAGAAAGTTTGGATGAAACAAGATTGAAAAAGTTCAAGAAAGACCAGGACAGTTAGACAGAAGAGTGAAAACATGAAGATTTGGATTTTGATAAAAAATAAAATAAAATAGGGTTTCAAAAAAAGAAAAACTGATGGATGAAATAAAGTAAAATAATTAACAAAAAAGGTTGAAGACACTTCATTTAAAATCCAGAACTTAGTGGAAAGTTTCAAGGAAGAAGCAAAGTACACAGTCTTTGAAGATAAAACAAAATTTCACAAAAATGATTTGTCAAGTTAAAAAATGAATTCAACATTTATAAAAAATGCCTTGAACAAGAGAGAGGAAAAAAAATGTATCATAATGAAAATAAAGAGAGTAACTCAAGCAAAACAAACAAGGACCTAAAATTATACTTGATAATGAAAAATATACTAATTCTTCTGTTCTGATTATATAACTTTATTTGAAACACTTGTATTAAATAATAATGAAAATTTTTCAAGTACAGTTGAGTCCCAATTATCTCCAGTAATTCGGGTGAGATAACAGAAAACCGTGGATAACAAGATTTTCAAGTTTCAACAAGAACAATTTTTTTTCAAAATTTTTAAAAGCAATTTTCATTTATTAGCTTAACACTGACATAATTAAATAATATGATAGTTTCAATTTTTTTCTGCTTGTGCTATAGTTGCAATGTGAACTATTTTGGAATTTCAGCAAACTAATGAATTATCATATGAAATTGAATTCTGTATCTGTATATATATCCTTTTTTTTTTTATCTCCTGCCAGACATAATTGGCTTAACTTCCTGTTTTAATTTTGAACAAAGAAATCAACAGAGGGGTTAAATACATTATCTATATCCCAGAACCATGAAAACAAATTACAGGAAGAAAAGCAATTTTTTTAAAAGACAGCTAAACATAAATAAATTTATTATTAAATGGGAGTGAAACAGACCAAAAATATAGTCTTTTTTTTCAATAAACTTAAGTTCCTCCAGCAAATTAATTAACATAACTAAATAAATAAATTTCCAAGTGAGAAAAGACTTTTATTGAAAAAAAAAAAATGTTCAAGAAACCATTCATTTATTATTTATAATGAACTAGAATCAAATCTAAATTCATTAGCAATTAAAGTAAACATTTTCTCATCATTAATCTTATTAATAATTAAAAGTATCATGTGTTGATAATTTAATGGGATATAATTACAAAATGTCATTAATATGGTTTCAGTTGCAGGAACACAATCCTTAAATGTGCATTGCATCACACTCAACTTCATTTGCAACTCAAGATTTCAATTTTTATAAAGGAATCAATTCAAAACATATGCTTACTTTGATCATGGATTCCCTCGGTTGATGTGAGGGAAGTGATACGTGAACTAACGAAGTTCCATGGATTGGAGTATTGTCCCTGGCGTATCTCACAGCACCCCTGTTGGTTTTAACCTCATGCGAGTGAAACCGATCATTCTGAACTCTCTCACAGCTGGGTCCCCACCTCTCCAATTCACTTTTTTTAGCGACAAGCATAGCTAAAAGAGTATTAAAAAAATATATATTCAATATTTCACACCATCAATAATAATAATAAAAAAAAATATATATAATATTAAAGCATGCTCAATGAATAGGGCACTTATTAATTTGTATTTAAGATTACTTTAATTAAAAAATACAAAATGAGAATGGCACCACCAGAATGTCAAAGCAAACGGACACAAGAAATATAAATCTAAGAAAGACAATGCAGATGTTAAACTTAAAACAAATATCTTGCATGCAGGAACAAAAAGCATATTTGCAATGTTGTCATATTCACAACTTAATACTTAAAAAAAAAACTTGAATAAAAATAAAAAATAAATATTAGCGAACTATAACAAAATAAAAATAATACTTCGAAATTTGACCACTTACCTAACCCTTAAACACCTATCAATTGAGAGATTGAGACATTTTGGGAAACAAATGATGTTTAGAACCTTGCAGAAAATAATGAGAAATCAAGAACTCAAAATTCTACTTTGGGCTACTGGATACATAGTAATATTACAAGCCAGTAGGGAAACTATAATAACATTTTAATTGAGTACACCAACATACTTAAAATGAAAAAATTACTTTTTACATTCATTTTAATTTTGTCTATTAATAACTAATGGCCTAAGTAAATGGCCAGTACTTAATGGGAAGGTCACAGGGTGATTAGTGGACAATAGTGGTCTTCATAAAAATAATAATTAAGTAAATAGAACAAAAAAAGATTGCATATCTGTTAAGTAACAGATAATTTCCAAAAATATAAGTGTTTAAGTATAAAATGAGAAAAGCAATGAGTAAGAGTACCCTGAGAAAATCTTGGAAACTAACTTGGCTGCAATAATGTCCTAGTGACCCAGAAATGATTATGATCAATTAATATTTTTATCTGAGCTTAGTAACAAGTAGAGAACCCTCATTTTAGCTGTAGTTTTTGGTCAAGTAAGATATATATTGTAATATTTTATAAGGTAAATTTTATAATTAAAATAGAGTAAATATTATATTTTAGGGTAAATCCTAATTCAGGTAACACACTAAGGCAGTTTGAAGGGAGGGGATAGGTTTTGTGCTTCATTGATAATGTGGCACAGAAGGACATACTTGTTGAGGAAGATTACCTAGGTGTCCTCTTGGAAAAAGCATAAGAACTTTTAACATAACCAAAACTATAAGATTGTAAATTATGTAAGTTAAATTATTGTTGAATAGTTAGTAAATTAATCAGTTAGAAACAAGAAGACATTTTCAGAGCACAATGATTGTAAATAAAAAATCTGAATAATAAACACTTAAAAAAAAAAACACACAGCAATCCAATAAAGTTAGACAACATAACAAAACACTGAATATATCCTAAATATTTTTCAGAAAAACTTTTCTCTCAAAAACTATGTTTTATGTCTCAAAGACGCTATCCAACCATGTGTTTACCGAACTCTAGCTTCCTTAATTCTCGAATAACTGACACCACATCGACTTTGCTCAACATTGTTTCCACAACTAGGATTATTTTAATTATTAAATATATATTGATCCATCACCAAATAAAAAAATAAAATTTACCTCTAAAATTTAAGGTTTTCTACTTCAATTGTATTGTTTGATTTTCATTAAACACAAATTGCTCTCTACCTGACTAGCTGAGTTAAAAAAAAATGAGAATAGTTGGAGCGCTTCATATTTAAGCAAGTACAACCAAGGAGCAGTTACCTCACCATTTTGTTCTCCGTTAGATCTACTAAGACTCTTTGATAAAGTGACCGAAACTGGTTTTAATTAGTAATTATGAACTAAATTATTATAATATTTTTTTAATAAATATATATATAAAAAAAAAAAGTAAATACAAAGTGAAGAAAAAAGGACTAGTTCAGTTATCAGTTACGTATCAGTTCCTTAAAAATTATTAAATGTTTGTGAAAAAACTATTGGGTATTTTTTTCCAAAAATATCTTACTTTATTTTTCAAAATATTTTGGCGGTTAAAAAAGTTCAAATAAAAATAATGTGTATAGTTGAAATATTGGCATGAAAAACCTATTCTTTTTATGTTATCTTTAATGAGTTCTCTTAACCATCAGGAAAAACTTAAAATGGCTTCTGAACTGGGACTTCCAGCGATCTTAAAAGTTGACTAAATGTAAATGGGCCTGACTTTTATAACATTTAAATTGAAACTCTTATTTTGAGGTGTGAAATAAATCTTTAAAATTTCAGATAGACTGAATAATTTATATGAGTTACCATGGACAACAATTGCCCCTATGTGAAAACCTGAATAAAAGTAGAGCCTCTTGCTTTAAGCTAGGCAAATAATATAATCAACACTAAAGATTCCAGCTTCATGAATTAAACTAGAGTTAAAATAACTATTTCGAAGATGAAGAATCCCCCCCACACATGTGCTCGTATTAACCTGTTAATTAAAGAGAAATATATGTGTTAAATTAAGTTTATTTAAACAAGTCCTTAGTTAAACAAATATTTGTTTATCTTTTCTTCTAGACAAATATGCCATTCAACAGAGCGACTGGATTTACCATTGTTATCATAGCGGGTGAGATGGGAGAATAAGGCTGAAGCCAATACAGCATCGACTTGTGAATCCTGCTGTTGCGTGTTTCTACCTCTACGATGTTTGCCATGGTGATGTTTGCCATTGTGATGTTTGCCATTGTGATGTTTGCCATTGTGATCTTTGCTGCCACTGTCTCGCTTCACCATGCTCAGCTGCGGCCAAATCAATCGGTTGCTGTCTGTAGTGGATATCCTTGCCATTCCAGCAGCTTCCCGAGCATCAAGCAGACTTTTTGCATTCTCAGACTCTTGGGTCGACCTTGGCCCACTCAGAATAGCGTTTCCCCAAGAAATAGCTGAAACAAACACCAATAAAATTATGATATATGATGAAGAAAATACACAGAAGGTGTACAATGTTATTGAATTTATTACAAGCTAAATATCATGCAGTATGTTAACATCTTGATAAAGCAATTTACAATCATAGTGTTCAGAGAGAACTAGTTTATAAGTAAACAAGGCTTTCTATTGGCTAAAAAAAAACCTTATTTTTAGCAATACATTCAATTCAGATGTATTAGGTTAGCAAGAAAGTGATTTTGGTTTGCACCAGTAGATAGCGTTTGTTTCGTTATTCTGGTCAATTTTAGAAATTTTTTCTTTTGAGATTTGGTAGTCGATACTTATAGGTTGCTATTGAAAGAAATTCCGTGTAATTTTGTTTACAACTGTCAGTTTAAACATGGAGTGCAAAAATAAGCATTTTTGACACATTTAACTTTTTTATTTTTATAAAGGCAAGAAAGCGGCTGAGGCTCACAAAGAGATATGTGAAGTTCATGGTCTTGATTGTTTAACAGAATGCACTTGTTAAAATTGGTTTAAAAAATTGTGTTCTGGAGATTTTTTACTGAAAGATGACCAACGTTCTGGTCGACCTTCTGAAGTTGATGATGACAAAATGAAAGCCATAATTGAATTAAATCGACATATAACTGTGCGAGAGATTGCAGAACAGTTAAACGTATCACATGTATGTAGCAATTGAAAATCAAAAGATGTCTTGGACTTGTTAAGAAGCTCAATATTTGGTTTCGACCACGACAATGCGAGGCCTCACACATCTTTAGCAACATGTATGAAACTATTGGAGCTTGGTTGGGAAGTGATGTCGCATCCCCCATACAGCCCCGACCTTGCACCATCGGATTATCATTCATTTCCAAGTTTATGAAACTTCTTAAATGGTAAAAATTTCAGTAATAACGATGGCCTCACACTAAAAAACCGAAACTACTTTCTTGCCAACTTATATATTAAGGTGGGCAAAAGTTCAGTTCCTTTAAGTTTCGTTCCCACCTCCTTATTTTATTTCAATTCTAAACTAACAACCAAATTTTAGCTCAGTCAGACAACTGCGAGGCAACCCTCAAAAAAGCTGAAATTTTCACCTTAAATCATTTTTTCAGATAAAAATTTGTCTCAAATTAAAAACATCTTAAAACTTATTCTTGGTATATAAAGGATATGTCACAATTAATATAATGGAGAAAACGCGGTGCAAAACTAGGGGAAAAGTGTAGGTATTTTTCAAAATCATCCGCTTTTCTAAATAAAATTTATTTTACCTGTCATCGATCAGCACATATTATCAACAACAACTGCAGCAGGAGCCCCAGTTCCAGCAAATTGAGGGTCATTGCAGTTTTATACTCCCAGTTTCTCTAAAAAGTTTTAAAGGCGCAAAATTGCTTGACAGAAATGGCGTTTACATACTAATGGCTGTTGCAGATGCTTTTGGGTGTGACACTGAAAACCTGGGAATAAATCGCACTTCTTTTTAATGCTTTAAAAAAGCATTCGGGCACTTTGTTGTTATATGACAGTAAATAACATGTAAAATGGTGCCTGTTCATATTTCTCAAAATTGGTCAATTACAACCTGTTGAACTGTCACCCCATACTGTCTAGTTTTAAGGAGCTTCTGGGCTAGACAAGGCGTCTTTCAAAAGATTTAGAGAAACCTGGACAAAACTTAACAAGAAGATTTACATGACTGGTAGTAGTGCCAGATAATGTCCACTGTACCATTCTTTGAATAACACTTTTCTATGCTGAGCCAACAGCGAGATGATTACCGAGCAGTGTTGGAGTTAATGATAATCTTTCTTGGTGCCATTCTGGAGATTATTCATTCTGTATAACAGACTTGATATGAAAGGAGCTGGTAAATCATGCTAGATGGGTGACAAAAACAATTTATTTATCGATTTCAGTCCTTATAGGGAAAAGAACTCTTTAAGAAGAATATGCATTTTTCTTGCTCGAGTGTACGTTTGAGCCTGGTTTCTGTAGTCAGAGGAATTAAACTTCTCATCATGATTTCCTATTCATGAGACAACTGGGTCATCAGGATATCAATCCATAAACCAGTAAGGTTGGTGCAAACAATTTTTTTAAACATCTCAGCAGTTACCTAGCTCCAAAAACTGTGTTCCATCCATATTTGATGACGGTATGGGAATGTATCAAAACAGGGGGGAAGAGACTGTGAAAATAGAAGTAACGATTAGAAGAGTCATGAGCTGTCAAGCATCAATTGTGAGAGGAACCCCCTAAAAAAACAGATATACTTACATTGGGTGAGTTTAGCCTGAACTAGCATGAGCGCAGCAAGGGCGTCCTCGATGGGACTGTGGCCAATGATATCCGAGGTCTGTATCCGTAATGATAAGAACTCTTCCACCAATGTTTTTAGTTTGGACTTCCTGTAGGGCATGCCTGTTAAGTTGAAGATACAGGATGTATCGATCACATAAGGATGTATCATCTGCAAAAACACAAATTTACAGTTAAACATGATTTTTTTTCAATTTATACTTAGTAAAAAAATAATAATTTCAATTACACATCATTTAAAAAAATAATAATACCGAACTTATTGTTGTACAGGATGCAGCCATTTTAATTCAAAGAAAATATGAAATTTTTTTTTGTTGGCCAGTCATTATTTAAAATTTCATACAAATAAAATGATTTAACCAATGTTCTGACATTTTAGCCATCTCATACTTTTTGATATTAAGAGTTTTTAATAAATATTTTATAATTTTTGTCAACATTTTTTAGTCTTAGACTTGCTTAGAGGATATGTTTATTAACAAACTTACCTTTAACGCATGTAAGTCCATCCCCAAAGATTGCCCAACAAGGATTAGATTAGGGGGGACAATAGCACAAATATCCCGTTGAACATCTTCTAGTCGAGTCTTGACATTCTTTAGCATACTCTGTGTAATTCCAGAGTATTGTGTGACATAGTCTCTAATAGGGCTGTAGGGCTTCACTAGTGTCTCATAGACAATCTAAATATACAAATAATCATTTCAGTTAAGGATAAACTTTTTGTTAAATACAACACAATAATAATATAAACTGAAAATATTTAGCTTACATTGCCTTGTTCATCGACTAAGCATACTCTGGTTAGTTCACTACCGTTTCTGGTTAAGCACATCTCACAGTCGAGGCCCCACATAGGTGAGTCATCAGTCACATCGATGTATTCATTTCGAGTGAAGACATATCCAGGACTAAAATCAACAACAGATTATATTACTGTTACATATCTAGTTTAAGTATATTGTAACAATACTTTTATGATTAAATCAAATTCAATTTTAAAATCAACATCTAGATAAATAGAAAAACTTGAATATACAGGGGTTTAGAAAAAAAAAATCAATCGGTCATGTGTGAGAATGGAAGCAAAGAAGCCATCAGGAGTCTTTACTCTCCAGCCATCCCTGGACAATGGGATGTATACAATGAAGAATGTATACATTTTACTATAAATCATTGTAACTGATTAGGTAAATATCAGTTTAATAACATAAATTTCTATATCATATTGTGTTAATATTAAATAGACAAAATTATCCATATAGAACCCTGATATCATAATAAATGCCCATTTTATTCTTTATAAATAAGTAAGTAAAAATTGTAGCAAAGGTCGATTATCGGAATTTATATATATTGTTGTGATATTTAATATTATAGACTTTGTATATCAAGAAGGCGAAAATAAATTCAATTGAGAGTAGAAGAAAAAACAAAAGATAGTATAGTTGTTGTTGTTATGATGAGAACACAGAATTATTCTCTCTGGTTTTGGGATCGGCCCGTGATACATGTTAGCTTGTATCACATTTCTCTTCCAAAATTTCCAATTTCCAAAATTTCTTTTGGTTAGTGGTATTGGACTTGGCAGAACCAAGAAGAGCCATTGAAAGAAAAGAAAAAGAATTGATTTGGTTTGGAAATAATTGATGAGGATAAAAGAAGAAGAAGAAGCAAAATTGTATACAAGTATTTATAAATAATTAATTTAAGTTTGTTTTTTTGTAATTAAATTCATCTTTTTGCCAGATTTATTTTTGTTAATAGAACCTAATAGTATATATATAATGAATAAATGTACAAATATATTGTTGTGATATTAGATATTGTGGAGTTTGTATGTAAGAATTTTAAATATAAAGATTTAGTCCGGCTTATCAAGAAGGGGAAAATAAAGACAACTGAGAGTAGAGGAAAAACAAAAGATAGTATAGTTGTGGTTGTAATGATGAAAACACACAGAGAATTACTCACGCTAGTATAGTTGTTGTTGTGAGAATAAAAACACACAGAGCATTATACTCATCTAGTTTTGGGATCAGCCCGTAATACATGTTATTAGCCTGAGATTGTGAGTAAGAAAAACATAAAAACTTTGTTGGTTAGTGGTTATTGACTTAAAGCAGAACGGAAGAGAAATAGCATGAAGAGAAGGAATCGAATCAATAGACAAGTATTTATATAATTAAAATAAGTTTATTTTTTTATGTTTGCAAAATTAAATTCATCTTTTTGTTAATAGAACCTAATAAAATAAATTTAAAGTTAAAAAATAAAATTACGATATCTTTCAAAGAACGTGATAATATATAATATCATGTAAAGAGATAAACAAAGTTTTATATATTGTTAACTTTATGATGTTGCCTTTGATTTGAATTTTAACCAAGCGGGCATAAAGGGGCGATAAACGACCCGTGAATCATGGTTAAGAAGGGATGAACATTATTTTTTCCAGTTCTGTCTAATATTAACATTTATCATATAAATAATATCAAAGATTAAATTAAAATATTTTAACATTGGATTTGATAACTTTAAAATAAGAAAAGTTAAAAATATGAGACAACTGGCATAGGAAGAAAGAAGGATGAAAACATCAAGAAGGCGAGAAAAAAGACGAGTGCTTGAAAAACTAGAGAGTGTGAGCGTTACCGTTGTTCTTTTGGTGATCCCGTGAGACGGAATGTTAAAATTGAGAGTGAAATTTGTAGAACTTTGAAAATTTTTATTTAATGGTGATTTGGCACGTGGGAGAAGAGGTGATATAATTGGATATTACTGATCGCGTGGCAGACCAAGGGGCAAACGAGGAATAAGGGCGAATCTGCCGAAGGATGAAGAAAATAGAGTAAGCAATAATAAAAATCAGTAAATCTGACCAGTCGCCAAAATAATAATAAGGTAAAATAGAGCAAATTTTTTTTTTGTTTAGTAAATTGTAGTTTTGTGTCACAGACCTGATTGTATATAAATTAAAGAAATGTTTTGTAATGAAACAGTTTTCCTTTTGCCAGAATTCTTTTTTATAATAGCAGAACCATTAACCCTCAGGTAAAATTAAATATAAACAAAAAAGATAAAAAACATAACAATATATATATTGTTGTGAGTTTGTGATGTTGCCTTTGATATAAATTCAAAATTTGCAGGCGTAAATAAACGGTGAACGACCCGTGAATCACGGTTCGTGAATGGATGAACATTATTTGTTGCCGTTATGTCTAATATTAATAGTTATCATATAAATAAAATCAAGACTTAAATAGAAATACTTTAATATTGGATTTGTTAACTTTAAATTAAGAAAAGTTAATAATATCCGAGACTACTGGCATTGGAAAATAAGAAATTTAAAAACTCAAGAAGGCAGCGGAAAGGGATAAGAAGGACGAGCCCGCAGTAAACAGTCTCTTTCATTTTGACCTGCCCACGAGACAAGGTGAGCTTTGTCCGTTACGATCATCACAGGAGACTTGAGGCAAGCATCTGGAACCACCACGCTCTGCTACCAAGAAACCAGAAGAATTCGCCGAAGGACGTAAATTAGTAAATCTGGCCAGTCGCGATTAATGTTAAGGTAAATTTTAAGTTTAGTTTCTAACATTGTAATTTTATCACGTACGTTAAAACGTATATTAAAACCAATGAATCCATTTGTAATTAAACAATTTTCCTTTAGCCAGAATTCTTTTTTGTATCAACAGAGCCTTTATAAAACCTCAGATAAAAACTTATTTAAACAATATAGATAAAATCGTAATAATATATAACTTCATACCTTCTTAAATTAAAGGGCATAGGATAATTTTCCTCACACATTTCCCAAGGAGTTAGGATGAGCTCCTTCCTTGAGAATTTATCGTTTTGATTATTCACTGCAATTACTCCTTGTAGGCCCATTTCAGTAATGGCTGCAGGAGCATCAACAATTGGGAAAATAGACCTGAATTTAGACATCATATCACCAGAGAATTTTGCGTTGTCCCAGGAACCGTATTCTGAAAAAACAAAAAAGAACAATTTTACATGTTATTTAGCATAATTGACAACTTTAATAGTGTAGAGAGTGTTTTTATTAACAAATTAAATTGATTTTGAGGAAGTGAGTTTTTGGTTAAAATAATTTGTACAGTACTGTTTGAACCTTACCAGGTATCAGCCTGTATCATCTTCGGGGATTTCCACATATTAGTGTTAGGCATGTGGTGACCTATAAATATTAAAATTAGGTGTCTTTCAGGTCCCTCAGGTTGTAATTGGATGGTGAACGCCACCTGGTCTCTTTACACTGTATTTAATTGTTTAACCATAATCATATTTCTGCTAGCTTCTAGAGCTCCTTAAAATGCGGTTTTACTGCATCAGGACTGACAAAGAGCCCATTTTAACTATCTTGTGTACTTTGGTAAATATTTTTATTTAACAATAAATAAATTAACAAGGGTTTAGAAAAAAAACACACACCGTTTTTATTCATTCAAGCATCTGTGAGTCGTGATGGTAGTGGACCAGGTTTTGAAGCGATACAACATGTTTGAAGAATAGAAACCCCCAGGAGCACAAAACCAACCCAGTCCCATCATCGAAGAATATCCATGTTTTATTATTGTTTATAATTGGTAACTATTACTTTTAATTATATAATCTTTCGGCAGTTAAGTTAATATAAAACATTTGAAATAGACAAAATTATGCACTAGGACTATGTAAAACTACGAGATTGAATTAATTGAAACATTACAAAAGAAACATTATATAATTAACAATTATTCTTTATAAATTTTTATGAGTGTCTTTTTACTCTTTATAAATAAAGAAAATAAACATATTTTAAACAAAGGCTGAACCTGTATAATACTTATTTTGAAAAATATCATTTAAGTAAATTTATTAATATTTAAGGAATTATTACCTAAAGTAAATTTATCTTTCTGATTTCTGGTGAGAGAAACAAGAGAGAGCTCGCTGACCAAGTCACCACCGTGCTGGGCAGGAGACATCACTTCCAGATGCTTCTCAAAATGTGGAAGGGTTTTCAAATCCACTTCATTTTCAAAATATTCTTTCATACCTACACCTTCAATCACAAGAACAATGCGGCGCTCTATTTTAGAATGTTTTTTAAACAGTATCCACCTAAAAATGAATTTTTTTTTTGTTTTTTTACTCTTTTATAAACTATTTATTATTATCAGAATATTTACATGCAATCAACACTTATTGTGCATTTAAAGCAGTGGTTTAAATAAGTTTAAAATCTTGTTTCTTTGGGGGGGGGGGGCAACTGTTTAGCCAAAACCATAAATGCAATTTTTTTTTTAAATACTCAGATTTTGCACAGAAATAATTATATGACAAAAGGCATATAAATAACTAAAATTAATAAAAAATTTGTTTCTAATTATATTGAATTCTGGGGAATATAGCAGGTGGGTACTTCAACAAACCTACTTCAGTGACCTAGTAACCCTGTTCTTGCGAACTTATCTCTTGATTTCCAAGTCTGCTATATTTAAGGAAACCTTAACCTTTTAACCACATAGCAGGGTTGTAATTAGAGTCCATAAAATGACAATTTTTGAAAGAGGAAAATAAAAGAGTTAAAAAAATCTAATCTTAAGGAGGAATAAATGAAAGGCAGTGGTTTGAAATTTTAAAGGATTCATAACACAAAACTAGTTTTTAGGATATCTTGGGTGTTTCAATAAAGATCATTAATTGTTAGTAAATATATTTTCCTATTAAATTGAATAAGCTAAAAATCAGAGATACAGAGATCACAGCATACAGATTTATAATAT
Source organism: Acanthosoma haemorrhoidale (assembly GCA_930367205.1). Taxonomy (NCBI): domain Eukaryota; kingdom Metazoa; phylum Arthropoda; class Insecta; order Hemiptera; family Acanthosomatidae; genus Acanthosoma; species Acanthosoma haemorrhoidale. The sequence continues at coordinate 45,153,372 of OV884013.1, forward strand.
GTAACCCAGCGCATATGTAAATATGCGCCCCAGCATATATAGTATAGCATATAGTCCCAACTATATTACAAAAAATCATTAATATTGGTTTTGCTGATGTATCTAAACCTTTTATGTATCATACTTGACATGGGGAAAACTCTTTCCCTTTTTCCAAGAACTTTTTATTATAATCATTTGCAGTTTTACATTCTTATTTGATCATTAGTCAGAGTAGTATAAAGAGATACTGTATCTATACAAGCAGCATAGGTTTGTTACAAGAACTCAAAAGTGATCACAGCATTAAATTATTAAAAATGGTGGTTCTCAATCGTATTAGATTCTCAAAGCAGACAACAAAAATAAGAATGAACTTTATCTACAACATTGTTTTACTAATTGGGATTATACATTTTTATGTATTCTCCTTAAAAGCAAGAAAGAAAAGCTATTGTACCACACTTATTTATTTCTACAAAGCCAAAAATAGAAGAATTTCAACCACGAGGCCGCCCAAGAAAACATTAGCTGGATCATGTGGAAGGGGTATCCAGAGCAGGGAATGAAAATCAGAGAGCTAAAGTGATTGGCAGAAGACAGAAAAATATATAGGAAGTTTCTGCAGGTCGGACCTGATACCATCCAGTACACTAAGGGGTTTGCCAAAGAAGAGAAGAAAAGAAAAAATTACACAGAAAGGCCCACTTTTCTCACTACCCTCAAATGAACAGAACTAATTACAAAGAGTACTCACTCTATGATTAATAAATAAACTATATGTATATCGATATCGATGGTTCAGACACTTAATATGACAGCCATAGATATACAAGTTGTTTTTTAAGACTATAAAGGTAACAACTTACTTGCAGGGACCTTTTGTGCTCATATGAGATAAAAGGGAAGAGATGATAAAATGCTGAAAGTCGTCAAAAGGCAATGGCACTCTTTGATCCTCAGGCAATGTTATTGCAGCTGCTTCCCCAATCTCATTAAGTTCCAAGAAAGCTCTCTCCTATAAAAAAAAAACATTAATAGATAGAAACTTTTGAAGCTAAAAAATTATTTACAAACCAATGAAGATAGAGGAGGTCAGTATCAAAACAACTAATCACCACTTTTTATTATGATACTGCACAATGAACACTATTTTATTATATCTCATTCTGTAGGGAATAGAAACAAGGTTTAACTTTATAACAGGAAACCAAACATTATTTTACTGAGCTTTAAACTATCTCCTCTTAGTTAAGGGGGGGGGGGCACAGTATTTTTGTTACAAAAATTGTTTATGAACCAGTTTGAATAACTTAAGCCTTAGTTACAACTATGAAACTATGAAACAGGTCAACTATGAATTCAAAATAAATTATAAAAAAAAAGATAGATTAAACTAAAACAAATTTGTTGGTGACAGCCCAACTTTATGATTTGAAATATGTGATATGTAGAGAATAATAGAAATTACGATAATCAATGAGCACCTGAAAGGAAATTATTTCATTTTGAATGATTTCATTGCTCAGTGTTTTGGGAGTACAGAATTTATTTTTATTGATTTGTAAAGTTAGTTAAATGGGAGATAATTCACTTAGGATGTTCTACAATGGCAATTGCAAAAATGATTCAACTAAAGTTTTGATTTCTTTCATAAGGTTAAGGACACACTAAAAATGAAAACGGCAAAAGAATTTCAATACTTAAAAAAATTAAAGTTTTTTTGAGCCAACAATAAAAACAGCGCATTTATTATATTCCAACCTATTTTTTAATAAAATTAAAAGGTTCTTGTGAATTAGATAGTTTAGCTATATAATGTTTTTTGGAAAATTGATGAAAAGTTGAAAGCTTTAAATGCAGAGGGAATGGGTAAGCTAATAGTGTAGTGTTCATTATGATGAATTACATCTTAACCAATAGAATCTATACAGTGTAAACTGGGATGTTGTTGAATTAATTTTAAAATTTTTATTTGACAGTAATAATTTAATTGGGTGTCTTCAGGCTCAGAAAATAAAAAACATACATTTTTCCCTTTGTCTACAGTAATGTTAGTTAGGATTTGAAACTAAAAAGAATTGTTGACAAGAAATATACAGTTAGTGCAGTGAGTGAAGTCGAATAAAATAAATAAGAAAAATATTATCCCCATTTTGAGTGGGATAATACTGTTATTGTTTGTTATATATCCCAGCAGTGTTTTGATAGCAAAAATTTCCATTCAAACCATAAATTTACTGGGATATAAGTTAATTATAAATGATTATGAACAATATGTAGGGCCAAAGATGCAAGTAATTTGTATAAGTATGGAGTGACATTGCTGAATTTTAAGTACTGCACTGATGAACTTATTACTGTAGTAGGTAAGAAAAACTATTCATGTTACCATCATGGTATAAAAATATTTATTATTATATTAGAATATAGTAATTGTTGCTAACTAAAAATTGTAATATCAATTGAACTAGATCAAGTGAATTCAATTAGCTAAAACTGAATTAAAAATGTAGATTGAAATTGGAACTAAAAAAATCAAAAACAGTTCAGCCAGAAATAAATTAAACTAACGATAAGTGCATGAATAGCAATGTAGATATTCACTTGTTCGAAAGACAAATGCTTGTGACAGCTTGATAGGCAACAAAATTAACAAGACAGATTTAGATCACAAACAAACCACATGTTTAAAGATAGAATGTCATAATTTAAATTCTTGAGAATATTTTATACTTAATCCTAGCTTATTTATTTAAAACTAATACATGTACTCCTCAAGCTAATAAATTAAGTTAAATTTTAGTGAGTACATATAACAATAAATAATGAAATGAAAAAACTTAGTTTATGTTTAGTTAGACTTGACTAAATTTATTAAATAACTACTAAAAGTAAAAAAAAAGAATTAGTTAAATTTTACCTGTTTTCCAATTTAATAATATATAAATCATGAGTAAAAACTAAAATTTTGGTTAAAAAAATATTTCAGTTTATTTTTACTGAAAGTAAATTAACGTTATTATATAGCTGATTTTGTATGGATCGAGAAATTAGCCAAAGAGAATTTATATTGGGTAGGTCTTCCACTTAGGTAGATCAGTTGGTAGAGCCCTCAATGTCCAAGTTCGAGTTACAATCCTGCTAGTATATATATTTTTTCATTGGCTAATAATTATTAATAACAAATTAATGTTAGTTTAGCCCCTCACTAAATAAAGAGAAATACTTTTAAACTGTCAAACCTTGAATTGATTCCTAGGTAGCTTCTTTCTCTTTAACCATAACGGGCTGTTGAGAATAATATTGTCATCATCATAAGAAAACTAACTAACAGCATTTAGAGTTACGAGGTTTTCTTATGATGAGAACGATATTATTCTCAACAACCTGTTATGGACAATATGAATCGAACTTTTAACATGAGGTCTAATCTAATAATTATTAGGTAATGATTTTTAAAATAATAATAATAATCAAAAACAAATTATAATTATGATCTTTTGATGACACTAGAATATCAAATAATAATTATCAATTTGTCTCCTAGGTAACCTTCCTAGACCTTAACATGTGGTTCAAGGGAACCGGAAAATTTTGTTAATTTGCCTAAGTATTCAAAACAGCTAGTCATGGGTACATAGCTAAAAATTACTAAATAATAGTAATGTGTTCTAATAAAATGCTACAATTTGGACTTTATACGAGAACTATTCATTTCATTTGGTTTGATTTTCTACACAACATGCGAAAAAAAAGTTGTAAAATACTGACATTTCCTATAATGTCTATAATGTCCATGTGGCCTGCACATGTATTTGTAGAACAGGTTTTTTCAAATAAATAATCACAGGATAAAATAACTGTTTTTATTGCTGAATATTCTGGAAAAATCTTAGGATAAGGCACAACAGAAAAACCAAATAATTCATAGTTCATTACATATTTTACAGATCCACCTGTTACGTTTAGGGGTTACCTAGGAGAAAGTTACCTACCTAGCAGAAGGAGGACTCGGAGATATACAATTTCTAAATATCTCAATGTATTCTAATGATTATTACTATACCATTTTTAACTTATATTTAACAGTGCTCCATTAACATTGCCCTAAATTAATATTCAATGGTCACAACATATAGTAGAATGAAAGAACTCTTGTAAACAATTGACCGATCGGGTACCTGGCCTGCCCATACCCCTCACCAAACTCAGAGTCATAAAAGGTTTTAAGTTTTAAGAAAAACAAGTAATCCAATTCACTAAGAGAACATGGATTGATGTAAGACACTGAATAATTTCCAGAAGAGTAGAATCACAACAAAAATGAAAAAACAATTAAAGCACACACCTTGAAATAGAAAATAATACTTGGAAGCATGTAGCAACAAGAAGTTCACTACAATCCTGAAAGCACTGAGACGTAAAACCGACCACAGCTAGCAGTAGACTGAACAAAGGTTTCAATTCAGGAATCAGGTAACTACCACCTGCTCATACCCCCCCCCCGACTTAACAGGAGCTATAGGCAAATTCTTAGGAAGGGCCGAAGAAAATCAAGTAATTCAATTCAATAAGAGAACATGGACACATGAATTAATGTAACACACTGAATAATTACCAGAAGAGTAAAATCAACTAAAAAACAATATAAGCACATACCTTGGAATAGAAAATAATACTTTGAAGGAGCACGTAGCAACAAGAAGTTCACTACAATCACGAAAGCACATGTGGTACTGGCCATAGCTAATAGTAGAATAAAAGAACTGTTGTAAACCATTGACCAATCAGGTACCTGATTAGCTACCTGGCCTGCCCATACCCCCCACCCAACTCTTGAGTCATAAAAGGTTTTAAGCCCCTACTTTCACCTGGCAAATTTTTTAAGTTCAATACATAATCAGATTTTGACATAAATAAAATTCAACTAATAATGTAAAGTCATATATTTCTTAGAATAGACCCGAAATATATTTTTTGTTTTTGTATTCGAGGAGTTATAGGAAAGTGCTTAAGAGGTCCCTATGTAGAAAAGCAAGTAATCCGCTAAGAGAACATATACAGATGAATTGATGTAAGACATTGATGAATTATTAGAATAATACAATCACAACAAAAATGAAAAAAACAATATAAACACATACCTTCAAATAGAAAATATTACTTTGAAGTAGCACTTAACAACAAAAATTTAATTACAATCAAAAAGCACTAATATGTGAAACCGACCACAGCTAGTAGCAGACTGAACCAAGGTGACAAGTCAAGGATCACCTTTAGGTCCTATCATATAGGTACCTATCAACCTGCTCATACCCCCCACCTCCTACCCAACACCAGAGTCATACAAGGTTTTAAGTCCCTACTTGCACCTGGAAAATTTTTTAAGTTCAACACATAATCAGATTTTGACATGAATAAAATTCAACTAATAATGTAAAGTCATATTTTTCTTATAGGAAAATGCTTAAGAGGTCCCTATGTAGAAAAATAAGTAATCCAATTCACTAAGAGAACATGGCACATGAATTGATGTTAGACCGTGAAGAATTACCAGAAGAGTAAAATCAACAAAAATAAAAAAAACAATATAAGCACATACCTTGAAATAGAAAATAATACTTTGAAAAAGCACGTAGCAACAAGAAGTTCACTACAATCCCGAAAGCACTGAGATGTGAAACCGACCACTGCTAGTAGTGTACTGGACAAAGGTGACAAGTCAGGGATCAGGTACCTAACTACCTGCTCATACCACCCCTCCCACCCAACACTAGAGTCATAAAAGGTTGTAAGTCCCTACTTTCACCTGGCAAATTACTAAAACATAATCAGATTTTGACATGAATAAAATTCAACTAATAATGTAAAGTCATATTTTTCTTAGAATAGACCCGAAATATATTTTTTGTTTTTGTATTCGAGGAGTTATAGGAAAGTGCTTAAGAGGTCCCTATGTAGAAAAGCAAGTAATCCGCTAAGAGAACATAGACAGATGAATTGATGTAAGACATTGATGAATTATTAGAATAATACAATCACAACAAAAATGAAAAAAACAATATAAACACATACCTTCAAATAGAAAATATTACTTTGAATTAGCACTTAACAACAAAAATTTAATTACAATCAAAAAGCACTAATATGTGAAACCGACCACAGCTAGTAGCAGACTGAACCAAGGTGACAAGTCAAGGATCACCTTTAGGTCCTATCATATAGGTACCTATCAACCTGCTCATACCCCCCCCTCCTACCCAACACCAGAGTCATACAAGGTTTTAAGTCCCTACTTGCACCTGGAAAATTTTTTAAGTTCAATACATAATCAGATTTTGACATGAATAAAATTCAACTAATAATGTAAAGTCATATTTTTCTTATAGGAAAATGCTTAAGAGGTCCCTATGTAGAAAAATAAGTAATCCAATTCACTAAGAGAACATGGCACATGAATTGATGTTAGACCGTGAAGAATTACCAGAAGAGTAAAATCAACAAAAATAAAAAAAAAAATATAAGCACATACCTTGAAATAGAAAATAATACTTTGAAAAAGCACGTAGCAACAAGAAGTTCACTACAATCCCGAAAGCACTGAGATGTGAAACCGACCACTGCTAGTAGTGTACTGGACAAAGGTGACAAGTCAGGGATCAGGTACCTAACTACCTGCTCATACCACCCCTCCCACCCAACACTAGAGTCATAAAAGGTTGTAAGTCCCTACTTTCACCTGGCAAATTACTAAAACATAATCAGATTTTGACATGAATAAAATTCAACTAATAATGTAAAGTCATATTTTTCTTAGAATAGACCCGAAATATATTTTTTGTTTTTGTATTCGAGGAGTTATAGGAAAGTGCTTAAGAGGTCCCTATGTAGAAAAGCAAGTAATCCGCTAAGAGAACATAGACAGATGAATTGATGTAAGACATTGATGAATTATCAGAATAATACAATCACAACAAAAATGAAAAAAAACAATATAAACACATACCTTCAAATAGAAAATATTACTTTGAAGTAGCACTTAACAACAAAAATTTAATTACAATCAAAAAGCACTAATATGTGAAACCGACCACAGCTAGTAGCAGACTGAACCAAGGTGACAAGTCAAGGATCACCTTTAGGTCCTATCATATAGGTACCTATCAACCTGCTCATACCCCCCCCTCCTACCCAACACCAGAGTCATACAAGGTTTTAAGTCCCTACTTGCACCTGGAAAATTTTTTAAGTTCAATACATAATCAGATTTTGACATGAATAAAATTCAACTAATAATGTAAAGTCATATTTTTCTTATAGGAAAATGCTTAAGAGGTCCCTATGTAGAAAAATAAGTAATCCAATTCACTAAGAGAACATGGCACATGAATTGATGTTAGACCGTGAAGAATTAACAGAAGAGTAAAATCAACAAAAATAAAAAAAAAAATATAAGCACATACCTTGAAATAGAAAATAATACTTTGAAAAAGCACGTAGCAACAAGAAGTTCACTACAATCCCGAAAGCACTGAGATGTGAAACCGACCACTGCTAGTAGTGTACTGGACAAAGGTGACAAGTCAGGGATCAGGTACCTAACTACCTGCTCATACCACCCCTCCCACCCAACACTAGAGTCATAAAAGGTTGTAAGTCCCTACTTTCACCTGGCAAATTACTAAAACATAATCAGATTTTGACATGAATAAAATTCAACTAATAATGTAAAGTCATATTTTTCTTAGAATAGACCCGAAATATATTTTTTGTTTTTGTATTCGAGGAGTTATAGGAAAGTGCTTAAGAGGTCCCTATGTAGAAAAGCAAGTAATCCGCTAAGAGAACATAGACAGATGAATTGATGTAAGACATTGATGAATTATCAGAATAATACAATCACAACAAAAATGAAAAAAAACAATATAAACACATACCTTCAAATAGAAAATATTACTTTGAAGTAGCACTTAACAACAAAAATTTAATTACAATCAAAAAGCACTAAGATGTGAAACCGACCACAGCTAGTAGCAGACTGAACCAAGGTGACAAGTCAAGGATCACCTTTAGGTCCTATCATATAGGTACCTATCAACCTGCTCATACCCCCCCCCTCCTACCCAACACGAGAGTCATACAAGGTTCTAAGTCCCTACTTGCACCTGGCAAATTTTTTAAGTTCAATACATAATCAGATTTTGACATGAATAAAATTCAACTAATAATGTAGTCATATTTTTCTTATAGGAAAATGCTTAAGAGGTCCCTATGTAGAAAAACAAGTAATCCAATTCACTAAGAGAACATGGCACATGAATTGATGTTAGACCGTGAAGAATTACCAGAAGAGTTAAATCAACAAAAATGAAAAAAACAATATAAGCACATACCTTGAAATAGAAAATAATACTTTGAAAAAGCAAGTAGCAACAAGAAGTTCACTACAATCCCGAAAGCACTGAGATGTGAAACCGACCACAGCTAGTAGTGTACTGAACAAAGGTGACAAGTCAGGGATCAGGTACCTAACTACCTGCTCATACCACCCCTCCCACCCAACACTAGAGTCATAAAAGGTTTTAAGTCCCTACTTTCACCTGGCAAATTACTAAAACATAATCAGATTTTGACATGAATAAAATTCAACTAATAATGTAAAGTCATATTTTTCTGAGAATAGACCCGAAATATATTTTTTGTTTTTGTATTGTTTTGGAGGAGCTCTTAGCAGTTATGGAGGCAAATTCTTAGGAAGGGCTGAAGAAAAACAAGTAATTCAATTCACTAAGAGAGCAGAGACATATAAATTGATGTCAGACACCGAATAATTACGAAAATAAAAGGTTTTAAACCCTATCTTTTATCCTGGAAATGTGTGTACCCTTAAAATTTATGAGTAGATGTACTATATACATGAGTGAAATTATGAATATTCATATTTTTATTAGGACTGCTAATACCGGATATATATAGATGTCAGGGATGTGACCAATCAGGGCTCAGGTATCTATCTGACCAACCCTCCCACCCCCCAGCCAACGATAGAAAAAAATTATGCAAAAGACAAAAAATCTATGGAAATTTGTTGGAATGTATTAACTAGGAGTGAGTTTTTTTATGGTTGCTATAAATTATTTTCTTAGTCTTATTTGGCGTTAAGTAACATAGAAAAAATAAAATTGTGAAGGAATATTCATATCATATCAGGGATTCAAAAACACGAATTTAATCAAGAAAAGCAAAAGCATTATAGGTAGGGTGGGGGGTAAAGTTATGAAATATCAGGTTGGCCAAAAAGTCGTTCAGTTTTTTAAGCGAAAATAAGACACAACTTTTAAACACAAAGCAATTTATTCAATCAATGATACACCGAAACAGGTGGAAATCTGAAGGTGCAAGGTCGGGTGAATATGGAGGGTGCGGCAAAACTTCCCAGCCAAGCTCCAGTAACTTCTGCCGTGTCTGCACAGAGGTGTGCGGTTTGGGATTGTCATGATGGAAGACAATCCCCTAACAGTTGGCTAGTTCTGGACGCTTCTGGTGGATCGCTGCATTTAATTTGTCCAGCTGGTCACAGTACACATCCGAATTGATGGTCCTGTTCGTGGGAAGAAGTTCGTAAAAGGCAACACCCCTCCAATCCCAACAAATCGAGAGCATAACCTTCTTTGGGTGAATTCCTGCTTTGGGGGTTGTTTGTGGTAATTCGCCACGCTTCTCCCCATGAGCGTTTGCACTCCACATTGTTATAGACGATCCACTTTTCGTCCCCTGTCATCATACTCTTCAAAAAAGGATCGTTTTATTCACGTTTCCGCAACGAATCGCAGATGGAAATCCTTTGGGCGAGGTTACCCTCACTAAGTCGATCAGAATCCCAAACATCGAGCCTGCTCATGTAGGCAAGTTGATGCAAGATGGTTTTCAACACTCGATTTGGATATTTTGAGGATAACTGAGATCTCCCTAGTTGTATAATGGGGATTGGTGTCGACCAATTCCTTCACTTTGTCGCTGTTAATCTCAGTTGGCCGGCCAGAGCGAGGTGCGTCTTGAACTGAAAAATTTCCCGATCGAAATCTTAAAAACCAATTTTTGCATCCTCTCCGTATACAGCGCATATCTTCCTGCAAGTTTGCACTGCTTTCTTGCCTTTTTTAAAATAAAAAAGCATGAGGTGTCAATAATGTTCATTTTGGTTTTCAATTTTCAGGATGATCCTAAACACACAAAATACAATCAGTCTCGTCGGAATTTCGTGTCAAACTACGTTGAAGTGTCTAGTATCTGACAAAAGCGCACTCACAAGAGACGGACTGAAGTTAGCTATATATTAAACTGCTTGAACTTTCGTGACGACAAAAACCTAACGGACTTTTTGGCCAAGCCTTTACTTATAGGGACTTGCACTTTAATATATGTTAAGCAGTTCCCCAAACTATATATATGATAAACAAAATAAGTCCCCATTAAGTATTTCACAATTTAAGGCAATTTTATCTAACATTACAATAAATTAGCAGTATGACAACACTAAACAGAACTTAGAATTTAAATAAACAAGTGTGACAATGTGTAATTTTAAAAGTTGGTTAGCGAAAAATTGATTCGGTTTCCAAGACGAGATGGTCGTTGGTAAGTTACATACGAAAGAAAATTTCTGTGTGAATATCAAAAACATGTATGCCAATGTATACTTATATCGGATGGGAAGAACTGAAAACAATGTTTAACTGATATTTCTATTCTGCACAGATAGAAAAAATTCAGAGTATCTGTATAATATTACATTGTTTGGATGCATGTTGAGAGCAATAATTTGCCTTGCACAAACTTCACCATGTCATTTCTCAAATGATCAATGACACAATAATACTGAGTCATAATTTATTCTTTTGAGTAAAATATTTACAAAATTCATTACCCTCCATCTGTTATGGTCAAGAAAAGGTTAGCCTCAAGTATGAGAAATTATGAAATGGTGGTTAATTTTTTTAATTATATACATTAAGCAAGTATATGTGTTTGCTGGTATGTGTTGATCCTTAATAATTGATTAAAACCACTAATGTCTTTAAATACAAAGTACTACAAATTTATAGAAGTGATAGATATATAATGTTACTTTGGAAGCATATATGCTGCTCACATTTTATCCTTTAACTAGAATCTGTTTAATTTGATTTAAACATACATAATCTTTTCAGGGGGATTAACTGAACTAATTTCCCTAACACATGTACTCAGAAAACTTAAGCATAGAAAATAAACAAATGGACCAGTTTATTTTGAAAGTGGTGTTAAGTCCATGTTTTCTTCTTTTGCAATATTAAAAGGTTAGATTTTAAGCCAATTAAAAAATATAAATAAACTGTAATAAGTTTTTCAATGTTTCAACGTACTTAGAAATATGCAATTGGATTACATAAATGACTTTTATTTAATTGTAAGAAATATTTTATTGAATCTCAGGTCTACACTTCGATAATCAAACTAATCCTGATTGCAAGAATGCATTTTACTGATTGGACCATCAATTCTCGTGACATGGTAATACATGCAATATTTTAACTGTTGCGTATGCACTTCTGTGGGTAGAGGCTTTCATCCCGTCTATTTCCATTACAGTTTTACTCCTCTCTTATAATTGCTTAATTAGTTATTCTAAGGAAAATGGACTTACGCACCACTTTCATAATCATTACACAATTTTATTTATTAACGAATTTTAAATTGATCAAAGCATATGAGTATTAGTATTTTAAAATACTAACTGTGAATTGTTTATGAATAAAAAATGCACACACATTATTTAATTTCTCATTTTTTTTAAATGGACTTACACCACTTTCAAAATAAACGGTCCAAATATAACTTATTTATAAAATTAACAGCCACGACTACAAAACCCAAATGAAAATGTTCACAATCCCAAAAAGTACCATTATAAGGAAATAAATAAAGTGTTTGTATCTTTTACTCAGTGTTTAAGGGGGATAAAGAACAAAGCTATATGATTTATCCCAAATTGAGATATAAAATCTTAATTTTTCCTACCTATTGTAATATTGATAAGACAAAAGATAAGAAAATCTTCTGGAGAATAATGATACTGATACCAATACATTGGAATTCTTTTAATTTGCACTTATAGAAAATGCAATAAATGGTAATATTAATAACCATAAAGTTAATGTTCAATAGAAAACGTTAGTAACTGACTCACCTATATCTAAAAATAACACTAACAATTGTCTTAAGGGGAAAGATAAGTTTATGTTGGGATAGAGAGAGGAACACCTGGGCCATCTTATGATGCAATATTGAGTACTGGCTTGGTACTGTTCACTGAACTCAAAACCAAGACCCCCCTACATGTCCAATTTATTACAAGTATTTCTAGCTCCAGTATATTTATTGTAATAACAATCATCATGATTATAAGATCAATAATTGAATTTTCACTAAAAAAAAAAGTCGCAATTTAATATTACTATTAATTTATTCGAACTTTTGCAAGTACTTTCTCTTAGTTTTGGGTCCGCCATTCGGGAGTGTCATATTTGTCCTCTCTAGGCTGAACTCTGCCTGGCAGAAAATAACATTTCCAGAAGGTGCAGGAATTAAGTTTTTAATTTAATAGCTAGTATTTTATTTTTTGCATTTTATTATACTAAACATGACACCCCTGGAGACAAATGAACACTATATTATTATTATTAATGCTATCTTATTATCATTAATATCTTGTGCTAATAACCGGGTAAATATAAATCTATGTTTAGTTTGTTCTTTAAAAAAGAAAAAAAAAAAAAGAAGGAAAGTTTACACTTCACTCACAGACAAGAAAATGAAGAGTTAAACGTTCAGTATTAGATAGGAAAGTCCTATTTCCTAGTTGTATAGCCAGTCTCATGTTACCGCCACCCACTTTTCCCCTAACAGAATGCAGAACCCACTTTGCAGAGCCTGGTATTATTCTGACAAATTAGAGCAAGAAAAAAAAGTTGGTATCAATTTATTGTAACAGCCACGCCTTGCGGGTAGAAAGGTAACTTGGTAAAAGGTGTCTCCTTTTAAGATTAAATAATAATTTATACGAAAGAGTTTACTTACCAGTTAATTGCAAGCAATTTTTCATTTCTATGTCAAAAGCAAGTTTGCTATTAATTGTCATGAAGGCTCAAATTTTAGACAAAAATAAAGGAAAAGTTGTAAAGATCAGCAACTGAGGGGGGGGGGGAAGTCTATAATCTCTGGTTGAGCGAGGTTGTTATGAAAATCTAGAACCTGTAATCTTGACACAAAAAGCACTTCCATAACAGAATATCTAAATAAAAAAAAATCCTTAGCACACTCACTTTTTTAAAAGTTACTGAAGAGTGGATTAGGTTTGAAATGGAGGCAATATGTATCATGAAATTGTGCGACATCATGCATATGTTTACCTTTTTTTTTTACTAGACCTTATTACTCAATAGGTGGACTTTTCACCAACCCATTGAAATTCACTAAACATCTAGCAGCCCCTTGTAACATTTAACATGTTAAATTAACACCCTTGTAACATGAGCCCATTGCAAATTTAACCTATCAGAGTTGAGAAACTGACATTTCTAAACAGTTGAAGACTCGACACAACTTCCCAGTGCAAAATTATTTTTTGTATAAAAATACTACAAAATAATCTAACCTTTCTTGCCATTTTCCTCTTTTTCAGTAGCTTAGTAAGTTCAGCATGCTGTTCAGCAGTAAATACTGTTTTCTCTGGCTTAACATACTCCTGCTCCTGCAACATTGCAATAGGAAATTACATTTAATGAAATCAAAAATATGACTTAAATTCAACAAATAGACAATTTAGAATCATACATCCTTCTGTTTTTCTACACCATTAAGTGGAAAGAGAAATGTCCGCTTCATTCTTTTCGCGTCAGGACCTTCTGAGGTTATATTTCTGTTTTTCGTAGCCAAACTCTCAGATAAGTCATAAGATGCTGATTTTTTGCTTGAAGATTTCTGAAATGGAATAATCATATAAATTTAACTTTTTTAAAAATACAATAATATGAATTAAATAGAAAAAAATAAATAAACAACCTTGCGATCTTGGTCATTCAAGTGGCTTATTTCCAACAATGCCTTTAACTTGTTTTTTTTATTTTCTTTTCTTCTAAGCTTCTTTATACCACGCTTGCTATGACCGTACATGATGGTGATGGCAAACCCTGATGAATAAAATAAACAGATAAGGACCTGTTTTGCTACTAAAAAACAAAACAATTAGAGATATGACCTATAGAAGCTTATAGAAACAGTCCAGGGCAAGATTCCTTTACTTATCAGATAATACATGTAATGCACATGAATACATTTTCCACAAAACGCAATATTTTTATGTGATAACCATAACTATAGTGAATGCAATCACACCAATAAGGACTAAACAATAGTAATGTTGTTAATAATATAATACATGACATACAACAGAACATAACACTAAATTTAATTTTAATAATATACAAGCATTTTTCACAGGCAAATCATCAAAATTCAATAAAACTGGGAAATCGTGATAAATATGTTATTTTGGCATTGTAACTATATAATTTATCATTACGGATTTCCTTAAATTGAATCTGCTATAATTTCGACCCCATAGATTTTCGATTAGAATTTAAAAATCCATTTCTTTACAATAATACTCAAGTTAGGAATAGCAAATTTAAGTTCCCCAATCAAAATGTTGATATATTCTTAAGATTTAGGATTTCCTTGTGTTTACTTTAAAATTAAATATATAACAATACAAGTTTCAAGTCTTTACAGCTTTGAATATAATTATTTTTAAGCCTCAATATCCAACTATAAGCAACATGGTCTGTTAGATCTTCATATGGCCACCCCATATACTAGGATATATAGCAATATAACCAGGATGTTTTAATGAGCAGTAAAATACTCTAGTCTTTAAACATATCATGTATAACAATGAATATAAAATAGATCATAGATTAAACAGTTTTACAACAATACATGCAGATGTTCATCATCATCTGCATATTGTTTTACCCCCTGATATGCTGGCCGAAATACCGCATTTTGAAAATGATTTAAAAAACAGAACATTTTACTTGCCAGGTAATAATGTCTCGCTTAACAAGGCATTTTTTCAGAACCATGGATGAAGGTACATTCAAATGATCTATAGTTACTATAAATACTTGAAGATAAACAGCAAATTCAGGGCACAATAAGAATGGAATTTAAAAACAAACCCATATTCTAGCATAGAAAAATACACATCAATACTCACATAAATTTAGATCTTTTAGTTTTTTTTTGTTTTTTTCCCCCAAATATTTACTAACTGAAAACAGACACTGGCAATCGTATCGCGCTACTTTCTGGGAAAAAATCTTCTAACATCATTAAAACTGTGGGGAAATGTAATAATCAGGTTGAAATATAACTAAGCCAACTACAAGTATTGAAATGCATCTAACACGCGGCTAGATAACCCCCACTACAATACATTTCCTCGCGATTGATGCCGCTAAGAGGTCAGTTGATTCCAAAGAGGTAATTAGAAATAAATAATGTTTGAGTGATAAGTAATTTTGAATTAAAGAGATAAATAATTGAGACATCCAAAAAATGACCGTGCTTTAAAAATTTAATTATAACAAAAACTGTTTTTTATTTTATCTTATCACCGACCAAAACACTGACTTATAACAGAGAAGATTCAAATTACATTGTTTATTTATTTGAAATAGGAATCTAACATTTCCACAGACATTCTTACATAAAATAAAAAAATAATTTATCATAATTAATTAGTAATTGATTAAAAAAAAACTTCCTATCTCATAGATTCATTCAAAAACTCACACAAAATGCTACTAGTTCCAAGATCCCCTCTCCACGGTAGATTTGTAAGAGTTAAAAACACAACTGCAAAGACAATGTTGTGGTAGATCCTGCTCAGATAGGCAAGTATAGGCTATGCTTGAACATGTGGTATGACCCCCATCGGGTGTGGACATGCACAGGCATGGGGGCGCTACCCGTGTAAAACTCAGATATTCGTGACAACAAAAGTATAATAAACATTTAAAAACAAACACCTTTAACATGGACTCTTTAGATGCGAATAATTTTAAGTTTTCTGGCTCAAAAGATAGCGTCTTACAGATAGCTCAGTGTAAGTAGGAAGTCATGGATGAAAGCCGTGAGGTGGCAAATGTAGTTTTCAAATTCGTACCACAGATAAAAATGCTGGAAATCCTTGTAAATAATAAATATGTTCATAAAATTACAACTTTTTTTTTTTTTAAACCCTACCACCAGACGGGATTCCCTCATGGGTCTCACTCGTGGTTGACGGGGCCATAGGGTATTTTGTTCCCTGTGTTGCGCGTATTCCAGTTGTTATTTACAAAGGGACTCCAATCCATCTTGTTCCAACGGTGCCTGTTGATGAGCACCCCAGATATTACGGCTGTTCAACCTGCATCACTTTTGTGGAGATGGTGAAGTACTCTAGTCCCTGCAGCTCCTTCCACTTCTAGACAAAGACGAGGAAGACCCTGTAAGTCTCATCATTGTATTCCTGTAACGGCAAGTCTAACAAATTGAAGCTATACTGGGCAATTGTGCGAAGCATCCGTGCCCTTGCTTGTTCTAAAGATTGACAGGTGAGCACGACATGCTCTATCCCCGCAATGTGGGCCGTGGGCAATGGGGTCCGCAGCTCTTTTATGCCCGTGAAGCTTAGAACAAATCCTGCCATGTCCCGATAGCAACTGGGAACTTCAGTAGTCAGGGAAGACCCACTTGCCCTCAGCCTGTCCTTCGGCGAGGGGAAGTACTTCCTTCGTTTACTCCCTTTCATGGCAATGGTCCAGTCATTATGAAGGCCCTTCTACTTCCTAGGTTCTTCTTCAATTACCCTGTGGAGCGATGAGGGAAGCTCATTTAGATGTCCTCTCTTCAGCATAGCTCGGAGGTGATGTTCCTGGAGGTCTATTGGGGCTGCCGCTGCTAGTATCTAGACCTTCGAAGGAAACGGAGAAGTACACTACGTTAAACTAGCTTTTCCTTGGACGATGGCTTCTGTCTGGGACACCTTCCTTGTGGCACTCACCAAGCGGTTCAGTCCGTTTCCTTTCGGTTTACATTTTCCTTTGGGGACGAGTTTCCTATAACCTTAGATTCCGAATGTGAGCCGAATGTAGGAACAGGCTCTCGTGACTCGCATCAGTGCCATTATCTGCACCTGTTTTCTGTACGGGATTCCCCTGGGGTTCTTCTCTGACTTGTGCCGGGCGAACTCATCCCAGGGGGTATTTCCTCCCAATGGCCTCAATCTTCTTCTTGTACTCTGCTCTGAGGTTCTTGTACCAAGCCCAAAGGTTTTCATAGACCAGCTCGATCCTGCATCTCTGGTACGTACGTCTTGCCCTGTAGACCTCACTATTGGCCTCCGTTAAGGCAGGCGTCCACTATAGGTTGCTGGTCTTCCGAGGCTTTCTTCGCTGGAGGGCGACTTCCACTGCGTCTTTCAAGGGTGCCGTTAAGGACGCCACTTCTCCTATTCTTGTAGATTATTTTCTTTGAGAGCCCACTCATTGTCCATGAGTCTCTAGCGCAGACTGGTACATGGTCCACTCAATCCCTCTCGTTGTTATATATCCTTGGACGGAACCCTCTGGCATAGGTAACCCTGGCACGATGTTGAACGAGATGAAGTTATGGCCACTGCTAGTCTTTGCTGAAATTCTCCAGTTCTCTATGCATCCATAAAGGAGGATCGAAGACGCAGTGACGTCAATCCAGCAGCTCGTCTCTGGACTGGTATTCGAAGCTGCATTGATGTTTCTGAATACCGTCTTCATATTAAACCTCTGAACCTCTCTATTTTTAACCTACCTAACATTTGTCTGGCGCTGTCAGCCTCCATATCTTTTCCAGTGGAGTTCCCCGGCTTCTGCTACGTTAAACAAGCCTTTCCTTGGACGACGGCTTCTGTCTGGGACACCTTACTTGTGGCACTCACCCAGCGGTTATGTCTGTTTCCTTCCCGTTTACATTCTTCTTTGGGGACGAGTTTCGCATAACCTTAGATTCCGAATGTGAGCTCATGGTATTCCAATACGATGTAAAATACCTCAAAATGTAATCTGTACCTACCTCTTCAATCAGAAAACAGTGCACTGTCAGGCACACACCCCTATCAAGAAATAGAGTCAGAAATATCAGTAATGGTACCCGTCTCTAAGCTGTTGTTAAGTTCATGGACCATCTAATTCTTTCTCTGCCATCAGGGTTAGGTCTGTTGACACTTCATTTGTCTTGACTTGACAACTGCCATCAACTGTTTTAAAACCATTCTATTATAAGCAATTCTTATGACTTCAGTGTTTTAAATACTTGTGGGGAATGCCAATGGCGTCCTAGATTCCAAAGCAATCTAGGCATGTAGTGCAGTCTTATTTAGTTGTATAGCAGTGATGGGTGCCCGTTAGAGGCTTGTTTTTGGTGGGCCAAGCGCCGTGATGTCCACCATTTGGTCTTTTTTACTAGATCATGAGAGTTGCCATCTTGCCGGTAGCGGTGGGGGTCATGTCTCGGAATAGAGGGTTTTGGCTATGTTTCATCGAGTCAAAGAACTTGATGTGTCTTCTTTGGATGGCTTCGGTGATGGTGGGGACCTCGAACTTTTCGTGGATGTCGGGAGCCTTCATATCATGAAAAGGGGTATGCCTGTTTATATTATTTTTATAATGTTTATATTATTGAGAGGGGGCTCACAATACTTTCCTACCGAATCTAATATCAGGAAAGATAATCTAAATTTTACTATCAGTAGTCATAAAGCTAATGAAATGATTTTTTATAATACACTAAACAACTTTTTTTATGATGTGAGAATCTATTGTCCATAAACAATTGTAAAACACTTGCACATGATTCCGTGATGAGGAAATAATATTCCTGAACAAATATTATTTCTCTTGCGTTCTAAGTAAATAAAAAACACATCCATCTAATTGACATCGAGCTACAGGAACATAACCAGAAACAGTCGGCTCAACCGATCAGATTCAAGATGTAGAAGAGTTTTGTTTTATAACAAATTTAATCTCGACAATGTTGATTTAAGTCAGACCAATCAATATTCCGGCCCAAAATACTGAAATTTTGCCCAAAGTATTTCAGATATCTTTTTATTGCTGTGTGTTTCCCTACATCATTATCGAAAACCACCTAAGCACATCACTTTGTATGTTGGCAGGGACTGCCTTATTTGGGCAACTCTAACCGCTTTCCACGTCTACCTTGTTTTAAACTGTAATGATATAAAGGTAGTTTCTCCGCATGCGCCATTATTGATGGTTAACAATGGTAACGACCGTCTACTATAGCTCTTCCATATTAACACCAATTACTACAGTCCAAAGACTTTCTTAACGCTTTAATACTGCCTCAAAAGGCAACTTATGTGAGCTGTTCACGAGGGAGCCCTCAATAAGTGAGTAAATTACTTAATGTACTCCGTCTGTGTGTATTTTAGATTATAACACACACAGAAGTCTTTGCCACACTGTTCTGGAGCGGCGTTTGGATTGGATTAGGTCTTTGAGATGCTGAGGTAAACGATTTTGATTGTGAATTTTTGGATGACGGTGGGACAGCGATACCTCCTAACGATTTCGGTTGGGAACTGATGGCCAATAGGTGGCTCCGTCAGGAGAGATAGTGGAGCAATGTTTCCGTGTAAGTCCAGACAGCAGAGAACGCCCTCGTGTATTCGTGGATCTTGACCCCTAGTGTTGGTGCTTCACATTAAAGTCCCCAGCCACAAGGAAACGATGTCCGACGGAGTCTAGAAAGGAGGTGAATTGGGAATCGGAAATGGATTTATTGGGAGGGCAGTACACTGATGCTAGAGTAAGGGGGAAAGGGAAGTTGCTGATTGACACTGCAGTGGACTGAAGGAAATCATGTGCTACCAAAGGAACTATGTGATGGGGAATGGAGTTATAGACAATGACAGTGGTACCTACATGCGCTCTTTCATCTGGGTGATCAGTTAGATATGTTAGACATCCTAAAATATCATCCTGTTTCACTCCCACGCCGAAAGTTATGATGGGCCCTGAGCGGCTTCAGATGGGGATAGGTCGGAAGAATCCGCTGTGCATCTTTCCCATACTTTCACGTCAAAACCATACTCATAGCACAACTGTAGAAGATTTCCTCACTTCACCTATACCTCTCTTACTTCCACCAAAATTGAATCTTAATATAGCTTTCATTCTCGAGCCCATTCCTTCCAAGTTCATGAAATTCCATAGCAACCTATCTAACTACTGTAATCCCGCAGCACAGTCATTGCACTGCACCACTCAGCCCTATAATCCTCCACGGAGACTAAAACGGCAGTGGCCTCGTGACCTGCTATAAATGCGCCTGCCACATTATTGCCCCTTGGGTTATATGTTATTTTTGTAATCCGAGCTATAATTATTTGATCACGATGCCATTCTATTGGGAAACGATATTAATGTTTCTAGTAGTGTTCCAGTTCGCCTCCATTATGAATATCATCAGGCATTACTATATCTCTTTGGCGGAATCGCTAACTGTCGACACGGTTGTAGATCGGGTCAAGTGCTTAGTAGAGATTGGAAGACGAAAGTGAAACTGTACAGTAAAGTAGACCGGGGCAAGTTTACACAGTGATCGTAGTTTACAAACCGTTCCTTGACGCGCAGCACTTGTCACGTCAGGCGAGGTCTCTCAGACAGTCTGCCAGAGTAACGAGTAACAACCAAGAAAGAGCAGTTTTTGCTTTTTGTCAGTAAATTTGTACACAATTATCTCGGCATTAATATTAGCTATACCAAATCATTTTTGCAATTGATTATAGTTCTATGGCGGTTATTTTAACATATTCAGTTGAATATATATACCTGATGAACAAACATTCTTCAAATCGTGTAAACGTGCAGCGTAAGTTTTTGTACATTTTGTTAACGGTTCTAATGGATATACTTTTTGCAAAAAAAACAATAATGGGAACACCCAAAGGGAATGTTAAAGAAAAAGCCTTAAATTCTTACAGTGCGATACCGCACCATAAATACAAATGTAAAGGGAAATTCGATTCGTTCCACCTTGCATTGTTAAAATAGAGTGCAATGTGCACCACAAGTTACCTGCAGATTTCGGGTATGATCCTCCAGGAAATAATGCCCCCTTGCTGGAGTGCACTTAGAGCTAGGACCATGCCACTGAGCCCTAAATCATTCAGTCAACTTCATCAGATATCCTTGCTAATGTCCCGTATCATTTTTACTTTAAGTACTCTCCTGCCTCTGGCTCACTTCCTGTCTCACATCTCTTTTCTTCAACGGAAATAGGATAAATAATCACAACTGAATTAGAATAAAAAACCGACATAAAAAACGAACCAGGGTCTTTTTAGGATTGACAATTAGAAACGAAAACAAATAAATCATGCAATGTTATAAATAGAAAAACGATGGATGCATCAATCAGATATAAACATGAAATTAATATGGTAATTATAATATTTGTAGGCAGTAATTATTAATTTTTCATATTGTTATTAATTACCTTTTCTTCAGAAATTTCAGGGCTATCATTGTTGATAAGAAAATGAAAAACTACCTTATTATGAAGAAATTTCAAAATTGCAGCATCGTAAACCAAACAAAATTTTCTCTCAAACGAGACGAATTGGTAGAGCCCCCTTTTTAAAGCGGCTAAATTATCCAGTTTTTCGAAAAATCATGGATTACTCGAATATTTTCATATCAGCTACACATTCCCCACTTTTAGAAAAACTTCATTGGTTAATAAGCTTTAAGTCCGTGTTAATTTAGAGGTTTGTTACAGAATAAGCTGAGAGTCACCTCCAGTTTCGTAAACTCTAAGTACGAGTGGTTCATCAAAAATAATTACAAAGCTTCTATTTCTTTTTTTTTTTTTTTGACGTATTTATAAAACAATATTCAAACAATAGCAATTAATGTTCTTTACGTGTCACATACTCCATTAACGGTTTCTGTAAAGCCACCATTACGCTTTCTGTCACCTAGCCACCCTTAATTAAGTTCATTATTAT
This sequence comes from Acanthosoma haemorrhoidale, assembly GCA_930367205.1. NCBI lineage: Eukaryota > Metazoa > Arthropoda > Insecta > Hemiptera > Acanthosomatidae > Acanthosoma > Acanthosoma haemorrhoidale. Next base: position 45,175,516 of record OV884013.1, read on the forward strand.
TTCGATGAGTGTATTTTTTAACGCGAAATTGAAAACAGCTTTCAAAACATAATTTAATTTAGCTACTATAATTATCAAAGCTAGAATGCAATTAAATTCAATCAGGACGAGTTATGAGATGGGCTGTAGATGGAAGTATGATATGTGATATCTTTGTAAACTACATCTCACATCTTATTTTTACCATCCATAGATTACCTCATATGAGGGCCTTATGTATAATAATGATAGCATGCCATAACATCTTTTATAAAGAAATATAATCACAGTAAATAGCAATAAAATCATAAGCAATAAATGAAATCACAGTGTTTTTTTTTTCATTGACTAGTATGATTTTGTTGAATAGGTGTTGATTGATGCCCTGGAGTCTGGAACTCTCCGGTCACCACAAGCTAGATGAAACACATTGAACCAATTTCAGAACGTGGTAAGTTAGTCGAGGTTTGAAGAAAATGGTGGAAAGTGGAACTGGTTTTGGAAGGACTCAATCTCTATTTCTTTGTATATATTTGTGATAAATAAAATATGTACTTCATGTTTTTATTTATTTAGCCTAATTGATTATTTTCACTTTTTTTATGTTTGATATTAAAATAGACATTTTCTGAACTAAAAAATCATATGGTCACGTGTGAGGAATTATAAAATTAAAGTTTTCGTTCCAATTACGCTATTTATCCTATCATTTATTATGTCATTCATTTAAGAGAGATTTTGAACCAAAATAATAACAAACGTTGAAAATAAAAATAACAGATTTTTCAACATAAAACTTTTATAATGTCCATCTAATCATGGAATCCAAGGCGGGAACTCTTATGGTGAATAATATATATTATAGTGAATTTAATAATTGGTATATTATTAATATATTTTTGAATTTGAAAAAAATGAAGTACTTAATTTAACCTCTTAGAATTGTCAGTCAATACATGACCATATGGCAACACCATGCACTCCTGAACGGGGGGACACCAACTACTTCGTAATAAATAAGTATATTAGGTTTATATGTATTAGTAAACGATTTCTTGATCATTGGTTTATTTATCGTTTAGTGTTCCTAGGCACTAACTAGACTAGTCCAGTCATAAGGAATTTTTAATTGGAACGTCTTAGAGAAGTTCTGAAAATTTGCTTAATTATGTTTTTTTGGATTCTCATTACGAATTTAAATTATGCCACCTCAGATCTTTTCCGGAAGTATAAAAAAATGCAAAAAAACACATTTTTTTTTTTTGTTAATAACTCGAAAACCGAGCATTACTAACGTGACTCATTTCATATTTTAATATGGTTTAATTTATTGAACATGAGTAAATTAACTAACATTTTGTTTAATATATTTTTTCTGTTTGGCACTTTTTTTTAAGTGAGAGCTTGTCGAAATTGAAAGAGGGAATGCACCGACTGGTCCCATCCTACCATCCTACCATCCTACCTGGCCATCCGACTGGTGGCATCCTACAGGTAGCTGTCCAGGTAGGAAAATGTGAACCCCAAAGCAGACTACATTCCATATGATTTTGCAAAATTTCAACATGCTCTCCCAGAAAGCGCCTTAACAACCAATTAAGTCGAAATTAAGAATTAAAAGACCTGCTGAAGAACAAATAAAGTTGGAGAATCATACACCTGTTTTTTAAAGTGAACTGTGGGAATGACATTACAGAAAATCTGGAAGTAGAAATATGTTTTTAAATGTGCTTCAATAAGATTGTTTAATGTAGGACGACCATTGAGACATTACAAGTCTGCGTTAATGTCTGACTGTTGCTTTTTATTAGTCAACAATTCGAAACTGTAATTTGCTACTCGTATATAGGTATTTGGTTTTTTTGACAATTTTTTAACCTTACATTTGAGAATATTTGCTATTTTATAAACTTTTTATTACTGGGTATACGGCGATTGAATTTACGTTTTAGTTTTTTATATTTCTCATCTATATGTGTACACATATTTTTATTGTGATAAGTACTATTTAACTGTTTTTAGGGAATGTAAAAATTTTGGAGAGATAATATTTCAGGTTGTAGAAGAAACAGAAAAAGGTCCTATTGCCTTTACATCGAACCTTAGAAAAAATTAACCTTTACATTCTTAGGAGTCTTTCAGTTCCTCCGCCTCAGGGCTTAAATGTCATAATGGAGTGGTGACACTTCTGATTCTACAGGGAAGTTGGATGGTGACCTAAACAATATCTTATACTTCATAAATAAACGATTTTTTTTAGCTCCAAATGGACTTATTCCACTTTCAAAAATAACATATTATAAGAAATAAAAACAAGAGTAAATTAAAGTCCATTGCTTAAAGTCCAGGCTTCAGTTTGTAACTGACAGAAATCACTCTTATCCTGTTCGGTTACTTGATTTCGGTCTGTTGATGATAACAGTACATCAGAACCAATTAATCACAACAACAAACAATCAGCACTAATAACGTTTGTGTTGGAGTTTAATATTCTTTACTTTTTACCAAAGCTATATCAACTATAGCTTACATCCTCGCCAGCCTCTTTGGTTTTAGTGGTTTCACTTTAAAGCTAAGTTCATCTACCAACTTTAATTTGCAATTCGCAATTCCCCGGGATAATTTTAAAGCATATCATTTAAGAGAACCCGTTTTATGTTGTGCTGAGCCGACGATTTCTCCCAATTTCTATAACTGAGAATTGTTTATCCATTATCTGAATACGTTTCTAATTTGTAAGCGATGAAGCAATAATATTCCTTAGCAAATAAAGATTTCCACGCTCTCTAAGTAAAGCAAACACATCCATCTAATTGATATCGATCAGTTGGAACGTTCTCTGGAACAGTCGGCTAAACGGACCATATTTAGGATGTAGAACACTTAAGCTCTGTGTTTTCTATAATGTTGATCAAAGTCAAACCAATTAATCTTCTGGCCCGAAGGCCAGGCGAAATATTGCCAAAAATATTTCAGATATCGTCTTATTGTGGTCTTTTCCCCTTCGCCATTCCTGAAAATCACCTCATCACATCTATCTCCCTGCTGATATGGACTGCCTTATTCTGGTCCTTCCGATTGGCTTATCATGTCAAATACTGTTACGTGGACAAGGAAGCAGAACTTGATATCTTATACGTTCCAGCACTTTTGTGTTACATGTTTCCAAGTATTTCTATAGCTTGGCTTTATTTAAACAAGAAGAGGCTCGCTTATATTTTACAAGCCATATCCAACGTTGAACGGGTCACAAAAAACATAACCCCAACCCATTGGAGCTATGAGGTGCCGGTAATGAGTGTCTTCGTAGCATTCAATTGGACCTTAGATTGCTATTTTAATGAAGACTTTAACGGTTTCTATTTGGTATCGTTCTATTTGGAAATTTTTCTGACAGGCGTAGCTGTGCTCCAATTCATTTCCATCATGGATATAATGAGGTATCACTACAGTTGTTTGTTGGCATCACTGAGCGTGGACACTGCCACAAATTGTGTCCAGTGCCATGAAATCTTGGATTGGTGTTTAAAAGCTACCAGCAAATGCTTCTCTCTACAGCTCATTTCGTTGATAGGTTTATTGTTCGGGTACATGGTTTCAGATACTTACGAGTTCTTGGTCCATATCGATGGTGATATTAAACATTCAGTGCATTTCGCAATATGGATTTTGTTTGAGATGTTCAGCCTCTGGTACATTACGAATCGCTGTCAAGAAGCGGGGTCTAAGGTTAAGATGAATTAAAATCTACCATCCTTATGAATAATGCAGTTCTTGGTTTAAACACTTTTTTTTTTTTGTAAATTTTAATTTTTAGAATGTTACTGGTTGATGATATATATAAACTTCTAACCTCTTGGTCTGAACTATTGAATTTCCTTCATAAATAGATTTACCAGAACTAAAATATTGAAATTAATTGGCTCTATTTGTGCAATGGTATTCGCATAAATTGGCACCGGGATATGGCACATTACTAATTAATAACTCATTGTGCTTTTCAATGATCAACACCAACATTGCTCTCCTAGGACAGGCTTCAGGTTAGCTTCATCGTCATTCGTCGCTCTTATCCGGGCGTTTCAAGCAGAAGTAAACCACGTTGCTTCGGATTTGGACGAAGCGGTGAAAGAGGGAGAAACATTACACTAACCCTAATTATAACAGTCTCAATTATCTATATAAACAAACAAATGAAGGAAGTTCGGTGTCTTATTTCCAGATTTTAGGTACAGATTTCTTTAAAATTGTTTAATTATAACATATTGTGAAGAGGAACAAATGCGAAGAGAAAAAGGGTGGTTTGCCGCGATTTTGCGTCTGGTCAATAATCTAATAATGCCTTTGATTCGTTTACTTCTTTGGATAAATTGGGCCATATAATCTTCTTAAAATTATTTTTATTAACATATCTTAACTTTTGACAAGTCCTTTAAACTTCAAAAATTTTTGTATTTCTGAAATATCACCTAAATGTGGTAATTAATAGCGAAACTACAAATTCACATTTAACATAAAATAAAAATCTTCATTAATTTTTTATAATATATGGCGACACATATTTCCTCATATTGCAAAATAAATAAAATAATTATTTTAATTTCCTATCAGTGACAATAATTTTGTATTTGTTCTTCATAGGCAAAGCATTTCGATAAAACACTATACTGGCTAGCCATGGAGGATAATACCAAATCCCTGTTGAGGAATGTAAGTAGAAAGTAGTAGTGGAATTAATTACTCACTTAATTGAATAACAAAAAAGGGCGTTTTGTAGCTTTTAAGAGTCGTGGTGACCATATTTACGCTTTGAGGCTATGAGCATAGTAAAAGATTGGTTCAAGACCAAAATCTGACGAAGAGGCATAAAAGCAAAAGCAAATTTGCAATTATTCAGATAGTGAATAATGTTGCCAAATTGTTCCTTTTCGATTTTCAGTTGCTTTTTTCCAGTGTACCTGCATGTTGGGTATTGTGAGTGTTCTGTTCAAACTGTAGAGAGAAAAAATGTATAATATTGATTAAGGTATCCAATTAAACATAACTCCATGATTAACAATATATAATTTTATTTTGTTTTTTCATACTCTATGTAATCTCAAATAATCATTAATTAGCATCGTGTTCGCAACTCAACTTGTATTTTGTTTTTTTTGTGGTATTTTTTGCCTGATACTAAATTTCCCCGATGATAATAGAAACAAAACTATCAATCAACATGAAAACAGCGAATGATCATTTACAGATTAATTAGAAATTACAGAATAAATATTTTTCTATCGTATTACACCCATCCAAACAATTGATAGAAGCAATTTGGACTTACAGACTTAAGTCATGGGAGACAGCCAAACCTTCAAATATCAAACGAATCCAAAAATTCAAACCAAAGTCATCATAACTGCAGTCAACGCCCTTTATTGTATCACAAACTCATCCTTTCAAAGCGATCTCCATGTGCCAACTTATTCATTCAAGATTTTCCAAATTCCACGAAAGTCCTGTTGTCAACTCCTTATCCACCAACACTCAGCTTTGTAATTCTCCTCGTCAGCTAGAACGGAGATAGCCTCGCGATCTATTGCAAATAGAAATGCACTTCATGATTTTTATAGGGATTCATTGTGACCTGGCACTAGACATCATCCTTACTCATATCCTAAATGTCTATGTCTCTCTTGCCCTCTCGCTATCTCTAGTCCTCGCTAGATAGGAAAACGGTCGGAGAGAGGACAGGGGAAACTCCACTGTTTCCGGCATCTAGTAGCATGCATGTAAGTGGAGGAGGGTATTCTGGGTGGCATGTCTGTGCATGTATTGTATAAATGTGAATTATACATATTTGACTAAAATCACAAAATTAACTCTAACTAAATTAATTAACTAAAAACTAATTTTAAGTTAATTAAAGCTAATCAACTAAATTAATTATTGATAGTGTATTTTAAAAAACGGATTACTCTTCCGTAATATGGAAAATGTCGGAAAAAATGAAGAATAAATTAAAAAATAACAATGTCAATATGTTTACATATATTGTATTTAAAAAAGGGTTTTTCATCCCCGGGTGATAGTTTAGTCGGGTAATTGAGATTGTACGTAAGTATGAATGAATTCGCAATATCCCAATAAATTCAATTAACTAATTAATTAATAGTAAAATTGTTAATTTTTTAAATAAAGATCTTATAATAAATAAAAATTTTGATAGGGTACAAAATTAAATATCCTACATTCTAATTACCGATATTTATCCTTTTTTTGTTAAATTTTGAATATCAATAAATAGTAAATCTGTCATTAAAATCGTGTTCACAATTCTAACTCAAGCAGTGATTTATTTAAAGACTCAATATTTTGAACGGTAGTTTAATTTTATGCCACAATGCTGCTAAAAATAAAAGCGATCTCATGAAAATAATAAAGAGCGTTTAATAAATTAATTAGTTATTATATACTCTAACAACTTTATTACGATAAAATTACAATTTGCCTAATTAGTTATTAAAAATAAATCCCTATCATATATAGGCTATCTAATTAATGAGCTCGACGTCCTGATTTAACATATGTAGTACATTGTTAGCGCTTGTGTGGGCTATAATCAGAAAAAATTATTAAAATCATAACCTGTGCACCACACTTTTTTTATTCGTTACTATGTAATTTATAGTGACAAGAAATGTGCCTAGTAAAATATGCTTTTTTTCTATTGATATTTAATTTTTAATGTTGTTTAGAAGCGGATAGTAATACACTTCGAGAGGAAACACACTACAGCATTTTCCGCAATGGGCTTCTTCAAATTGGACCATTCTCTTCTTTGCTCGGTAGGTATCATTTTATATCGCCTACATCAAGTCATCTCAATGTTACGCATAAAATTCAAAGATATGTTCGTTGGCGTTGTGCTTATGCGGGTTCCCATTTGAAGCTACACAGGTGGTCTGAAAAGTTTCCGACATCAACATGAAGATGATAATAAAATAAATAAAAGCTAGTGAAATAAAAGCTTTGCTAGGTCGGAAACTTTTCAGACCACCCTCGTAAGAAAATGAAATTAAGCATGACGGTCTCATTAGGGGTTTGAAGGCATAAAAAATATGGACATGATTATGTACCATTACCAATTAACTATGTAATTTCAAACGGTCATTAAAACCGTTTTCACGGCCGGAACAAAAACCTTAATTGTGTGATACTCGCTCGCACTGAACTAGAATTTTTCATAGTCGTATTCAACAAGAACATCATGCTTGTTATTATAATAAGCTCCTAATGATATTATTTGTTTTGGTGCCATATGAGTGTTACAGTACGTCACTCAATTTTTCTCAAGTGAACAAAAATCAGTTGTTCAACAGTAAACAAAATTAAACATCAGCAGATCTAATTGCATAGGTATAATTCGTATTAAGTTTGCTAAAGTAAGTGTCCTTTAAGCCCGGTATTCTTCAGTACCGGTGTTCTTTTCTTCGTAAATGTAGTGTAGAGTTTTTTGTAAAATGAACGTCATTTTTTAGATGATTTGCAAACTTACATGTATCCATGTCCAATGCCTCATTTGTCTTACGACCTATACAATTTATATTATTTTCTACATAATTTATATTTTATACATTTAGTACTTTGTACAAACATAGGATTAAGTCAAGCGCGATATATCGTACTCATAAAGATTTAGTTGCGGTTTTGAATAGGTGACAGATTTTATGATGTTTTTTAATTGTGGTCCACCAAAGACCCAACGCATATTACATATTATTAATCAGGAAGTTACAGCATTAGTTTGAATGTGTGATTGATTTGATGCATACTATAATTAGAAGATATAACATTTTTTAATAAAATAACCATTGAAAATTAATGAACCTTAATTATTTTGAGACTAGTTTTTATTTTTAGCATAACCAGGGCAACAAATAGACCTGCGATGTAAAATCTAAGCCATCTATGTCAAACACGGGCTGAATCAATGTTATGGAAATATTGTTAATATCAGTTAGTATTACTTTTTGGCTTTAGTTGATATTTCAAAATAAGAAACTGTTATGTTTCAGTGAGTTTGTCCCTATCATTTCCTTTGAAACTATAAAATACAATTTTGCATTTAACTCCCATTTGATTATTATTCGAAAAATATAGCTATCTACACAGGTGGTCTGAAAAGTTTCCGACCTCAACATGAAGATGATAATAAAATAAATAAAAGCTAGTGAAATAAAAGCTTTGTTTGGTCGGAAACTTTTCAGACCACTCGTATATGACACGAGTAAGTTCCATAAATTAATTATTTTATATTTTTAAAATCCTATATTTTTATTAGAGTACTCAATTTGTATTTTGTTTTTTCAGACTAACATTGCAAACTGGGTAAAGCTTTTAAAATATATTCATTAGTAAAGGAAATATTGAATTGAATAACTTGATTAAAGATCTTGACGTCCTTATTAATGTAATAAGTATTGGGGCTAAAGTGAACGTTACGCATTTACATTATTACAGTCGGTATTTCTTTTGAAATCCGTGTTTTACAATTTGCATGAATGTTTCACTTGATCCCCAAAATACAAGCTTATGAAACATATTAAAGGGTCAGTTATGAAATATACAATTACTTATAATTAAAAAATTAATTTTTTACTATCTTATTAAGTAGTTATCAAATTCCCAACGTCTAGCCCGACGTTCTGATATATAATTAACATGCATTATTTGGGCTTGAGTGACTAAACAAAAATTATCAATCTGGAAGTTATTGTCTATTATTACAAAAGACACTAATACAGTAATTAGAATATTTTTCGTAATCCATAATGAAACTCTTAGTTGCAAAAAAATACAAATTACGGGTTCTTAATCGGGTTGTCCAGATCTTGTACCATTGCTAGATGTTCCTCAATTTTAGTTTATATATTTCAAAAATTCAATTTAGTTCAAAATATCTTCGATCAGCTAGTTTTTGAAAGTTTACATATTAGTTAATTGTTCATGTAATTAATTATAAGTTGTGTTTTGTAATTTATTTATCGTGTTTCAGCTGATATCCTGTGCAACAACGTACATAGTGATCTTGCTCCAGTTTGATTAGACTAAACAGTAAATCACCACGTGAACATTTATAACAATTATTAAAAAATTTAATTTGTTTAGTCGAAAGGTCTCATAAGATATTATGAAAAGTAACTATATGTACTGTTCTCATATAAATAAAACGTCTCTATGCCCGAATTTCGATCAAATACAGTTTTAGGATACCTCCTATCCCATACAGCCAAACAACAAGAACAGATGAGAAAACATCAAAACACGTTTCTAAGTTTCTATATATATAACGCAGTTATTTATGTAAGTCCTTTTATATCCTTATATGGTTTAATTCGTTTTGAATTTAATGAATAAGACACTCATGTTGTGGTAATGATATCAATACTGTTTACAGAAAATTTTTAAAGCTTTGCTATTTTGTTGATTAGCTCAGCTGAAAAAGCTTTTATTGAGGTTCAAGGCTGTCGTTATATTGTGTATTATGAATTTAAACACATAGAAGTGTGCCTCAGAGAAATTAATGAAAATTTAAATCTATAATTTCAAGTATGGAAAAACCATCACAATTTTAACATCGCGTACGTATAATAGTTGCCCTTCAGCTGGGAGTGAATTTATGGAGATTTGTGGATTGGCCAGCTATTAAAAATGAATATTTTCATACACAGCTCACATTTTATTTAATACCAGGCAATGAATTTTTTAATGACACTTAAGTGTGTTTTATGAAGACGTATAACTGCTTATATCAAATTGGATTTCCATGTACTATTTCACTCACAAATACTTGATTTGGCTGAAAACACAACAGTACCTGGTTTTGACAAAAAAAAAAAAATTAATATCCGTTGACTCATCGTTAAAGTATTTCCTTTATTTCAAAAGCACGCTATACAAAAAACTATTCCTGTACTGAAAAATTTTCTACACTGAAAAAAACAATAGACCTTTGAGAACAATGTAAAACTCCAACTGGCGGGTCAAAGAGAGGCCAGACTCAAGTGACAGGTCGAACCCTGCATGTTTTATGGTGGCTTAGTGGGGTGGGAATAAAGCTTAAAAGACCTGTCACATGATTCATCGACAGCAAATTTGGCTTTCTTCAAATTGTGGAGTTAATAGCTTCTTCCTTTGAAAATTTCTTGTGAAATTATTTCGAAATATCCTCTCTTTTTTTAATACTAAACAAGGTTTTCTGAAGGGATTAATAAAAAAAATCGCGTTATCAAAGAATTCAAGCTATTAAGGTTCCTGTTATCGACAATTGACTGTAAATATTTCACTCATAATTGATTTTTTTTTAAAAATATTTGTCACTTTTATGGATTCCCAAACAAGACCTTTAAAAAACTTTTTGATGAGGTTGTTGGGCGTGTGGTTTTCTAGTAAAATCGACTATTTTATCTTTGTATAAAGAAGAGACCACAAAAGTCTTTGTGTTTTGTATGAATAATTTTTAAAATAAACAAAGACTTCGAAAATCCGTAATATTAACCCGAAATAAAATGCATGAGGTAACAACTTTACAAGATACTTAGTGCCTCTGTGGATCTCTCAATAGACTTAATCTTTTTATGAGGTACTGCAATGCGGATAAAATAAATATATATGTATATAAAGGGTGTCTCAGAATTAACGCAAGATTTGATTTAAATAGAAAACACAGTTTTTAGTATTTTTGTTGTTATTTTTTTATTTAATTATAAAGTAAATAGGGTAGGGTTATTTATGAAATAACATATCGGGCAAATAGCCTCCACGACTTTGCTGGCACATACGCATTCTTTTGTCGAAATTTGACCATTTGGCATAAATTCAACCACACATATTTCCCCTTTTAATGCACGGGTGAATGTGGGCTTGTTGACACTTTTGACTTCAAATAACCCCATAAAAAGAAATCTAAAGGTGTTAAATCACACGATCTAGGGGGCCGATTCTGATCACCGAAACGAGAGAGTACACGACCTAGAAATGTCTCATGCAGTATTTGAATTGTTTCATGGGCTGTATGGCATGTGGCACCATCTTGTTGAAACCGCATATTGGCCACATCCAATTTCGGCACAAAGAACTGTGTTTACGTTCCTGGATTGTCAACGACACTCTCATGCAGTGCTTCGATAGTGACATTTGAACGGCTTGTTTTCGGACAACCAGTGTGTTTAGTGTCTCCAACTGATCCAGTCTCCGTAAATTTTTCAATTAATCTCTTCACAGTTGATGAAGCCAAAACACTATTACGACCATATTTTGTATGAAATTTTCGAACTGCGGCCGCCAAACTTTCATTATTTTTGAGATAATGTTCAACAATAAAGACACGTTGTTCTATCGTGTAACGCTCCATTTTTACTAACCCTAAACTGTCAGCTGTCAAATTGTTTTTTTTTAAGGGTTGCCAGCACTTTGGGTTGCACAAATGACGGCAAATTCAAATCTTGCGTTAATTCTGGGACACCCTTTATATTCTATGTGCATACATTTCACTTTCTTTCGCCGTTTTACTTAATTTACTTTGCTGATGATAGTCTTGGGTCGGGCCTTCTAATGAATATATTATTAACAGACGCACCCCAACACTCACAGACAAGAAGTATCTCAGAAGAACAGCTGTAACTGTCATTTTTAATGTTGTTTGGATAATTTCCACTTTAATGTGTTAAGAAAAATTAACGCCATATTTTTGGACTTAAGTTATTTATACATTAGATTAAAAAAAACCTCCGAATATCCGGCCAGGAGCCCTTCTATGACCACCCCAGGCTACCACGTGTTGAAAAACTGCCACGTCAATATCTAATCCTTTTTGCCGGTAGCGTCAAAAGTTTATAAAAATAAGTAGTATAAAAATGTTGTAATCAACAGAATCAAAGATTACAATAAGTATGCAATTTAACAAAAATACCCACCCCGCACGTTTTAAAGCCCAATTAGTGAAAAACACGTGCACCATTAATTTGGAATTGGTGATGGGATCATAAAAATACGTCACCTGGTGATCAAATCGAAATTTAGCGATGCTTTCCTTAGGAAAACAACTAACAGATGAGATAAATTTTAACAATGTCTTTCAACACTTTTCTAATAAAACTTCTAGAAAAATAAATGTACATAAATAAACATCTTTATGTGTTTAAGCAACCAAAATTTTTTTTCAGTAATTTTTAATAACCAATCTTGATTAGGATTGACTTAGAGAGGCTTGCTAATAGGGGACCACCCCAAACGTCAAAAGCTGTAGCCTTGCTTGATTTCTGAAACACATTAAAGTCACATTACTTTAGATCATTATTTTAAGACAATTGCAATCTTCCCTAGGATGGCAATAGATAAGTTTGACAAAATACCCCATTTATACCGTACTAATTATTTTCCACGTCATAGTGTGTGTCCATTCATTCGTTCCTGGTTATTTACAATATCAATAAACCATTAGGCTTTTTCGGACAGCTAAATTTTGGCCTATCCCTGAGAGATACGAGTAAGAGTTGACAAACACAGCACCTTTCCAAAACATTATAAAGATTATTTCTGAAAATGTGGGGTCTACAGGAAATGAAATGAATGTCACTCGTGAACAATGAACTTCACGTTTTAACCTTAGAGTAATAATGTAATTAAAAACAGCCCCTCCCCTACTCGTATCAATATCTAAAATCCTGGTTCAGATTCTTAGTGTTAGTTACGAGTATTAAAATGAAATTATACAGTTTACTTGTGTGTGGCTACGGTGTACGAGGTGAATGTTTCTCTGTTCAAATTTGAGCTTTATAATCTACGTATTCAACTCAGTCGGTACGTATTCTTATCTGAGTCTCAAGTGCTGAGTCATTCTCATATTTTTTACAAATGGTTTGAACTCTCATAATGTCTTTTAAGTTTGTGACACAAAATAGTGAATTTTATTATCTTTTAAAATTTTATTATTAATTTGAAACCTCTACTTCAATAAAGGCTGTCCTGGGTTTTATGGGCCAAAGGTGGCTGGGGTTTTCAAGATCCACCTTGCTTTGGAGATTACATTTGTATGGGTTCTTTTTCCCTTGTTTATTATCGTTATATTCTTTTAGGGGTTATCTTCTGAAACCAAGTAAAAACTAACTTCCTATCACATTACTCACGAGTGCTTGAAGCAATGAGGTTTAACCACACAAATGTTGATTCAGTACGGATCTGATGTGAACGACTGTCCCTTAGCCAAGTACAAAAAAAATTGTAAGGACTTTACACAAAACCAGTTATGTGTTACTGTATGTTTATTGCTTAGGCTCTTGTATTCAGAGTTCAGAACTCTTCAGTGTTGTATTCTATCCTGTCAGTTTGTCCTGTTCTTAGACTGCAGTCAGTACTTGTTCTGTGTAGTTTACTATTATGGGATGTTCAGTACCAGTCCGATATGTTTCTTGAATCATTCTGTGGCACTGTATTGCTGCTCTAATCATGAAATAGCAAGATATTATCAGGTTATGGTTATACATTTATTATGTTTAACACCTGCGCCACCGATAATGTGCTGGTACGGAAAATGAATGGTCTGCAGCGGAGTGAGAGTGGCGCAGAAAACCTTATTGATGGAGGGAGTACTCGCTTGGTCACAGCCACCTCAGTGAGCTCACCACAGTGTCTTGATGAACTGTAATCGGCAAGGACATGGAGGTCTGGTTCGAAAATGTATCCTACACGCCGCGTCTGTCCGGTGAGTGTCTGTCTGTTTTGCGATAGGACAATTACTGCGATGTCGACGCGGCATTTTGTCTTTTAGATGCTAATACACATATGACTGATATATGATCCTGAGCAGTGATGTATGCATGGAATCGAATTTAGTACATCAATTTTTATGCGAAACTAGGCTAGACATGGTCTCTGATTGGTTATGGGGAATGGACAGTGTTTTGGATCAAAACAAGGGAAACCCTTCTAGTTAGTTCTAGGATCCCCCGTTTTTTTTTTCTAAACCTTTGTGGGCTCAGGTGATTGTGAGCTCCTGAGGGACTGAGAGGTCCTATTTAATCGCTGGTCGAAAGGATTACTCTCTGTAAGCCATGATCAAGGATGATTTTGAGGAACTGATTAACTGATTATTTTGTATGAAAGCTTGATGCCTTTAGAGTTTCTTCAACTTCATCAAACCGGATTAAGTTCTCAAGGTTACGCTTAATGTTATGTAATCTTGATTCTTCGAAGATCTTGTCGTCCTGATGAGTAATATGTGATTTTTGTTGAGAGTTACGATTACTAAAATTCATTTTAACTGTGTTTGCAACTTTTTCACAACATCCACTATCCAACAACATCCACATTTTGGCCAGTTCTGCAACACTATCAAATATAATAAAGCGCCATTAAATTCTAAACTACCATGATTTATAAAACAGAAAAAATCAACGTACCTACATCGAAGGCTATATGTAACAAGTATTAACAAATGGTGGGTGTTAAAGAATGTTTATCGGTCCTACAGTTCAGTTCATTCCAACATTTTGAGCACTTCAAAATGACTCACTGATATCCTCCAATCATGTACCGCTTCTTCTCATCTTCTCATTTAAAATTTAATAAACATAAATTTATTTAAAATTGTTTAACCACTTATTTGAAACCAACCCTTTGATTAGTGTATTAAGTGAAGTTACGCGAACTACCATTTTCTCTGCGCAGTAAATTACAACGAATAAAAATAGCGCCAGTGATGGAACACTGCACCAACCATGTTGTTTTCACTGCAACCCAATGATATGAAAGCACAAATGTTCCATCGCAACTAGAAATATTTGATCCAAACGCATCTAAGAGAAACACGACTTAAAAAAATAGATAATGTACTGGCTGAGCAAAGAAACTGAAGTACCTAGGTTTCATATACCAATAAGTTTCAACTCCGCGCTTCGAAACCTGTAATGTAACTCATGGCTTTATAAAACAAAAATTTATGAAGCTTATAATAATTTTTTCGCTGACATGTCGATAATAGAAGGAACTGTTAGATGCTCCGTAGTATCATACAGTTTAATAATCTTTGTAGAGGAGAGTCTTTTAAAAGAAAAGAAAGAAAATCTTTATTATGAAGTACAATCAAAATGGTATATACAAATATTAAGAGATCAGTTAGAACATACTGGCTGGAATTTCTAGACACAAGTGCGCTCTGGGTTTTTTTTTGTTGTTATTATTATTTCAAAACCCCTTTATTCAACAACATTTTTACAATTTATGATCAAAATTATATGAACAATATTTACAGTGTTCTCCTCGTGCTGCATGCACAGATTTAAAAATAACAGGGAACCATCAGTGACTTCCATGAAGTCACGAGAAAGGTATACAGTTCTGCTTTTGTGCTCAAAATTTACCGTAGAAACGTACGGAATTCAAAGAAGTTTAGGACTCATAAAAGAAGATAATGCCAAAAAATTTGTCATCATCACTCTTGTTCTGTCCTGGAAATAAATGGTCAACGCACTCTTGTTACTACAAAATATTATTATTGACGTAGTTGTCCATAGATATCATTTCAAGTTCTACTGGGTGCCTTCACGCGTAGATATTTAAGTCAATGAACATTTAGCTGAAAAAAGAAAACTTGCCCTAACTTGTACTAGCCCCAGAAGTCGAAAGCAAGATAGACCTTATGACGAGAAAAAATGGAACGAAGAATGGGCAGGACCTAGCTTAAACCACAATGCGCGTTACCCACCAAGGTCATCACCACCGTCAATATTCAGAAGAGAAAGCAGTGTGTTAATGATAATAATGTTTGGCCAAACCTACCTGACGCAGCCATGTAGCGTGTGCCATTTTTCCATGCATTAAAAAGCCTAGAACACGATAAACAATTTGTATGATCCCAGGCTTTACACCCAAAATAAAGTTCATAACACTAACGGAGTATGGATTCGCCTTTGGGACTTGAGCGTCACTTCACCACATATATAACTAAAACTGTTAGGATGATTAAAACAAACTAGGCATTTTGTAACTAACTGCTAATTAAAATAAATCAAGTTGTAAATATGTAAGAGACAATAATTGAGACGAACAAAGCACTCACAATGACGGGTCTACTACTAATTCACAACTGGGATCGTTCTGATGAATGTGTGCCACACAAGATAATATTTGTACATACCTATGGACGACATTAGCTAGCATTGAAACTTGGAGTTAGCTCATTTGGTTCCAACATATTTACAATGCTCTAGGAGCTATTACTTGGGCGATGGAGAAATGGATGAAAAATCGTTTCTAATTATTTATTATTACTCTTTATTGGGCTATAATTACAATCTGCCTTTTATAAGGCAATAAATAATTAAGATAAACGCTCTCATTCATACCATATTTACAATTCATCATTCACTCGCTCATTCATACAATATTTACAAACAGCCCAGAGACCTCCCAAATCCACATGCGAAGAGAAAACGGAGTCTTGGGAAGTCCCCCACGCTTCTCCGTCAGTCGCGTCACCGGATACTAGCCAGTGGAGGCTGACCAAGAGCGCGAGAGCCACAGACGCTCAGGACATGATTGGAGTAACTGGCCATTGCCAGGACCACCGCTGTCACGCGTTTATAGCAGGTCACGAGGCCACTGCCGTTTCAGTCTCCGAGGAGGATTATAGGGATGAGTGGCGCAGTGCAATGACTGGGCTACAGGATTAGGGTGGTTGGAAAGGCTACTGTGGAATTTCATAAACTTGGAAGGGATGATTTAATTATTTAAAAAAATTAAAATAACAAAGAATGTGTGGTTGAGGGAGAAATTCAGAATACATTTTTGATAACATGATAAAATACTCCATTAACTACACAGATTGGTACTCGTGGGACAAAAAGTCAAGGTGACTATTGTGAGTTATAAACCTAAGAGTCATTGCCAATCTTCAGTAAAAAGGTAGTTAAGGAGTTGTTAAGCATATAATAAAAAAATAATTTATCGCAAAAGCTTTATTGGAATATTCAAAACAAAAAGTTATAAAAATTTGAATAATAGTCTTTATAACTCCGCAAATGATCATATTTATTATTTTTTTACGACATGACAAAGTTGTCGACGTTTCGCTTATTCAGGAATGTTTTCGATTGCCAGTGAAATAGCTCATAACAAGATTCATGGCATCGTTTATTTGTAAAAAATCTGACTTTGCAACCTCCAAATTATGATAGAAAATAGACCTTAAAACCCACCAAACGCAAGACAATATATTTTTTATAATCTGTTATTAGTATGTTTCGCATTAATAAGTTGCCTCCCACGCAGTAACGAGGAGGTGGGTTTATAGACATGTTCCTAACTGTCCAGGC
The DNA here is from genome assembly GCA_930367205.1 of Acanthosoma haemorrhoidale. Lineage (NCBI taxonomy): Eukaryota > Metazoa > Arthropoda > Insecta > Hemiptera > Acanthosomatidae > Acanthosoma > Acanthosoma haemorrhoidale. The sequence continues at coordinate 45,192,852 of OV884013.1, forward strand.
TGAGTCAGAGTTTTAAGTATGCAACATTTCTCAGGAAACTTATAGAAATTTCGCCCGGATTATGTATTTACTCTTAAATATAAAATATATATATACATTTATGCAGGTTATTCCAAATATCAAACATCTACTTTTTTTCAGAAGAAAATAAATTTTTAACAACTTTTAAAGGAACATTTACTATATTTTTATAAAAATGGTTTGATTCGATTTTTCGAATACTTATTCAATGATTGACAGGAAATTACTTAGTATTTTTACTCGAAAATTGTTTATTTCTTAAATAAAGTTCTTTCATTAGCAAACAGAGATAGTATCTTACTAACCATATTTCTATTACATCTTTTATATGTTTCTATAATTTTGAGTAGGGTATCGATTACCAATATGTAAAGTTGATTTTTTTTTTCAAAATATTTATTTACTAAAAAAGTATTTAACATCGTATTCGCAAACTTAACTCAATCAGTGATTTTTTTAAGAGGAGTGGTATTTAGCATGGTAATTCCAATTGCTGTTCACAAAATGAAAGAATGGTCGAAGCATTTATAATTAATTATAGATTATAAAATTGATGATCTTGACGTCAAGATTAATAATAAACATATCACGCTTTGGATTTCTGGTGGACTGCAATCATAAAAACTCATAAAATCTGTCATTAAAACCAATCGCATCTTTTTCGGATAGGCTCAACCCTTATGAGTGTGATATATCGACTTCTTTTTGGGTTTTTTTCCTGTCTAAGTTGTATTCTGAGACGATATGAAAAGCCTTTTGAATGCGCTCGCTGGAAGAACGTTCTTCGTTAAAAACTATATAAAATATTTAAATCTACCTGAAAACAGAATGAAGAAAATCGAGTAGTACCGCCATTTAAATCAGTTTAACAACACGTGCCAAGGAGCCAACGGTTATAGAAGTCTAGGCAACAGTTGTTTGTGATTAGTGGTTATTAAAGTACACCAAAAGAACAACCTCTCGATAAACAAGGTCATCTGAGTTCTCCGGTAACTCTACAGACTACCATAAATAATTGGAATAATTTGTGAAGCCCAATAATTCGGCGTATCTAACTTTGAGCTTACACAGGCGGTCTGAAAAGTTCCCGAAATCAACATGAAGATGATAATAAAATAAATAAAAGCTTAGGTCGGAAACTTTTCAGACCGCCTCGTATGTTCGCACTTCGAAAAAAATTGGCAAATGAAATATGAGTATTGCAACTTCATTTCCATATTGTAATTTAATCGTTAAATGGAATGAATACTGTAGTAATATTTTGGTTTAATTATAAGAAATGCATTTTGTTATATTTTATTTATTGGTTCTGATTAATAATATGTCGCGTGTTATAGTTCTAAAACGAAGTATAGTTACTTTAATCATTAAAACTACTCTATTATCAAATGTGTATTCGTATATTTTTCGCAATCCCATTTTCATATACAGATAAGAAATGTTGCATAAACATTTTAGTATATGTACTGACGAAGCAATAATAAATTAATAAAAAATAGCCGTCCAAAATAACCTTTATATTACATCAACCTTTTATTTTCCAATAATGCGCTTGCTATGCGGGGTGGTCCCATTTTGTCACCCTTTATCAAATAAATTAAAATCAAGAGTTGTTATTAACAATTACTGAACATAAATAAAAAATGTTATTTCTTTTAATATAAAAAGATTAATGCCGGATTGTGGTACTTATGATTTATTTTTTGGAAAAAAAAAACGTTTAAAGACAGCTCTAAGCTGTTATCTTCAGTTATATCTAATATAAATTAAAAAAATTATTTTTGAAAAATTTATATAACCAATAGTTGTAGTAAAGATATCATAATTATATGGTGACAAACTGAATTATATTATTGTACGTTGCTATGGCCACAGTCATTAAGTAATAAATGTTCCAACTTGTTGTTATTCGGCATCAATATTATCATCGTTTGTATAGTGTAGAAATTCAACTTTATGTGCTGCCTTTGTCTTCTTGTCCTTCCTGTGTATTGGTGTTGGTAGAAATGGGTTGTTTTTTGTTTCAGATGTTCATTGCATCTAATTGGTAATTTTCTATTTGTTCTACCAAGATACGATTTATTGAATCCCACACAATCTGTTCTATACACCCCCGATCTATCCTATAATTTCTATACTGGGGGAAATTAAGTTACTTTACTTTTATAGGCTTCACCAATGGCCGGTTTTTTCAAAATATTCCCTAATTTGTTGCAAATATTTCTTAAATATAGGATATTGCACCATTTCTATCTACTCTTTATTAATTAATTATTAATCTTTTATACTCAATATTCCGTGTCATACTAGTTATCATGCCTATATCACATCCATTACCTATTGCTGCAAGTGTATATGTCTCATTTCTTTATCATAATTATCCCTGCCTAGGGGGTTGTTAACTATCGATGAGGAGGTGGAACATGGCCATCTTGTGACTGTGGTGGTGCTAAGAATATTTATATTGCTACATCCGACATCGTATAATTCCTATATATTCTAAATTTATGTTTATTTCCATTTCTGTTCGCTTTTAGATCTAGGGATTTAATTTATTTTTCCGTCGTAATTTATTTATTCTGTTTAAATACTTAGATAGTTCATATAAATCTCTTTGACTCCCCATGAAGCACGCCAATACGTCATCCCCGTATCTTAACCAATATTTGATTTAGCATTTGAATGGATTTTTGTTAGATAATATACGTATTTATTCTAATTCATTTAGATATAGTTTGGCTAGTACCGGACTCAAAGAGTTTCCCAATGCTAACCCTTTAGTTTGTGTGAAAAACTCAGAAGAATTGAATCTGTAGTAGTTTTGTTTGAGGTACACTTTCTCTAAGCCCCGGGTTAGATTGTTTGTGTTCCATGTATTTCACTAACATCAATAATATCGAACGGAACCAAGATGCATTTATTTTTTTGGAGCCATCGTGAAATCTGCTGTTGGTCTTAATGGTATTCCGTCTTTGTGCACTTTTGGTACGCAATAGAGTCTCGGAGCTGATGGGTTAAGTTGAATCAGGTTTTGTGCTAAGTACGGTTCAAATAAGTATTTGATGTTTTTGGTAGTGTCTCTGTCTACTTTATTATATTTAAGAGTTGGGTCTTCCTTTAGTAATTGTCCACCGCACTCTATAATTACATTGATAGTTTTGTCTTTTATCATAACTATCACAGATTCGACTTGTATGATTTCATTTTTATTAAATTATTCTCCTTTATTTTGTTTTTTGAATTCAAAATTTGTCCCGTTTTGTCCGATTGGATTATAGTCTATAAATTTGTCGATTGCTACATTCGTTTAATATTTTATCGATTGTGGTAGTGCATTATTCCAGTTATTTCTTTTGTTCAAAGAGATTTTACACATAATCATAAAATGTTAGCATGTTTAAGAATTTATTTTTCTTGCTTTTCTAGTAGAAAAGTCCTAAATGACATTATTAAAGTTTGCATTATCTGTTGTTTTTCTATGGAAATTATTTGGATGGATCTCGATTTAACCAGCTTGCGTCGTACTTTTTAAGTGGTCATTCCGGCGGGACACCCACCTTGAGTTGGGCTGCCGTGGCCAGTACGCATTTTTGTTAAATTACTTATTATAATCATTGACTCTGTTGGTTACAACTGTCATTGTACTGTTTATTTTTTATATAATTTAGACAAAAATATACTGGTGGAGTGGGGTGCCCCCCCCCTACCAGTTCCACTACTGGAAATGATGTCAACGGAAAATACAAGTATATTTCTGATCTTTTGCTTATGAATTTAAAGACAATTTTTATTAATTCATTGTACCTATATACTAAATTAGTAACCTTACTGTAACATAAATTAAACTTTTTAAAACAGTAAATCAATACTGCATGAAAAAGTAACTTGCTTGGTTTCATTTGGATATGAAATTTTAATTGTTTAAACAGTTTAATTTTAGAAGCTTTTAACATAATTGGACATGTGTGCCTTGACAGGTTTATGGTCAATCCCTCGAGGAAGATGGTTCAGTCCGTCAGAAACATTTTGCACAAGGCAATAGTCAATTTAGGTGTGGAGACGTATCATGAATAGTTCTAGCTAATCAACGGTTTCCTACTGTTTGACTGGTGTGACGAAGTGCACTTTGAAACTTTGCACATGTGCACGGGGAAACTTCGGAATAAGTAGACAAACCTTGTACAGGGATTCCAGACACAACTTTCACCGACCTGTTGTTTGATCCATACCTGCCTGGAGCACCCTTTTGGCACACATGGGGCCGTCAGGTATATGAGAGATAATAAAAAAAAATTACTTTAAGCAGGTGTGCATGGAACATTCGACATCATAAATCTTCATAAAAGGTTCATTTCTCTCTTTCACATTTTATCTAGATTGCACCCAAGCATTCGACTCGGTGTCTCACGGGACACTGTATCAAATGCTCTGCGACCGGGAATGCCCGGAAAAACTCTATTCAATTTTGATTAGCTTCCTGAAAAACAGATGGGTGGGTGATAGCTTCTCCGAAGCTGTGCCACTGTGGAGTACCCCAAGGAGCCGTCTTATCCCCTATACTATTCAACGTATACACGTCTGAGATTGTTGGAGCCCGTTACAAAAATACCACAGTTACTGCTTTCGCAGATGACATAGCGGTGTACAGTAGCAGCATGAGTGCCAAGGTAGCTCTAAGACAGGCTGAAGTAGCCTGTAACCAGATCAGTGAGAGATTGGGGAGACTCAATATCTCTGTAAACGCGGGTAAGACCGACTGCGTAATTTTCTCTTTCCAAAAGGGAAAAAGCCCACTACCTACTAGTTACATAGTATGAACGGAGGAAAATTCACCAGCCAACAACCTAGTATATCAGGGAATTAAAATGGACAGACACCTCCATTTTAGTAACCACTTTACGAAGAAGTTGAAGCAAACACGTACGAATTCTTACCGGCTTACGCATTTATTAACCTCCCCCAATCTATCACTGCGTCTGAAGCTACTGATCTACAAGAGTATACTCAGGCCTACACTGCTGTATGGTGCACCGCTTTTTCGTTATCTGACGTATACGACAGCTTGGCGACTCCAACAATTTCAAAACGGTATACTGATGAAAGTGGTCAGAAATACTTCATTCGAGCAGCGGAGCAACAGTGAGCTTCACGAGATCTTTGAGTTGCCTACGGTGGATGAATTCATCCAACGTAGACATATCAAATTTTTCGACTCCCTGCAATACTTGACAAACCCGGTGTTTAACACGATAACCCCCGCTCCGTTCCCCCATCGATGGCAGGACGATGTCGCGGCTGGAACACTTTAGTCTTAGGTTCTAGGTATAGGTTTTAGTTTGTTTTGTTTTTTATGTTTAGTGCCGGTAACAAGCTGAAGGTGAGCCTCATCACCTAGTGTTGTGGATATGGTTATGACTTTTTACACTACAGATTGAATGTATTTATATTATGCCCTCCTTCGAATGCATCAGTGCATCGCAGTACGAGGAGCAGCTTGTAACTCTATAAAAATTGTTTGTTCATTGTATTATTTTTTTGAGGTTTTGAAATAAAAAAAAATCACATTTTATCGCATTTTTTGAATCATTGTGATTTCGCTTTTGGTTCGGGAGGGTGCATTCCCAGAGGCCTTTACTCCCATTTGTTCATGGCATACGGAGTCAGTGGATTTTAACTAACTGACGAAAAGTAGGCTTAAGGCATGGAAAATATTTCTTCAATAAACTAAACATTAATGGCGATGAAATTGTGGGCATAATACTATACGTTAACGTTACTGTGTGGCTATGGAGGGTACAAAACAATACCTCAAGGATTACAGTAATATTTAATGTTTTTAAAAACCCGGTACTTTATAGGCAAGTGAAATTTTTTTATAGTTTTATAACTTGATACTGCTTATTTGATACCATTGTCAGGTATACATTAATGCACAAATAACTAAAACTTTTAGAAATATTACGTGCAACTTTAATAGTTTTAATTTTTGTTGAAATTACAGAATAGGTTATTTATTGAATATCATTGGAGTTTGAATTGAAACCATTTGAATTAATGGTTAACTCATTTCATGCTAACAACTGATACGTCTGTGCTCTCTGCTGACAACTTGTTAAACTATTATGAATTCAATACCTTTTCGTCAACGACCATTTTGCCAGTGCAATGTATTAAACACAATCCGTTTACATCCTTTCGTACCGTGGTTCATAACCTGTTCAAGGGTTTTTGTTAATTAAAATAATGTCTAATAACACACCTAATGCCTTTATTTCACAATGTAAATACACATGAGAGACAGCACATAACATGTGACTGGGCTAAAACCATGACAACCTAGTACCTTTCTCTTGAACTCAGTATTCCAAGGATCATATCATGTACTATAAAGGCATTATACTACTACAGTGATTATCACTAAAAATAAATTGCATGTTTTATAATGAACCTAGTAATTTTATTCTAGTATATATAAGTTTATAGTAGTTATTTTTATAGAAACCCCCAAATTTCTAAAAAACAAGTTTTATAGGCTTAAAACAAAAAGGTACCTAATGGTCTCTGCTTAGTCTGAAAACTTTATATAGCTGTCACTCATTTCTTCTTCTTTCAGTTGGTTCGGGACGGTTGACCAGCCTCTGTGAGAAGTCGGGACTTCTCTACCAGATATCTAAACTGGGACGACGATTCTAACATCTACTTGAGTAAAGACATGTTTCCAGGGAACTGACATCTGTATTGGTTGGTGAGGCAGCTGAAGAAAGGTCAAGATAGGCAGAAGTAGGGTCAAATTCGTCTGGATTGCTGGTGACAATGGTCTCCCAGTAATCTTCATGTTGTAACCCTGCTTTGTAACCACTAGGGAGCCTACCCCCTGTCGTTGTGTGTTGTGTATTAGTTAGCGTTGAAGGTGAAGCAATGTGATGATGTTGAATAAAAGTGTACTCAGTAACTGTGTTAAGTACTTTATCAAAAACCCAACACTTCACAAATATGGCAAAGGTCTTACCCAGTCCCCAGTTTCACAAAGATGAACCCCCTCCTCCAACTGACCTCTCCTCCTATTTCCCTGTTACTAATTACCTCGCCTTTGTATCCAAAAAATTTATTATTTTACTTTTTTATTGTCTTTTCATTTTAAATTTTATTCTACCATATATTGTATTGTGTTTAAGCTCAAATTGTTTTATATTACTTTTAACCACAACAATCTGTGTACTTAGTCTCACGCTCTCTTTCTTATGATTATGTTCAGGACCTCTTCTTTTTGCTCCCTGCTATCCTTCATGTTTTCGTACTCTCTCTCCCTCATAAGTAATGTTCGAAATACATGCCATGTGAGCGCCCAACCTCTCCCTGCTCATCAAGGGGAATTCCTTTCTTCTAATTTTTTTTCCTTTACAACTTTCATCACTTAATAGCAGTAAACGAATCATGGCTTAAACTGGACATCTCCTCATTTTCTGTTTCTCTCCCCAACTATTCTCTTTTCCGCCGTATCTGACTCTATGTCCACGATAGCCTTAGATCCAAAATCCTCCGATCCTCTCCTACCTCCCAGATCCCTCTTTGCTGTAGCATCATACCTTTCCAAACAGATCCTCTATGCAGCTATTTAGTGTCCTCCTCAAGCTCCTATCAATCCTGCATTTGAAACAACTCTCTATGATCTTGTCATTTTATGGCTGGTTATCTTAATACTAATTTACTTAGCAAATCCTCAGACAAACACTTCCTTGAAGCTCTTTGCCATCCTGTATTCTGCTACACATCATTAGAATATTTTAAATTGCTAGAGAGATCTTTTTTATCTAGCCTCTCCCATGAATCTAATTTCCTCCTTTCAACTTCCAGTATTTTTCCTTTCGGCTCACGATCTCATTTTTCTATCATACAATCTCACTCACTCTTCCATTCCCCAGGAATATCACCTACTACAACCTCAATTCTCTGGCATTTGAGACCATCTAACCTGATCTGGAGACAACTCAATGGGGCCTCTTATATTCCTTCACCTCTGTCGATCTTATGGTTGATTTTCTGTCAGTCAATCTCCTCACCATCCTTAACAAGCATGCACCTCATAAGACTTTCCGAGCCCACTGTACCCTATCTCCTTGGTTGACTAAGGAAATTTAATGAGGCATCAGAACGCAGCAAGGAGGAGATTCATTCATTTCTTTTTTGAAGCTAATAAATTATTCCATCACATCAAATTAGTGGTTTACTATTCAGTATCCAGGTATTTCCTCCTGGCATGATAAGCATAAAAAATTAACATTCATTACATTAATTGATATATGTGAATTGATCAATTCGACTATCCAAACAGGGACTTGATACCTCATATTAATCAATTGGTGTTAGCTACATCATTTAGACTTCCCAAATAGAGCCTATGTTTTAATATTAACTGCTGCACTCCACATCATTTAGCTATACAATCAATGGGCTATTTGAGCAGATGCATTTTTTTTTATTAATTGATGTTATTAATACATGTAATACACAAATTGATGTATTTGGGTTCTCAAACAGGACTATACTCATTTATTAAATTTATTCATTATGATTGCTGCTCAACCCCAACCAAGGGCTAATCATTTATTATAATATACATAGCCCATAGGATATGCTACATCAATGAAATGTATGTTACCAGGTAAGAAGCTGCTACATGACGTTAGTGGAAGGTTCATGGTGGGGCAGCTGACCGCTATCATGGGACCATCAGGAGCTGGCAAGACCACTTTACTTAATGCTGTGTCTGGCTACAGGTATTTTATTTAATAATTCCTTATTTTGATTATTACATTTAGCACTTTAAATCATTTTTTGATAGTTTTCAATCTGCAGTAACTTTATTTAGTCAATTTGCTAGCTATGAAGATTTATTCATATTTCAAGGAGGCCATTAAGTCCCTTGGCCAGCTTCTTTTGAGTACTGCTTTGTCCTGGATGTAAGTTATTTATATAATAATAATAGGTTTATTAACGTATAATGTGCCATTTCATGGAGGATCAAGTTAATTGGCTTAATAAATTGATTTACTATATTTATTAATGGTTTCGGTGATATTATTATTAATTACTGACTGTTGATTTCCTAGGTTTTATTAACTTATTTTTTTTTTAACGTATAAGCTCAAAAGCAGTTTCACCCCATTGATTGATATTGCTCAGTACACGTCACCACATGAGGCTATTTTACATAAATATGTTTAAAAAATTGTCATTAGTGTGGTTTTTGTGACTAGAGGTCACTTAACCCACAATATATTGTACATAATCAGCACACGGAAACTTTTATTTGATATCTTACTGCATCATCAGGCCTTCAAATTGTACTACCATGCAAAATACCATTCCTCTTTGTAAAACAGTTTAGTTAAATTTCAATATACAATTTTAATGATTTTGTATATTTACAGTTCAAAAACAATAAATGAAAAAAAATAATTTTGTATTATCTGCTTATAAGAGCAACAAGATCTTTAATTCAAGTCCCTACTCAATATGGCAGGAACATATTTATTTTTAATTACTAACTAATTGTGACATTTTTAATTTGCAATGAGGATTGTTTTATTTTTAGCATTATCAGGTTTTATTTTTAGGCTATCAAATGAAACTAAAAACCGGGTCATAGAGGTAATAAAAAATGGAGTTTCAGATCTGGCATCAAATACTTGATTTCTGATGTTGGCTCCTAACATATCAACTTTCCTTAGTGCAATTATATTTGATCATGGAAAAAAATCAGAACTTCATTTTTTTAACATCTTCTCAGCAGTAACATGAGCAATTTTAATGAATCAGGACCGACTTTACTAAAGTCAATATTTCTTTTAGAAATTTCCGTTATTGTATTTTTTACCAGAACATAATCATCATATTTATGGGTATTGTGGGATACATCTATACAATTTCAGATTGATAAAATGATTTTTTCAGCCGCTGTTGTAGAACATTCATACCTACATTCAGACAATAGACAACCCACCCTACCTATGATCCTCATACCTGCTGGAAAGTACAGTCCCATTCCTTTGATTTTGGCAATGATGGACCATCATTTGTTGTATGGCTTGCTTTGTAAGCTACAATTCATCTTCATACTGTTGTCTTTACATATCCCCTTCTCTTTTCACTTTACTTGGATAACTCTTTTGTTTGTACAGCATTTCAAAGGAAAAAAACTGATTTTTTTTTAAAGTGTTAACTAAAATTGGTATTATTTACAACATAAACTATACTAGCACTTCCGAATGAATAGAAATTACTGAAGTTATCTTGAATCCACTACAGACCTGTAGGTACTTATTAGGCTGCAATAAATAATAAACCAGCTTTCTAGGACTGTAGTTGGCAACCATTACAAAGTTGTAGTCGAAAACAATTTTTTTTTTTCGTGTGCTTAAATAGAATAGGTAAATTTACAAAATGTGAAATACTCAGAAATATACTTCTCGATCTGTGGATCCTTATCCTTGCCATTTTATTTTCATTATTTAAAACATTTTTTTTTTCTGGACTGTCATGTTTTCACATCAATTAAGACAACATTGTTTGTTAACCTAATGCATAAAAAAAGAAGGAACAACATCTAGGCGTGTCCGAGTGCAAACTGGACTCTTCCCATAATTTTGTAAAAACATAATTACTTAATAAATAGGCGGTTTATATCGCTGGCTTTCAAAACGAGCCAAAAGGATTCTCAGAAATAAAGGAAAAAATACCAATGTACCATGCTCATGCTAGTTACATTAGTTTGCAAATTGAGCTTGACCTCCTTACATTACCCCTTGGACAAGTGCGTGTCTATGTATATAATTTAGAGGAACATCTGCTGTGGGCGGTTGCCATATGTACCATACTTGCATTATTGCTATCCCCAAAAGGGGTGCTATCCATTTCAATGGTGTGTGTTGTTATCATATCTCTATGATTAACAAAAAGTACTACCCTGCAACGTCAGATAGTATTAAAATATCTTGGAAAAAATGTTAATTCAATTATAAGAATGGGATACTTAACAACAACTGAAATTTATTTTTAAAATGCTCAATTATAGGGCATCTAGATATGCCAAAAAATATGAAATAGACAATATTCTTTCCCCTTTCCAGCCCCAGTGTATACATGTTGGGCTATGGAAGTTAAACTATACATTTTTTTAATGAAATACATTAGAAGGATGGATATAAATATTTGATGATTTGAGAAATGATTGTAAGAAAAGGAGAAAGTATATTTTAACAATTAAAAAGAAAATTATTGATTTAAATAAATAAAAATTTAATAGAAAAATAAAAAAATGAAAACGTACTATTTGTAATGTTAGTTACATTTACAGGAAACTTATAAGGGGAAAACAGAATAAATAATTTGTAAGTTTATTGATATGTCATTACCGAAAGCATCTGAAATTATTATCTCAATTAAGAAACAATAAAGCAAATAATTAATAAAATGATCTCTAAGATTCTATTGAAGTGATCCATAAAACAAAAGAATTAATTATTCCATCATATAAAAAATTGTTCGACAGGATCTCTTTCACATTACCTAATTACATTTACTTTGAATATTTAAAAATAGTATGATCTGCATGCATTACATGCTTCAAGACACATATGTAACTACTATTTATGCACTCAAATAATTGTTTATAGTATGACCATACTTCTCAACTTCTTCAGAGATTTGGCTGGATCAGGAGCTGGAGACTAAGTCTCCTGACAGCAGATCTATGTGAGGAACTTAAAAAAATAGTTTTGATGAACGGATCTTAGTTTTTGATTATTAAACTATCAGGATCAAACTTTCCTTCTTGTAAGGCTTATTAAACTATTATTACCGATGGTTGTCTGTTTCAAATCCAAGAGTGTGGAGCTAAGTAAGACCAGAGCTTTGTTTACTCCTAGGGCCAGTAGTATACCAAAATATGCAGTTAAAGAAGGGCTGCAGAAGGAACATACATCTGTGGTATCCATTGAAACTAAAGACCGGTAAATTGGATTATTGTATGGGTGGGACCATTCACCATCTATCGGTGGTTTAGGAAAATGACTGGTTTTCTTGTAGAAAAAACATAGGGCCATGGGATTTTGAAGGTGAAATTGGTAGGAGTTTTCTGAAGAATTGCTTTGTTGTTGATGAGTTTTATAATCGCTTGTGGTTTGAGCTTTTTTATCGCATTGAAATAATGTTATCAAAACAAGAGACCCCTAGCTAATGGTTACCTGGTTATATATTAATTAGTTATACATGTGTAGTGTACAGGATGTGGTTGTGATAGTAGTAAGAACACAAATTTTAATGTCAAATAGTCAATTTCACGTACATGTTGCATGACGGACAGACAAAGCGGCGTAAAAGGTAGCCTGGTGGCAGGCATCAGAAATAGCAGCTGTTACATTGGCCAAGAGGACTTGATAGCTCCTCACTTCTCTGTGGGTGAGCTCATGACTTTCGCGGGGAGGCTCAAGTTGCCTGCGACCTACAGCTCCATCAAGAGGAAAGCAGTTGTAAGTAGAAAGTATGAACCATCCTAGGATACTTATAATTAGTTTCTCATGGTTTGGAAACAGCCCCATTTTGGATGGACAATGCTATAAAGCACCATTTTACAATGCTGAATATTAATTTTGAAAAGGATATATATAAAGGAGGTTCCAAAAAACCATATTTTGTGGAATGAACTCTGCTTTAAGTGAATAAAGCTTAATTGGTATTTATGAAAGTGGTTTATATCATAATTATCTCAATCTGGCACAAAAATGCCTTAATGTGGATGTTAGTGCAAATTTATAGAGAGAAACCTTAGCAGATGGTCCCTATATAAATCGCCGTATTTCCTTTATTGTATTGAACGTTTTTTGGGCCATGAATAATTATGATAAATGGTCTTATTCTTATCATACATACAATATTGCATCCCTTTCTCATTCCTATAGTATTTACTAAAGTCATACATACAATATAGACAAAACCTAGAAATCTTTGAAAAACGTCTGTGGGGAATATCACCTCCCCAGAAAAGGAAGATTCCCCACATTTCTGATAAATAGCAGCAGCGCAAACTGAGAGCGAGTGCGAAAGGGACCTGTGGGGACAATACTGACTGGCCAGTGCCACCAATATTGTGTTGGTTATAAAATAGATCTCAAGGGGATTCTTCAATCTCCAAAGTGGATTATAGAGATGAGTGATGCTTGAAAGTAATTTTGTCATGGGGTTCAGGTGTTTCGATTTATTTAATTTATTTACATACCTTGTAACCTCAACTACCCTATCTAACATCAAGTTGGGGGCTCTAGGTAGATGTTGGGGAGGTCACGGGTTCCAGTCCCGATCCTCCCACTGCTTTTTTTCTTTGACTGTTAATAATTAATATTAGCTGTATCCATACTAAAATAATAAATTACTTATAAGTATGCATGTTTTGTGTAGAATGGATTTGAGTTTGAAAAGCAAACATGGGTTCCAAAACTGATCAAATGCTTGTTGAGCAGCATCCAAAATCTACACCATTACAATGTTTCTTGCTCTCTTGGGCAATGATATCCCAATTCATTAGACTTTCCTCCATCAAAAAAACAAAAATAAAACACTGCACACTACCGCTCCCCCTAGTAACTGACAGGACTCGGACTGACAAAATCGGAACTTGTACATTGAAAGACGATGTACTGTGAAACTTCTCTCAACGAACTCTTCTCTTTAGTGGATTTCTTTTAATAGCAGACATATTTGTAACCCCCATCTAATTTTCAATCATTTAAAAGTATTAAAGACTTCTGAATAACGTACCCGGATAGGCCTGATACAAGGATTTTGATTGAAAGGTTTCTCTTTTACAGACAGCAGTGAGGATCATATTATAGAAACTTTTATTCAATATATATTTGTTTGGTTCAATTTTTCATGATTTTTTCACTCTATGTTTTGAAGATATTTTCCAAAAGTTCAGTTTGGTAGTAGAGGTTACTGTTTTAACATTTCATTGTTAGTTCTCCTTTAGAGCTCTACGCTAGTGCTATTGTGAAATTACAAGGTTGTTGGGTCATCACATGGGGGGCCTAGTTACCCTAGCCCTAGTGACAAAGTGAGGATTGAATAGGCTATGACCTGGACAATTGCTTCACGACGGGTCTTACTACTGAGCTATCTGACTTCATATCTGATAAGTATGTGCCCCGACAGTGCACTATGTTCAGAAAAAGAGGTATAGGGTAGGCATTATGGGTAGTTTATGTGGTTGGAATTCACGCTCGGTATCTAAGGGTAGGCAAAAACCGTCCAGATCCCAAAGGCGAGTGTAAACCGGAGAGAGGCAGACTGGATCGCTGGGGGAGACACTAAAGTTTTTAGGGCCCAAGGAGTCCGTTGTCCGCAAGAAAGAGATCTCTTCCAAGGTGATGCTAGTTTTAGTGAGACAAAGGCAGAGAATCCCACTAGGAAGGTGTAGGGTCTGACAATGCCGGACTAAAACATAGTGAGTTTAGGAAAGAGAGATGTAGAGGTTTTCATAAATGAGAAGGCCAAATCTTGAAACATCAGTGCAGCTGCAAATAGCGAGTTTGAATGAATAGTTGGCTAAAACTAGGGGTATAAATAGCCCAAGGTAGCCAATGAGCTGGGGTCTTACTTTGGCCAATCGGATTCCAGCCAATAAGGTGAGGTTTTATTCTGGCCAATCCCATAGCAGGCCTGGAAGAGGCTGGAAGGTTCTAGAACAGGACCTAGCCCCTCCATGGGCCGGAAGGTGCCCAGGTCTGGTTACCTGACCCCTGCTGCGCCTCCCTGTGACTCGTCTGCAGCTACATCTTGTATTGTTTACTTATTGGTTACAATATTTACACTGATATGACTTGTGGTTTGGTAATATTATTTACATTTGTTTAAATTAATTTACAACATATTATAACCAATTTACAATATATACAATAGAGTATAAGGTGATTTATCTTATGCAGTTAGCGGTCGCTACAAGGTATTTATATTGCTCTCCATATCAACACTTTTTACTACCAATCATAGGAAGTGTTTCAGTATCAAAACTGCCTCAATAGACAATTTTCATGAGCTGTGTACGAGTGAGCCCTTTAAATTAACTAAAGACTATACCTATTCAGTGTGTGTTAGAGTTCCAAAAGAGAAGCCAGCCATATTGAGTAGGCTTTGTGTGGCTCTGCGGGGCCACCGATAACACAGGCCAATAGGCCAGGGTTTTCAAACGTCCACCGTGTCCGAATGGTGGCATTGTGGTCTCTGGTCCAATACATCTTGCATTCGAAATGGTCAAGATTTCTTGGGCCAACCTATTCCATTGCCAATCCACGCCATTCAAACAGACGTGTGCAAATAAATTCTTCTGCAGCTAACTCGATGGAGGTCATACCACCAAAGCCAAGCACTTTTAAAGAGACAGAAGAAACCGTTGACGAGACTCTATTCTTCACGCCAAACAGTTTCGAGGTCCTAAAACATTCAGGAGTACATGTCATGAAAGCTATACAAGCACCAAAGCAGCCTAATCCATCGTAAATATTCGTCCCAAATTTTAGCAATTTTAACTTGTTATGCTCAGAACTGAAAAACATTGCAGGTGCAGGCAAATTTACAAGTGTCAATCAATCACAAGACACTAAAATTTATCCAGACACTCCCAGCACGTAATAGAGCAATAGATTCAAATCATTGGAAGATACAAAGGCTGATTTACAAACGTATCAGCTAAAGCAAGAGTTATCCCTGCGGGTAGTGATCAGAAACCTGCACCCCACTGCACCAGCTGACAAAATTGAGGATGAGATCACAGCTCTAGGAAACAAAGTTCGCCAAATAACCAACCTTCTGTATGAGGATAAGCAATAAGACAAAGCAATTAAAACGTTGTTCCCACTAAATTTTGTAGACCTTGAGAGAACACCTGGAGTATACAAAATCTACGAATTAAGCCACCTTTATTAGACAAGAATAAAGGTCGAAAAACTGTACCCCAAGCATGACATTGTCCAATGTCATAATTGTCAGGCATATGGGGACACCAAAACCTACTGTCACCCCCTGCCCCAGGTGTTTAAAGTGCTGTGGGCAGCACAAGAGTGAATTATACAAGAAGCCCTTGAAATAACCTGTAATATTTGTACTCTTCTAACAAGGCCATCTGTAAGTACTGTGAAGACTATTAAATCCTGAAGAATAAGAACAAACAACATCGTCGGCCAGAAGAAGAGAAGCAAGCCACAAGCAGCTCAAGAAGTGGCCCAGCATTGTTCATAACTCCATTTCACATTTCATAGTTCCTATGGTAGCACATGATTTCCCTCAGTCGACAGCTGTGTCAATCAGCACCTTCACTTTCCCCCTCATTCTAGCATTGGTGTATTGTCCTCCTAATAAATTCATTTTAATCCCAATTCATTTTCTTTCTAGACTCCATCGACTTTGTTTCCTCCACCTTAACTCAGCTTAGAGCTGAGAGACATGGGAGCGACACAGAGTACCAATATATATAACGAAGCTGTTCACGATTGGCTTTGATCTGCTCTCAATAGACCCCCATACACCACACAGCCATAACAAAAGTGCAAGATGAAAGAGGATACAAGGAGTTGATGTGTAGGCTGGGGGAGCAGATGGCGAGAGCGATGGAATAGTTTCAGAGTACCAATTGACTGACAGGAAATTTAGAAATTTAGCAGGTATACAAAGTAAACCTAAGTTTAACCTTAGTTTATTCAGGTTTGCCCCAGCACTGATCTAATCTAGGTCTCCCTGAATCTTTTCAAATGTAGCAAATAGATCGGAGGAGGGAAGGGTAAATAGATTTGGGAGTTGTAAGTAATTTTAATTGACTTTACGTCAATATGTACTTTTAAATTGTTTTTGTATACAAGTTTTTGTTGTATTGGAGTACTTTTATCATTGCTCTTTTGTTTAATTTAAAAAAAAAATGTATTTCATACTTCTAATAACAATATACATATTTAAACCTGTAAGTTCAACAATAATGTTTTTTTAAATGATTAATTTTATTGATAACATTCATAATATACCATTTGTTTTACTAATTTTTAATGATTTATCATTTCTTCCTTCTAGTATCTTAAAAACGGACATTCTCTATTGCAGATAAAATTTAATTCCCTGCAGCCATTCTCTATTAAGAAGTTTTACTATATTATTTTTGCTAAAAGTCCAGTTGCTGTAATAAATGTAGCTGTCTCAGATAGCCTCTTAGTTTTTTCTCTTTGTCACTTTTTTCCTGAACCAAAATTAGCTGTAAGCACTTTGAATGCAGTTTAAAGAGGTGCCCAACATACTTATTAAAATTAAATGGATTGGTTATAGTTTTAGAATTGATATTTAATAGGCAAGGGGGGTCTGACTGGTGAATATTTTATCTTTTCAATATTTAAAATGATAAGATGAAGTAAATTAGGATGAGAAGGCCAAATCTGTGGGGCAGCAATATTTGTTTCAGAATTTCTTCGATTAAATACAAATGACTTCTATGGTGGCAATTTTGTTGATTCCATATGACTTAGAGGATATTATTAACTATAAGTTTGCAGATAAATCACAAACAGTTATACTACAATGACTAGCAACAAACATATCTAGGTGGCAGATCTGTTGACCACCCTGGGACTTATTGACTGCTATAACACCAAGGCCAATCGGCTGTCCGGTGGAGAGAGGAAACGCCTCTCCATCGCTCTGGAGCTAGTCAACGAACCACCAGTCATTTTCTTGGATGAGCCTACGAGGTAAGTTAGTCACGTCCCTCCATCTAACTGAATAAATGAGATTAAATATAAATTCATGAGGTTGAAAACTGTTTAGAAAAAAATTAATATTTTTTTAATAATAATAAAATTTTATACCAAAAAGCCGCCTGCTTGACTCAAGTCCGGGTATGTGAATATTCCCAGCAAAGGCTGAGGAAGTGCGAAATTTGAATGATAATAAATTTATTTCGGTTTTCTAAAGAAATGGAGAAGAATTCCCCATTTTACGAAATTCTTAAATGAAGATCTAAGAAGCGTTAACTAGTATAAAAATAAGCAATATTGTTACTTTTTTTGATCTCTGCCATAGTAACCTCAGTATAAATGTAAATAATCCAGTACTTTGAATTATCAAGGTTTATTTATGCCAGTTGGCCATAGTGACTTACACAATTAATTGTGTCAGTTGTATATACAAAAGCTTCAGATCCCCAAAAGTCCTGTCACAGTTGCTTGACACCCCCAGAGTGTTTTTCTCTGTTCTCAATAAAGGCTAGTTTTTTTTTTGTTTTGCAAGAAAATAATCATAAAGTATTACTGTTATTCCTTTAAATGAAACGGTGGAGAAAAAATTAAATTCAAAAATTTAAATTAACTTTTTTATTACTTGAACAGTTTAACGTGTGCATATTTCACTAATTAGATACACCACACCAGCTGTGGTTTTAGATTTATTTCATGCTTAATTCCAAGTAGATCAAGAGTCGGCAATGTTTTCAAGCAGATGGGTCATATTAAACCTTTATTTTTAAAATTTGGTGTATGTTAAACCTCTTCATTTCATATAGAAAGGTAACAATTGTCGAATTAAGAGAAAATGGTAAGTGAAAAAAATATAAAATGTGACTTCTGCAGTTATTTTCTGAAACCCAAATCGTTTAGGCTTGACTTAAACTTAAGGCAAAAATTAGGATTGAACATTTATGCATACCTATTGAGTTCTGCAGTAGATCCTAATACTGCTTTGAGTTGTGGAGTCGACTTGGTATTGCGAACCACATTAGGACATAGGAGACTAGTGATGATTGCTTAAAAATCATTCATAACATACATATTTTTAAAGGTTTCATTGGTTTTTGTTTAACCCAAACTGTTGTGTTCACCCATTGCTTTGTTCTGGACAAGCAGCAACAGCCCATTGTTGGGACTCCTTTTTAATCAAAATAAAGCAAGATAGCTTAAAACTTAGTTCATATTTGGAGTTTTGATCCAGCGACTCCTAAAATCCATAATTCTTTGTCATTTCTTTAGACACTCAACAATTAACTTTTATTTCCCAGAGATATGATTTAGCTTAATTAATTAATTATTATCAAATTTTACAAAGCCCATTTATAGGAATTTTCGTCTCTATCTCCATTAATGTTGGGTTATTTTTTATTTACTTTAATATTATAGTATTTTATTATGGAATTAATTCACATGCAATTTATTAATATCTTTAATGCTTTTAACTTGAACTATTTTATTGTAAATCATCTGATCTTTTTAAGAAACATAATGAGGTATAATTGGCCACTAATTACTAACTTTGTACATTGTATTGTTTAGTGGGCTGGACATGGTATCTACCAATCAGTTGATCCAATGGCTTAGTAAACTTTCTCGAAAAGACAAGACCATCATCTGCACCATCCATCAACCATCATCATACGTCCTCGAGCTCTTTGACAGAGTGTACATCCTGGCTGCAGGCCGATGTGTCTACCAGGGTGGCTCAGGCATTCACCTAGTGCGCTTCTTGGACCAACATGGATTTATCTGCCCAAAGCACTACAATCCGGCTGATTATGGTAATGCATTGAGGTTCTTAAGCAGCATTGGGTATTGATGAAACCAACTAACGGTAATCGTATAAAATAGTCATAACTTTGTTTTAATTTCTGTTGTAAACAGTTCTGGAAATAACAGAAGACTCAAAGAACATAGATGTTATGTCTGAAGCAACAAGAAATGGCAAAATTAGCTGGTTCAGCAAAACGATAGATGGAACCTTCTTCCCAAGTAAATATTACCTAATCAGATAAAATTTTTTCAGGCGTGTTGCATTATTGCAATACTCTACTATGTACCCTTTTTTATTGTAGATTTAAAGAAAAGTGAATCTGTATGTTTCCCTAAGTGTGGCTTACCAGAGCAAATCCCTGCCATCAAACAGAATGAAGGTCCTGTATCATCTTTCTTGACACAGTTCTCTGTAATATTCAGCAGGGTTATGATGCAAGAAAAGAGGAATAAAGTGAGCTATAAATGACACCTTTATCGATATGTAATTTAAATATTATATTAACATAGAATACGTTTTATGAGAGGGATTTTGGGAGGGACAATTTGTATAATAAAACGCATCACATAACTGTTCATCATAAAAACATACACTTTCAGCTCATAATGTTTGGGCACATTCAGAAAAAGTGTTCAATTGGATTACCTTGGACTGAATATCACATCCTACACTTTCCATTATTTACAAGCAGACTTAGCTATCACGTTGCTCTAGGCCCTTGTCTTGGAGGCTAAATTTCAAGATTTTCCTCATTATATTTGGGAATCATTGTTTCATAACTGTCACCAAGGGTAAAGATCAGGACTCAGGAGAATGCAAGAGAAACTTCAACAAAGAGCTGAGGATTCTCTCTTCTAAGCTTAATATGATAGTGACAGATATCCAAGCAAGGCTGGTCAAGTCGCTCGAGGGGAAGATATCATTTACTCAAGCTGGTCATAAATGTCCATGGAAGTCTATTTAGTCATTTATCTCATATTACCATTATTCTTGACAATGCAACTCAGTTTATAGTTTAGAATCTTATAACTATATTTCATTTACATACCAATACATAAGGTCATCAGCATGGTATGCTAGAAATAAATACCTCATTTATTGTAATAAGCGTATAATATCTTTATTCTAAAAAATAACAAGATGAAACAAGCCCATCTGTTTTTCCAGACCATACTGTTACTACAATTGATCCACCACATCCTTAGTGGTCTTATACTGGGCATCATGTTTTACAAAAAAATGAATGAAGGGATTAACATGCAGATCCAACTCAAGGTGGCCGTGTGTCTCACAGTATTCCATACCTATACACAGCAGATGACACCCATTGTGTATTGTGAGCATTTCTCTTTCTTAATACTTCAAATAAGTGTACAATGTGTGTTCTTACCATTTCCCCCCTATAAATTCCATTCTCCATCAATGTATTCATGTTGTTTCAGATCCTTTCGAAGTGAAGCTCCTTCATAAAGAACACTTCAACCGGTGGTATAATCTTCTCCCGTATTACTTAGCGTTTGTATTAGCAAAAGCGCCATATCTTGTAAGTTAAGTAGAAATAGAATATTTACTTACCTTTGTGTATCATTCAATAAAATTATATAAACTTTTCATTAAATAATCATAAATTAAAGTGTTGCTATTCCTTCAAGGATGTTCTGCTGGATTTGAAATAGATATAGAAAAATCCGCCAAAAATTAGTAAATACAATAAACACATCCCACAATTTGGCAGCGGCTCACTTGTTTGTAATATGAGTCACTAAAATGGCATTATTAGCTGCTGAAAGCATTTGTGCATAACAATAGGATTTTATTGTGGGATAAGAAAAAAAAAAAGCTTGTTTTTTAAGATATCAAGGGCATGTTGTGCTGTACTTATTTAATGAACCAAACGTTTTTCTCTCCACAAAATTTATTGATTTATTAAACTATAATCTCTTGTTTGTTATTTATGATAAATATCATTGTATTTTCTAGATATTCCTGAACCTAGTGTACAGTTGCATAGTGTACTACATGACAGGAATACCATTTGAATCTGCTAGGTTCGCATTATTCTTTGCCGTATCGCTTTTGACAATGTTTACAGCACAACCTTTGGGACTGACTTTTGGATCTCTCTTCTCTTTTACTGTAAGTGGGTAAAATAGCTCTGTAGTAAAAAGAAGTTTTGAACTTTTTTTAGTAATTTTACTCTATTTCTTTCAATACATTATAATATTATTGTTCAATGCAAATAAAAATGTCCATGCTCCTTTATAACTTTGAAGCTTGATGATTGGGGTTATAGATGGTTAGTAACTGTTCCGGGTGCTAACTAGTAACTAGAGGAGTGCCCTCCATCAATGAACAAAACTTGAAGATCACTTAGGCCTACAATGGGATGTGTTTCTTACATAAGGGTTTTGTGTAACAATGCTCCACTTGAATGAAAAGATATTTTGTTGCCTTAGGTATCTGTTCAAGTAGCAATTTTGAATTGAGAAAAAAAAAGTCATGTGCATACTTACTTTTACCTGTGCAACCTGAACTCTGCTCAAGATTTGAGGATTGTGTCGAATGACAGCTGTTTGAAACTTGGAAATCATTAAGTCCCAGGATTGATCCCGGCTGTTCTACTATTGTTTCTCTTATTATAATTTGTACCAGTAGGATAATGTAGCACAACTAATAATTATTGATATACAGTCATGAGATTTCAAAAAGAACATAAATAGCTAGAGAATTGTAATTAATTATGATTGTATTTTTTCCTCTATCACAAAACACTATTTTAAAAGCATATTAATTAATTATGTATTTGCTTCCTTGATTCTTGAAATAATATCACCTGTTGCTCTCCACAATTACATTCAAAAGCATTTGATAACTATAGTGAATTCATTTAATTTAATTTTGGAATGGGATTTATGCCCATAAGACAATGTTAGTGATCTGAAATCTATGCTGGTCGTAACACTAAGTTCGAATTAAGCCTGTTCTCACTGGAATCCTTCCAAAAATGTTTTAATCACTTCAATATTGTTTTATATTTGTGAATGTTAAATGTTATGCGCTAACATTAGATGATTGCGCAGACAGGGTCCATGGTGAACCCTATGGCTATGGGTGCCTTTCTTGCTCTGGGCATGTACGGATACGACTTCATGAAGAAGATTCCTCCATTCTTGGACATGGTTATGAGGAGCTCCTACATCAGAGCGAGTGCCATATCCTACATGTTCACCTTCTACGGACTAGGAAGGGCGCCCCTCGAGTGTCCAGAGTCTGACCACTGCATCTTTAGGGATCCAAGAGCCGTCTTCTACTACCTCAACCTCGAAACTGTGTCTATACTGCGGCCGATTGGAGACCTAGCTATCAGCTCCTGCATTTACTGGTGAGAATGATCAGAGCCAATATTTGTTTATCTATAAGGATGTTCATTTTCCCACAATTTTGTTTTTACATAAAGCTAAAGTATTTAGTGCATTTCATGAAATGTGCATTATTAAAATCCAAATGTAGTTTTTCTGCTTGTAATGGTTGCTCTTTTTTTTTTATTAACCTATATACTTTTTATTTTTTGAGACTATAATCTAAACTTTACATATTGCTTGTTGGTACTAATATGTATAATATTCACAGGCTGGCTTTCTTTGTTGCATTGAAATGGAAAATGCAAACATAGAGCAGGGATGAACCCATAGAGATCTGTACAGCAGTTGCAAGTAAAACAATGAATAGAATAGTTGTTGTTTAGAAAGGTATTATAATATGTGACCTCCTTAGCCGATCATCTTTAATCAAATCATACTACAACCTGCCATTTCTATCACCTATATGTCTTAGTTCACATTTTCTATCCGCAATCACTGTCTGTTGTTTCCAGATAAAATTTAGTTTTGATCTAGGTGTATCCATTCCCTCACGTTCTGGTCCTACCAAAGATATCCAAGACATCGAATCCGCCACAAAACTTACCTTAGTTTTAATTACTTTACTAAAGTGTCGAAAAACCTTGATTAATTAAATAATTGATATAACAGTCCGATGGTTCCAGTCATTCATCTCATCAAATAAAACACCTTCCCACAATTTACTTCAGGGGTAGTTTAAGACTCCTACATCTTACTAGGTACTTCGACTAAAGGTGGATTAATCCATAGGTAACATCATTGACTCCTCTTCCTTCTGTCAAAACCCTGTTTATAACTTCACTATTGGTTTCTGAAATAGTAATTATGTTTCCTCTTAACTCTGAAGATCTGTCTTAAGAGTACCACCAATCTCAAATCACCTGCAGGTCTACAATATTTTCTGTTCTCTTCTCCCATAACTCTTATCCGATCCCAAGTCATCTCTCTCATTTCTAATGACGGTTGTGTACTGCAACTGTAACCCATAGATAGTAACCCAGAGAACTTGATTTATAGTACAGAAGTAGTAACAGAACACCCATATGTAACAAATCTGGATTAGACCCCTAAGCATGCAACCAGAACTTCCTCGAATCCTTCCTCTATATCAATAAGGCTTCAATTATTCAGTCCCTCGATCCTTATTCCATGATACTAGTCATTATCGCCATCAAAATTCGACTCTTCTTCACTCCAGAAATTAGTAACTTCTCAAACTTACAACTTAATTAATATATCATATTTTATTTATAATAAGTTTCCTCTTCTAATAATACTTTCATAATTTCATTCATTTACCAGGTATGAGTATGTTGAGAGGTGTATATGAATATATTAAAATATAAAAAAAAAAAATGTATTCTTAGTCAAAGTCCCCTATGAATAACATTAATCTCCAGATGACAAATTCACATCAGACAAATAAAAAGAACTATTACATCATAATAATAAAAATAATAATAATAATAATGAGTATGTAAAATAAAGTGTAAGATAATAATAAAATAAAAGATTGCTTAGTTCTATTTAGTAAATAAAGTCATAGATGGATCCATATATAAAAAACCAAAAAAACATATGCAGAAGTCTATACAGTTCAATATCACATTAAATTAATAAAAAAAGTAACATATAAGCTGGCAGCCAACATCTGTCTATATTGTTGTGATATTAGGTATTGTGGAGTTTGTATATAAATATTTAATCCAACCTTGAATCAAGAAGGCAAACAAAAACAATTGAGAGTGGAAGAAAAAACAAAAGATAGTATAGTTGTGGTGATTATGATGAAAACACACACATAATTACTCACTAGTTTTGGGATCAGCCCGTGATAATATAGTTGTTGTTTGTGAGAATAAAAAACACACAGAGCATTATACTCATCTAGTTTTGGGATCAGCCCGTAATACATGTTATTAGCTTGAGATTGTGAGTAAGAGAAACTTAAAAACTTTGTTGGTTAGTGGTTATTGACTTAAAGCAGAACGGAAGAGAAATAGCACGAAGAGCAGAAGTATTAATTTGTTTAAAGAATGAAGAGAATTAAAGAAGAAAAGGAATCAAATTTATAGACAAGTATTTATATAATTAATATAAGTTTATTTTTTATGTTTGTAAAATTAAATTCATCTTTTTGCCAGAATTATTTTTGTTAATAGAACCTAATAATAAATAATAAAAAAAAAATAATTTAAAGTTAAAGAATAAAAATAAAATTACAATATCTATTCGAAGAACGTAATAATATATAGTAAACAATTAAATATAAATATTAAATACAAAAATAAAAGTTAGAAAATATAATATAATGAATAAATGAATCGTTCCCAGACCAACAAACGTCTCTTTAGATGGTGAATAGATGTTAAAATAGGAGAACTTTGAAGGTTCGGAGTGAGCAAAGAAAGTTCAATCATATGCAGCAGTTTTGTGGGCAGGAGTATAACAGTCAGAGAGATGGGATCTTTTGTTTTGGGAGTGGACTGAAGATTTGAACTGTAAAATATTGTACATATAAAGGGGGGGATGCGAATTGATGGTTTGTAAAAAGAATGAACCGGGGAAATATTGTGCATGGAATCAGAAGAAGAGCCACCCTAACTTGGGGTAGAGGTGAGAGACATGGGAAGGCCTCAGAGACCCAAAGACAAATCTTACGAAACAATTCGCTTCAACTTGTCCTTGAGTCCCATCCTTATATACCACATGGCCATAGTCAAAGAGGGAAAATCAGGCTAGGCAATCAGATGGCGAGAGTGATGGAATGGTTTCAGGGTACCTATTGACTTGTTTTATAAAAAGGATAAGAAAGATGTTGAAGCTCTCAACCAACATAAAAAATCACTGTTAAAAACAAATAATTATATTCCTCATTATTACAATTAATAGTTAATTTTTTTCATTAATATTAAAATAAAAAAATGTCTATTTTCAATTGAGGGAATATTTTTATAATGGAATTACTGATCACAAGTTCCTACTTAAATTGAGATGACAGCTGGTATCGGTTGTAGCTCCTATCTTTCTGGGGGGCGTAAAATTGGTAAACATAAGGTTACAAGGTGTTACCAGCCTGCTAGTCCTTACATGCAAATATCGAGGAGGTACCTGCATAACACCATAATGACTCCGACATCTCCTGGTATATCTTCGGATAAAGCAAGGGTGTGCAGAAAACCAGTAAATCCACGAACAGCATAGAGATGCAATGCGTGTCAATCTACCTTTTTGTCTGATTGCTAGTGGTCAACATCCTCACTATTGACCCCAGCCTGTTCACGTGATCTAAGCCGGTGTGGTGCAATTTACTCTTAGTAAACAAGATGTCGGAGTCATCTTACTTGTGGTGGCAATGCCCTTGCAGGTTACCACTTTTCACAACATTACCAAAAATATTTGTTGCTACAAATATTACTTTTGCCTGTGCTAATTTTATAGGTTTATTTTAACACTAATCATTAATGTTTAAAACACCTCTATTATTTTTACGTTTTGTTAACATAAAGGTGTAGTCTAATAACCAATACAACAGGAACAGGTGAGTAAGGTAGTAAGTACTTACAGTTTCTGTTATGCACCTTTGTGGTGTTTGGAATTGGACATAGCATATTTTCATTACAGGGTAATGATAGGTTTCTTTTAAATGACTTGATAAAATCAATAATATTTATCGAATCTATACTCCTTTTATTCTCAATAGGTAAGAATAGCTTAGCTGACATTATAGATCAAAACATTTCAATAATTGAAATAAATAATATAATATTTATACCTAAATTTTGCAAGCACCTGTTGTAACAAGACATTGAGTCTCTGGAGGTTATGAAAACGTTTACTTGAGTTACGGTTGGTCATATTTAGTGTAAATACCTTATGTTGTTTTTAAAATTAATAAATTTTACGATAAATGTATTGTATGTAGTAGGATTTATAATTAGTAGGATTAGGAGGTATTACACATAAAAAGGACATTTTTATTTATTGGTTTGGATTTTTTTTGTAAACTTATTATTTATCACCAATATATTTAATATCTTTTATAGTCAATAAGTAATAACTAAATGATATATATATATATATATATTGTTGTGATATTTTGATGTGGTGAGTTTTGATGTTGCCTTTGATATAAACTCGAAATTAGTGAGCATAGAATAATGTAAAAATGACTCGAGGTTCATGGCTATAAAAGGATGAACGTTTTTGTTGTCGTTATGCCTAATATTAATAGTTATCAAATAAATAATATCAACATTTAAATATAAATATTTTAATATTGGATTTGTTAACTTTAAAATAAGTAAAGTTAATTATATCTAAAGCAAATGGCATTGAACCAAAAGAGATCTAAAAAACTCAAGAAGGCAGCAGAACGGGACAAGGACGACGAGAGAGAGAGAGAGAGAGAAGCCTGAGCCTCATTCACTTTGACCCGGCAGAGAGACAGGGAGGTGTACTGCCTCGTGGTACACAGAAGACGAGGCCAGCACCAGGTAGCCACGCTCGAGACAAAGACGACGACGAAGACAAAGAAGTCCACGCGTAGAAAACAACTTAGTAAAACTGGCCAGTAAATATTATAGTAAGGTACATTGTAACTTTATATTTTTTAAATTTTATAACATACGTGTAACTCATTAATAAATTTGTAATTAAACAATTTTCCTTTTGCCAGAATTCTTCTTTATATTAACAAAACCTTTATAAAAATTAAGATTAAATTTAAATATAAACAATATAAAGATAAAAAACGTAATAATATATATACATATGTATAATATACACATATATATATATATTATATATTTCATTTTAGTATAGATTCCACTTAATTTAGTCCCAAACCTGCCAGTATATTTTTTCTTGGGATAATTACATAATAACTATTAGATAGTTAGATAATAACATCTATATGTGTAAGTAGAAAGTATATTTTCTTGGGCATTATTAATTGTAATAAATTAAATTAATTTTAAGACTGCAGCACTGCTGATAGTCACCCTACAAACCGTAACAAAAGTACTAACTACACCCCAATAAAAAAAAACCCAACACTTATAAATCTCAAGAGTTTTTAGTTTTGAAGCCCACCAATGTTTTATTTTATTTATAGTAATAGGATTAAGTATTAAGTAATAGGATTAGTTACATGAGAGACATAAGGGGTTATTCATGTCATTGTGATTCATTATTAGTCATCAAACGAAGGATTAAAGGTTTTTCTTGACTGATTTAAATTGCCTTTTCAGTATTTTTTTACCACTTGTTTGCCACATACATAAATTTTTCTCTTACATCTTTATTATGCTGTGATGATTCACTAAGAATAATTAGTTTACACGAAGAAGGAAAATCTAACCTTGCTAATCACCTTGATTTTCATTAGTCTACAGTTTCAAGAGCCAAAAAGGCACCGATAAACCTGGATGGATAATAACATCTTCACTCAAAACGACTAAATTCAGGACTTCCAAAAGTCACCAATCCCATTGACAATCGCTTCATTAAAATGCAAGCGCTTAGGAAACACAATTCAACAGCTTCTGGCATTAAAAACGTAATTGCTAGTATTCAGGGCATAACCATTAGAGAGAATAACAGAGTCAACTGTTAAACGAAGACTCAGAGAGTCAAGCCTTAGCTGAAGAAGGGCCCCTTCTTATAGCAGAACACATTAGACAGAGACTAAGATTTGCAAGTGATCACCAATCTTGGACTGAAGAGGAATGGAAAAATATTCTATTCACGGATGAGACGAGAGTGGCCCTTAACACTCCAGATGGACGTGAAGACTGAATCTCGAGAAGACCTGGAGAAAGGTGTAATCAGTGCTGCATGTCAGAAAACTGTAATTCTTACTAAATGCCATTATAAGCCTATAACATTTAAATTTTGTTAGAAAAAAATAATTTTTTTATTAATTAAACGTATATTCAATTTTAATATTTTGTTTAGTAAAACTGTTTATTCTGAACTTATGAACCTTGTTGTTATTGCCTGCTGGTCTTATGAAATTCAAAAATTTCATTTCTAGGTGTTGTGACTTTTTTGATGAGCAGTTTATTTTAATAAATGCTATTTTGTTTTAGTCTAAAATAGAAACAAAATATTAGTGTAAATCTGTACTATAGTGTATCAGTTGTGTAGCTGTTGTAAGAAAGCCAACTAATTTCTAGAGGGAATTCCCATGAAAAGGGAATAAACATTGGATAATAACTTGAATAAATATTTGTGATAAATACTGCCTATGATCTTCCATTGCTCATATTAATAAGGGCACTTTAATTTAATTTCATATTACTATTATATACTATTTTTATAAATGATGTGTAGGTTTATGACATTGTGTTTTTTCATTTATAATACATATAAACATGTATTCTTTTAGTATGTATTTTGCTTATATTTATTGAAATCAATCTTTTAAGTTCATTCATTTGTATTCTCCATTTCTTTAGCCAAAAGTTGAGAAGTTAGAGCTGCACGTGTAAATTTATGAATTTTCTTGGAGGGGGAAGGGAATCATAAGCCAAAGTAAACGTTTCCATTAAGGATGGGATAATAGATATAGGATATGCTGAGGATGCACCCTGGTGGGACCTGTATTTTGTGAAAATATAGAGGAAAATCTAACAATGGAAATAATAAAATGGTTAAGAGGAGGATAGATAGTAAGAGTATTTTTTACTACTAATTTAAATTGTTTAATAGGATTTTAACATTTATTTACTGTCATTAATCCAGTATTTGCATCATGAAGAGTCAGCAAAGTATCAGTTCTGCACAAAAGTGGCCTTGAATGCTTTTTAGTACATTCCAAATATATGCAATTACAAATTTTAACCTTTCCTTCTCTTTAATGCTCTCAATTCCTCCTATCTATGTTCCGATTCCTTCCAAAGTTGAAAATAATATTGTTTACTGTAGAAGTCATGGTCTTGATCATGTTACTCTTTTCCTCCAATAACTCCCTCTATGGCAAAATTAAACCACATTAGTGCTTGGGTAAAAATACCATGGAGTTTAAGACCTACATTTTTTACACCTTCCCTCTATTACCCCTTTCCATTTGTATTTTACGTATTCATTACAAATTTAACAGGAACACTTATCAGTATATTGGGAAAAATTACATAGAAATATAACACCCCAACACTCACCTCAATTCATTTGTCTTGCTACAGGCTACTGGACCTATCTACCCTGTAATGGGAATTCGAATAAAAGAAGAACACAGGGTAAGGTAGTTAACTTAATGTAAGAAAAAGAAAACTGCACATTATTTTCGTAAATTATGTCATCTACATAGTAACGTATATTTTATTCTTATTTAATATCTTTTGTTACATTGACACAAATGTATTACTGTTTTTCCACATATTTTAGGATAGGAACTTACCATAAGTACAGTTATATGAGCATGTTAATATAATATACATCATGCTTACACAGACATCCATCAACATTTGTGAGCAGTTTTTGTATTCTTATTTCCTTCAACATCAATTGCAATAAAATAATTTATTATTTCTCCAGGGAGTTGTTTCTATTTTGAATAGATTTTTTGATGAGTCCATTATATCTGTACTCAGAAGGCAAAATTTTGTAAGTCACTTTTCCTTTTTTTTTTTTCACATTTTTTGTAACCATTTCTTGTAAAGGTGTAAACATTTTTTTTACATTCCAGTCTATAAGTACTATAGTGTTATGAAAAATCACCACGTTATTTTGCAAGAGTGAACCTATTACCAATGATAGTTGGCTAATATCTATAGTACCTTTTTATAGTACCTATAAACTCTTGAATGTGAAAAAATCTCTTTGTTATGAAAAGTGACTTACAACCTTTAGCCATTTGAGTACAGATAGTCAATTTGAAATTTTGACCAACCCTTTTCCTACCTGCTTATTTGTGCCTAAGCATTCACTAAAGTATGTTCTAACGCTGTAACTGATTAATATTTGTATATACCAGTGTTTTGATTGCTATTCATAATAAAGCTTTTTAAAAGACTCTCCTCTACAAGATTATTTAAGTAGCCACTTAACTAATCGGAACGTAACCCACGCGAATGTTGAAGGTCTGCTATATATATATAACTTGAAACATTATAGCAAAAAAATCGCTCATGGTAATTTTCAGGTGAATGGTTAAATAGTGTCCCTTAAAAAAATGTAACAACCGTGCCGTGTATTGAAAGAGAGTTTTGGGAGAAATAGGGAAATTTCGGGATGTGAAGTATTGTTATGATAACGCCAACACTGGGAACCAAGATGGAAGACATCTACCCGGTCTAAATAAGCACGTGTTCAAGCCTCCAAAGGTGTCATAGTAAATTTTCAAACGTAACTGACATGCAAGTAAACAAATAATTAGATTATGTTTCTTCATGTTATAAGTTTTTTTCAATCTAAACTCCTTTATTGAATGCAACAAAAAATGTACTGTGAGCTAATTTAATTTAATTAACTTGTGTTTGCAATTGCCACTACCAGGCCAAAAATTTTGTAATTAACATGGGTTTGCCGAAGACACGGTAGTTACAATTTCATCCACGGAAGCTACACCGACTAGATAACACCTTTTTTTTTTACACATTGGGGGGGGGACCCTATAAAATAAAAGCTGACCCTGCTTCATACAAAGATTATTTAAAGAAAGAAAAAAGGTTATACCTAACAAGACAAAAATAAAAGGGAAACATAAATTAGGAAAAGTTTTGTCTCCTATTGAGAGCATCGTCAAAACGAAAAGGAAGTAAAAGAAAGAGTTACAAAATGCATGTTTGCAAAGAAAATGACCGAACAAACCTAAAACTCTACCATTCACACCTCCTCAAAACGAATGGCAAACTCAGTAAGGGCCTAGCAGAAAAGCAAGTGCACAAACAACTTCTAAAAAACGGAAGGCTAAGGTCTACAGATTATTGAAAAAAAAGAGAAAGAAATCGAAAAGACGATTGGAAAAATATAAAAATAGGCATAATCGTCTAAAAACTCCAAAGAATACGCTATCATCAAGCCCTGACTTGAAAATGTATGCACCTCTATCCAAAGATTCTCCACAGAGTAGAAACTCCAGGTAACTTTATTTTTGTATAGCAAATTTAAGTTTTCTATTCATTACTTTTTATTATGAACAATGTTCTTACCTTTCAGGAACTGTTGAAGCCAAACGTCATACTGAAGTGGTTGTAAACTTTATGGCACGAAGCAGTGGATTAAATAATTTCTACTGGCCTTACAATTTGATCACCAGAAATTGGAAACTTGGGGAACTCTATACAAACTAAAAAAAAATACAATACAAAAAAAATTGTAAAGTATGTGTTTCACCTCCCGTCCACCTACCGTACCTAATTAATAGTTGGTTGTGAAGCTTGCCTATAAATACGCGTTGGAAAACAGGGTAACTTCCATGGTCGTGATAATCTACAAAATCGCTTTTAAAACTCAAAAATTTGATTCCGAGTAATGCTTCATGTTTCTAGTTATCTAGAATCGATCCATGAACTTCACAGAATTCTTCTTTATTTTTAGTGCCTAGTCAAGTTTTTGAAAAATTAACCCGGTGAAATTGTCTGTTATTTGAGAATGACCCATATAGATCCGGATTTTTTCCTTATCAATAATAATGTATTTACAAATTTTAATGAAATAATTCTAATCACCATTTAAGTTGTTGGGGTTTTCGCAAGAGGTATTAGTTCGGTGCTGTTGATGTTGGTTACGTTGGGAGCGGCGCCGTCAAGGGAACCATTGGGCTGTCCGAACTGTATCAAGATCACAAGGTAGGTCGTAGCAGCAGCCATCATCTTTCGATCAATACATTAGTTTTTATAAATATTATTGTAGTGTATTATAATAAAATAGTCGTAATCCTAAGATGCATTGGTCCTGCCACATTATTAATTTAAAAGTTTAATCAAAATTATTTTTTTCATTTCGAGGTTATAGTTACCTCAATATTAATATGCTAAGCATAAAACCACTGAGTTATTTTCTGATTATTTAATGGTTTTTATTTTGGAGATTATTCGTGTCGTAGTACTTTATTATGTACAAGATTTTAATCTATGAATAGGCTTGTTTGCAGAGGCTTCCGAGAAAGTACCCGATAATGGAGGATGATTATACATATTTAGGAATAAAAGGGGAAAAACACCCTTGGAATACGCCCCCCAAAAAAAAAAAAATGTAATATTTTTTTATTAAAATCGGGTGTTATAATAACTATTGCCTGATAGAACTGTGTTAAATGCGTAATTTCGACACTATAAAAGCTTAGTACTATTCAAATACGCAAAAGAGGTTAACTGATGGTTGTTTAGGCCACAACCGTATATATTGTAATGAGACTATTAGGATGAAACTAAATTTATTTATTAAAATTTGATTGATTTTTAGGGAGTGAGTATGCAGCTGAAGTTACTGCAAATAGCTGTAGAGAACTAGAGCTCTAGCCCCTGACTCTGGACCTAAAGTTAGGGGCAAGGAGCATTTTCTGTACAATGTCAGACCTCCCCCCTGGGCTAGCATAGGCCAGAAAAAGCAAAGGTATTCGCTAAATTAACATGTTTTACTATGGGTACAAGTTACACTTTAGTGTTTATTTTATTGAGAGCGGTTGCCAGACATCAGAAGGGTATAATCCTCCTTTAATATTCACCTCCTTGCTTCCTAAGCATCCTTTTATCCAACGATTACCACAGGTAGGAAAATCCTCTTAATCCTCAGATAATAAGGCAAGGGAATTAATTTTCCATTGCCTAACTTTTATACTGACGCAATGTTCAACTTCCTATTGCAAAATTACTCCTAAACGCCTACATTTTAGTCTTATTGAGCTTATTCTGCAATAATACCCTGCAATAAACACTTTCCGATGACCATCATCTGGTTCTGTGCAGAGATGCATTGTGTATCTATTTCTTTAATGTTAATGTTTAATGTGTAGGTACACAAAATTCTTTTAACAGCTATTTAGTATACTAAGTAGCCACGTAAGTCAACTCAGATTCTACGCGTTCAGAGCCAAACACAAACCAACGAGATTGACAATCCATCTGTGAGTATCGCGATAAGAGGACATCACAAGCTTTATTACTGTTATTATACTACTGTCGGCAAAAAAATTGAATACGATTTGTTTTAATAAGTGACATGACCTATGCAAATATTATATACAAACCGAATGAACTAAAGTGTAGTCCAGTGTGAAAAAACCGCAAGCTGTGAAAACCACTTCTCTTTTCATTGCGATATGGAGCCGCAACTTCTTCTGGGAAACATAAAAATTTTTATTTACTAATCGAGACAAAAAATATATTAAAAACATCAAGCCTTAACCTATATTAGCTAAATGTCACCTAATATCATCTCATTGAGTCTACTGGAAATTGGGAAATTAATCCATTATAGATAACGCTGCTAATGAAAATTATTTCTACTAGAGAGTTGATTGTTAGGCGTGAATATATAACTAACAAAGATAGGATGGATTTGTTGGGATATTAGCTTAGATTGATGAAAGAGAGATCAAATTTATAAATGGAGAACAATTAGACGTACACACGAATGTTGTGTGATAGCAAGTTTAGAATGTTAGATGCTTGAAGTGTGATAATCATAATTAGTAAATGTTAGGTACCAGTGAGGTATAAGTGTAATATGAACAGATTTTGAAAAAAGATAAACATGAATAGTTGATAGGTGTGAATATAAAGTATACAAACGAAATTAAGCAGGGATTTGTAAGAATGTGAATATAAGAAACATCAGATAAGGTGTAAAAAGGATCTGCTAGTTTGTGACAGAATATGTATACAAATTAAAGTAAATATAGTTAGTATTCAAAAAATGGGAAATAAAAAAAGATCTGAGCAACAAAGTGATAATAAAAGTAATTAACCAAATGTTAGGTAATAGTTCTATAAAAATTAAAGGTCTACATTCAAGTTCAAAAATGCATATGGAAAGAAAGCCATGTTCCGGGAACTATCATTCCAGAAAGCAAACGTTTTGGCGGAAGCTGAGTAGGCAGATCCACGCACAAGAACTTGGAAACTGTAATCTGATTTATTGGTTTCTCGGTGATTCATAGACCAGCCCTTAACACCAGGTGCTGTGATATTTTAGGGTGATCAGATTTAGTATAGCTTTTTTTTACTTTGATAAACTTTGAACTATGCACTGTTGCATGAGTTGGCATAGAGCATTTCTGACCAACATTTTAGGTACTCCGGCATTTACTAGTTGTCCACTTACACAGAAAAACTGATATATTTAAAGTAAATATATTTTATTATGTATAAAATAATTTATGTCATTCCAGAGCGTGTTGATGTCAATTATCCATTTTAGTTTGACATAACTTATTGCAGAATGGTATGCTACGACTGTTATTTTCCTTAGGGCATATATGCTTAAACAAACGCAATGTAGGAACTTACGTTGTTTGATATGTCATTCGTCTTATCATCGACCATTAGTTGATACAACAGCGTGTTGAATTCTCTAGCCTGCAACAATGCAAACAATACGGACAATTCAATTACAAATATAACAGAAGTGCTTAGTATTATTTGAAGAATACCGTAGCAACAATTACAATACTAAAAATCTCTATATTTTGGAAAAATATTACGAGAGACAACTGGCCAGTGGAGGCTGACGAAGAGCATGAGGACCACATGCACTCAGGACATGATTGGAGAAACTGGCCATTACCAGGACTCAAACTGTTACGCTTTGATAGTAGGTCACAAGGCCACTGTCGTTTTAGTCTCCTAGCAGGATTATAGGGATGCGTGTTGCAGTGCAATGACTGATGGGGGATTAGGATGGTTGGATAGGTTACTATGGAATTTCATGGACTTGGAAGGGATGAGTTCAAGAATCTAAGGTATATTAAGATCGTTATGAAGGGGTTTGTTGCTGACGTAATAAGGGACATTTACTATTGTTCTCAGGACTTATGATTAAAAGGATCGGATACGCTTGATGGTCGACTTTTTATTTTAATTTATTTTCTATTGAAAGATGGGATATCCTTGGAAGTAGTCTGTACAGTCGTCCAAAGCATCTGTTTAGTTCTTCGCTTTTTAGCCTCATATGTGGGTTCCAGGTCAGCCGTTTGTCGAGATGGAAGCCTAAGTACCGTACTAACTCGGATACCGGGAGAGGAATGGAATTGAAACAAACTAGTGGACAAGGCAGAGTGTGAAGGTAATGTTTCTTAATTTTCATTCTCAATTTCACAATTACAATCTGCCTTTTTATTAGGCAATAAGTAATTGAGATAAATGTTATCATTCATACCATATTTACAATTCATCATTCACTCAATCATTCATACAATATTTACAAACAGCCCAGAGGCCCCCCAAGTCCACACGGTTGTCACCTCCCTCACGTGCGAAGGAGGAAGCGGAGTCTTGGGAAGTCCCCCACGCTCCTACATCCGCCGCGTCACTGAATAAGAGCCAGTGGAGGCTGACCAAGAGCGCGAGAGCCACAGACGCTCAGGACATGATTAGAGAAACTGGCCATTGCCAGGACTCCCACTACCACTTAATTATAGCAGGTCCCGAGGCCACTGCCGTTTTAATCTCAGAGGAGGGTTATAGGGATGAGTGGTGCAGTGCAATGACTGTGCTAGGGAATTAAGGTGGTTGGATAGGTTACTATGAAATTTTATGAACTTGGGAGGAATGAGTTAAAGAATATAGGGTATATTAAGATCATTGTGAAGAGTTTTGTTGTTGACGTAATAAGGGGCATTTACTTTTGTTCTCAGGACTTTTGATTGAAAGGATTGGATGCGCTTGATGTTCGACTTTTTTGCTGTCCCCCATAGCTCTATTCCGCATTTCAAGATTGGCTTAAGTATAACTTTATATATAAGTAGTTTATTTTCTATTGAGAGATGGGATGTCCTTCGAAGTAGTCTGTACAGTTGTCCAAAGCGTCTGTTTAGTTCCTGTCTTTTTAGCCTCGTGTGTGGGTTCCAGGTCAGCCGTTTGTCGAGATGGAAGCCTAAGTACCGTACTAACTCGGATACCGGGAGAGGAATGGAATTGAAACAAACTAGTGGACAAGGCAGAGTGTGAAGGTAATGTTTCTTAATTTTCATTCTCAATTTCAATTTATTTAGATAAAATTACAATCTGCCTTTTTATTAGGCAATAAGTAATTGAGATAAATGTTATCATTCATACCATATTTACAATTCATCATTCACTCAATCATTCATACAATATTTACAAACAGCCCAGAGGCCCCCCAAGTCCACACGGTTGTCACCTCCCTCACGTGCGAAGGAGGAAGCGGAGTCTTGGGAAGTCCCCCACGCTCCTACATCAGCCGCGTCACTGAATAAGAGCCAGTGGAGGCTGACCAAGAGCGCGAGAGCCACAGACGCTCAGGACATGATTAGAGAAACTGGCCATTGCCAGGACTCCCACTACCACTTAATTATAGCAGGTCCCGAGGCCACTGCCGTTTTAATCTCAGAGGAGGGTTATAGGGATGAGTGGTGCAGTGCAATGACTGTGCTAGGGAATTAAGGTGGTTGGATAGGTTACTATGAAATTTTATGAACTTGGGAGGAATGAGTTAAAGAATATAGGGTATATTAAGATCATTGTGAAGAGTTTTGTTGTTGACGTAAGGGGCATTTACTTTTGTTCTCAGGACTTTTGATTGAAAGGATTGGATGCGCTTGATGTTCGACTTTTTTGCTGTCCCCCATAGCTCTATTCCGCATTTCAAGATTGGCTTAAGTATAACTTTATATATAAGTAGTTTATTTTCTATTGAGAGATGGGATGTCCTTCGAAGTAGTCTGTACAGTTGTCCAAAGCGTCTGTTTAGTTCCTGTCTTTTTAGCCTCGTGTGTGGGTTCCATGTCAGTCTTTTGTCGAGGTGGAAGCCTAAATACCTTACTGTCTCAGACACAGGGAGAGGAATCGAATTTAAAAAAACTAGCGGACAGGACTTGCGGCAGAGGGTGAAGGTTATGTGGGAACATTTTGCTTCATTGACCTTGATTCGCCATTGGTTGCACCAATACTCGATCTCATCAAGGTGTTTTTGAAGGTTTTGGGATGCTATATCAGGGTCTGAATGGGTTGACAGGACTGCAGTGTCATCTGCAAATGTTGCCAAGAAGGTATTGGTGGTGGAGGGGACGTCAGCGGTGTATATATTATAGAGGATGGGACCAGGAAGCTGCCCTTTGGAACTCCTGCTTTTATGGGATAGTAGTTAGAATATTCTAAACCACAGCGGACTCGGAAGAAGCGGTTTGAAAGGTAGGACTGTAGGATTAGGAATAGGGTCTGCGGTAAATATCCTCTTAGCTTGTAAGGCAAACCTGCGTGCCAAACCCTGTCAAAAGCTTAAGCTATATCAAGAAAGGCAGCAGTGCAATACTGTTTGGATTCAAGGGCTGAGGAGATGTGATCGACAACGCGAAGGCCTTGTTGAGCAGTGGAATGTCGTTTGCGGAAACCAAACTGGTGAGTAGGATTAAGGTTTTTGGATTCAATAATTGGAAGTATGCGTTTTAATAGGAGTTTTTCAAATATTTTTGAGAGTATAGGGAGTAGGCTAATTGGACGGTAAGATGAGGCGTCTTTGGGTGGTTTGCCGGGTTTGGTGAATAGGACTATAATGGAGTGTTTCCAGAGGAGAGGAAAATGCGTCGTTCGGATAATGCAGTTTTAAATGTAGGTTAGGAAGATTATGGCTTTAGGAGGAAGATGTTGGAGAATTCGAGGAGTAAGGAGATCATATCCTGGAGATTTTCGGTAAGGTAATTTTTTCAGAAGATATTTAACCTCAGAGGGGTTAACGGCTTTTGGTGGTAGTGAGAGAGGGATAGGTAAAGTGAGGAAACCTTCAACAGTTGGGCGATGAGTATTGTTTTGAGGAATAAGGTGAGGAGTGAAAGTACGGGAAAGATGCTGTGCGAATCCTTCCGCCCTCTCGCCATCCGAAGCAGCCCAGGACCCATCGTCACGACGGATTGGGTGTGAAACAGGATGATATTTTAGGATTTTCTTAGTTAGATTTTACAAGGAGTTGTCCCTGGTAGACAGGGAGGAGAGATAGGAATTAAAAGAATCGGAACGGAAGGATGCCAATTGCCGTTTTACCAATCTGCAGTACTGATTGTATGAGCGACGATCAGCAGGATGTCGGGATATTTGCCACACTGTTCTTGAGTGGCGTTTGGATTGGATTTGGTCTATGAGATACTGAGGTAAAGGATTTCGATTGTGATTTTTTAGATGACGATGCCTCCCAGGCCGACCTCTGGATCAGAGTAGTGAAGGAATGCACGGCATCATCTAGGTCTTGGGATGTTTTCAGGGGTACTTTGAGGTCTACAGAGTCTGTAAGAATCTGGCGAAAGTGGTCCCAGTCAACTGGGCCCCTGATAACCTGATAAATGAAGGAGGAGGCAGTTTGTGGATAGGTCTTAGGGAAATGGTTATTATTAAAGGGCTATGATCGGAGGAGAGATCATCGAGGCGCATGAGTGAATAGTTTAGTGTTCCCAAACTATTGTAGAAAAAGTCTAGGAGATCTGGATTTCGGTTGGGATCTGATGGCCAATAGGTGGCTGTGTCAGGAGAGATAGTGGAGCAATGTTTCCGTGCGAGTGCAGACAGCAAAGCACGTCCTCGTGTATTTGTGGATCTTGAGCCTCAGTGCTGGTGCTTTGCGTTAAAGTCCCCACCCACAAGGAAACGATGCCCGATGGA
This sequence comes from Acanthosoma haemorrhoidale, assembly GCA_930367205.1. Taxonomy (NCBI): domain Eukaryota; kingdom Metazoa; phylum Arthropoda; class Insecta; order Hemiptera; family Acanthosomatidae; genus Acanthosoma; species Acanthosoma haemorrhoidale. The sequence goes on from OV884013.1 coordinate 45,232,636, forward strand.
GTCTAGAAAGGAGATGAATTGGGAATCGGAAATGGATTTATTGGGAGGGCAGTTCACTGATGATAGAGTAAGGGGGAAAGGGAAGGTGCTGATTGACACTGCAGTGGACTGAAGGAAATCGTGTGCTACTACAGGAACTATGTGATGGGAAATGGAGTAATGGACAATGACAGCGGTGCCTGCATGTGCTCTTCCATCTGGGTGATCAGTTCGATAAGTCTGGTACTGTCGAACTGTAAAAGGTCGCTTACTTGTAAGTCTTGTTTCAGTAATGAGAGCTAAGTTGATGTTCTTGTCATGAGGTAGTGCTGTCAGTTCGTTAGTGTGGGTGCGAAAACCATTCGCATTCCAAAGGAGAATGGATAAGGAGTTGGAATGATCCACTTATGGGTTTTGTTTAATGGGGATGAGGTAGGTGACCAGATTTGTAGGAAGGGAAATGAGAAGGGTAATTGGGGTTCTGAACTGTGAAAGGAATGACGTTAATAGACTAGTGAGGTATGAGGAGCTTGAAGGTGGAGGAATATGCGAGATGTGTGGTTGAGGATGGGATTGAGCTTGCTGGTTGCTGGGATGAACGGAGTGCTTGGGAAGAAGAACTTGCGGAGGAGGAGTGGACAATGCCTGTGACTGCTCTCTGTTTCGAACGGCGTCAGCAAAAGAGACTGAAGGCCACAAACTTCTGGTGGGGGCGCTTCTTGGGCTACCTGTGGCTGGCGTTTCTTCTTCTGGACGATGACGTTGTTCGCTTCTGGATTTCAGAATTCTATAAGCCTCACAGCCTTTATAGTTTGCCGGGTGGCCTTGCTGACTGTTTGGATGTAATAATTAATAACACAAGTTAACAAAAGAATTTAGTTTATTAATTAGGGCACACACGCAATACAACATGAGTAATCGGTTTATATAAAAAGCTCTGGAGGTAACAACCAGGTTCAGGTTATAACTTACAAATGTTACCAACCTAACATCCCCTTCCTTAAGTTTTAAATACAAAAATAAAAATATAGTATACATTACAATCATGTTGATATAGTATGTAACTTATGATCTAATTTGTAACAAATTATTTGGAAGTAATTACAATAAAAATAAGAAATAAAAAAAAAAAACTTATTAGAAAATAAAGGTTTAACCACAAAATTACAGAGCTCACAAATACAAACTTTACAAATCTAACCTTTCTGGTTTTTTAATTACTCTACCTGATCTAGTTGTAATAGAGTCAGGCAAATTCAATGGCAAGGAACAACCAGAGTTATTTAAATCTTCAACAGTCCTATCTATGTTTACATTGTCGGATTTCTCGTTCACGTCAAGCTCACCAATTGTCGGGTGTCTTGATCACGTCGAGCTTCTCGTTCACGACCTTCACCCTCTACCGCAAGTCCTGTCCTGTCCCACTTCCCAAGACTCCGCTTCCTCCTTCGCACGCGAGGGAGGTGACAACCATGTGGACTTGGGGGGCCTCTGGGCTGTTTGTAAATATTGTATAAATGAGCGAGTGAATGATGAATTGTAAATATGGTATGAATGAGTACATTTATCTTAATTACTTATTGCCCAATAGGGCAGATTGTAATATTATCACAATAAAGAAGTTTGAAATATAAAATATATATATATATATATACCCAACCAAAATGAAGAACGAAATTTACATACTGCTATGGATATTTAGCCTGGGCGTAGAACTCCCGTCTGAGTTTCTCAGTTACTTGCTTTAAAGATTAAAGGATTGTGGAAAAACTGCGTATCTTTGAAAGAAATATTTTTTATGCTGTTTTGGTTACTACTAATCTGCTGTAATTTTTACATTTGTATTGCAGTTGTTATTGCCCGTCAACTATCAGAATCAGAACTTAATCTTAAATGTGAGCGTAGTAATTAGTGAACAAACAAGAAAAAAATACCAATTGCCTACGTACCTGCTTCGTAATCCGTTGACATGAATACACTGGAAATACGACCAGAGAAGAGAACATCGTAATCCAACCCAGGTATACAGGTATCATCCTGGACCTGCTAGTAGTCGAGATATTGACGACGAAGTCCGCGATGAAGTACATGTTGATGGTGAGGTTGAAGAAAGAAACGAATGAGATGAGGAGTAGCTGAAGGTTGAAGGCTTCGTTGAGTGAAATGAGCAAGGAGACCATTCTGTCGTAGAGGACAACATAGCCGTAGAGGCGATTTGTCGGAGGCGGTCGCTGCGGCTTCAGGGCTGTCAACAGGTGCTCCAGTTTGGCGCTGACTAGCTGCAAGACAGCGACGAAGGGTGCGGTACCCACGATAATGATGGATATCATGCCGTAGTAGTAGCTGAGTGCGACTAATACCGTAGTATTCAGGGGAAAGTTGCCCCTTAGGTCAAAGGAAGCGGTCACAGTGATGGTGACAGACTGGAATAAGAAGTAGGCCACGATGATGATGAAGCTGGGATCTCCTCTAGTCTCTTTCCTCAACATCTCCAAGATATGGAAGACAGAGGATACTCTCTTGTGATGAATCATGATGCAAATATTGAATATGACAATGCAGGCGTATAGCGCTAGCATCTGACTCCTGAAGAGGATGTTGCGGATCAGTGAGTGTTTGGCCAGGAGTGGTGGCTCGAAGACGATAAACGCCATTTCGATGGTACAGATCGAAACAATAAGCAGGGAGTAGGTCGACCATAAGGGTGAAACCTTCTTTCTGATGTGGTCATAAGGGAATACACCGAAGAGCTTCGTGAGGAAGAGGATAGCGTTAAAGATGGACTCGGAGTTGAAGAACATCTCTAGATAGAAAAAGGAACAACTATGAGCAGACATCAATACTGGATGTAAATGGCCATCGACCAGTTTTTAAACTATCTGTGATGTATCAACTCGGTTACTCCATTAGGCTAAGTCGGTTTATCAGCCTTCAATCAAATAATTGTGTTTGCATCATTGATCAGGCGGTAAACAATACTTTATTCTAGGCCGTGTCACCGACTTCTCCGCACGAATACCCCCATTGGTGCGCAACACTGACCACTAAACCATTCCGTATTTACGTATCGAGGTTCTTTCTGATCTCGATCGGAAATGGCAATCAGCCAATAACAGAGCGCTGGACCTAACTATATTTTATCAAGTTTTATTAATAACTAGTAACTAGTTCTTCATGTGTTAACTAAACATAGAATTCAAATCAAGTGTGATGAATCAACAGTCTCGTTCTTATATATTAGTAATCCCAACTTGATCCAACCTACAAAAAATATAACATATTATTGATCAGGTTATTAATTTTACTTTAAACGACCTGAGTAAATACCTCATGCGATATAAAACAGGTTATTATTCATTATCAATAAATTAATAAGCCATCCTTAATACATCTTTGGGTTATAAAGTTGATATTGTATGCATTATAAATATTAATTATCTACTCAGACTCACTACGAATTAAAGTGGCTAAATCTATTAATTGTCACTAAATCAATTAATAACGATTTGTAATTATAGCCGAACAAAATCCAGGACATCTAGATCATCAATTTAATGATATATTAGATATCACAGAATATTTTATTTTTACCTAGTAATTAATTAATTAATTAATGAAATTTGATCATATCTTTTGGATACAAAAATATCTTCCCGTTATCAGAATTTATTTTTCTAATATGTATCAAGTCATATTAAAATGAAACATTAATTTTTTTAACACTTTCGTACATGTATATAATTTAATTATTCAAAATATAGTAACCAATAAACATGTACGATATTAGATATTATATATAATAATAAATAAAAACATCAAATGGGACCACCAACAAAATTTTCATTTCTGTAGGTCACGTAGAGAGCTCAAAGAGATACACTGATAAAAACAAAAGAGTTTCTGAACAAATATTAAAAAAATGAAATACTTAATAAAAAAATAAATAAAAAGTTCTGTTACTTACGTATATAACGTTTTTACGTTATCCTAAACCAAGAACAGGGAAATTTATTATTTAGAAACATTGCACAAGAACACAAAATAATTTCATTGATAAATATTATTTGTAATAAGTAAATTTTAATAATTATCGGTTGGAAAGAAAAAATAGCCGATACCTTTTTGTTGCCTTGTCACAAGGCTATTCGCCATCCATGCCAAATATAGTTCGGCCCCGGTCACTAGAAAGCGATTCTTTAGTGTTGTACCGTAGCTGAGGGAGGTAGGCTGGTCTCACTAATACCTTCATAACAAACAACTGAGTGTTATTAAGTGTACGGAGTGTTGTTATTGGTCAGGAATGTTTTCGGAACAGGCAGTTTGTGAGAGAAGAGGCATCTCTCTGTGTTCTCTCTGTTCAAACAACACTTGGAATCCGAGATGATTGCCCAGGTCTCTAGTAGTCGTGGTCGAGCAGTATCAGTTGCTTCCAAGTCCTTGATGGTCAAACCAACCTCAAAGACGACGTCTAAGGTAGTCCTATGAGTCCTCAATCGAATTGAGATCTGGGCCCAAACATTGCATCGTTATTCTCTAGATGCTTAGTGACCATCCAGCAGAATGAGCAAGTTCACGATCTCGCATCTAAGTGACTCCTCATCATCAGCATAAGCTCCAGCTCCATCTGCCAGGGGATTCATGTTCCTCGGCACTCTCGTCACCACTAGACGTCAATGATTAGATTTGCCCTCACATCTTGATTGATCCCTACGATTCGAAATTTAATTTATATTCAAAATATATTGTTTAGATTAGATTAGATGATTGTGAAAATAACTGTTAGCATGTGTGTAGAGCTTAATTTCAGCCTATTATAGATGTAAATTAAATCTCCCAAAATGGCATCTAAACTTTTAGAGGATGCCTCGCAGCTAAATCATTGGGGTTTAAGAAACTGATTCTGATTTTTATTTGAATTAAACATAAGAAACGGAGGTGATTTTTTTCTGTAAAGTTTTAACGTTTAATCATTAATTTTTCACAAAGTAAATGTTTAATGAGTAATTAAATATATTTGTATTTAAATAATTTCACCTATTCAAAAAAAAAATCTCAAATATTTGGTCGCTTAATTTTTTTGAAAGAGTGTATGTATGTGTCATTTTTTTTTCTCTTTAACCAAATGGTTTTAATCTTGTGAGGGCTGCGAAGGGCAATAACAAAACGTTTACTGATAAATACTTTCATTGAGCAGCTTAGCTCTATTCTACGATATTTTTGTAGGTGACAAATGACCGTTATAAATTGACCTTCTATCGATCCATGGCTGTATAAATAAACGAGTAATAGCGTAGGCTAAATTATTCAATCTTCTTTTTTGATCTAAAGTGACACTAAAAGACCTCTCGATCTTTTGTGAACAGTTCCCTTAGTGCCACATTTTGCCCTTTGACAACCCGTCACTGTAAGGTCCGTTTATTATGGCTATTACTTCTAATGTTGATATACACTAATATTTTGTTATATTTTTTTTTATGTATTAGCTGCGAGCTGGGGCTCTCTAAAAATGAGCCATGTTTAGCCATCGGTGCATGTCCTCTGGGTATCATTAGATCGTTCTGAATGATCTTCAACTCCCAAAACTTGTATCTCTCCTTCCCACGAAACATACTAGTTATGCTAAGTAGGTTGTCCTTTATTTTATAAACAACGCTATCAACGAATCGGGATGTCATTCATAGTTAGAACAGAGGATTCAGGTCGTGAGATTAATAGTAAAAAGATCAAACTTGCTCGAAAAATCAATCAGAAATCCAATTGTAAATCTTCAAATGTGCTGAAGGAAAAGGACGCAGAAAATGAAAGAATAATATGTCATTCCAATTAAGAAAATATATTTCTAGATAAAATAAATAACGTGTAAATGTACCTTTTTCTTACGTGCAGAGAACCAATTTGAATGTCAATCAGCTTCTTTGATGTATGTTATTAGTTGTAGTTTAATGACACGAAACTCGGTGAAATCTATAAATTATAAAATATAATTAAGAAACAAACAACAAACGAAAAGCGAATCGTTTTTTTTTTTTTTGGCCATGATGTGCTGGACTCAGATGTAACACGCGACATCAATCAATTAACTCTTAGCCGTTGTTACCAAGATTATTTATATCATGATGCAAAGAGTCATGCGATTCAGTCCAATCTAAAATGTTATTCAACAAGTTTCCTGTTCAAAAAATATTCAAGCCAACATAACTATTCGGATCGACTTAAGAGCTGCCAAAATGTAACAGTTTTACGTTCTACTTACTAGGATATATCGACAGTTAAATAATCTTGTTTGAGGAGAGTATTTTAAAAAACTTTATTATGAATAACAATCAAAACACTGATATATATATATATATATATATATATATATATATATATATATATATATATATATATATATATTGAAACCTACCTCATTTTCTACCATTTCTTTTCCTAATTTATTAGATCAATTTACCTTAACTAATTTGGTAGGTCCGTCATGAGATCTTTAATTCAACTTGTTTTTATGTCTTCGACATAGGAAATTATCCCGATTGAATCGCCCGATCTCAAGGCTAATGTTATAGTTATTAATAAATTGAGAAACTGGGAATTGTGAAATATATACAAGTAAAATGGTTATAACAAATAATTATAATTATAAATAGTGCTGACATTAATTATATAAAAAAATATTCAATTCCTTTTGAACAAGGATAGTTACTACTAATTAGTTATATAAAAAAAATGAAAATTGAGCTCAATCTCTTTTTAATGGATCCATAATAATAAAAAAAAACAATATCTATATCACCCAATCGATGATCTCCGTTTAATCCAATCAACGTTACTGTTGATCTCCTCTTCTTCTTCTTCTTCTTCTTCTTCTTCTTCTTCTCCTCTTCTTCTGTTGGATACCGCCAAGTCGGGGTCTTGCTCTTGTTCGCCCTCTGGCTGTTAGGCTAAGACTGACTAAGACTCGCCCTTCATCTCATCCCCACTCCTAAGAGCACAAAGGGATGATGCTTACCAGCTGGAAGGGTTGCAGGCCATGATATTCTCAAATATCATGAATGTTACAATATATATATATATATATATATATATATATATATATATATATATATATATATATATATATATACAAATATCAATCAATTACAGCACTAGGACATTCTTCTAAAGCACAAGTGTTGGTATCTTTTGCCCTAGCAGGTAGCAAAGGGTTTGTAGGAGGGGATAAAAGACAAAGAAAGGGTAGACCATATGTCTCAACTGAAGTACACATTTCAGCTAACAATTAGTATTATATAACTGACGACTCACTAAGAAAATATTTTAAATCATTAAAGCTATTACTATTATTGCCTGTCACTACATCAATTTTATATTTTTGGAATACCAATATTGTTTAGCATGGAAATGGGCATGGGTGGTGTTAAAATCAGACGGTGTTAGTGAATTTACGCAATTATTGCTCACCTTAGACACATGTCATTACTCAGGACGTCAAGATTTTTCGATTTGGTACCCAACTCAATTTGAAAGAAAAATGTTTATATTTTACTTCTAATTAATTTATGAATTAGTTTCATTATTTTTAACTAGATTAGCATTAGTTATAGTATTATCGGAGCAACAAATGAAACGACCATGCGAAATGTCATGCTTCTAAAGAAAGGACTGACTGGTTGAGTCACAAAGACGATGTTAATGACTTAGTTCAGTTGAAGTTTGAAAATAAAATTACATTTGATAATCAAGACATCGATATCTTGACACCCATCTGAATATTGAAGAAACTATTTTAATTTTAAGATCTACTAAGAATAACTAACCTATTTTTTTTTTTGGCTGGGGGAGACTTTCTCACTATCTTGAACTCACGTCCAGTACAGACATTGCCAACAAACTCACGGGTAAAAATCTAAAAATAAAGTCAATACATTACACAAGTAAGATTAAATAAGTAAGAAGTAAGAAAAAATGTGCTTTCATCTTGCTTTGTGCTCATTGTGTATGTGGTTGTTTGCTTCAAAATTATGTTTTTCGACTCTTTCCAACGTTACCACATATATCGAAGACTGCATACGTACTGCTTATTTGGACTCAAACAAATACCCTAGTAAATTGGAGCAATATGTTGATTGAAAAAAAATTGTCCCACTAAAGTGTAAGTACCTATCTAGCTGCACTTCAATTCAATTCATGGCGAGGAGTCTTTCCTTAATATTGGCAAGTGTAATTATTTTTTTTTTTTGTGGAGGGGCTGCTATAACTTTTTTCAGAACGAAAAACACCTATGTTTGTGTGTCACCCAATTGCCTAAGGGTTGTTTCGTGGTTTGCAGGTGTCTCTGAGCTACTATCGAGAAAGGCATTATCTATCAATTTTAAATTAGGCGTTCGGATGCCACTTCTTAACTCAAGTAGCTACTCATTTATTCTCACGAGCCTGAGTGACCTTAGACCGGGACCGTTCCCCAACGAAAAAAAATCCTTTAAGGAGCCTGGAATGTAATCATGTTCTTTGCTGGCTGAAGTAACTTGCTAACCTCTAGGCTACGAGGACGGTCATAAAACATAGTGACTAACTTTGTGCAGATCAATCAATGTTTTTATTCTTATTTATATAAATTGGCTTCAACTGAGTAAATTATATCATGTATTTTCAACTCCCACGGTAGAAACAAGTACTTCTTTTTTATTATTAATTACTAATTAAATTAAATAAAAATGAAGATGATTTTGGAATTGAAATTGAGAACATGGTTGATAATAATTAATTTCTTGACCTTATTAACTATAATATATAATTTGTTTTTGTATTTTAACTGTAATTACCAAAACCTATTAGAAGCCATTAACATCGTGTTTGCAAGTTTATATACAACATTGGACATTAAAGTTACCCCATGAATAATAATGAATAGTCGTTCATAATTTATTAAACAATTCTCAAGTAAATATTTAACTATCATTAAGGTTTGTGCGTCCAACGAGGATTGATAATATGTAATACGTGATGGGGCAAAATAAAAAACTATACTTACACAATACCATTAAAACTTTCATTAAAATTATTTCGCAATTCCAGTTTTAAATAGGTTTCAGTATTTTTGACCAAAATTACTTAATTTCATTTGCTAAATTCAATGCATTTTCAAAAAAGATGAAATAAATTTATATCTAAAAGGCTCAGATAACGTAAACATTTCTAAAGGACATTTCTGCATTATAGAGATTGGATTCTCAATTTATGAATAGACCCGTCACTGAAAGATGTCACCGTTAACGATTGCCTACCGAGTGTTTACAGGATGCTTGGCGCACGCTGTTGTCGGTCAGCTCTTTAAAGTAGATCGCAACATGGACGTGAAAACAAAGTATTCTTCAATATCGATCTTTACCTTGCCAACGTTTTTAGCAACGTTCCCGTTCGTACATAGCAGAGGCGTTTTTAAAATCAGTACCGCCATCCTCACGTACGGAATTGTACTGAGAGTGGTAGCAGGACTTGAGTTGGTTCAATACGTCTACGGAGTGTACGCCTACTCAAACCAAGGCTCTAAACACAACAGTTTCTACTACATTACTGTCTGTGCAAATCATCTATTGAACTACCTTTTTGTACTAGTATCCTACTTATGTCTTCTGAAAAAAAAGAAATCCTTCGAATGTGTCCTCAAGAATTGCATGAGAGTGGACCATTCTTTATTTCAACTAGGAGTGGGCCAATGTACTGGCTACAAGAAGATTTATGATGTCTTGTTTGTGTCACTTGCACTGAGCGGACCGGTTATAACGGCTTCAGTATCAAATTATACAGAGTTTCTAGCTATAACTCACATTGTTGTGTCTCTTTTTGTTCAACTTGGCGTCTACATGAGTATGCACCCATTCATCCGGATGTTGGACATCATCGGGACAGGCTTCACGGCTCTGAAAGACCAACTTCTGCATTTGCATAATCTACAACCAGGCCTGGTTAAACGCCCCAAAGTCGTTACATTGGCTAAATTGCACAGTATCCTTTCCAATTCTTGCGAGTTATTAAACGATTGCTTCAGTGTGCATTTAATATTGATGTACTCAGTTGTCTTCACAAACGTAGTGACCGGTATATTTTTTATTTTTAGTGGAATACGTTCCGAAGAATATAATGCGATGCTTTTCGTCAGGGGAGCTATTATCATTTACAACAGTAGTGTGGTGTCTTTGGTTACCTACTTGTGCAATAAAACCTCTCAGCTGGTACCAATTATTTTATCATATCATAACTAATAATACTTATATCATACTAAAGTAAAATCCTGTCCTCTGTAAATAGTTCAGCTACTAGTAAATAATTATAGTTGCATATGAACAGACTACAGCTATGGATATATGCACCATAACACATATTGGTATTTTAAAAACTTTAAAGTTTCACTTTTATAGAGGCCAGTGCCTGAACTATCCCAAGTATCTTCTAGTCCAATCATCAAATTTCAAATGCCTTGTACACCCACCTCCCGGGTTTTGTAGGACATCTAGATGCTGTAATGTTAGCAGCATATGTCGTTGTGGGTCTTCTTTTATCTTCCAACTTTAAGACATTATCAAACACCACCTTCCTCTTTCATTTCTTCCAATTTGTTCCGATCATAATTGTGTAATCTCATTTACGTAGATTGACTCTGTTTTCTCTGATACATTGAAATGTCACATGACTATATAGAGCAAGTTGGGAGTAAAGTAGATTTGTACACTATTGTTCGTGCAATTATTTCGCCTTTATACAGTTTTATCAGTGAATGATGAACGTCTTGACCTCCCTGACAGTTGGTATTTACTCTTGACTCGTAATATAATTCTCTTCCACAGCTACCAAACCCCACCAGCTCATCCTCAAAGGCAAGAATATTGCAGACAAGTGGTATCTGACTATAACTTCCTATTCTGAGCTATTAATGTATTATTTTTTCAATACCAAAATGTAGAGAATGGCGTAAGAATGTGTGATTGTTCCATATATTATGCAGTATTTTCAAAATGAAACAGCCACAATGAATTATAAATGCCATTTTCCACTGTAAACTTTTATTTTTAGAAATTTTGGTTTCAGGCATCGGAATTCAATACACTACTCTACAAATTGATGATGGACAACAACATGTTTACAGAGGTAATTAAAGAAATATAATCGATATAATCAACAGAACAGATAGATGACTTGTTTATTTTTTAAAGAAGATATTGTTTCTCCACATCTCCATGAAGCGGGAAGTTGTATTTACGGCATGGGGTTTCTTTGGGATAGACAACTCTCTAATTCATTCGGTTAGTTGACTATATACTGGTATATAATACTATAATAATGGTACGTTAACCGATTATGGTTTCTACTAGTATCTATAAAAATTCCATAAGCCATCTCAATAATGCCCTTGATTACAGATGGTAGCTTCGGCAACCACTTACCTTCTAATCCTTATACAATATGGAAATGTCAACTCCTGAGGCACTCCTGTGGCTTCAGGGTGGATGATTTCGTCTCTTCAACTTAACGATTTTCAGACCTTTTCTGTATTTACTATAGATACATATCTCTGTTTACTTTTGTGCTTCAATTGTAATGAAATTTGGTATTTTTTTAAAAATATTTACTAAAAGGAATATTTTTCACTATGTCTCTATTTCTGGCAGCACATTTTTTTTCTTTACAAATGAGAACGATATTTCTAGTTTGATTGTATAACAAAAACTTAATTTTAAGTGGTCACACTCACAGCTATAACATAGATTTATTGTGCTTAAATATTTTCAGCAGATTCCACAGTCATTATTAATAGGAACACGATCATATAATAAGTGCATATGAGTGATAGAAAAAATATGAACCAATAAAATCAAAAGTGATAAATTCGAAATATATGAGCATAATTTCATAAATCTCCCTTAAAAACCTTTTTACAATTGTCAGAAAAAAAAAATTAATATTATATGCACCGTGGAGGTTGTCCTCCGTTGGTGGTACCGTTCTGCAAACAACTATTCGACCCTGCCACAAACTATCGATAGGCCCCATAACTACTCGACGCTACCTTGCTTTAGGATGGTCATACTAAGTTAGGTCTTGACTCGCTAAATAATTATTTAAAGCATAGTAAAATGTATACAATTGTAATAACATATTTGTGAGAAATGGGTTGTACTGAATTACAATTACGGCCACTTCTCCTCAGTCTTCAGAGTATTTTCAGCATTTCAGCACTGAAAATCCTAGTAACACGGACCAATTGTGAATTAAAAGTGCTGATACTTGAGAGCATAGAGATAAGAGTACGACAAAATTTCCAGTACTTATAATATTAATATTAAAACTGATAATTTACATCTGCTGACGTGCTAGATTTCCCCCACTTCAATTATCGTCATTTTAGTCAGTCCTCCGTACGGTGTAATCCAGAACTGATGTATATTGTGTGGCGAGTGCTGCGTGATTTGGTGAAATTTCACATAAAAGACATTCTGTAATCCCAATGTATATAATTTTAACTTTTAACCCATTTCTTCTTAATTTTTCATTTTATTTGTTTATATTTTAGAATTTTGACAGTTTCAATGTTTGTTTTATTGGATAACTGCCATAGCCTCAATGTTTGGCTTATGTAAAAGCAATCAGCTAAGACAACCTTACTAAATGCCTAACCATTGAGGAAGCTAGAGCTGCAACATATGCAACATAGTTTGGTATTTATCAAAGCTGCACAATTTTTTATTCAAATACAACCTGAATAAAAAACAAACAAAAATAAATCATGATTACAACAAATCTTTCCAGAAATTTAGGATCTCATCGAACCGAGTAAATTCTTTTTGAGCAATTTCAGAGTTGGCTATATACAAGTAACTTCCATTGTCAAACGTCGACCAGAAAGAATCATTGGACGGTGCCCTGGAAAAGAAACGTGTATATATATATAGCAGATACTATTAATTTGGTAATAAAGGTTCTAAGTAAGTATAAATAAATAAATAGAAAAAAATTAAGTGAAGTGCGATGTGCAATAATACAATTATGACTTTCATAATGGTTACGAAGGCGATTTGACACTTTTAATACAATTTTATTCTTATAGAAAAGAAACATGAATGTACAACTGTTATGTTCGTAATAAAGATACATAAATGCTTTGACTTATAATAAATAGAACAAAAAATTAAGTCAAGTGTGATGTGTCATACAATTAAGTTTCATAATGGTTACGAAGGTGAATTTGTTCGTTTAAAAAAGAAACATGAATATACAAATCTGACATTGTTATGTTCGTAATAAAGGAACATAAATTCCTAGACTGATAATAAATAGGAAAATAGTCAAGTCAGTGACACGTGAAAATTAAGAGCTAGGCTCCTTTAACACTACGGTTTTGACCGTACGGCTGGGGGTATATGTTTTATAGATGGGGAGTGCGCACATGCATGTGGTGACGTTGCGGCGATTCACGTACATCTTGCATTCATGCATGCATTGTATTCATTTTCATCGGTAAATGGATGTACCCAATAAGGTCTGTTTGGTTTTAGACTATATTTTTTACAGTAGGCAGAAAGTACAAACAACACTGCTGGGTCTACTTTGCCTGGTGTGCAATAGCTATCGGAAAAACCTTAGGGAAGCCGTATGGTATGAAAAGATCCTTACGTTACGGTGCATAGGTGTTTTTACACTTTTAATAATAATGAATATATATTACACCGGTCAACTTGATTGATGAATACCAAATAGGTGTACTTAATCGTAGTTTTTTTATCCTGTTTTTAAATCTGTATTCGGAATTTCTCTATCACTCCCTCTCCTATCTGTCTACTAGGGATAATTCCCTGTGAAATGTAACTAAAAAGATCCTAAAATATCATCCTGTTTCACACCCAATCTGTCATGATGATGGGTACTGGGCAGCTTCAGGTGAGGAAAGGTCAGAAGTATTCGCTCTGCATTTTACCCGTGCAAATGCGAGGTAGGGGACAACCATGTGGATTTGGGTGGTCTCTGGGCTGTTTGTGAATATTGTATAAATGAGCGAGTGAATGAGGAACTGTAAATGCATGATATCATTGATCACAATTACTTATTTCCCAATAAGGCAGATTGTAATGTTGTCATAAAGGTTTTTTTCTATTCTATATGTATATGGTATTGCAAATACACTCCGTTGATGTATTAATTACGCAGCGTAATTATTCTAGCTGCTTAATTAGTAATTCTAATTACAAAAATAATTTGTAAATGAATTCGCCTTAGGATCGGTAATTGCATAGAATTATCTGTAAATTTAAAGGGGCTATAAAAAAAAAAAAAATTCTAATACTTACTGATAGCTTGCAAAATTAGCCCACATCTTGACGAGCATCTTGGACAGTTTAACATCTTCAGGGGTAGGCCATCCTATGGGATGAATTCTGTGATCATTGTCAAAGAAGTAAGGCATTTCTGCTCCATGTGCTACACCTAAAATAAAGAAAATAAATGAGTTGTTGTTTTTTGTCCAATATCACACAAGTTTAATTATAACACAAAGTTCGATGGTACTTTTAACAAATAATAGAAACAATAACGGAAATACCATGCCTTATAAATGAAGCTGTGGACAAGATTTTTAATATCAGTTTTATTTACTTTTTGTAATTATAGTCCACTAACGCTGAGATCTTTAATATTTTATTCGAAACCTTTAAATGCATATGTTTAAATACAAATACAATTTAAAAAAAAATACAATATTTTTTTTATTACTGACGTAGTGGGACCATAAACGGAACTTCCACGTTTATAAATCGAAGAGTGCACTCCCATCCTCCAGGATAGGAAGACACCAGAAGGTTTTTAATACAACAAGAAAATCCTAATAGTCAAAGGGAAACAGTTTCAATTGATTTCTTTGACATAAAATTTCTACTAGTTTATTTGGCAGAGGTTTTACTGTCTTAAGGAAGATGAAGGAAGAATTTCCCGACAAACGCCACGTAAGGGCTTTCTAGCTAGTGTATACATTTTATTTATTCAAAAATATCTTATATAACCTTATGATTATTACCTATTTTGTAGGTACTGTTTGTTAGCTTAGACCCTCCAACGTAGTTAAAATGATAAAAGTATTTTGGCCCTTTATGGTAGGAGAGAGCTTTTAATGCAGGGAACACAAACAACATTTCCGTATAAAGCTAAAAAAAAAAAACAGAAAATAAGTAATAAATAAACTTAAAATATTGGAAAAGGTATGTAAACTTGCCACTTTATAGCCATAAAAATTGTCTAACATTACGAATAGCTATTAATGGTTTAACGCCGTCCTTGAAAAATCTTTCCTTAATCCTCTTCAAATCATAGGTTTTGTTTTGCAAATTGAGTTCTTCGCTGAATGTTTTATCAAAGTTTTTTATGTATTCATCGATTTTTTCTTCGCTTACTCGGTGGTACTCATAATCTATTAGAAATAAATAGAAAAAAAAAGTCAAATGAAGGAAATAAAAATATTTTATGGCTTAAGTGAAATTAGTTAAATCACCCCCAGTAAAAAGTAAGCCTTCATCATGGGTGACTCCAGTGATCCAGGGAAAATCGTTAGCTCCCGTCGGCCAATGCGTGAAAAGAGATCCATCTGCTGTGGTCGGTTCCAGGACTGGACCGACTGCAATGGCACTCGGTGACTGCAATACCAAATATTGAATTGCAATATATTGAATGATAATAGTGTTTATTTTCTCCAATGGAGGACTAGTCAAGAGGTTAATGTGTACCTGTGGAAGCATGGAAAAGTTTACAACTTCTCGGGCTGGCTTACTTTGAAGACATTGGAGCAGGTGATCAGTGCATCCGACAGCTTTTGCAAGAGTTAGTGCTTTTGATTTGGCTGAACCAGGAGCCTGAAATGCCCACCTAGCCCACCCCTCTCCGCTCTGTGAAATGCAGGCTTTGATGAGACCTTAAAACGAAATATAACCATCAGAGAATTCTTTCATATTAGAAACGTACTATTTGGTTTCGATTTCATGTAATTTCATCTAAAATGAACTCCCTAACCTGTGGTTCTGAGAGCTGAACAAATGAGGTGGGAAGATGCCCCACCTGCACTCTCACCGATGACAGTGATCAGGTTTGGATCCCCACCAAAGGAACTGATCTCTCTGCTGACCCATTCAAGGGCCAAGGCTTGGTCCTTGAGGCCCATGTTGCCAGGGACTACGTCGTCTTCGAAGCTGAGGAATCCTACAAACGAAAATGATGGCTGTACTATTGTATTTAAAATTGTAAGTCAATTTAATTAGACTCCGGTGAGCAGCAGCCCTTACCTAAGGTGCCAACACGATAGTGGGGTTCTACCAGGATGATATCTTCGTCCATAAAGTTCTTGCTTGCTTCAGCTGGCTGAGTATCACCGTGGACGAACCCACCACCATAAATACTGAAGATGACAGGGAGCGGTTTGTTGGTTTTTACCTGAAAATTTAGGTAATAGATTCACACAACCTTCAACATGAATTCACCGGAGGACTAGAATCTATTTTAAATGGATCACTACTGATGGTAAGCACGCTACTCGTGACCCCGAGCTCAAACTCGGTCGTAACGCTGCCCAGACGGTCAGAACTTTAATGAAGCCTGGGGCGAGTGATTGTATAGTTCTATGGTAGTTCAGAAAATATTTGAGGAATATGTCAGACTTTAAGGCACAAAGAAAGTCGTGGATGTACTTCTACCACCTGCAAACCTTAGATTAACTCGCGGTGATCGGTAAAAAAAAAAAACAACTAGAAAGATATAGGGTTCCTTATGAATATCTATAAAATTAAATGAAAATAGAATGTTTATAAGTTTTTTTAATTTTCCGTATCGTTGCTTGATAATGTCACATTGTATATCGTTTTAAAAATTTCATAGCGGTTATCGTGAGCGAGATATTTCAATCAGAATTTACAAAGTTACTCGTAAACAGTAACCACAGGTTATCACTGTCACTGTAAGTAGAAACATTTTGGAGGTTTCGTGCCCTTTAAAACAATAACCCTTTTTCTGTTGAGGAGTTAGTAGGCACAGAACGAAAAAACAAAAATAAAAACAGTAAAATCCATCTGTTTTTCAACTTTTAACAAAAACTAATTGGAATTTTACGTTTAATTTTATTTCATGTATAATTGGTGGCAGTGGGTTCAGATTAAGTCCAATTTCGTCAAAAAGTTTGCACAATTGGAATTTTAAAACATTTTTTACAGTGTTAGCTACTACGGAGGCTAATTAATCACTGTGCCGTACTCGGTCCCGATTCCACGAATGGCCAGGGCGTAGACAACGATGATATAGTAGATACGTTAGTGACATAATAATCACACGCTACATAAATATCATACAGAATTTCAAATATCAGTACAAGCATCCAAGATACAAAGTGAAAGTAATCATACGTTAGGAACGTAAACATCCAAGTAGAGGCAATCTTCATCACCATAGTATCCTCCACCTAAGTCAGAGTCCTGGTAACACTTAGGGGAAGGGACAGTTGCGTTGAGATATCCGCTCCATTCCTCTGCTGGTTCAGGATCCTGGAAAAACAACTCTTGATTAGATCTCGGAGAAAACTTCGTTCATCGGAAAAGCATCAACTTTTGTATGGTCAAGATCTTACCATAAACCTCAACGGCCCCACAGGTGGTTTAGCAAAAGGTATCCCGGTGTAGGCGAAGTAGTCCCTGCCATCCCTAGACTTTAGGACTCTCCCGATGATACCGCCCTGAGACGTGAACACATGAGTAGTGCCCACTACCAATGGTACGAAGGCCAGGGTGCAGTAAAGGACTGCGAGCATTGTGTACCAGGAGTTAGTGTGGTGTCTTGACGACTAGCCCACCTTAAGTATACCCCGCCAAATCATTAACATCTCAAGTACCCAAGAGTTGTTTGCTAATAAACTTCCTCTTATCATATCTTTAAATAGAATAATTCAACTATTTCAACACACTTTCAGAGAACACTTTTCCATTTGTTACCATTAGTAAGATTAATAATTTCATTTTGTTATTTTAATAGATTTTTACTGATTTAGAAAACGTAATTACAAACCACCCATTTGGCCTGAAGACATGTAGTTTTTAAAAAAATGAAAAGTTAGTCATTTATTTTATGTAGCTCTTTTAATTATTCTTAGTGGACAGAAAACCAAAATAAATTCGCACATATTTATTAATTTAGTATTTAAATCTTCTAACACCTCAATACGAGCTACTGTTAGTATCTAATGTTATCAAGAAAATACCATTTATCGTGTGTGCACTGACAAATACAAACAGATATGCAGCATAAATCTAACTTTTATGTGCAACTTACTATTGGACAGTTTGGCTACATGTATTCCACTTTAGTTTCAAGGGGTTGTGGTATATTGTAAATATTAAATTGAAGTTGTATTGATAAGATTGTTGCTTTCAAGAAACCAAAATGTTTTTATACATTCATAAAGTCAATCATTGCATGATGTTGTGGCTGCTTATGGGGTTTAAGTTGAAATGATAAAGAAAAAGTTAGTTTTTCAGGGTCTCATACTAACAATTAGAACATAAATTCGTTTTTTTCCATCTTAGCTCTCAAATTTTTAAGACTATGGATAAGGGAAAAATAAAGGAATTTATTTGGGGTGAGCGGATCCTTTTACTAGGAGTACCTGTTTGAAGGTGGAGTGAGGCAATTAAGGAGTGTGGGAAGCCTCGGTAGAGGTGGAAATGTTACGGTGCAGTGGTGAGAGTCCACTGAAGGCTGAGCCTAGAGTCTCTTTAGGCATGTATTACAAGCTCATTCAGTTGGCTAGCAGTGATGGGTGCCCGTAAGAGGCTTGTTTTTGCTTGGCCAAGGGCCGTAATGTCCACCATTTGGTCTGCTTTCCCAGATCTAGAGAGTTGCCATCTTGCCAGTATTATATTCGTTTGGTATGCACAAGCTCTTTCAGCAGTTTACGATGAAGTTACTTAACGAGTACAAGGGCTTACTCCTTTTGGCCATCTAGCATCTTGAGAGCTTGAAAATGTCACTCTAATCTACAGACATTGCTTGGGCGTTAAAAAATAAAACAAACTTATGTTCGTCACAATTTGAAAACCAACATTTTTTTTATCATTTAAAATTTATTATTCATATAAGTGTGATGGTCTGAATAACTTTTAAGTGTCTTATCTGTGTTTACTGATTAATTAATTTCAGTACTAATGGTAAGCAGGTGCGTTTCTCAAGGTTGGACGTATGTGCTGCGAATATTGATTGAACTAGTGTCATTTTTTATCTAATACCTGATACGTTGTGAGAGTTCATTGCTGTAGGTCCCTCAGCATAGTTAAACTGATAAAAGTACTTCTACCTAGGAGCGCTCACTTAGAGCATTTCTTGTTATGAAGGTGTTGAGTTAAAAAAATTAATTGAATTAAAAAGAAACTGTAGAAGCTCTGGGGTTTTTGGGATTTAACCACATGTATTTCAAAGTAACTACGGTGATTTAATGAATATGCGCTTGAACTCACATACTGTCGTTAGCAATCCTTCGTCGTGAGTGACTCCAGTGATCAAGGGGAAATTCTTAGCTTCAATCGGCCACTCAGTGATAAGAGCTCCAGCTGCTGAAGCTGGTTCCAGAACTGGACTCCAGGGCAGGCCATGCGAGGTCTACAAAGTTCACAAGTAACAAATCAATGTTTAAACTTAAAAAAAAAATGTGAGGGGATTTGATATCTTATTAGTGCATACACTACGTAATTGGTCGACATAAACTATGGGACCATAGTTACACACTGACACTTTTGTACTTAAATACTTTGGAAAATTCAAAACGGTGCACGGCTAAATTCGTCAGACTACTAGTGCGCTACAACGAGTGATCCAATACACGACATGCGTCTGACAAACCAGAACCAGAAAAAAGATAAAACAGATTAGCCTTAGGATTATAAGCTACTATAATAATATTCCCTTCTAGTGGCGGGGTTATAGCTCTCTCATCTCTGAAGGGGCAGGGAGCTATAGAGGATTCTCATTTCTTGCCCTACCACAAGCGTAAGGCAATACTACTGGACGATCCCACTTGACCCCGGTTAGAAAACTGTCTCTTTCTACAGCCTCACCAGCATGGGATCTGCGGTAAACTCGATGAAAATATAAATATTAATTTTTTTCTTCCCACGAGATATTTATTATTCACAAGCAATTAGTTTCATTAGCCTACACTGCCATTCTCAAATGCTCATAATGCTGTTAATGATAGACCATGATATATGAGGATGATAATACATAAGGTATTTAAATCGGATAATGTGCCTAGCTTTATAAATTATACAGTTTCGTAAATACGTCATTACCTCAGAAGGAAGGGTAAGCTCTTGGACTGTCATAGACTGGAGACACTCGAGCAGCTGATCAGTGCAGCCAACAGCCTCAGACAAAGCTAACCCTCTCGATCTGGCTGCTCCAGGAGGCTGAAATGCCTACTTGGCCCATCCGACTCCACTATGAAATATACATCCCTTGATAAGACCTTGAAAATAAATTATAATAATTATAACATATCCCTAATTCAAGAGGATTGAGATAGGATGGCGTATGGTGGAATTTTGAAAGCTAGGATTTCGTGATTTATTTAAATATGGATGGGTTGTATGGTCTATAGGAGGCTAAATAATGTAAAGTATATAGCTAAATCTACCTAAATATATCTAGGCTCACCTGTAGTACTGGGAGCTGAACAGATGATGTGAGAAGATACGCCACCAGCACTCTCCCCGATGACAGTTATCAAGTTCGGGTCTCCACCGAAGAAGCCGATTTCTCTGCTGACCCATTCAAGGGCGAGGGCTTGGTCCTTGAGGCCCATGTTGCCTGGAACTACGTCATCCTCGAAGTTGAGAAATCCTGCAAAACAAACAGTCATTATTTTGCTGTCGGCTGTGTCACCTATAACACAACACCAGACGGCAGCTCTTTATTTATTACCTAGGTTGTTGAGGTGATTGTTGGGCTCGACAAGGGCAATATCTTCATCCATGAAATAATTGCTTGCTTCTGTTGTCTGAGTGCTACCAAAAATGAAGCTACCGCCATATAATATATTGTAAAACAACATAACTCATAAATGCTGAAAATGACAGCACGTATTTTATTACATAACCTGATATTTAATTAGATAAAATGCGATTTAATAATGACATCAATTTGTGAAACAAGTAAAGAATGACTATTAAATTTCGAGAATTCATAAAACCAATAAGAATAATAACTAATAAGCCATGAATAATTTAATTCAATGACACATATAAAAAAAAACCTTGATTTAAAAAGTACGTGATAGATAAAATGTATACATATGAAGCATACTTGTGGAACGTAAAAATCTAGATAGAGGCAATCTTCTTGACCAAAGTTTCCGCCGCCAAAAATGTCGGTCTGGAAACATTTCGGAGTGGGTCTGGTGGCCTCGAGTAATCCTGACCACTGGTCCGTTGGTTCCGGAGCCTGTAAATTTAGCTAGGGATTTGCTTAAAACTTCTTCATCAGTGAACCTAAAATTTTGTATTGTTAGGGTCTAACCACAAACCTCAGCGGTCCCACAGGCGGCTTTGCAAAAGGTATACCGGTGTAGGCGAAGTAGTCCCTGCCATCCCTAGACTTAGGACTCTCCCGACGATCCCGCCCTGAGACGTGACCATATGAGGTTTGTGAGGTACTACCCAGTACCAGCGGTATGAAGGCGAGGGTGCAGTACAGTACTGTGAGCATGGTCTACTTGCAAGTTCTGTGAAATCACGCCTTAAGTAGGTCCACTTTATCTTCATTAACGATCAATATCTGAAGTCAAAAAAACAAACACTTCCCATTATAAGAATTATAGAACCGTTCTTTTTATATCTTCTACCTTTTTTATATCAGAGAAAATTTAAGAAAAGAATTTAAAGAAGAAACTGCTGTAGTGACCACTAACTAGATAAGATAAATTGTAAATTAGTTATAATATGTTGTAAATTAAATAAAATAAATATAAATAATATTACCAAAACATAAAGTAATATCAGTGTAAATATTGTCAACAATAAATGACGTAGCCGCAGACAAGTTCACAGACAGCTAAGGGTCCCAGCGCAGCCCTTCCGAGCTTGCACGTATCGCCTGCAATACGATTGGATAAAATAAAACCCCAGCTCATTGGCTGCTTTGGTCTAGATATACCCCCTAGTTTTAGGGAGCCTGAAATACCGAGTGTGAACTCGTGGTCATTCCAAGACCACGTCAACTACCTATAGAAACCAGGCTGTACCTCTTCTCACTGTCGGGGCACATACTTATCAGATATGGAGTCAGATAGCACAGTAGAAAGACCTATCATCAAGCAATCATCCAGGTCACAGACTATTCAACTCTCTACCCGTCACCAGTGGTTACCTTGGTGACTTTGGTACTGCCTTCACCATTCAATTGCCTTCTAATAACTCATAAGAAATCATCAAAATATTTATCTGTAAGTTGTGATTTATACTTGATATCCATTGTTAAAAAGTGAATTGTTGATCTGCATAACCACGCGTAACAAAAAAAACGATTCAATTATGTATGTATTTTTCAAGAATGGAAATTTGTTTCTGTAAACTA
Source organism: Acanthosoma haemorrhoidale (assembly GCA_930367205.1). Taxonomy (NCBI): domain Eukaryota; kingdom Metazoa; phylum Arthropoda; class Insecta; order Hemiptera; family Acanthosomatidae; genus Acanthosoma; species Acanthosoma haemorrhoidale. The sequence goes on from OV884013.1 coordinate 45,255,250, forward strand.
TTTTCTCACCTGAAACATTAGGTTTTCGGCCAATGTCGTCCTGATGACCAGAAATGTTTAGCTCCACTTCTTACTTGAACAAACTCTACAATATATGCAGAAATGGCTGGTTTTGGTTATATTTACTTGACAAATAGAAAAGTTGGCCATTGCCTCGATGATATTAAACTATTTATTTATTTCATTTAGCCTCTACCAAGGCTGTAGGCTAAATGAGGTGTAGTGGAACTTCTGAACAACCTCATAAACAAGAGACATTATTAAACGGTTGATATATGCCACGTCTTGGAGTAATTGTTGACAACAAACGATGATAAGTTAATTTCAACGTTGACAGTATTTTCATATATGGGTGACTTAATCTGAAGAGGTTATATCGAGAATAAAACAGATTAAACGAGCTTACAGACCCTATTCTTGTGGCCACATGTAGATATTTTTCTTGAAGGTCCAAGTTTAAATAATTAAATTTTTACATTTTCTCTTTGATCCCAGTCAGTATTAAAATTATGGCTTCGTTTATTTCGTCATTTTAGGATTAAAACAACAAGCATGTTAGAACTATAAAGTATTAATCACAATAATCGACATTGCATGAGGATGACACTCAACGTCATCCTGTCTAACCTGTTGAAAGCTCTTGCCAATCAAATAAAAGTTTTTGAAGAGAAAAGTCTTGTTTCTGTTTCAGGCTACGTATTACCATTGTGTATATGCTCAGTTTATTTTTTCTGAAAAAGTAGTTTTCTAGTCTTCATTTTTCTCGTTTTTTTTTTATTTTTTAAGTAGTCGTCAGTTGTAAAGTATGCGTTTAAAGCTATATTCGTGGTAAGTGTTTTATCTTAAAATGTTTCAGGTAGTCTTCGGCGTTTCCAGACTACCTAGAGAGGAATTTTCAGGAAAATGGCTGTTATTTATACATGTATACATACTAGCTTTTCGTCTGAGTGGAACATCTAGACTGCTATTTTACTATCTCTATTCATTGCGCTTTGAAAAATGGCGTTTAAGTTTAAGTTAGGGGGTTTAAGTACTCTACCTAAATCCTAAAGATCATAGCCTAAATGTTAACGGATATCCTAAGAAATATATCAATTTCCAAAATGCGTTCAACAGTTCCCGAATTTACCTCGTGCAACACACAAACGTTTCCAAGGTATTTGTTTATCCCAAACTTCTTGCACACAGGAATGGATTCTATCTATAGTGTAATATCGAAGTAATTTTATTTACAGGCAAATAAGAGTACAGGTAAAGTATAAAAATTATAAAATAAACTATTTCACAAATTCATTATAATATTAATTTAACACCGACAATATTTTTAGTTTTATCTCTGGGCAAGAGAATTAATGAATTCCAGGGGAAATCCACTCTTTGGCAAGCAACATAAAGGCGAAACATGACATCTCAAATTCACAGTTCTGTAGGACTAAACTTGGGCGTATTATATAATAAAATCTTAAAATATAAGATAGATCCCTAGAGCCTACTGTTGACTGTCCTAATCTATGTGGCATAATCCTGATGTCTGCACTTACAAGGTTTCACTCCAGAATCATTTTATAAAGAATACTGGATAATAAAAAACAGAGGCTTGGACAGCGAATTCCAAAAAAGGAGTCTCATTGAGCAGATTAGAGAGAAGCAGATTTTCTCTGCATGGTGGTCTGTAAATTTGATCGTAAAAGTGATGTATAGAGAGTTGAACTGTTGGTTACAGCATGAGGAGATGGATGCTCCCAGAACAGTATTAACGAGGGAAACATGGTTTTATCATGGGTTTGTAAGTTTACCCTCTATATTGTTTCAGCACTTAGCAAGCTTGTTTTACAACACTAATGTATAATTAGTTCTTGAATATGTATCGTAAAATCGGAGGGCTAAGACAACAATCCAAACACATGGAGAGGCCTAAGACGACACCTCTAAGTATTTCAAAATCGCTGCTTGCTAAGAATTCAATAAGAACATTGAAGTGGTTATAATGAGAAGCATTAATGTATATTAGCATGTCAAGTCTGGGGCCAGGATAGTATAGTGACCCACTCAATAGACCAGTATAACTTGGACGTGTCCAATTTACCAACGCTAGTAATCAAAGATGAGAAATTCAGGGCCTTTCTACTCTTGAGGACTTTTGTTCCAACAAAAAAAAATTGTACATCGTTGGTTAAAAATAAAATAAACAAAATTACAGCTTACTCTATATACATAACTAACTTAATTTAGAATTTCTCATGATACACAAAGAATAAACTAGGGTAATTTAACCAAAACTCTATATACAAATATAAAAGATATATTGCTCTATTCTAGAAAAACGTAACATAACATGATGGTACTAAAATACACTCTTATGGTCGTAAGTTGCTTGATATGTACAGTTCTCCGTTTACTGGGTTCAGCCAGACTCTGAATGGTGACAAGATTGTGTTCCCTAATCGTAATCACTTTGAACGGGCCCTCATACCGCAGAACTTCCTTTGCACGATTCGACAGGATCTTCCTGTAAACAATAGTGCCTATCCTAACGGTACTCATAATATCTTTTACCCCCTCGTTCTCCCTCGCTACTCTCTTGCTTTTCTCCGCGACCATTCGTCCATACGATTCCCCCCGCAGTTTCTCGAGCTCTACTCTATTTGTGGTTAACTGTTCCGCCATGCTCTCGACTACAATCGTCTCTCCCTCGTTTCTCCTTCGTGCGCGTAAACCAAAAAGAGCTTCGAACGGGGAAAACCCCGTGGCCATATGAATAGAATGGTTATACGCTGCTATGGCTCGGGGCATCGCCTCATCTGCTTCCAACCCTTTATCGGCATGGAAACCTATAAGATGTTCTCCAAACGTATTGTGGAGTCGTTCGATCCATCCCCTACTTTTGGGATGACCGGGCGTATTCCAATGCCATGTAACCCCTAACCGTTTTATCTCTTGTCTCAACTGAGCATTATCAAATTCTCTGCCTCCATCCGAGGAGATCGTATCTGGGACTCCGTAGAATTGAAACCAAGTTTGGAGGGCGCTACTCACCGCCGCTGCCGATTTCTCCTGCACCGGGTGGGCCATTGCTGTTTTACTAAATATATCCACCACCGTCACACACTTAAAGCCTCTCCACGTAAAAGTGTCTATCTGCAGGTCTACGGTGCTTGTTTGTATCCCTACCGGAGGATAGCGGTCATACTTTGTAGTATGGCAAATGACGCATTCTCTCACGATCCCTTCCACCGTTTTTCGCATTCCTACCCAATAGTACTTTCTTTTTAGTGCCACCAACGTCTCATTGATCCCCAGGTGGTTCGTCTTCCCTTGATGGTATGCACTCGCTACGTCCTTTTGCTGCTCCTGATCGCGAATGGTCTCTACCATATAGCGGCACCGTATGAATGTTCTGTCCATCCCTATTTTTTCATACTTACACAAGTTACGTAACTTGTCGCATTTCCCACATACAGATGATGGGTTACTCTTGGTTTAGAGGTGTCCTTTAGCGCTTGACAGATTTGCTCTTCTTGAACTCCAGGTTGTGACCAAATGGTGATGATGAATGTTTTTCATATTTGGAGAACTCCATTTTTACCATCCCCGTCGTCCTTGTCTTCCAGATGACCTGTCGAGATTTGTTGTTAATTATTTCATCTATCTCCTCCATCTCTGCTGTTCTCTCGTTTTCCAACTCTTCATCCGAGGCATCCTCATTGTTTTGGAGTTCAGGTCCACGCTCTCCTTTCCCGTCAGGCGTCTATTCCCGCACAAACCTTTGTAAATCCCCCAACGCTTCTTCTACCTCCGTTTCGATCATGTTCACATGTAAAGCGCGAGATAGCCAGTCAGCAACAACGTTATCTTTTCCTGGTTTGTATACCACTTCCAGGTTGTACTGACTTAGAATCTCCTTCCATCGCGTGACTCGAGCCGAGGACTCCTTCAGATTACCCACCCACAACAAAGGACGATGATCAGTATGTACTTTGAACCGCCGTCCAAATACATATGGCCTAAAGTGTTGCACTGCCCATACGATTCCAAGCAGTTCGCGTTTGGGTGCGCTGTAACGAGATTCCGCTTCAGTAAGTCCCCTGCTCGCGTATGCCACGGGTCTTTCCCCCTTCTCGCTTTCCTGTGATAAGACCGTCCCCAGTGCATATTCGCTGGCATCCGTGGTGATCGAAAATGTCTCGCCTCGGTCGTGCTCCCTGTGCCGTACATATGGGCATTGTCTGGCCATATGTCCCTCATTGTGGCATTCAAAACATCTTGTACGCGGGCACTGGGCTACCAAGTATCCTGTCTTGCCGCACTCATGGCACCTTTCCTCTCTTCTCCCATTCTTCCTCTCCACAACTTGCCTTCTTTCTCTCGGTATTCTGTCTCTTCTCCCGAACTCTGCCTCTCTTCTTCTTCCCAGATCCTGTCTCTCTTTATTCCTTCCTGCCTCATTTCTCCGATACGACACTCTACTCCATCCTGGTTCTATCTCTTCTCTCTCTTCCTCGTCACGGGCACTCTCGTCTACCATTTCCTGTGCACATTCCATAAATGATTTTTCTCTAGGTAGGCCATCCTTTCTCCCCGTATCCCTAGCTAACTGTACTTTCAGAACCATCATAAATATCATCCACGCTTCCACCGCACTTGTGTCCATTACTTCTCGCAATTTCTCATTTATTTTATTCAGCTTTACGAGAAGGCCTGCGACGTATTTGCCATTCGTCTGGTTCGTTTTTCCACTCCCGGAACATTTGCAGCATATCCTCTTCTGGAGCCCATCGCCCCCCTCCATAGGCCTTTTTAAGTCTTTCTTTGATCACCTGCCACGTAGTATTTTCGTCTGCTTGGCTCAAATTCAATACACTTCTTCTCAACCGTCAAGCCAGGGCCGCCCGCAACCTTTTGGCATCCGACTGCTCTAGCAGGTCCGCTGCCACCTGGGCCTGAATGCTACTCATAATCCCGTCCCCGCCTTTGAGGAAATGGTTTAGTTCTCCTATATCCCCATTAATTGTTTCTAGATCTGATATCTCTCTTCGTATACCCTGGGCGTTCGCCTTCTTTAATTTCATTTTTTCTAATTCATTGGTCTCCTGTGCTATCCTATTAGCTTCCTGAGCAGCCAAGCGGGTGGACTTCGTTGGTTGGCGGAGTTTAGCCCTATACCACGGACCCTGCGACCACCTCCAGAACATAAATTAAAATTATTGCTTTGCGCAACAGTTAGAATAATAGATGGCTCAGGACGAGAGACCATCAAGCTAAGGTAGTTGTGAGTTCTCTCACAACGCTAATCCGAGGTTTGATTTTTGAGTTTTTTTTTTTGTTTTTGTTTTTTTCTTAGCTCTCGACTGGAAATATAGGATGTAAGAAAAATAAAGAAAATTATTTGGGATGATGGGTGCCTTTCACTAAGGGGAGTCCTATTTGAAGGTAGTATGAGAAAGATATGGGGTGTGGGATGCCTAAAAGAGGCGGGTGGATTCGGGAAGGTAGTGAGAGTCTACCTATGGTGGAGCCTAGGGGTACCCCTTACAGTTAGCAATAATAGATGGCTCAGGACGAGAGACCATCAAGCTAAGGTAGCTCACAACGCAAATCCGAGGCTTGATGAAACTCTGGAAAAACAGCAAAGTGGCATGAGTGACTTTGTAACACTCACGGGGATTACAGAAAGTTCTGGGAGTTGTTGAAGACTACAAAAAACAAGGCAGCTACTGTCCATCTGCTGCCTACTACTTACACAGTAGGAACGCAGAAAAACCCATCAACCAATAGTTCCACAAAAATTAATAAAATAAAATGCTTCACATCCATTGTTTGGGACCCTATGCTCTAAGATTTAAAAACATAACAAAAAAAACCTCTATTCACTTTAGAATTCGTATATTTTTTATTATGGTTTAGATATAGATATTTACTATTATGGTATGGTATTTTGAAAATTGAATTTCAAATATCAAAAAACAATTAAAACCATCCAATAATAAAAATAAAATTCCTAATTATCTTCTGTTTATCTATTAATTGTGTTAATTATTCAATATGTTCATTGAAGGTTGTGTTTATTTCTTATTTGTTATTAATATATCTGAAGTAAACTAATTTAAGAATCATAAAAGTTGTGTATTAACCGTTGAAGTGAACGTGTCTTAATCCTCTTGATGTAGTACTACTCTTCACTCCAGGGACATACTTCTAGACATGCGAACGACCAGGGTGATTGTTAAATTGAATAGCAAAAGTTTATTAAAATAAGTAAGGGGAGACAAGGGGAATTGTAATCCTATATATATTTCTTCATTACAGAACGCTGTGCAAAAAGGTCATGTATAAAGCATATTACTATTATTGTTTCTACTATTTTTACACATTGTAACATTGCTTACAAAAAGTCTTTCCAGAAATCGGGCATTTCATGATACTGTGTAAATGTATTTGTTTTAATTTCAGAGTTTCCAATATCTAAGTAGTTTCCATCATTAAACTGTGACCAGAAAGATTGGTTACTTGGCATTCTGAAAAAAAAAACCCACAAAAAACGCGTTAGATTTTTATTTAATGGAAACTCTGCAAAGCGAAAGATATTATGAAGAATATTATATATATTAAGAGGAATATTTTGTGTCCTCTTTCTTCATCCGTTATTTTTGCAAATAAATGTTTGAGAGAAAATATTTTGGAAGGTCAAATGAAATGGAAATTGGCTAACATACGCTCAAAGGTATACAACAAAATTTTGTTTTCATCAATTGGGATGCATTAATGCTGAATGTTCCTCCCTGTACAAATATTGGCTTAGTTCTTTATTCTTCATGGGGCCATGGCAATGGCTACCTTTTCTACTTTTGTCATTTATCTCTCCCAGTGGATTTCACTACATTTCAAAATAATTGTAGGAAGCAGCAGGAGGTGCCTTACTTTGCCTACTTTTCCTTCACTCTGCAGGAGAAATCACATCGTCCTGTAATATATGCAATACATTCTGGGGCTCCTGGATCGAATCTAGCATGAATGGGGGGGTTAGTTTGTATTTAGTATGAATGTAATCTCAAATATAGCATAGTTGAGATCATAGATTAGCATCATGCAATTTTCATTACAAAGGGCTACTAAAGAATAGCTTTGGTTAAAGCCATTTTCAACGATAGCTCAGAAAAAAAAGTTAGTGGATAATGTTTCCATCATTGCTAGAATGTGACATGGCAAAAAATATTCAATATTACTTTTTATTCATTATGTTGGTTTCATTTGTATGAATGTAACCTGTGTAAGTACAGCTTTTGTAACACGCTATTTTGGTGTAATAATTCCCCAGTAACGATGAAGGTTGATAATCACTCATCCTTATGGCGTAGCATTAACTGATGGCTTTATGATAAGAAGTTTCTGGATTCAAATCGCAAATTGTATGGTGAATCGTAAATGAAAATTAAACAGGCTTCATAGTATCCTGTCTCTCAAGATAATGGATAAATTCTGCTGAATCAAAAGCCTCAATACTTACTGATCTCTTGCGAAGTTTACCCACATCTTCACGAGAAGCTTGGACAGTTGGAGATCTTTAGAGGTGGGCCATCCTTCGGGGTATAAATACCTCTTATTTGCATACATGTAAGGCAATTCCGCTCCGTGATTTACACCTGAAAATAAAAATGGAGTCAGTACTTTGCTATTTAAGTTTTCATTTAATAGAAAAGGAATTTATTTCATTCTTTTATTCTTTCTCTTCATTTTTTTCCTTCATCTGTACGACTCATAGGGTAGAGGAGACTGTGGTACCCAATCTCAGTCATATCAGTCACTGGTGAGTGACCTCATCTTGCTTAAGCCTTTGTCTATTTTTTTTCAAGCTTGGAAGTATCAAATAATATTACATGGTATTCAGTGCATTCCTCAATCCATTCTTCATCCATAAAAAATCTATTTTCTGTGTATTTTCTCATTCTACAAACAAACATAGCGGTATCAGTTTAGCTACTGTCTCTCTAGGGTGTTTTTCAACGATATTACTTATAATTCTTCTCTGATATGACCATTTCGTACAAAAACTCAACTTGCGCATTTGAACCACTTTTTGGATACATTTCATGTCAACTTCTGTTACTATGCTAATAATAAATCATTCAAAGCAGATAAAGGAAATACACTTTGTGCCACATGATGTGAAAATTGTATTACGAAAGCTTTTTGCAATTAATTATACATTAATCTATCATTGATGAAAACTTTTTATGTATTATGGAGATCACCATTACCTGAAACATTGTTAACATTTTTAAATGATGTGTGTCCTCTACTGTAGTTGAATTGATAGAAGTACTTCGGGCCATTGTGGTTAGAAAGTGCTTTCAATGCGGGATAAACAAACATAAACTCTCCATAAAACTGCAAAATAATTAAATGTTTTAAATAGGTCACCTACTTAAGTCTAATAAAATATTTTCATAATCATTATTAACATTTATAAGTGTTACTGACATTGCGAACAGCCTCTAACGGTTGTACATCTTTTGCAAAAAATCTCTTTTTTACTCTGTTCAGTTCATCGGTTCTACTTTGCAAGTCAAGCTCATGAATGATTAACTCGTCAATATGCTCGATATATTTTTTGGTAGCCTCCTCGCCTGATACGTGATACTCCAAGTCTATGATGCAATAGAAAAAAAATTATAACCCTTTGTTAGGGTATTAATTAAATTAAAATAATATTTGATTCAGATGTTTTCACTCAATATACATATATATGTACAAAACGGGTGTACGTATTTTGTATAAAATCTGTTTTTTACCTGCTCAGTTCATCGGTTCTACTTTACGAGTCAAGCTCCCCAATCAAGCACCCATCCTGGGACCGTGTAACAACTCAAAATAGTAGAATTGTGAAAAAAACTCATTTGAAGTTTTGCACTTTAGTCTTTTGACTACTGACCCTTTAATTGGCCAATCACTTAGATAAAAATATTTGAACCAAACTTGTTGCTATTTTCTCTGAATAAACATTACAAAATTGACAATCTAACCATGAACTTAACTCATTTTTACTGATATTTGAGTTACCACAATATTCCTGTATAAGTGCGATATTATGATATGTATATATAAATTTTTTATTATATTATCAATTTTATTAAGATAAAATTACAATCTGCCTTTTATTAGGCAATGAGTAATTGAGATAAATGTCATCATTCATACTATATTTACAATTCATCATTCACTCGCTCATTCATACAATATTTACAAACAGCCCAGAGGCCCCCCAAGTCCACAAGGGTCACCTCCCTCGCATGCGAAGGAGGAAGCGGAGTCTTGGGGAGTCCCCCACGCTCCTACGTCAGCCGCGTCACTGGATAAGTATATATAAATAAATAAATAAATGGGAAGTATTCAATTTTGTCTCCATGTTTCTATATATATATATATATATTGATAGGTCCTGGATTTTGGATTTTACAAAATTCAAGTAAATAAATACTAAGATTACCGAAGGTATCTTCATAATCATGTTTAATTCATATAGTAAGTTTAAATCTGACAGCGATCTGGTGTGAATATTCGAGATGAGAAAGGCCTGATAGTCATGGGCAGGATACTGTTTTATGGTCAGCTGACTAGAGACTCAGAAGACGCTGGGAGGTGGGCGCGGATGCCCTGGCTATTTTACCCACACCTTTCTGGTTCTTGTTTTGGCCAATAGAATGGGGATAAGAAGATATAGATAGCTCTGAAATCAGGAAGAGTAGGAGGGGTAGTCAGTACATGTTTATCACTGAACAAAGGAGGCTGTCAAGTTGAACTGCAACTTCATTTTGCTAAGTATAAGGAGGTTATAAGTTTGACTTTATTATAGTGGTAATAAAACGAAAGTGTGATCATAGAAGAAATATTAAAGGCATAACAAGGAAACTAAACAAAGGAAAATGATTTGTATGGAAAGAACAAATGTAACATCAAATGCCCCTGATAATCAAGGAACTCCCAATGAATTATAATTAAGGTACAGAACACTGATTAAAAGATAAACTGATCATTATTATTTAATGTTAAATGAATTCCTTCGGAATGCAATAGGCGATGAAGGTTAAGAATAAAAAGCTCAATTTAAATCATTTGCATAACAATAGTTTATTTAATTATGTTGTAGACAATAAGTTTAATTTTTTATATCAACAATTCGATTTTCGATAAGTTATACATAATAAATTTTATAGTGAATTAAGTTTCCTCACAATGATTTCCTCACTTCACCTAATCCTCTCTCTCTTCCACCAAAAGCCGTTAATCCCTCTGAGGTCAAATACCTTCTGAAAAACTTACCTTACCGAAAATCCCCTGGATATGATCTCGTTACTCCTCAAATTCCTTAAACAACTTCCTCCTAAAGCCATAATCTTCCTAGCCTATATATATAATTGCATTATCCGAACGACGCACTTTCCACTCCTCTGGAAACATTCCATTATTGTCCTATTCGCCAAACCCGGTAAACCACCCAATGACGCCTCATCTTACCGTCCAATAAGCCTACTCCCTATCCTCTCAAAAATATTTGAGAAACTTCTACTAAAACGTCTACTTCCAATTATTGAATCCAAAAACCTTTTTCCTACACACCAGTTTGGTTTCCGCCAACGGCATTCCACTGCTCAACAAGGCCTTCGCGTTGTTGATCACATCTCCTCAGCCCTTGAAACCAACAGTATTGCACTGCTGCCTTTCTTGATATAGCTCAAGCTTTTGACAGGGTTTGGCACGCAGGTTTACTCTACAAGCTCAAAAGATATTTACCACAGACCCTTTTCCTAATCCTACAGTCCTACCTTTCAAACCGCTTCTTCCAAGTCCGCTGTGGTTTAGAATATTCAAACTACTATCCTATAAATGCAGGAGTTCCACAGGGCAGTGTCCTGGGCCCCATCCTCTACAACCTATACACCGCTGATGTCCCCTCTACTCCCAATACCTTCTTGGCCACATTTGCAGATGACACTGCAGTCTTGTCATCTAACCCAGACCCCGACATAGCATCCCATAACCTTCAAAAACACCTTGACGAGATTGAGTATTGGTGCAACCAATGGCGGATCAAAGTTAATGAAGCAAATTGTTCCCACATTACCTTCACCCTATGTCGCAAGTCTTGTCCACTAGTTTATTTTAATTCTATTCCTCTCCCTGTATCCGAGACAGTACGGTATTTAGGCTTCCATCTCGATAAACGACTGACCTGGAACCCACATACGAGACTAAAAAGACAAGAACTAAACAGACGCTTTGGACAACTATACAGACTACTTCAAAGGACATCCCATCTCTCAATAGAAAATAAACTACTAATCTACAAAGTTATACTTAAACCAATCTGGACATACGGAATAGAGCTATGGGGGACAGCAAAAAAGTCGAACATCAAGCGTATCCAATCCTTTTAATCAAACGTCCTGAGAACAGTAGTAAATGCCCTTTATTATGTCAGCAACAAAACCCTTCATAACGACCTTAATATACCCTACATTCTAGAACTCATCCCTTCCAAGTTTACGAAATTCCACAGTAGCCTTTCCAACCACCCTAATCCTGTAGCAGAGTCACTGCACTGCGTCACTCATCCCTATAATCCTCCTCGGAGACTGAAACGGCAGTGGCCTCGTGACCTGCTATAATCAAGTGACAGTGGGAGTCCTGGCAATGGCCAGTTTCTCCAATCATGTCCTGAATGAATGAGCGAGTGAATGATGAAATGTAAATATGGTATGAATGATCGTATATCTTAATTACTTATTGCCTAGCAAGGGAGATTGTAATTTTAGCACAATAAAGGAATTTTATTATTTACTAAAAAAAAATTTAGTTTTGATTATATTAAACATTCACAATTTATGGACAGATTACAAGAAGAACCAATAATGGCATTCCCCGATTTCCCCAAATTCTTCACAATCACCACTGATGCCAGCGCATATGCACTGGGGACTGTATTGTCGCAGATTGGAGACGGAAGTAAGCTAGTGTGGTGTACGCTAGTCGACTGCTCACAGACACGGAAGCGCGGTACAGTGCCTTAGAAAGGGAGTTTCTAGGCACCTATAATCGGGACCGGGGTGTACCGGAAACTAGGGTTGAATAAGCGTCTAGAGCCGGTGAGGTACACGAAGAACAGTTAACACTTCCACCAGGGGGAGGGGGTTGCAGACCAGGAGTCAGCTGGGGTGTCCTCTGCACGCGAGGAATATTGTAAATCAGAATAGTGATTGTCAGATGTTCCATAGTAGTTTATTATAATTACTACAGGTGTCAGTTTATTTTATTGTTTTTTTTTAGTTTTGTCGTATAACGATAAAATATAATTCTAATAAGCAACATTATCAAAAAAATAAATGAAGAATATTATTTTTGTAATTCATTCCTTTCATTTAAGAACTGCTATAGTTTTTACTATTCATACATTTTAATGTCGGAAGTATTTAGGTATATTATTATAGTATGAAGGATTGTTTCTCTTTAACCTGGTTTTGAAATTATGTTTATACTTACTCTGTTTATACTTGACATTTTGAATTGATAATTTTGTTTCTGTTATCGATAAAGTATGATTACATATACCAATTGTGTGGAAACAAAGCTGATTCGGCTATTTATTTGAGCTATTGATAGCCCTCAACAGGAAAAATAACCCAGCATAATTATTAGAATATACAAAGCATCAATATGAAATGTTAGCTCACCCTCTGTCATAACCAAGCCATCGTCCTTAGCAACTCCGGTGATCCAGGGGAAATCTGCAGCTCCGGTCGGCCACTTCGTGAAAAGGGCACCAGCAGTAGAAACTGGTTCCAGGACCGGGCTTGCAGGTAGGTGTGGCGTCATTAATGTACTACTATGTAAGGTTCTTTTTAATCTTCCAGAGGGGTTTGGGTTCCAATGAGTAAACCACCAAAACAAAATCATTTTACTAAGATAAGCATATCTATTAGCATCACAAACACTTGAACTTTAGTTTTCTCGGGCGCCAATTGTTATGTTTATATATCTGAGGTTAGATTAGAAATAACAAACTTTTCTTTAACTTTTTAATCCACCAGCCTGTGACAAATTAATATGTTAATAACAATTTTTATTTACCTTTATAATTATTTATATACTGATTAACTGTTGGTCCTTTTTCTTCTCTCTTCATTCACTACACCAACAACAACAAATCTTCCAAACTTCAAATCTTCATCCAACGCGTCCATTGGGGATAACCAGCAGAACAACCTCCTAGCCATCTTGTTTTCCAAGTAACCCCTCCTTTTCCCAACTTGTTTGCCGCTCTTTTCTGCCGCTAATTTCAAATTTAAATCAAAGGCGAAGCATCTAAATATCATGACAATACGAACAAAATTGTCAAAATTTATGATCCTGTTGGTGATCCATCCTGACTTAAAATTTTAGACCCCTTACAACTATATCAATTCTTGTTTAATCGAAAATGTATTTTGTGGGTTTTTTGAGACTTCTGTAGAGGGGGGGGGTACTAAATTAGAATGCATGTGAGTTTAGAACCCAAACAACCAACAGATTCATACTGACGCATTCCTCCTTGAAGCAGTAGGTAGTTAATAGGTTTCACATCCCTTCTTTTGAAGCCAAAGTGTAATGAAGTCATTTTGACATCAAGCTCAAATTGGAACTCAACCAATTCAAGTTTGAATTTCTCAAAGGCTTCTGTGTCCAGCTGGTGAAGGGGCTTCATATAGTAGATGTCGATTTCTACCTACAAAAGGATTCATATTCCAAATTCCATTTACATAATCTGGCTTGTAATTGGATAGATTATAAATCAAATTGATCATGCACTCATGAGTACCATGGGACACCTCAAGGTAACAGTTGCAAGAATAGGGCCAGAATTTAGTCCGTTTAAAGGGAGCGTAAGGAGAGTGGATTTGAGCCACCAAAGAGATGAACAGATAGCAAAAATGAATTTATCTACTTACGCTCTAATAAGAATGACAATAAAATGCAGAACGTATATATATTTGCATCTTCGTAGAAAATTATACTTCTAAGCAAAAAGTACCTTCATTACTCTCTTTTGACCTTTATTGACTTATGGACAGGAATACTTGTTACTGCATAGTGCTCGGGATAAGCGATAATGAGATTCAAGCAAAAGATACCACTTTAAAGGACTAAATTATGAGTTTATAAATAATTATTCTTTATATATATGGTTAGTGCCAGTTATGGAAGAACATAATTAAATAAAAAATCTTCTGACTCTTTACAACATGTAGCTTATTCCATAAAAACCTTGTTGACAGCTCTAAGCTGTTATCTTGAGTGGCTAAAATGAAAAGTCATGTGATAAAAACATTGATTGTGCATACAGGGACAAACAAAATCAATCCGTAAAAGAAGTAATAAATAAAACCAATTAAAATTTTTTTTGAGTTCAGTCCCATACTAAGTCCATCCATTTTAAGTAAACAATTTAAAAAATCAACCCATAAATAAAAAAAACACGATAATAAATCAATCCCATTGATAATTATCCAACTGATGGTATAAAAAACTTATAACATTTGAAATTCTTCTTATAAGGTAATGCTGTTAAAATAGGCTAGTTATCTGACTTCACCTATGACTGTCTTTATTTAGGAGGTAGGGAGGGGTTTCTTAGCATTCGTGTATTCACTATGTCTTCTTTTCTATAGATATTGTAGGATGTTAGGGAATGAAATAAATATTAATTAAACTTCTTGAAAGAAAATATTTAAATATATGTAAGTTTGAACGTTACCGCCAAACTTCGGCACATATGCTAGATGTCCCTACAGAGCTCGCTAGGATCGAATGATGCTAAGAGTTGTAACCTCCTGAATATGGGTACTCTTGTTAAGACAATGGTCAAAGCTTATTATCGACAATTGTATTGATTCAGGTTAGCTATAAGTTTTATTTGTTTATTGTAATATTTGTAGCGCTAGCTAATGTGTACATATGTTTAATATTACAGTTATGAACTACATCTGCTAGTGTTCGATTTATAACCTGAGAACCTCCACCTCCTTTAAGTTTCTGATTTCGAAACTTACATATATATATATAATTAAATCAGACCAAGAAGAGTAAGGCTTTTTAAAAAGAACACTTTATCGAAGTACAAAATACAAGGTTGAAACTATAAAGATCACTATGAATGATTTGAGCGCGTGACTAACAGATAATGGAATGAGGGCGAGAGCCGTAGGCTCAGCCTATTTATAGGGGGAAGTCTCAACATGGATTAGCCAATGTTTTGTAGACATTGTCGTCATGTAACTCCTCCCTCCCGAAGATTAAGTATTACTCCGGAAATGTGCAAAAAAAGAATCTAATCTTACTTACCAAGATATTTGGTACACTCAGAGCATTCATAGTTGTTCTTACAGAGTAACATTCAGTTGAAATTATTAATGATAAGTAAATTTTAAATGGATATCACACTTGAAGTAACATTGCTCTAGCATTATTAATTCTCAATTAATAAGAATCATTATATTACGTAAATTCAAGTTTGCAGTATGCGTATAGTTCCAAAGGTACAATAAGTTTTATAAAAGTGCATAAAGCGAACATAAAATTTCATCAGAAATAACTTAAAAATGTAAGAGGAAACTTATACTTAACATAGTATTATTATTATTGGTTCCTCGATTTGATAAAATATTAAAGAAATTATCCTATACAAAGTGTAGCAAAGATATTAAATGGTATCGTACTGTATTTGATATGGCATTATCAAGATATACAGTATGAAATGAAAATTACTATTATCAGTCTGTAGTCTTACTGAATCAAAATTATAAATACAAAAATTAAAATAACATTTTCTTCTTAAATCAATATTAGTATGCTTTATTCTTATAACATTGGTAAACGCTTAAATACTAGAAAAGAACTCTATTAATCCTTCAATCATTTATACGTGGTTCGTGCAGCATATAAACAATATGTACTCTCTAATCTTGCGAGCGAGAATAATTAAAATTGTTAGTTTCTCAAATTATATCTCGTTAACAGGTCGAAACTATAGGAGATATTACAAGTTTTTCCACACATAAATAAAATATTAATTAAAAGTTAACTTGTTGTTCAGAATATATCCTAGAAATATTTTATGGTTACATTGTAATGGAAAGGTTTGTTCAACTTATAATTAATAGTTCTTACTTAATTATACATATGGATAATTATTCTTTTAATATAGTTAGATTCTATGGAGAATAAACAATTAACAATTAGTTCCATGCTTAATAGCTGTTGGCTTAGGTAATAATCCTTCAGTGTAAGTACCTTGTATGTAACTGAAGCTTAAACGATGAATAGTCAGATACGGCTTTTAAACTATATTGTTAATTCCTTTATTATTATTATTATTATTATTATATTATTATTATTATTACTAAAAGTAAATATTTAACTTCAAAAAGCTGATTAGATGTAAAGGCTTAAACATCGCCTAGTTTGATTCTCGAGGAGTGCAATTATTTGACTTTTAATTCTTAAGCGGTAAACAACTTAATCCAAAAAAATAAAACATAGCCAAATCCTAAATTTGCTATAATCCCTAAATAACAGATTCTTTGTACCTTAAATGATCTGTTGGTAGTTGTTTATAAATGGAATTAAAGTAATTCGCTCTGGTGTATATGTGAGTGAATAGCTCTTATACTGAACAGCACACAACAAACTTAAGATATTTAAAGCAATTTCGTGCTTTTCATTTTGATTTATAACTACCTTTAAAGAACAGTTGATCAACTTGATACAAATTAAACTATCTAATGTTATAGCCGGTGGCTGAAATGTTTTCACAACTACATTCATTATAAACTAATATAAAGAATAATTAATATTAAGACATATAATAAATTTGTCTTTTAGATACAACCAATATAAATGTAGCTTCCAATCTCTCTTGCCAAAAAACCAAAGTCTTTAGAAACGGATAATATACCTAAATATAATATAAATAATTTTTTCTACTGAACATTATGACGTTAGATTAGCCAATCGAAATATAACCCATTCACAAATTTCCTCTATAATTAATTGATATCGTTTGATCATGATTTATTTGATTATACTTCATTAATTTTATCAATTTCGTCAATATCTATTAAGTCTTGTTTATTAATTACTGCGGCGGCTACTGGGACCTGGATCATGATGTGTCCTCGTCATTGTCACTCTCCGCAATGAAATATTTTTTTTTCTCTGTTTATTGGGTCTCTTGATATTATTGATGTGGGTGTTGCCTACTTTTATTCTATTATATAACGAATTCTTCTTTGGTTTTATTCTGGGTGTCTTAACGAATTCTTCTGAGTCAAGCTCAGGAGGTTCCTCACGATTTTGATTCAATTTTTCGTTTCGTGTTCCTTTTATGTATTCTATTTTTTCTTTAACCGTGTTGTGCAAGGTTTTTAATCGTTGAAAATAATCATTGACATATGTTTCCTGTATGTCGTCAGTCTCATAGGTATCTCTCATTTTTCCGAAAGTAATTTCATTTGGAGTCAGTTTTGGTTTAGGGTGTTGTTGTAAGCTATCGTACTTGTTTGCACAATCCTTTCAAATTTGATGTTTTTATTTTGGTTAATATTTATTCGCATAATTTCATTTAGCGTTGCATGGCATTTATTCAGAATTCCTAGTGAATTGGAATGATTTGTGCTGGTATAATGAATTGTTATGCCCGTGGCTTTGCAAAATTGCTGAACCAAGATATTATTGAACTCCTTACCATGGGAAATAATTATAGACTACAACATAAATTAGTACTAATGATCATTAATGTCCACTTGGGATTTCACATACTTATTAAGCTGAAACTGAAATTTTGGTGAAAAGAAAGAAAATAACTTTTTGTACTAAATTGCGCAATGCAACTTTAAAAAATGATATTCACTGCTACACATACAAAAACATGGATTGTATTGCTAAATTACCAACCTCTGAATACAATATAAACTTCTACTCAAAATAAATTTAACATTCATCACAAAACTATGCTTATATAAAATTTATTATCTTCTCTTTGGAAAATAATAATAGGTCATTATTCTCATAACCTTAAGTTCATCTATCAAAAAAAATCAAATACAAATAAAACAATAATATCACTACATTTCTTTCGAAATTTCAATGCCTAATATAACTTAAAGTTTCCACGTGTTTGAAATATATTCTTGCGCAAAAGAAAACTTTTATCACAAGGAAAACAGTAATTTACTTCTATAATAATGCAAATTAGGTGGTTAATTTAATCTAGAAAAGTGTGAGCGTACAAACAAAAATTAGTTAGGACACTCAATTGTGTAACTAGGCGATCTTTTTTTATTTTTCTCAGACCAAATCCTTTATAAGGAAAAAATACACGATAAGTACATTTGCGTGATATGCTAACACGTAAAATAAATCATTACTTTTATACGTTATTATATATCATATTACATTATATGTCGTTACATATCATATTACATTATACGTGGTGATATATCATATTACATTATACGTTCACAAAAACAAAGCCATAATAGTTTAAAATCAAGGCAACTAGCTCCAAGGCTAATTCTAGCATAAAGTAAACAATTGATTAATTCCTTTAAACGATAGGAAATAGATATCGTATACGTAAAAATAATACTTATTGAAAAATAGCCTTTCCTTTTAGGAATAATTATACAAATAATAACATTAGACATAATCAAATTTATCGAAGCGAAATAAAATACAATGCAAAATAAGGAATCGTTGATTTGAAACAATACATCATATTCTTCTGTTCAAACAAAATAATATATCAGATTAATGCTTACGTTCATGATTTGTAGTCCTATATTTTATTTATAATAATAAAAGTTTTCGAATGGTAAATCTCCAATATACCGATATAATATTCAAATTATGAATGTATATGAGCCATACACATATATAAACAAATATCATTAATAGCACATATACTATTATACAATAATAATAAATCAATCAACTAAATGGATTAAGTGATTATGACAGAAAGCTTCACTTGACGATAATTCCATTAGGCTCTGTACTAGGTTTACTGATTATAATAATAGTCTTTTTGTATAAACTCTCTAAAGTTTACAAGTCACCCGATTAGTATTATTTTCATTATTAAATGAAAATAATAAAAGAAAAAATATTTTTTCTTCTTTTTAAAGTCGTATTCTATCGCACAAAAAACATTCCTGAAGCTATTTTTAAATTCCTTATTGTTTCTGATTGCTTGTTCATAATCAATGGCTTTATCTTTTAATACAACTATATTTTCTTCACATTTAAGCAATGTTTGTTTATAGCTATCTAGATCATGTTGATGTGAGGTACACTCATTATTGTTATCTGCAATCCTGTGTTCATATTCCAATGAAATCAATTTCTCTTCATTATCCTTGAGAGCTCCTTCGTAATTGGAAACCTTCTTTTGCAGTTCATTAGTTTCTTCTTTATTTATTTTAATTGTGTTTTTCTGATCTAAAATTTCATTTTGCAGTAAATTAATTAATTGTGTACTTTGTGCAATTGATTTTTCATACTCTGTTACTTTATTTTGTAATACAATTACATTCTCTTCACTGTTTGTGATCCTCCTTTCATTATCTGAAACTGTATTTTCTAAAAGCAACAATTTACTATTGGCCATCATTAATAATGAATCAATAGATGTTTGCGAAGATGTTTCAATTGCTAGTATTTTTTCAGATATTATGAGTTCATTATCAGAAATTTTTGTTTGCAACATATTTATTGTATTTTTATTATCCTTAATTGTATCTTTATAATCTGATATTTGATTACACATTTTATTTGTTTCTTTTCCTTTACTTCGTAATATTTCTTCATATTCCAAAACTTTGTTTTGCATTGTGAACATTTCTTCTTTATTTGTTTTTATTGTTTGTTTATTTTCTAAAATAATATTTTGCGATTGATTTATTTCTTCTTTAAAATCATCTTTCTGATTTTCTATAATATTTATTTCATCCGTATTTTGCTTATTAGTATTTCCTTATTTATTTTCCGAGTGTGTTTGATCTCTGTTTTCCGAGTATGTTTGGTCTCTATTTTCCGAGTATGTTTGGTCTCTATTTTCCGAGTATGTTTGGTCTCTATTTTTATTATTACCTAAGGTTGGTCCTGCTCCTATAAGGGAGGTGGATTGTTTATTATCTAAAATAATATTTTGCGATTGATTTATTTCTTCTTTGAAATCATCTTTCTGATTTTCTATTACATTTATTTCATCCGTGATCTGCGGAAAATTATTTGTAAATTCTATTTCATAATATTGCTCTAACATTCTTAATTCTCTTGTATTACGAGAATTATCATATTCTGCTAAATAATCTTCTAAATCCTGATTTATTTCTTCTTTAAAATCATCTTTCTGATTTTCTATAATATTTATTTCATCCGTGATCTGCGGATAATTATTTGTAAAACCATATTTCAAATTTACTTCATCACATGTTTTACTATATTCCTCTATCCGATCTAGTCTCTCTTTTAATTTCCTTAAAATAAGATGCTGGTCATCTTCTGTTAAATAATCTTCTACATCTGTGATCTGTGGATAATTATTTGTGAAATTCATTTCACCATATTTCACATTTACTTCATCACGTGTTTTAGCATATTGCTCAAGTCGATCTTGTCTCTCTGTCAATTCTTTTATTCTACAATCATGGTCATCTTCTAAATGATGCACTTGATCATTCCATGGTTGTTGGTGATCGTAATATGTTTGGTTAAAATAATCATATTGGTCTTGTCTTTGATAATAGTCATATTGGTCTTGCCTCTGATAATAGTCTGGTTGAGGTTGATCGTAATATGTTCGGTTATTTTGTCTGTTATCTTTCGGTCGGTAATTCTTTCGATTATGGTTATTCTGTCTGTTATGTTTCCTCGTTCGGTTCTTTTCCACATTTGTACTTATCCTGTCTGTTATAGACATACATTAAAAAATACAAAATAAAGAGAAAAATTCAAACCTTGGTGTAGAGTCCTTCGTCCTAAGGTGTCTTAAGGCTTCTATACTCCGGTGGTTGACAATTTTCGTTGACCTGAGCTTAGGATATTTGAAAATATCGGCAGTTCCTCCTTGAAGTCGGTGTGTTGAGTCTTGCTCCACAGTGACGTTCTTCTCGTAAGAGTAAAGACGGTTGAGTTCTATGGATTGTCTATAATCGAATAAAATCTCGGTTGTCTGAACAGCCCTCAGGCCCCTGTTCGGGCGCCAATTAAATCAGACCACGAAGAGTAAGGCTTTTTAAAAAGAACACTTTATCGAAGTACAAAATACAAGGTTGAAACTATAAAGATCACTATGAATGATTTGAGCGCGTGACTAACAGATAATGGAATGAGGGCGAGAGCCGTAGGCTCAGCCTATTTATAGGGGGAAGTCTCAAAATGGATTAGCCAATGTTTTGTAGTCATGGTCGTCATGTAACTATATAATGGCTGAAAATAGTTTTATGCATACCAATGGGCCCTTTGTGAAGTCTTCAACTGGTTTAGACTGGAGACATTGGAGCAATTGATGAGAACAACCAAGATGTTTTGAAAAAGCTAATGCTTTAGATCTGGCTGCACCTGGAGCCTGGAATGACCACTTAGCTGAACCAACCCCACTCTGTGAAATGCAGCCTTTGATGAGACCTTGCCAATAAAATATAATAATCATTTGAATGCGCTGTATGTAAATGATACAAATTAATTGAAACAAATCCTAAAGCCCTCAGAAGAATAAAAATTGGTTAGTTATAACGAACCCGATCGTTTAACTTAATAACTCCTTTTCATTGAAAAAATCATAAACATAACAAATAAAAAAAATACTTGAATGGAGCCCAGTACAAAAAGGTATCTTAAAACAAAAAAAAACTCATCTACATGATTGGATGTAATATTTTTTTAATTAATCTTTGATAACAATTTGTTGACACCTTAAATTATTTTTAAGAACAATATTTCACCGGAGAAACTTATATTACTTTATATCTTCTTTGATTCTCGCCATATAGATCATCTGATTGAATGGAATAATTAAAAACTCAACTTTTGTGGCCCCATACCTAAAATAAAAATATTTAAGTACCTCGGCTATGAGTGAATAAGCTAACACTGAATTTAAAGAGTTGAAAACACACTATTATGTTGTCATGATAAAACAAACATCAAGAGTAAACGTAAGCCATTTCATTAGGTGCTGATTTATGTATTAATTGATTTTTATATCTGTGGTTCCAAGGAATAAGTAGGTAAGTCTATAAGCATATATTTTCTGTGCTATCTTTTTTAACTTTGCCACATTACTGAAAATTATTGATTTGATAAAAACTCTTTTTTCACCAAAAAATACACACAAAATCAATGATACCCTTTCACTGCTCAAACAAAGCATGCTTAACAATGTATGTACTTCAACGTTAATGCGACTTACACACTTATTCCCCAGAGCTACAGAAATAAGCTTGTTGAATAATAGACTAAAAAATAATGTAAAATAATAATTAAAAAATAATGTAAATAGATTTCACACAAATTAGGTAACAAAGTTAAGAAGTCCTAATCTGTGAAATATAGTAAGCATAAATATGTGTATTAAATTATGGCTTTACACTTTATAATAAAAGCTACCCCTACCCCTTGTACCCTAACCTTAATGGCTGCAATAATTAAAAACACAAATACACTAGTTGTTAAGGCCTTTAATATTAAAAATAATTATTATATATAAAATAATAGCCTGTTTGGTTTTGAATATTTAAACGAAAGTTTTTATTGTTTCTCTTGAAAATATTTTATTGAATGAGAAATATTCAATTCAGTTTCAATCAAAGATATTTTATTGTTTCGCAATGAAGAAGTGTTATTTGGGTACATAGTTAATTCCATTTGTGGGTGAATCTTTAAATAAATCATTGTGCTGATGCGTAAACAAGTGCCCCTGTTTATTGTGAACGATCAATGTACGCGTCGTAATACGGCACGTGAAGGGCTCCGACAGTCAGTCCACCTTAGTTTGTCAACCCGGGACAGTACTAGTTCCTCACGCTCTTGACTATCGATTCTCTCCGCACCATCGAGTCAACATCATGATATCGATTGCACTTCATCCACCTCACTTCATCGAATATGTTTTTGAACGAGCAACACTGTTAGCGGCGGGTGAGGTTTCTTGAACCAACTGCTAGAACACTGGAACCGAGTGGTGGACGGGTTCGAAGACCTCGTTGGATTGATGTTTATATTTACACCGGCAGGTGATAACATTGAACGTTTCTAATTGAATTCTACTTTTCCGTTATTAAGTTAAATTTCGGTACCGAAAGAAAAATAAATAAAAGCAAACCAAAAATAACAAATATAAATTACTAATATTCGGGAAAGGTGATTTTGTTTCAATTTTTATCGAACTAAAATTTGTTGTTTAGTTAAAATTTAACGTTCGACTTGAGAAACCACATTTGCACTAGAAAAAAAAATACAGATAATTTATTTGGTCTATTACAATATTCTTTGCAAAAAATAAAAATAAATAAATTGATTATATTTTATTATACTATTGTTTTCATACAAAGTTTGTGATTTTTTCCTAATATACATTTTTTGTCGTCTTAAAACTTTGTCTTTTTCTTTGATACAAACTTTAATGAATATTTGGTTATCTTAATTTAGACTTTATTTAAAGTTATTTTATTTATCTGGTCTTAATGGGTAAACCATTTGTTTATATGACTTTTGCTTTCAATAATTTTATTTTCCATCAACTAATCACAGTTTTGCTCTCTATAAATTCAAGCTCTTTTCAGCCATCTAACCGTTTCAGTGCCCTTTGCTAGTGATCCGGATCAGTTCGAAACGGGGTTGGAGAACTGCATTTTGGGATCTTAAGTTACCCCTTCCCCCAACACTAGTAATTAATAAGTTAGAGGGGTATAATTCATTGAGGTATTTCTTTACAATATTTCCTACCTGAATGCCCAAAACGGTTGTGAACACAATATTAATAATTTATTGTTTTTTATTAGGTCCACAAAACTAAATATTATCATGCCAGACGCCAAGAAGTTAAATTTAATATTCTAATCGATATGATAGGAATGTTTGCATTTATTTATTACCAAGCAATGAATTAGTTATTGCTAACTAGTTATATGTGACCGAATCTGTGTAAACATTTATGTCTCTAGATCAAAAAACATACAAACAACGTGAAAACTTAAGTTAATGCAGTCCAAAGGTTCCAGTTTTGAAAAAAACAACAACTATAAAACCTTAAAAACGGTGTCCAGAAAAATTAATAAATTTGTGGACATGCTTCTTGAAGTGCGCCTCTGAATACAATATAAACAAAATAAGAATTAAAAGAAATAAATGCAATAATAATAAAATATAGAATTGAAAAAGAGTTTAATTTTGGCACCGACAGTAGCAGGGATTAAGAAGTGTTGTGGCCACCTCTTAATTACGAATAATTAAAAGTTACCCTCATCTCGTCCCAGAAAATATCTGTTTCCATATTTGTACAAATCAAGGTTATGACGTCAGTGAGAGTGGGGGTGGAGCTAGAGGGGGAACAGCCGCAGGTGCGAACCCATCCCCACCACACACAGCTGTCCGCCTATATAAGAAACCAGACTAAACCGAATTACCATAACGAACCGGACGGTCACTTGGAACACTACTCTCTCCTCTCTCTCTGCACTGGCGTTTGCTGCTCTACTCAAAACCATGGTCTTCTCATTCAACTACCTCTGCATCTCTCTCTCCTATCCTCGCTATGTTATAGTCCGGCGTTGTCAGACCCCACACCTTCCTAGTGGGAATCTCTGCCTTCTTCTCGCTAAAACTAGCACCTCCTTGGAAGAGGTCTCTCCCTCGCGGACGAAGGTTGACGTGGTCCTACAAAATTACCGAGTAGCGTCTCCCACGGCAATCCAGTCTGCTTCTCTCATGTTCACACTCGCCTTTGGGATCCGGATGGTTTTCGCCTACCAATAGATACCGAGTGTGAATTCGTGGTCATTCCAAGACCACATAAACTACCTATAAACCTACCCTGTAACCAGAGAGTTATTCGATTCGAATTAGAAATTTAATTAGTTCCCTTTACAAAACTCAGTAGGATCCCTTACAGATTCAGTTGAAATGTCACGACAGGCACAAAGCAGGTCATTTGAGGTTACTAAGGGGTACTGTTTGTGTGTACTAATTGTGGAGGAAGTATTACACGTGGAGAACTACATTAAGCGCTGCAAGCTATTCCAAAGGGTTAAGCCACCTAACTGTACACTTTAGGAACTGATGCAACCGAGGTTTAACCACAGGATTTGGGACTGTGTCTCCGCAAACCTAAAGGGAGCGTAAGGGTACCCTCGGAGTCATAAAGGCTGTATGGACCTGTTCGTGTTTTAGGATTTATTCATTTGTGGGGAGAAATTGGTTTCAATGCGCAGGGCTACTTCCAGAGTGATTGGGGAGAAGTTTCATTCAGATATCCTTAATAGATTTGGCACGTCCAAGGTACTAACCACTGACAACGGTAGAAATTTAATTAGTTCCTTGTTTAAATCCCTTACAGACTCAGTTGGAGTGGAGATACTCAATACGCCATTCTAGCATTCCCAGGTGAATCATATTGAGAAGTCGAATAGGAATATCAAGTAGCTGATAGTATCCTACATCTAAGGAAATCATCGCAACGTAAACCAGTATATAGGTGAGCTCCAATTGGCAGTGAACTGGCACCTGGCAGTATACTCAGTAAATGCACGGTAGCCCACCATCTAGAGATCCCTCAATACTTCGGGAAGGGGCTTGAAATCGGAACTGCGATCTACTGCGAGGCCTAGTAAAGAAGCAATAGGTTGACCCCACTTATGTTCTCAGCGAGGAGCTCAGTCAGGTGGACGGTGCAAAAGGGTGCAGAAACTTAAGGAAATATTTTACCTCGTAGAGGAGAATCTGGTGAAAGCAAGCACACATTACGCGCTATATATTATCTTCGCAAGAAATCCAGTTCTTTCCAACCCATGGACAAGGCCCATAAAAAGACATTTTACCCATTATCGGCTTAAGGTGTACCAACCCTTCTGGGGGTGTGCATATTGTCGGATAACCACAGAAGGAACAGAAGTTTGTGGCATACATGGTAAATAAAGTTACACATTTCCTCTTACAGTACACCGGTATCTTGATGAAAGGTATATCGAGTCCAGCTGTCCCGATCCCTTCTATCTTCTCCAATCTGCTTTCTCTCGACTATCTTCTTCTTTCTCTACTGATCTCAACGCCTATCTCGTCTCCTCGAGCGATCTTAGCATTGAACTATGTTCCAACCCCTAGTAAAGAAGGGTGTTCATGACCAATTTTGTAAACAACCCTTTTCTACGTGTTTTTACCAGAGGCTTTGCCTGGTGTAAAGACGGGTGTTTACGTAATCTGCACTCTCTTTACAAGCTGAAAACCCTTCTTGTTCCTCGGTGAAAAAGGGGATGTGTATCACTGGTCCGACAACTCGTCAAACCCATTTTGTCCACCACCGACAAAGACACTTACAAGCTACAGGCAACTTTCATATCTTATTTCTATTTTATTATATATTATGTGGTGAGTTGGACATAAAATAGCATCAATGGTAAATAATTAACAACCTATTTAAAATACATTCCTATATTTAGTCATATTCGCTCATTGCATACAAGTGAGCTATTTATTCGTTCCACTGCCTTCTTAAAGCCGTACAAATGCCACGGTAGCGCACACAGATTGTAACAGCACATCACAATACTGGGACGTTACTTTGGCTAAAATCTAGGATAGCTTTTAGGGTAGTCTTCAAATTTAAAGTTTCTTCATATAATCCTGAATCTTCTACAGGCGAATGTTGATTTTGGAGTTTTTGAATTACGGGCAATGTAAAGTAGTTTACTTCGCAGAGATGATCAGCTCGTTTCCGTCGAATCCAAGCTCTGAAATCAAAATTATTTATTCATTTGTCACAAAAATTTTCACTTTTTTTATTTTGTTTGTAAAGACCGTTCTTTATAGCCTTCGCATATGTTAAAGATTAGTTCGGGAATTTGTTCTTAGATATGATGTGGAAATTATCTGTAACTGTGTACAGCCACAGTAAAGCTACTTTTGGGGGAAATTAGAAAAAGGACAAGTCACTTGTGAGATGTCATTTAATTACAGATTTCGTTACGGCTGCGAAAAAGTTATAAATCGATTAGTTTTAATGAATTTTTATAATTATAGTTTAAAAATACATTTATTATTTGTCAGATCAACTAAACACACTGAAATTGTTATTAAACCTGATTAAGTGTCATGATGACCTTAACTAGATATCATATCGAGAATGGTATCAAATTAAATACTTTATTTGGAGGTTCTGCCTAATGTATAATGTAAAATGTGTTTTTAAACTATAATTATAAAAACGATTAGTTTTAATAACTTTTTATAATTATAGTTTAAAAATACATTTATTATTAGTCAGAACCTCAAAATATTTAATTTGATACGATTCTCGATCGATATACTAACTAGTTAATGGCACTTAATCAGGTTTAATAAAAGTTACATGTGTTTAGTGTCATCGCAACATCAAATGGGAATTCACAAACAGTAAAACCTTACCATGGTTGAACACATGTTTGCTTTGAAAAAATAGCAACCTTAAAACGATTTTATTTTCTATAATTATGGCTACTAATAATTTAGCTAATTACACAATGGATATTTACCTGTATGGATCAGGGCAGCAAGAGCAGGCAAATTTTTCGGGCTTCCTCTGCTCGGAAAGCTCTCTCTTAATAACGTTGTGATGATAATAGTGATGAGGTATCTTCGATTTTACTGATTTGGGTACATCGATCTGCCCAATTACCTTACAACATTTCCAAAATAGTATCATAGTAAGAAAATGTCGGTTGAAAATAATTGCCGAGCCCAAAAGGTTCATTCATTCATTTAGTTCAACCTAAATCAACTTTCGCCTCCCTTTATGTACGCGTCCATAGCAGTCGCAAAAATTATTTATTCGGTGTAAAATGTTAAAGGCCTATTCTCCTACAACTAAAAAAAAACTGACTAGTTATTGGTTAAAATACACATACACGAGCCCTACAAAACAAATTAGTTGTGAGCCAGCAGTCGCTTGTAAAGACACAGTTAAATTGTGTTCTCCCAGTGAAGGGTGCCGATGGCGCTAGTCGGTGACCCTATCAAACAGACCACATTCAGTGGCAATTGCATTGCTTTAGTCCTCTCAAAAGATATATGCACCAAATTTGTATAACAAATATATCAATATTTTACAGAATCCCTTGTAACCGTTCTACTAGTGAAAAGTGATTTTCAATGACTGATATGGTTTAACTAACAAAAGTATGTTTGGATAATACCAAGCAGTTATGTCCTTACAATTCAATCAGTTATTAATATAATGATGTCGCTCAGTGAACAGTCCGAAGTGAACACCATTAGTATGGTAATCCATTAGTTTTCAATAGTTAATAGTTTGTAGAACGTCATCACAGGTCTCTGAAAACATTTTATTTATCGGGAAAATCCTTGATCCTTAGAATTTCTCTAAGTAACAATATGTTTGGGTAACAATCAAATCAATTGTATCTCAACAAGTTCTTCAACCCTATTTTACATTGTAATGGATCGCTAATGTTATTAATAATATTATTAATTATTATTTATTGCCTATTAAGTAAAGGCAGATTGTAATTTCATCATAATAAAGTTGTTATTGAATGAAAAAAAAAAAAAAGCTATGGTGTTGATTCATTGCTCGTTTGGTCGGGATATATCAGAGGCAAAGTACCTGACCGGAGTTGGGGAGATGCCTTATCAAAATATTGTTTTGGGTTAGGGGGACTAGTAATAATTAATCCTCTCTACTTACTTCTAGGAAAATACGTAAATCACGGATAATTGATATTTTTTAGAGCACCTTCTTTGACATCAGTTAAATCGATGGGTAAACGAGTAGAGTTTTTAAAAAGTGTTTATTTCAATCACACAAAATGACAATAACAATGCACTTATAAGGTAATAACTATTGATAACAATTACAGCCTAGTTGTCAAACTGTCTAAAGGGTCATGCGTGACTGGTGGTTGGAGTGGAAGTGAGTTGAGACAAAGGGATTCTGCAGGGTATATATAGTAAAGCTGGTAGGTTGCGTCATGTGCCTTAACTATGTCCTCAAATGTCGAAACAAGTCATGTGATTCACAGCGTCTGTAAATAGATCTCTATTGCACAAGTAGGGTTAACGTAATGGTTTCCATAACTCCTCCGATGTTTCAGATTCTTAGTCCTCTAAGAATAATAAGAAATGAGGTGTAGGATTTGGTAGGGAATGGTTAGGTTTACATTTTTAAAGTAATATATGATTAGGATTATAATAGCGGTCCCTACAATAAAAAATAAAAAGAAGTATACATTTTAGAGTGATTAAATATTAGTGGTTCTAGAGCTATATTGGTTACATTAAATTTTCTAATTTGCTGATATTAGCGATTACATTTATATTGATATTGTTATTATACAGGTATTATTTGAAGTAAAAGGTTTCTTACAATATTATTTAAAATAAAAGGGTTCTTACAATAATATTTAAAATAAAAGGATTCTTACAATAATATTTAAAATAAAAGGATTCTTACAATAATATTTAAAATGAAAGGATTCTTACAATAATATTTAAAATAAAAGGATTCTTACAATAATATTTAAAATAAAAGGATTCTTACAATAATATTTAAACTGAAAGGATTCTTACAATAATATTTAAAATAAAAGGGTTTTTACAATAATATTTAAAATAAAAGGATTCTTACAATAATATTTAAAATAAATTGTTTTTCTTAATTACTAGAGTGTTAGTAATATTTATAGTAACATAAGATGTTTTATGCCATACAGGGGCTGGTATCAACATATAAGGTATTATTTTGGGGTTAGTTGTAGGTAAATCTATAAAACAAATATATAGAGTGAATTTCCGTGTGAAGCACAATGAATTTTGCTGGTTAGCCATAGTACTTCTAAATCCTTAGATATTAGTGTTACATTTGGGTTTATGTCTTTAAGTATTTTTGTAAAGGGTCTTGTATAATTTTATATGTATTACTTGACGTATCGTCATTTGGTAGGTTCTTTTGGATATTACTTAGTTCAGTATGTAAAAAAGTTATGTTATAGAAATGATATGTTCGATAGTATTTGTCAATTAATTTTACATTGTTTATAGTATATGGAGTATTCCTGGATTATTACTTATATCAGTCACTAGTGTACCGTGAACCGATTTCCATAGAATCATTAGAGTGATCAGATTCAGTTTCATGATCTGAAACATCAAGGGTTTGCTTTAGTTTCGATTTGGTGGGTCTTTTTACTCTATTTACATGAATTTTATCAGTTACGTTACCGTATTTAAATTGTAATACAGGCCTAAAAGGGTTTCGTTCTTTTCGTTTGTGTGTAGTTTTTAAGTAAATAGTTTCGTCATTTATTTCTGGTATTTCTTCTCGATTTTTGTTTAGAAGATTAGTCCGTTTTTCTTTTTCGTTACTTATTTTATTACGTATTATTGATTGTAATATTTCCTTTTCATCGTGATATTTTTGAACATAATGTTCTTTGATTTCCGTATGTATAGTATTATTTGGTTTAGTTATACCAAAGGTTATTTCGTCAGGTGTCATTTTTAATGTCGAGTTTAATGTATTATTATATGCAATTGTTGCTAAGGTTAATAAATTTGGTAATGTTTTATTTGTTAGTTCTTCATTATTAAGTGTTCGAATTATTTCGTTTAAAGTGCTATGCGTACGATTTAGTAGTCCTAAGGAATTCGAATTTCCTGGGGTAGCGTATATAGGTTCTATATCATTTACTTGTAAGAAGTTTGTTACTAAGTTATTTTTGTATTCCCTTCCGTTATCCATTTTAATTGTATTTGGCGTAGGGTATAGTGCTAAATATGTCTTTAATGTCTCGCATATATTTATTCCGTTAAATGCCGGTATAATTTTTGCAAATAGTCTCTTTGAGAAGGTGTCAACTATAGTGACAATATATTTACGTTCGTAGTGTAATGTATCGATCATTAAGTCTGTAAAAGGTTTATCTGGTGTGGGGGTTATCATATATTTTGTCTTAATGGGTTTTCTGTCATATTTTGTTTTCTTGCAAATAGTGCAGTTATTAATATAGTTATTTATAGTCTCCTTCATTAGTGGGAAATAGTATCGTTTTCTAAGTTTGTCAAAGGTTTCGATGGTTCCGCGATGTGCAGTTTTACCTTCGTGTAATCAGATATTATTGCTATTTGGTCTGTTTTGTCTAGTATATCTTCTACGATATGTTTATATCTTTTCAATTTCACTGTTGGGTAAGATTCCGTAATCAGTGTCGATAGTTGTTTAAACGTTAGATCATAAAAGTCGTTAAGTAGGGGAATATTTGTTTCGCAATATACTCCGTAAGTAGTTTTAGGTCTTATTAGTTGTTCGATTAATTCTTTTAATTCGTCTTCATTGTTTAATGTTATTATATGTCTTCTTTTATTAAAGGGTTTACTAAAGTCCATATGTTTGTTTCCTTTTTTAATAATTATTTGGTGCTTTTCTACATTTATGTTTTTGTCATCATTTACTAGCCAAACTTGTTCGTTAGATGATTTTTGAGAGTGAATAGTCGCTTTACATGTGGAAGCTTCTGCTGCTTCCATTCTGTCCAATTCATTTGGTTCTAAATATTCGGGGCTGTTTTCGTCCATTGGTTCGTCAATTAAGTCGTCTAAGTCTTCGATATTATCTAAGTTTGTTATATGATTTAATGTGAGGTTTTCGTTTTGTCTGGATAATACGTCAGCTACTTTATTAGTTTTTCCGTCAATGTGAGTAACGTCAATATGGTCTGTTCGAATTAATTTTTTAATTGTTTGTTTGTCATCAATATAGTATAGTTCGTTCTTTTCTTTTGATTTATTATTATTATTGTTAGATTTATTATTAAGTTTATTGTTATGATTAATTTTATTATTTTCCGGGTATGTTTGGTCCCTTTTGTTTTTGTTTATTTCCGGGTATGTTTGGTCCCTTTTATTTTTGTTTATTTCCGGGTATGTTTGGTCCCTTTTATTTTTGTTTATTTCCGGGTATGTTTGGTCCCTTTTATTTTTTAATTTATTATTACTATTATTATTACTATTGTTATTGTCTACTAAATTTTCGTTTTCTAATTTTAATTTTATTTCATTATTTTGGCAATTTATTTTTATTTTCAAATCTTTCATGGTTTTGTACCCTAGCAACAGGTCATATTTGGTGCTAAAGGGGTATATTAAACATTTTATCTCTGCAGAAATTCCTAACAAAGGGTAAAGGTCTATGAAGGCACTTTTCGTCCCTTCTG
Organism: Acanthosoma haemorrhoidale; assembly: GCA_930367205.1. Taxonomy (NCBI): domain Eukaryota; kingdom Metazoa; phylum Arthropoda; class Insecta; order Hemiptera; family Acanthosomatidae; genus Acanthosoma; species Acanthosoma haemorrhoidale. Next base: position 45,287,760 of record OV884013.1, read on the forward strand.
TTCTACCTGTAGGGGTTTTCAACACAAAGTCTTCCGAAATGATTTTAGTTCCTTCGGGTAAAGAACTGGGGTTAATATAATTTTTTGATGAACCGGTATCAATAAGCCAAGTGTTGCCGTTTTTGTCTTTTATTTGCGGTAAGTTATCCACGTGATTTAATTGGTATTCCCGTCGGGAGGCGGTTCTCCGTAACTCGGACCTACGTCTAAAAAATATTCGTATCGTGTTTCTAATTGTTGTAATCTAGAAGTTAGTTCTTGTATTTGTCTATCTTTGTCGTCTAGTTCCGTATGATGTACACGGTTAGTTGCTGTTCTCATAGATACAGTTTGATTTTCTTTTTCTGGTATTTGTTGCGGTTGTGGTTTGTTAAAGTATTGGCGTTGTTCATGTGGTCGCCATGATTGGTTATATCTCGCGTTGGGGTCGCGTTGATAGTCTTTGTTGAAGTTAGAATTATATCGTGGTTTATGTTGGTTCTGTTGATTATTATAATTGTTATAATTATTATGGTGTTGTTGTGGAGGATGTAAGTCGCGTTTTCTTTCATGGTAGTTGGGATCAAAATTTCTTCCTTTATAATTACTAACTGGGTTCTGTCTCGATCTCGCTTGATCAATTTTATTACCGTAAGCGCGTTCTACTACACGAACTGCGGTTGTTTTTAATTGTCTTTGCAAATCCCTGAGTGTTTTTATAAAATGGTGTTGAAGGAAGTTATCGACATTTACGTCTAAGTTCCGTTGACAGTGTTCTACTATTAATTCGTCAAAGGCATTCATTTCAGTATGTTTTTGTAAGTCAGTTTTATTGTCATCCGTATAGAGTCTACCTTCCAATTCGTCTCGTAGTATTATGAGTCTATCCACAAAATTTAAAGGATGTTCATTTCTCATAGGTTTAGTCTGATAGATTTCCGTAATTGATTGCGGGATTGTTTTATCGTCTCTGAAGTTTAATTTTAATTCAGTTATTAATTCTTGTAGCGAGTTGTAATTTTTTCGACTGCAATGTTCCGCGTTGCCAATGAGTTTATTTGTCGCGTGACCAATTAATTGTTTTGCGTTATCTTCATGGTGTGGGTTGTCGATTGTACATACATTGTTTGCTACATAATTAAGTTTGTTTATGAATTTAATTAAGTTACTAGGATTCCCGTCAAATTCTGGGATTAATTTTAAGTCAGTAGTGGAAATTAATCTGTGAGACATGGTTTCGTCTTGTATTGATAAGTTTCTATTACTGGTAAGTCTGTCCGTTAATGGCATGTAAAATGTGTACAATAAATTAAATACCTGTACAATGTTGTCTTCTTTTTTCTTGTGGTAAAGTCCTTTTCTCTCCTTCTGATGTTTCCCTTCTAAATAACGATGAGTGGTCCTGGTTCCCTGGAGATGTAATTTGAAAATTACCAAAGCCTTGAGATCCTGAAGTCCTGTTAATATTTCATCGGTCTTCTCATGAAATCGTCAAGAGATGTCTCGGGTCTGCCTAGCGGATTGTACTTGAGCGTTATATCCGGGAGAGTCTACCGAAGTTACGTTTACTTTGCCAAGGTCCCTGTTCGGGCGCCAGTTAAATCGATGGGTAAACGAGTAGAGTTTTTAAAAAGTGTTTATTTCAATCACACAAAATGACAATAACAATGCACTTATAAGGTAATAACTATTGATAACAATTACAGCCTAGTTGTCAAACTGTCTAAAGGGTCATGCGTGACTGGTGGTTGGAGTGGAAGTGAGTTGAGACAAAGGGATTCTGCAGGGTATATATAGTAAAGCTGGTAGGTTGCGTCATGTGCCTTAACTATGTCCTCAAATGTCGAAACAAGTCATGTGATTCACAGCGTCTGTAAATAGATCTCTATTGCACAAGTAGGGTTAACGTAATGGTTTCCATAACTATCGTGTGTTCAATGAGAGATTAGAGGTACCCAGAGGTTTGTTTAAAAAAAAAAAAAAAAAAAAGATATTATTCTAATTTGAATAAGTGGTGCTACTAACATTTCTAGCTAGAAATCCAATTATTGAAGAACACCATAACTAATAATAATAATAAAATGAGGCAACCACTTAGAACATGTTTCACATTGTGGTTTTTATTATACATTCAACCACAGGAAACATCTAAAACATTCAAAATTTACAATTGTGCGTCCGCGATCACTTTAGTAACTTGGCTTGGAGTGAACTAAATATAAATATTACTAATGCTTAGTGTTAGGGGCTCTGCAAGAGGAATGGGGAAAGAATAAAATAACTTAGCGATCCTGGAGAAAATTTGTACAGGAAGGTTTGAGAGAGGGAGATGTATAGAGCAGGTTGGAATAGGCGAAGAACATGGAGAAATAGTAATTGACCAAGAAATACCTCGTTGCATGGGAAATATTAATAAATTTATTCTAAATAAATAAATATAATAATACCTCAGGTTCCTGAAGTTCGGAAAACCGTAGGGAATCCTTTGACCTCAAAAAAAAAAATATATGTATAAAAATAAATTTCAAGTGAATGACCAAATACCACGATGCCGTGGTCTTTTCATACTTTCTTGGTACTCCTTGAGAATTTTTCTTAACCGAACTGGTGGAGGTTATGCAGACTGATTTCTTCTTCAGCTCAATTTTCTCCTAAATATTCAAAAAAAAAAAGGAAATACATAAACATTTTCTTAACGTAGGGTAAAAAAGTTGTGTACACTAATGTTATAGAAAATCAAAGCAACGCTCAGTCCGCCATATAACATTTGTACTGTACAACAAGCTATGGAGGACATACTAAAATGGTAACAATTTAAGAAGGTGTACATCGAGCACACGAATACACGGAGTTCGGAAAACAACAGAACTAATTTTAACATTTTTATTATAATATATTCAATTTTGTAGTATTTTATCTCCAAGTTCTCAAATATCAATCAGCGCTTTGAACAGATTTCGTTTCGGTACTTGCCTGTTTTATCCCCGTGTTTGAACTGTTACTACAAACCTGCTCTACCATGATATTTTACCAACTTTCAGACTTACATGACTAAAAAAATAACCAATTATATACTAATTTTAAAAAAGAACAAAAATGTATCATAATGATGTTCTAAAGCCATTTGTAAAACAGTTAACCACTCGTTAACACATATAAACAATTATAAAACTAATTATTTCCATAAATTTGCTGTAGAAACATCCTCAAGTCAATCATATACACCATGAATAAATCTTGTGCCTCCACAATAACTTGTAGTTGTGTCTCCTAATAAATTCAGCAAAGATGGAAGCTAAAACTCTCCTTGTTTCTCTGCTCTTTTTGTTTCCTCACATAAATGAACCCCATAACCTTTCTATCCTTTAAGTACTGGCAACTGGAAATGGGCCCTCAAAATTTCAACAATAGTCCATTGTGTGTTCGTACGCTCCCTGAAAGAAATGAAATAAGCACCCCAAAAGTCTGAAATTTATAATATTTATAAGTCTAATGCGATCAATTATAATGGGTAATAATGTTTATACCGACCTGTTGGAAAACCGTTGAGTGGAAACATCCCCTTATTATTAAACCACTGAAAGATTGAAGTAACTACTTTTTATTTATTAATTATATGTGTACATAATAATAATTTTCATAAACAAGAAAAAAATCATTTTAAAACATTCTAAAATCATTTCAATCTTTACATATGTTCCATCTCCTTTGATGGATGAAATGTTTTTGGAAAGGCACCACACACACACCTCCCTCAAATAGTTGCGGTTCGTAAAGGAATTGTGGGACATTTTAACCTGATGATCACGAAAACCACTAGTTGTCAGTTGGAGGGTCCTTGAAAATATGAAATATGTGATAGTCTCTTATCCAATTAGTAATCTTCCTGAATTAGTTCTGGCTACACATTCATCTAGAACCATTATTTAAACGCAGGGTCATGTCGTGTCATTGAGAGCACATTATCATTCTCTGTTCTATGGCTTGATTTTCAACAACTCCATACTGTATCGTTGTCTTTGGATAACAAGCCCTCAACATACGTAAGCATTAACAATGTAAAGTTGGAGGTTTATAGAGTGGTTATATCTGTTGTTATACCACTTGACAAGGTAAACGAATGAAAATAATGTTGTAAGATTTGAATGTAGTGGTTGTCAGATTAGTTCTTAATAGGTTTATTACAATAAGTGAGGGGTTAAAATAGCATGTGTAGCAGTTCAAGCAGTTACAGCTCAAACATGGGGACAAACGAGACAGACAAAGATCGTCTGTATCCATTAATGTTGACAGTTCATTGGCACAGGTTTCCATTTTTTTCAGCGGGAAAATGCTGTAAAAAAAGATTTGTTTGATATGGACTCTTTCTTACGATACCCAAACTTCCAAAAGATAATTATTGAAGAGGTGTGGACCATTGATGTTATTTAAACCTAAATATTCTACTTTTTCCAATTATATAAACGCCTTGATTATAAATTTCAACACACCTTGATTTCTTTCTTCTCTTTCCTTCTTCCAGTTGATTCCTCCCGTACCCATTCTTCGAAAAGGATCTGCATCTTGGGACTGTACAAATTCTGGACATTATTGAAGTCGATGTGATCCAAGAGCCGTTGAGCTTCCAGTTTCGGCTCCAACTTTCTGCGAGTACGGTTGATATTCTTTGGTCCTCCACACAACTCGCAAGTCGTTAGGATCTTAGTGGCGCCTTCCCGGGTAGGATCATCGCTATGAATTAGTTTCTTGAATCTTCTGTTTTGACAAGAAATCGATTTAAATTGTTAAATAATTCATAATAAAGGCAAAGAATTACAACAATTTACAAGTAATTCTTATTGTTAGCTGTGATAAAGCATTGCAAAATACAAAAAAGAATCCATGCAGTAATACGTCATGAAGTGCTATTGCACTCCGATGGTTGGGTGCCTAGTATAAAATATATTTTATTAGTTTCCGGGAATTCCTCAAACAAACAGGGGGAGCTAGACGTAATTATTACATTAGAAACAACAACAAATATTGCATGATCGAATCACCAAATTTAATCATAACAAAATCAAGTTTGCTATGTTCTTCTTTCTGTGATTAGAGTAATAATATTTACATCTCATTTTTTACGCGAGTTAAATTGTGGTAACCTCACTAGTAAAAAAAATGCAGTGGCACGGTGGTGACGTCAACAATGTCATTTTTTATCCGAACCTCCGAGGAAGGTGCTCACGGGGTTATCAATTTAGAGCACGTGAGTCTGCCGGCTCGCCATATTTTTCTCTGGAGTTAGTTAAGTGTGTAACGACTTCTGGAACGCCCTAAACTGCTTTCGGGACCTGCAATAACTGTAATTAGTAGTTAGGTTAATGAATGAATGTTTCCCTATCAATTAAACCTAATTGGATCTATTAGTAGTTGCTGTGTTATCGAAATATTTAGAACTTCGTGGGTGCTCCTTTTTTCACAAGCTAAGGTACATTTTATTTTCTGAACCAAAAAAGGTTGGTTCTGGAACGTGTTACTTTTCAGCCACCATTCCCCTGGCTTCGGTTACTGTTAGGTTGGAAACATTTGTAAGTTATAACCTGAACCTCTGGTTGTAAACTCAACCTCCAGAGCTTTTTATGTATATAAACCGATTGCTCATGTTGTGATGCGTGTGTCCACTGATTAATAAACTTGGTTCTTTTGTTAACTTGTGTTGTTACTTATTACATCCAAACATGGCGCAGTCGTTTTAGTTTAAACTGAACAAACGGACGTGATATTAGCCATGGAGTTCAACAAACCCTCAGAATCCGACGTCAACGTGGATAACATCTCCGAGAGCTTTAGAAGATTCCGGACTGAAATAGAAATTTATTTTGTAGCCACAGAGACTGAGAAGAAATCGCGAGAGGTCCAAGTAGCGAGACTGAAAAACTTATTGGGATCCGATGGTTTAAAACTTTACTCCACAATCACGACGTCAAAACTAGGTAATGAAACAGTAATTTCTATTGTAGACGTCCTAGAAAAGCTTTGCACCCCACGGAAAAATGAGACAATGGTGATTTATAAATGTTTTAGCAGAAAGAAAGCAGCAAATGAACCATTTGAACGGTATTTTACTGATCTAAAATCACTAGTAGCGCCTTGTGAATTCGGTGAACAAGAAGAAAAATTGTTAAAATCCCAAATAATTCTTGGACTTTATGACAAAAGTACACAAGAAAGACTTTTGAGAGAGGACCCTTCATTGGAAAAAACAGTTAATTTTTGTAAAACAGTCGAGATGGCAGAGCTCAACATGAAAATTTTAAAAGGACCACCTCCAGTGACAACACCGATTGATACGTCGACGGAGATACTCGAAGTAAATCGGAAGCCACAAATGAAAAGACCACCAGAGCTCCGGGACCGTCAGGATAGTTTATATGCTTGTGATCGCTGTGGCTTCAACCACGCCTAAGGACGGTGTCCAGCATTTGGTAAGCAGTGTTCCTCCTGCTATCACTCAGGGGAAAGATGAATGGCTGGCCTTGCTTAAAATTAACGATCAACCGATTGAATTTAAACTCGATACTGGATCCCAAGTTAATGTTATAACAACTTTTGCTCTTCAGAAACTTGATGCTGGCTTAAATATAAGAAAAACTTATGTACTTCTTGAATCCTTTGGTGGATTTGTTATTCAACCGATCGGCTGTGTTGATCTTGATCTTCAAAAAGACAGTGTGAAAATAAACGCCTCGTTCATGATTGTGAATGATGACAGAACACCACTTCTGGGACTACGTTCTTGTGTTGAGCTTGGACTTCTTCGTCGGTTAGACAAGGGTACTGTCCCAGTTGATGATTTTCTCAAACAGAATCAGGATGTCTTCAGTGGACTAGGATGCTTCCCAGACATATGCAAGTTAAAACTCAGTAAAGATGCTACTCCTAAGGCAAATCCAGCTCGTAGAGTTCCTTATAAAATAAAGAATAAATTAAAAACTTGCTTAGACGATTTATTGCATGCAAACATAATAGAGCGAGTGGATGAGCCTTGTGAGTGGATTAATAATCTTGTGATTGTAGAAAAACTTGACTCTTCACTAAGGTTGTGCATTGACCCCCAACACTTGAATAAGTATTTGGTTAGAGACTACTATGAAATTCCTACCTTAGAGGAAATAAGTTTGAAACTGGTTAACAAAGTCCCTTCTGTCTTTTCGATTTAAAAAGTGGGTTTCATCAAATTAGACTAGATGAGGAATCCAGTAAGTTATGTTGTTTTGTACACCATTTGGCGTTTTTAAATATCTAAGAGCCCCTTTTGGTTTGACAGTTTTGCCAGAATTCTTCCAAAAACTAACATATAAGTATTTCGGTCACATAAAGAATGTTTTAGTTTATTTTGATGACATTTTGTGTTGTGCTAACTCTGAGGAGGAGCTTAGACAGACAGTTGGGGAGGTTGTTTCTGTGGCTAGAAAATATAATATTAAATTTAATTCTGAGAAAATTCAATATTTTGTTAACAAAGTCAAATATCTCGGGTTTTTATTTATTAAGCATGGTCATAGACCTGACTCGCAAAGAATTTAATCAATAATAAATTTAGAGCCACCAAAAAATGTTAAAGATCTTCAAAAAAATTTGGGAATAGTTATTTTTTTAAGAAACTTCATACCTAATCTCTCTGATTTAATAGCCCCTTTTACATCCTTGCTTAAAAAAGAATCCGTTTGGCTTTGGACTAAGTCTCATGATGAAAATTTTAATAAATTGAAATCTGTCATCTCAAATATAACATTACTTGCTTCTTTTGACCCTGTTAAGACCATTGAGATACAAGCTGACTCTATTACAACTAGATTAAAAAACCATAAAGGTTAGATTTGTAAAGTTTGTACTTGTAAGCTCTTGCTCTGTAATTTTGTGGTTAAACCTTTATTTTCTAATAAGTATTTTTTTTTTATTCTTTATTTTATTGTAATTATAATCTAATTTGTAACAAATTATTTGAAAGTAAGTTACATACTATATGAACATGATTGTAATGCATACTATGTTTTTATTTTTGGATTTAAAACTTAAGGAGGGGGATGTTAGGTTGGTAACATTTGTAAGTTATAACCTGAACCTGGTTGTTACCTCCAGAGCTTTTTATGTAAACCGATTACTCATGTTGTATTGCGTGTGTGCCCTAATTAATAAACTAAATTCTTTTGTTAACTTGTGTTGTTACTTATTACATCCAAACAATTACTTCTAGATCTTTCGCTTACAAATTAGACCTCAGATACTCCACAGCCATGAGGACACTTCATCTCCGGAAATAGTAGGTATAGGAGTCTCTACCTGACGATCGAGGAGCGTTCCCCGGGAATCCGGTCTTTAGTCACTTCTTGAAATTGTCTAGCTGTTGGCATTGGACGAGTACTGGATAACTTTCGTGGTACGTCGTCTCCTAAGCCGACTGGTAAGGGTCCTCCTTGCGGTTGAGCACAGTTCAAGAATTCATCCTATATAAGGATTAACGTATAGTTTCAATTAGTTCTAATCTATAAACTGTTGTTAGTCTATTAACGAAGTAAACCATATGATACGATATAGCCTATTGAATAATATTAATATGCATCAGCAATTGCCTGGCTGTTGGTCCCATTAAATAAAATTATGCGAAACAATAACAGGTACTTATCTGCCCCCTCCTATGGTAATAAACGAGTTACGAACCGAACAAACAGAAAACCAATCATACTCAAGAATTTGAATATTATTTACATTCGACTGCCATTACACGTGACTTAACAAATATAACTTCTGGATAAACCTCCACATTGTTTACGGATTGTTCAAAATTCGTGGTTAGCGTGAACTTAACAATCATATTGAGGGATATATTCATAATGATATCTAGTGATTGAGTTGCTGTAAAATGTCTCATAGTACGGATGATAATGATGCCTACGACTTGAGAATAAATTTAATTGCTAGGGCTATATAGATGTGTAACAAGGAAGTGTGCATTTGTAAAGGAAACTGGTTAGAAGGTGCAAAATTAAGCCTTCCAAATGTCATGCGTCCAAATGTTGGACACTCGAACGGACAACGAGCTTGTTTCTGCGCTCAGCGGCTGAGTGTATTCCCAAAATTCCTTCGTAGACAGTAACTATTTGAGAGGTGTATGTGCAGCGCACAGATTCATGAATGAACATCATATAGTGTTTTGTTATGTTCTTTTTAATAGTTACAACATGTTGGGGTACACACATGTTGGGGTACGTGAGAAACATATATATATTTTATAAATTGAACAAGTAAGTAGTTGTAGGGACTGGAGGTATCAAGTATTGTTTAAATCTAGTCAACCTCTTTGTACTAGAACCTCTTTGTACTAGGACCTCTTTGTAAGTGAACTTTGTAATAGAGTAGTGTGTGTGTGATAAGACTGTAATAAACCATAATAACCTTAATAAGTGTTTTGTTAATTACCCACAATTTGGTGACCTCGACGTGATTTAATTCGACGTGATCGAACTAAGTGATTCCCAGCATGGCGTCGCCGGCAGGAGAAAAATTTGAGGCTAACCTAGCGGACCAACCGGAGGTAACTAAAGTTTCAATTAGAATTCCTCCCTTCTGGACCGATAAACCTGAATTATGGTTTTATCAAATAGAAGCCCAATTCAATCTTGTGGGTATTATTAAAGAAGACACGAAATTCAACTATCTTGTTTCTCAGCTAGAAACTAAATATATGGAAAACATATGGGACATTATTAGAGGTACGGAGGTTAATAAATATACTTTAGCTAAGGAGCGTCTTCTTCAGCTGTTTAAGGAGAGCGATAGCTAGCAAATTAGGAGGCTGTTGACAGTTGAGTTAGGTGATCTCAAGCCTAGTCAGTTGCTCCGTAAAATGCAGACTTTGGCTGGTGGGGATTTGACAGACAAAATTCTGAGAACGCTGTGGTTGGAAAAACTTCCGGTTTCAATAAAAAATATTGTAATCATTAGCGAGGAGACCTTAGATAAGGTGGCAGTTATGGCAGACAAAATAGCGGAGGTTACCCCTCAGTCAAGTGCCTATTGTCAGAATGAAAGACATAGGTTGATTGAATATAGTAATAATTTATTAACCATAAAATAAGTACATCTAGGTCACATGTTATATATGTTAGAATAATATTGTCAGCCGGCTTTGTTCATTTAATAGAGATAACCCAACCATATGACATCTCCGTTTTTTTTTTGTTTTTTTTTTTTAATTTATTTATTTATTGTAATACATAGTTTTCTTTTAGATATGCTGGCTGACGACTGATTCGTCCACTACGAGTTACATATGTGTCATTGTCATTATTGATATCTTCGCTCTGGCTTTGGTTCATTAATTGCTGATCTGCTGGATCGGCTGTATTATTAACCTTACCATTATTATTTGGATTTTCCGAAATTTGTGGTTTAATATTTTCATCAAGTCTATATTCGTTACTTTCTATTTCGGATGGTAGGCTAGTATCATTTCTTAAGTGTATTCTATTACGCGTCAATAAGGAGCCTCCCTCTGTCTTAATTTGATAAGCCCTATTGTTTATGTTTCTATCTATTATTACAGCCCGATCCCACATTCCTTGTTTGTTTCTAACTCTAACATTTTCTCCTTTTTCGTATTTTTTCAAATCTTTGGCTCGTTGATCATGAAAAAATTTTTGTTCCCTTTGTCTTTGTAACAATTCACCTTTTATATATGAATTTTCTTCACTTTTAAACTTTGGTATATCATATAGAACACCATTCACATTTTTACCTTGCATTATCACATTTGGAGAAGGTATTGTATTAGATATTGGTGTGTTGTTTAATTCTAGTATTGCTAAGTACACATCTTTTTTATCAAAATGAGCTTTTCTAATTACATTTTTCACAGTTTGTATGTGCCGCTCCACCATTCCGTTACTTTGTGGATATGTTGGACTCGACGTAACATGCTTAAATTTCCATTCTCTTGTAAACGTTTTAAATAGAAAACTTGAAAATTGTGGGCCATTATCTGATCTGAATTCTTCTGGTATACCCCAGTGTACAAAACAAGACTTTAATGCTTTTATAACTGTTACACTAGTTTCATCCTTCAATGGTAAAACATCTACATATTTAGAAAAATAATCCACAACTAACATGTTTGGTTTTCTATCAATGTAAAAAATATCAGCTCCTACTGTTGCCCATGTTTTATCTGGTATTAATGTTGGTATTAGACTTTCTTTCTGATTTGATCGTTGGAACGTTAAGCATGTTTTACAGTTGTTTATTTTGTTTTCTATATCTTTATTCATATTGGGCCAAAATACTATTTCTCTCGCTCTAGCTTTTGTTTTTTCAATGCCTAAATGATTATAATGTAACTTACTCAAAACTTCTTCTCTTAATTTGTTTGGTACTATTACACAATTATTTTTAAACAGTAAGTCATCATATTCATAAATGTCGGCATGGTAAGTATGATAATATTTAACTATATTTGGTACATCTTTTATTTCTTTTGGCCAACCTTTTTTTATTGTATTTTTCAATGTCTGCAATTCTATGTCATTTTTTGTTGCTTCTATATATTTTTGTTTCTTTTGATTACTCATCTCGCTTGCTAACGTAAGTTCTAATATATACATTCTGGAATCTCCATCCTCTTTAGTTTCTTTTAAATGAGCTCTCGATAGTAAATCTGCTATTATTAAATTTTTACCACTTGTATAAGTTACTTTAATATCATATGGTTGTAACCGCATTCGCATTTTTTGTAGTCTCATTGGTACATCAGTTATCTTTCGTCTTAAAATAGGGATCAGCGGTTTATGATCTGATTCTACTCCAAAAGGTTTACCGATTACATACTGTCTGAAACGCTCACATCCAAACACTATGGCATATAATTCTTTCTCTATTTGAGCCCACGATTTTTGACATTCAGTGAATGCTTGTGATGCATATGCTACTGGCAAATCATTTTGTAACAGAACTGCCCCTACTCCGGTACTACTAGCGTCTACACTAATTTTGCACTCCTTATTTACATCGTATAATTGTAGAATAGGAGTTTTGCTTAAACATGTTTTTATCTTTTTAAAACAATTTTCATGTTCACCTGTCCAGTTGAAAATTGTACCTTTTTTAATTAGATTACGCAATGGTTCCGTTAACTGAGCTGAGTTTTCTACAAATTTACCCACGTAGGTTATCAATCCTAATAATCGTTCTACTGCTTTAGCATCTTTTGGTCTTTCCATTTCACTAATTGCTTTGACTTTGTCATCATCAATTTCTATCCCTTTGCTACTGAAGTAATGACCTAAAAATTTAATTCTTTCTTCTTTAAACTTACATTTGTTTTTATTAAATTTAATCCCATGCTCATAAGCTCTTTTCATTACTAATTCTAAAATTTCTAATAATTCTTTTTCATTTTCTGCCCATATCATTATATCATCGATATAAACAGCTACGTTTTTTATACCTTCAAAAATCTCTGAATAAGTTTTATGGAACACTTCTGGTGCAATACTAACCCCGAAAGGCATTCTTAAAAATCTAAATGGACCATATGGCGTTTGAAAAGCCGTCATTAACGAACTCCTATGTGTAAGTTCTAAATGCCAAAACCCATTTGATGCGTCTAGCACTGCAAACATTTTTGCCCCCGCCATTTTACTAGATATTTCTTCAAATGTAGGTAAAGGACAATGTTCTCTTAGTAAACAAGTGTTAAGATGCTGTGGGTCTAAGCAAATACGTAATGATTTATCAGGTTTACTGGTAATTACGATTGGGTTCATAAATTCAGTAGGTTCGTTAACCTCTGTAACAATTTTATTGTCTTTCATTCTGTATAATGTTTCTTTGAAAAGATCTAATAATTTAAAAGGTATTCTACGACATGGTTCAATTTTTCCTTCATATCCTTCTTTTAATTTGAAATCATATATTTTTGAGATTTTTCCTATACCTTCGAATAGTTCTTTATATCTGTTAAGCAATTTCGTGAGATCATTATTTGTATTCATATTTATATTTTCAACTCTGGTAATTAATTTCAGTTTTTTAATTGTATCTAATCCCAAAACAGAGCTTGAGCTATTACAGTTTACTAAATAAAATTTTATTGGTTCTATTTTACCCTTGATTACACAATCTAATATAACAGTTCCTATAACCGGTATTTCAGAACCACTGTAATTTGCCAATTTGTTATCAGTTTTATTTATTTTCTCTTTAATTTTCAAATTTTCATAGTCGCTTTTTTTTAAAACATTGCATTCCGCCCCTGTATCGAGCTTGACTGTAAGTGAAGTTTTGCTTTCCAATATATTTATAGATAATTCCCAACCCTTTTGAACATTATTTATTTTTAGAATTCTCCCTAAAGTGTACATTTCAGCATCCTCTCCCTCAATCATACTTACATTATTTATATTTCGAGTTATTCTACACATTTTTGCAAAATGATTTATCCTATTACATTTAATACAAATTTTACCGTAGGCTGGGCAATTTCTGTACCCATGGACGTTGCCGCATTTATTGCACCTCAATCGCTGCTGGCTTCCATATTGCTGCTCTTGTTGCAGTGATGTCTTGCTGCTATCGCTGGTACTTGGTTTCGACGTCCACGGCTGCGTACTCACTCTCAGATTACTCGTCGCTGCTTTGGTTCTGCTCCTTTGCTGTACTATATTTATTTCCTCTTCTTCTGTACCTCGCAACGTCTCTATTCTTTGTTTTGCTAACTCCGCCACTTTGCATAAATTAGTACATTTATCTAGTGTTAGATCATCTTCCCGCAACAATCTATCTTTCACTTGTTCATCCTGTATACCACTTACAATTTGATCTTTTATAAGGCTATCCTTCAATGTTTCAAATGCACAATCAACACTTAACTTTTTCAAATCTGTAATGAAATCACCGAATGACTCACCCTTTCTCTGTTTACGTTGAAAAAAATTAAATCTTGCCACCGTCTCGTTTTTTTTAGGTATGCAATAATCTTCAAAAGCTTTAACTACAATTGCGTATTCCTTCTGTTCTTCTGCCGTCAAATTAAAGGTTTCATATTTATCTTGTGCATCTTCTCCTAATACGCTCAACAGTATACCAACTTTTACTTCATCTTTTTTATCTTGTGCTTCGATACCCGACAAGTAATGATTAAACTTTCTATACCATCTTTTCCATGCTTCTGCTATATTTCCTTCGAAAATAAATTGTTCTGGCGGTTTCAAATTCACATGTCCTACCGAGTGCGCCATGTCAGAATGAAAGACATAGGTTGATTGAATATAGTAATAATTTATTAACCATAAAATAAGTACATCTAGGTCACATGTTATATATGTTAGAATAATATTGTCAGCCGGCTTTGTTCATTTAATAGAGATAACCCAACCATATGACACCTATTCCGTTAGTCAGGACTCAAGTCTAAATGAACTGATGAAAAAAAATTGCGAGTCTAGAAATTCAGATTTCTTCGTTGAATTCTAGAAATAGGTCTCGCAGCTCGTCCAGAGATTCTTCCCATTTGAGGCGCGGTTTTAGCCCCACAAAAAAATTTTGTTATTTTCACCAGAGATTTGGAAAAAAATGTAGGCCAGAAAAGTGTACACAACCTTGTGCTTGGCGGCAGCTGTCGGAAAACTCCCACAAGCAACAGTAGATGTGCCCTCGGCTGTTGCTAACAATTTAGGCAGTCACAAATTTCGTTTATTTGTCCAGGATAAAAAAACCAGACTAAAGTTTCTTGTCGATAGTGGAGCAGATGTGTCCATAATTCCGCTAAGATCAAAGTGCGAGTCCCCTAGTAGAGATTTTGTTTTATTTGCAGCCAACGGATCCATGATACCAACATATGGTGTACAAACTTTAAATATTGATTTGGGTTTGCGCCGTCAGTTTCAGTGGCCTTTTATTGTGGCTAAAGTGAACAGAGGAATAATTGGTGCAGATTTTTTGGCCCATTTTAATCTTTTAATAGATTTAAAAAATAAGAAACTTGTCGATAATGTCACAGGTGTACAGATCCGTGGTGAGATTTCAACTATTTCAAATGGTGACATCATTAGCACGGTGTCAAATTCTCAACGATTTGCTGACTTACTAGCCAAGTTTCCGAATCTGACCAAACCAAATTTAATACCTAGTGAATGCAAGCACAACGTAGAACACTACATTCATACTACTGGAAGGCCGATTTGTTCAAAAGCTAGAAGACTCGACTCTAGGAAATTACAGTTAGCGAAGGAGGAGTTTCAATTCATGTTGAATCATGGAATAATACGACCATCGAAATCCGAATGGGCTTCTCCTCTGCATCTAGTTACGAAGAAGGATGGTTCATTACGCCCCTGTGGTGATTACCGCAGGCTTAATGACCTTACAGTTCCTGATCGCTATCCAATTCCTCGGATAGATGACTTCCAGAATATGTTACATGGAAAAACAATTTTTTCTAAAATCGATCTTTTTAAGGCCTATTATCAAGTTCCCATAGCTGAGGAGCATAAATCAAAAACAGCTATTATCACTCCATTTGGGCTCTTCGAATTTAATGTCATGGCTCCAGGGTTACGAAACGCACCCAGCAGTTTCCAACGTTTTATCCATCAAGTTTTTACTGGTCTCGATTTTGTGTTTATTTTTTTAGATGATGGCCTAATTGCTTCGTCAACGGAAGAAGAGCACAAGCGTCATTTGGAGATTGTTTTCAACCGCTTGGACGAATATGGCTTGCGTATAAGTGTAGCCAAATCTATGTTTGGAGTGCAAGAATTGGAATTTTTGGGGTACAGAATCACTCCAGATGGATCAATACCTCTTCCAGAGAAGTTCAATGTCATCGTTAACTACAAGCTTCCCCAGACTGTTCAGCAGCTTCGCCAGTTTTTGGGAATGCTAAATTTTTACAGAGGATATTTACACAAGGCTGCAGAAACTCAAGCCATTTTGCATGACTATCTTAGAGGAGCAAGGAAAAAGGACAATAGGAAAATCACATGGACTCAGGAAGCAGTTGCCAAATTCGAGCAATGCAAAGTGGATCTCGCTAATGCAACTATGCTCACATATCCTTGCCCAGACTATCCCTTGGCACTTGTCATTGATGCCAGCGATGTTGGCGTGGGTGGTGTGGTCCAGCAACTTGAACCTAATGGGTGGAGACCTCTAGCTTTTTACTCTAAAAAACTTAATGATGCTCAAAAGTCTTACAGTGCATATGACAGAGAGTTGTTGAGCATGTATTTATCGGTCAAGCATTTTAAGCATCTGTTAGAAGGGCGTCACTTTGTGATTTTTACGGATCATAAACCGCTTATTTTTGCGTTCAAGCAGAGAAATGACAAAGCTTCCCCTCGCCAACAAAGACAATTGCAGTACATATCTGAATTTACCACAGACATCCGCCATATTAGTGGAAAGCAAAATATTGTTGCGGACACTTTGTCGCGGATTGAGGCTCTAGACGTGTTAGACTTTGACAAGATAGCCGAAGAACAGAAGACGGACAGCGAACTTCAGAATCTTATGACATCTGATTCTGCATTAAAATTAAAAAGTTACGAGCTTCCTAGTGGAAATCATCTTTGGTGTGATGTCAGTACGGACGCCATCCGGCCATTCATCCCCAAGGCATTCCGGCAACAAGTCTTTCATCTTATTCATGATAGAGCTCATCCTGGTATTAAGGCGACCGTCAAGCAGGTATCGGGTAAATATGTTTGGCTCAATGTTAAAAAGAACATCCAGGATTAGACTAAAGCGTGTATGCCATGCCAGCGTACTAAGATCAACCGTCATGTGAAATCTCCGGTAGGACAATATAAAGTGCCTGATGAACGTTTAGCTGAGATACATATAGACCTAGTTGGTCCCCTTCCCCCTTCGGAAGGAAACGTTTACGCGTTAACCATGATAGATAGATTTACTGGTTGGATGGAAGTTGTACCACTCAACAACATCACTGCTGAAACAGTTGCTAAGGCTGTTTATAGTCACTGGGTTGCGCGATTTGGTGTTCCCAGACGCATAACGAGTGATCAGGGTCGTCAGTTTGACTCGGGATTGTTCAAACACTTTAGTGCGTTATGTGGCGTCAAACTCTACCGCTCTACGCCTTATCACCCTCAATGCAACGGCAAGATTGAGCGACTCCACCGTACATTGAAAACAGCATTGAAGGCACATAATTCCCGGAGTTGGACGGAAACTTTGCCAACTGTGCTGTTAGGCTTGCGAGCAGCAATTCACCCGGATTCTAATTCTTCCCTATCTCAAATGCTCTATGGAAAAACTATCACATTACCTGGAGAATTTTTTGCAAATGGATCACGGACATTCTCAGATTCACAAGAGTGGGTCGGAGAACTTCAAGAGGAAATGCGTCAGCTGAAGCCTGTTCCTGTAAATCACAAGTCTTCTAGGAGCGTTTTTATTTACAAGGACTTACAGAAGTGCTCACATGTTTTTATGCGCACTGATCGGATCAAGAAACCCCTAGAACCAGCATACGAAGGACCTTTCCGTGTCATCGCCCGTTTAGAAAAATATTTTCGATTGGAAATCCATGGCAAGGACATTGCGGTTTCTATTGACCGGCTAAAACCAGCTTATTTTCTTGCCGATGAAGATATGAACCAACAAGACTCTTCGACTTTACCTTTAGCCCAGTCTCCAGATGATTTTCCAGTATTGAGGACGCAGCCTACAGACCAGGAGAAACAACAGAAGCAACCTGAAACTGTACCAACCTCTACTAGAAGTGGTAGGTAGAACTGTGCGGTTTCCTGCAAGATATTTGGAAGAAATACTTGTTTGAATGAATTTTCTATATTCTGATTATTATTCTTTGAAGCTATTCATATATAATAATTTTGTTTCGAATCAATATTTTTCCATTTTGTTTCTTGAATTTTCAGTATATTTTTTTGAACGATGCTATGAATGCTATAGTTCCTATTAAGGTAATTCACAATTGTGTTTCATAAATATTAACGTGTTCACTGGATAGGGGGTAATACTGGAGGTATCAAGTATTGTTTAAATCTAGTCAACCTCTTTGTACTAGAACCTCTTTGTACTAGGACCTCTTTGTAATAGAGTAGTGTGTGTGTGATAAGACTGTAATAAACCATAATAACCTTAATAAGTGTTTTGTTAATTACCCACATAGTCGTACATAAAGATGGAATCTATTTTACTGAATGAAAAGGTAACATGAAGGTTATAACTGTTAACAAAAGGCGGCACAAGGCTGCGCGCGAAATATTACATACACCACAGATTTTTCCCTACTAAATTGAAAAATCAGGTAACACAATTCAAGTCATAATCATTAAATCGGGCCGGAAAGCGTATCTCACGACGAGGTCGGTCTTGATTCGGCGCTGCTGGAGTAGGTGGAAGTCGGGGAACCTCAAATGATTGGCACTGTCCAAACAAAACGGATTTTGGCTTTGGAACCAAAGTTGCCACAATTTGGTTAATGTGGCGTTTTAGTATTCGCCCCGAAGAGTCGAGTTGACCAAATAGTGCCGTTGGCCAAGTACTTTGGTGACATCGGCGAACTGCCAAATCTTCCTGTTGTCAGAGTAAAGGCGGATCTGGACTCTCTCTCCTACCTTAAAAGAGCGTGCTGGTGCTGCTGTCACGCTTGATGGTTTAGGCTGGTAGGGAAAAATAGCATCAAGGCGTAACTTTCGATGTAGATATTTTTCAGCTGGCGATTGGCCACGAGCAAGTGGCGTAGTTTGATAGCGGAATAAGATGGCTTGCACTTTATCCTTCGTAGGAGCCGGATCTGAGGATGCTGCCTTGAGGTGATGTTTTAAGGTTTGAATGCTGCGCTCGGCCAGACCGTTTGTCGCTGGTTGGCCTGGAGCAATGGATTTTTGAAAAATGCCGTTTGTTGATGTATAGGCTTTGAATTCACTACTTTGAAAAATGGTTGCATTGTCAGACACAAGCACAGTTGGATAACCGTGCGATGCGAAAATTCTTCAAAAAGTAATGCTATGGTCCTGTAACTGGTAGGTGCTTCTTTGATTGCTTCCACTTCTGCCCACTTAGATTTTGCATCGACGCACATCAGAAAGAAATAACCTTCCAATGGACCTGCGTAGTCAATATGCACTCGTTCCCAGTTGTCTTGAGGAGGGTCCCAGGGGTGCACAAGAGCCTTGGGCGGTGTTGAGCGGCTTACAGCACAATCTTTACATCCACGCACCAATCTTTCAATGTCCTTGTCGATGCTTGTCCAGTATATATTGTAACCTACCTCTATTTTTACCATTTCTTTTTCTACTTTATTGATCAATTTACCTTTACTAATTTGGCAGGTCTGTCATGAGATCTTTAATTCAAATTGTTTTTATGTCTTCGACATAAGAAATTATCCCGATTGAATCGCCCGATCTCAAGGCTAATGTTGTAGTTATTAATAAATTTAGAGACTGGGAATTGTGAAATATATGTATATAAATAAAATGGTTATAACAAATAATTATAATTATATATAGTGCTGACAAAAAGTATATAAAAATATTCAATTCCTTTTGAACAAGGATAGTTACTACTAATTACAAAAAAAACATGAAATTTGAGCTCAATCTCTTTTAATGGATCCATAATAAAAAAACAATATCAATATCACCCAATCGATGATCTCCGTATAATCCAATCAACGTTACTGTCTGATGTTGGTTTTTCTCCTCTTTTTGTGACCGCCAAATCGGGAGCTTGCTCTGGTTCGCTCTCTGGCTGTTGGGCTAAGACTGACCCTTTTTCTCATCCCCCCTCCTAAGAGCATAAGGGAAGATGCTCACCAGATGTGAAGGTTCCTGGCCATGATATTCTCAAATATCATGAATGTTACAATATATCGACGGGCGAGTTGCTTCATTTTTGTGATCCCCTGATGAGTTTCGTGGAGTTCATTGCGAATAGTTGAACGTAGAGAGCTTAGGATGACTACTCGATCGATGTCTCGAGACTCATCTTGACTACAGGGTGGAACAGGAGCTCTAGAAAGACAATCAGCGTTTGTATTTTCTTTGCCCGATTTATATTTGACCGAATAATTGAAGCATGAGATAAATAAGGCGTATCGTAGCAAGCGAGATGACGTCATTTGTGGGAGAGCTTTGTTCTGGTGAAAAATTCGGGATAATGGAGCATTATCAGTCACCAGTGTAAAATGAGTTCCATATAGATAATAGTGGAAGTATAGAACGCCGAAGACTATTGCCAAATCCTCGCGATCTAACTGACTGTAATGCTTCTCAGAGGGGTTAAGAGACCTAGATGAATAAGCAATTGGCCTTTCACAAGCATTTATGACATGGCTCAGAACAGCGTCCACCCCAAAAGGGCTGGCATCAGTTGTCAGGACCAAGGGTACTTTTGGGTCGAATGGTATAAGTACCCTGTCGCTGCAGAGTTCTTCTTTGATGCGTTGAAAAGCGGTTTCACAAGCTGGTGACCAATGCCATTTGACCCCCTTGCATAGGAGAGCTCGAAGAGGGTGTGTGAACGTTGAAGCGTCTGGAAAAAATCGTGAATAATATGACACAAGGCCAAGAAATCGTCGAAGCTCATCTGGATTTTCAGGTCTTGGCACCTTTTCAATAGCTGCAGTCCTTGCTGGGGATTTGCTGATCTTGTTGTATTCCACTACAAACCCAAGATACTCAATTTTAGACAGGAGAAAAACACATTTATCTTTGTTAAGGTGGAGATCATGTTCTTTTAATCTTTGAAGCAGATTTCTTAAATTTTCGAGACATTCTTCTTTTATTTCACCATGTACGACAATATCGTCAAAGTAGTTTTCAGTCTTCTTCAGGACTTTGATGATTCGACGAATGTACTCATTGAACTCAGCAGGAGCTGTTTTGACTTCAAAACCTAGCCGTAGTAACCGGTAAGTACCTCTATGCGTTGTTATAGTCTGGACGATGCTGCTTTCTTTCGTAACACGAAAATGTAAGTAAGCCTGTAGAAATCTACTTTACAAAAGTAACGGGATCCTCGCAAGCTGCTTAGGACGTCTTCTCTGGTGCGGATAGGGTAGTTGACTTGAATTAGACGTTCATTGACACCACACTTATAGTCTGAGCAGAGGCGAACGCCTCCGCCAGGTTTGGCGATTACCACGAGAGGAGAACCCCAATCACTGGTGTCTACAGGTTCAATGATTCCTGCAGCTCCGAGTTCATCTAGTTCCCGGTTGACTTGGTCCAGGATAGCATGTGGAACACTACGCTCCTTGGTGAAACATGGCTTTGCTCCGGGTTTGACCTGGAGTGAAACTTCATAGCCGGGAACACAGCCAATTTTTGGTTCGAAGATCGAGGAAAACTCTTCTAAAATATCCTCGAGTGAGGGGACTGAATTGAGCTGGTAGATTGGCATGGGAGGATTATTGTCGACGACTGTTTGAGTTCAATGGCAAGTCCTCGTATCCATTGGCGTCCAAGAAGCGCTTTGTATCCTGTTGGTACAATGTATAAACCGCCGGTTATTTGTTTTCCATTGTAAGCAGCCTGGACTGGTACCTTACCTTTTGATTGAATTATGTTGCCAGAGTAGGATCGAAAAGCTAGGTTGGTTGGTTGAACTGGCAAATTTAGGTTAAGTCTGCCAAATTCATTCTCACTTAACAGGGTAAATTTGGCACCACTATCGACCTCAAAACGCTGCAATTTTCCATTGAGCGACACGTCAATCATGTACTTATCTGATTCATGACGGTTCAACTCGAACAATTCAACAATAACGTCATTTTTCTGGATCACTGTTTCTAATTTATTGAGACTGTATGCTGGCGTTGCTCCGGAGATGGTGTTGGCGATTTGGAGGGAATGTGTAGAGCTGGATTTGCCTGGTTTCCTTCTGTTTTCTGCCATTAATGACGTGATACAGACGCGTGACACATGTCCCTTCTTCTTAAAAAGGGTGCAATATAATTTGCTCTTATCAACTCGACAGTCCGACACCTGATGGTTTCCCCTTGAGCACCGGAGGCATAGATTATCGATGCCGAGAGCCTTGAAATCAGGGCAACGGGGTTTGAATTTGAAGTGCTCACCATTCAAGATTTTATCAAGAGACGACACATCAAATTTTTCGATTCACTTCGACACAGCCATAACCCACTATTCTCCGACCTTCAACCACCACCAATGCCCGTCCGATGGAAGCACTGCTGGACCGCCGAAGCCTGGAGACAGATGGACGTGATTGAACCCGAGCCCACTGACGGGGACTGAACGATCCACATCCAGCTGAGAGATCTCCCGGCCGACTCAACCGAAGCAACAAGACCCCTTCTACCTGCTCAGGGTGGGTCGATCTTCCGGCCAATAGGCTGACTTAGTGCAGGCCCCTGCCGGAGCGGGCCAGGTCTGACCTATGACTAGGTACCCCTAGGCTCCACCATAGGTAGACTCTCACTACCTTCCCGAAATCCACCCGCCTCCTTTAGGCATCCCACACCTCATATCCTTATCATACATCCTTCAAATGGGACTCCCCTTAGTGAAAGGTACCGATCAATCCAAAATAATTTTACTTTTATTTTTCCTACATCCTAATTTTTGTAAGTTTGAGAGCTATGAAAAAAACAACCCAGAGAACGTACAGAACCGGCACTTGGAGCATTGCTCTCTACCTCCATCTCTATCCCCATCTCCATATCTCTATCTCTTTATCTCCCTCTCTCTATATCTCTCTATCTCCCTCTCTCTCTCTCTCTCTCTCTCTCTCTCTCTCTCTCTCTCTCTCTCTCTCTCTCTCTCTGCACTGGCACTTGCTGCCCTACTCAAACCAAGCGGTCCTAGGCAAACCTAGGAGCGTCTCCCACGGCAATCCAGTCTGCTCTTCTCCGATTCACACTCGCCTTTGGATCCGGACGGTTTTCGCCTACCCTTAGATACCGAGTGTGAATTCGTGGTCATTAGTGGTACTTAGTAAAATAAGTATCCAAAATTAGTTCACTCAATTGGTGAATTGTTAAATGTATGTATGTATAGATATGAGATATTGTGACATTAGCAGTAAACATGACACCACTTCAAGGTTAAACAATATTTATACTTCTTTCCAGCCTCTTCTCTAATCAGATTCCAGAGTGCTAACCATTACACCATGGAACCTTCCTAAAAATTGTGTAGGTCCCACCGAGATCTTGATACCGTTTGAAATCGAGATATGTTACTCTGGCGGTGATCTAGTTCAGATCGCTGTTACTTATTTAATATTATGGTATTTCCTCAATAATGTTCGGAGTTGTAATTATGATAATCGACAAAAGATCTAGAATACGGATAAGTCCCCTCCTAATTAACCTTCAGCACTCACCATGTTATTCTCTCTCAGGTAACTTTGAGATCAATAAAATTAATCTTTGAACTGCAGTATAGCAGTCATACAATACACCAATTCAATAGTTGTTAATTATATTTCGGTTTCATTTCACATAAAAAATTATATTTTTAAAAACTAATCAATCATTTAAGTAAAAAACAAATTTGTGGCATGTTGGAAAAATAGAGTGTAAATGAGAAAAACTATCAAATTGGCGAACAATTTTCTTAGTGTCATAGAATTGGAAAGAGAAGACATTCAGGATTGTACTGGTATCTGAATAAAGATTACCAGGTAGGTAATAAGTGCACCAACCATCTGGAACAAACATAGTAAATCAATGATTTTCTTCAATACTAAAGTTCTATTTATAATATTTTGGATTTTCGTCTCATTAATAAAAAATGGTACATAAAACTTACGGTATGAATTAAAGTATAATTGACAGCCAAAAAACCGAACGCCTTGAAGACGATTTCCCTCTTCATAAGGATATGTAGATGCAACAGTTTCTGTAAGAAGAGAATTCTGTAAGAAGAGTTAGTTAATAAGAAAATGACCATGTGAAAATCAATATTTATAGTTAAAACAACTACTCTAAAGATTGTAGAGTGTAGAGGTCTATTGCACATTTCCTTTGTATATTACACATTTAGCTTAAAGAATCAATATACGTACGATTTACTGATAAATATCATGAGCAAGATTCACTTACTTCGCTCGACAATAGATTTGTCCTGTCGTTCACCATCAACTGACAGAGGAGAATGTTAAATCTTTTTGCCTGCAACAGATTGGCCATATGCATAAAACCTGCACAGCTTAAAGAGAAGGTGTTAAGAGAAAATCTCATTAAATAAATTCATTCACCTAATTCATTCATGCCAGTTCGTATATCAACGCAAGATTTGTTATAGACATGCGTCTTAATTGTTTACTCATCAAACCATTAGATTAACATCCAGTCCAGCATATGTTGTTTTGTTGATTTTATTGTGAAATAAATATCCTTATAATTTGCTTAGTGGATTAATTTAAGTAATTGTAAGCAGACTCAAATGCTATTAGACGTACTACAAACGTAGTGCTCATGTTCCAACATACTCGTAAGCAGTTCAATCATCTCTCATAAGTCGATTTTTTTTTTTTTTTTTTTTTTTAATTTCAAGACCCCTTTATTGATTAAAAGTTTTACAATGAACAATTTTTTTCTATTTGCAAGTTTCTCCTTTTACTGCATACGCAGGTGCATTCGAAGGAGGCTATTACATATGACAATATTCTATTTGAAGTTAAAATTACAAATCACTGGGTACATGACTAGGTGATGGGGCTCACCTTCGGTTTACAGTATGGGAAACTAAAAACTAAAACCTAAGACTAAAGCTTTCCTGCCTCGACAGTGTTAAGTCGATTCCTTCCCGGATTAGTAGAACCACATGTTTGCATTTCCGATGCAGCTCAAGGTGATTCTGCTTCGGTGTAAAGGAAACCGAGCACCAGGGAACGGCGGAATACACACCGTTCTGCTGAAACAAATGTTGAGGAGAGGGATAGTACAACCCACGATCTTGTATAATTCTTGTATCAGATTGCGGTACTTCCCCGACAAGTGGAAACATCTTGTTCCTACTAATCAAGGCAGGAGCGGAGAATACCCTGTTCACTTCCGCCCGATTTGCTTATTACCACAAATGGAGAACATTCTAGAGAAATTTCATTTGAATAATCTCAAAGAATACTGTACTGACAAGGACATCCCGCCAGAGCAGACTGGGTACAACCATCAAATATTAAATTATCTTGCTCCTTGCAAGCCGTTGTTTAGCTGATTAAATCATTCTGTTATATCCTATTATTCTGCTATAAAATTTTCTGCGTCTTAGCCATCTAGTATTCGTAAAATATACGATATCGCCATATTCAGAAGATATTCGGTAAGGAATTCTTTGAATTGCCGATGCTGAAGAGGACTTGAACAAAGGTAATTTACTATATTTATATAACTTCGTTCATCATGTGATTCATTGGTAATACTCATGCACATAAATTTTGTTGAAGTATGAAACAGTGAATAATAAAAATATCATTGGTTCAACACTGCAATCTAGCTTATGAATAAGTAATTTTACGTCTCCCTTATTTTTACCTACAAAAGCAGGTGCTCCGGTCCTGTTGTTAATCTGGAAAGAGCAAAAGAGGTTAAATTTTCTTTGGAATCATCGTGGCAACAGAATAAATTCCTTTGACTCTGCTAGATGGTAGTCTCAATGAGATTAAAACTATGTTTTGTCTCATGATGCCTTTTAGCGTTAAGTTACTTAAATACAAACGTGAAGAACAGAAACGGTAAAACGTAATGGTTGAATAAAACTGTTAGCAGAAGATGAGTAAGAATGATGGCACGTGTGGCAATGATAAACAACAGGGGAGGTTTTTCAAACATAGTAAGAAGTTAGACCAGAATTGGTCCCTGTGCAGGACACAGCTTTCCTCCTAGTTGACGATCTAATTGATAGTGATCGACAGGGAAATTCTGTAGTCAAGGGAAGTAAGCGATTCTCCGCATGATCTCTTTTAGTGAATTATGTGTAATCTATTGAGTTTTCGTTATTGTAAGTGCTATATGAAATAATAGATAAGCAGATTGCATCTATTGTGCAGTTGGTTGAATACCACTCAACTAAGGTTCTTAAATTCTTCTTCACCTGCAGCTCGATGAATTTGAAAATCTTAATTTACTTCCAGTAAAATATTCTATAAATATACGCACTTTCTAGTAATTGAATAACCTGCAATTGTTCTTTCAAAAAAAAAAAAAAAAAAAAAAAAGGAAATGGTATTCACGGCGTTCGGTTTTTTTTCTGGTTAACTACTCTATCACGTACTGGTATATATCACTATACTATACGTATCATATGTAGTGCGTTTTTTGTGACATTGTTTATTAAAGAAAAAAATCGTTTTTGTTTCAGATGATTGCTGCACTGGTTACTTACCTATCCGGTCATCCTTCTCCACTACCGTCTTCTGTTTCTCAATAATAATACAGAGTTGTGTAGTTCACCAAGTTTATAGTGTATCTGCATTTCAACGAGTGTTTCCTTCATTCAACAAGGTTCCCTATTTTGAGTTTAGTCACCACTTAGACTCGCTCGCTCTACACACAGAAACGTGACGCCATGGAAGGAAAAGAATAAATTCACGGCGCTGGTTTTTTACCGGGCTATATATTCTGCAATACATACATGTTTTTTGTGACAATTTTTATTTTTAAAAAATCCAAAAATATTACGTGCTGTTTAACTTAATGTTGAATAATTATTTGATCACTTTTGTTTTAGATAATTTATGCAATGGTTACCTATCTGGTTATTCTTCTCATCGAATCCATGGTGGGGAAAATAAGAGGTCCATGAAAACGTAATAAATACGAAAACAAATAATATCCTTAAAGACAATAAAAATTATTTTCAGTATTTTTTTCCGGTTTAGCTTATGTGTTTTTTTTTAATCTATCTAAAATATATCAATGTGATCAATTGAAAAGTCAAATTATTTTAATATAATTAAAAGGTTAGATGGAAATATGTGACCGTAGAAACTGACATTTTGGTTCAGCAAAAACTTAAGTAGAAGACACCTCGTTAATTTAGGATGGTCCTGTTTCCCAACTTTCCAAACCTGTTCTATTAACGATTTGAGCAGAATTAACAAATGTAAGGGCTGAAAATCGCCTACTCGAGTGTCTATTCGTGGTCACTGCGAGACCATACAAACTGCCTCTGCCTGAATCTTTATCTCTTCTCCTGATCACAGCGCACTGTTGGGCGGAGACCTTTTTCATTAATATGGAGTCAGCACAACATACTGCTGACCTTCGACTAGCAGTCATCCAGCAAGGGTCAAGGCCTAAACCTTATTTGTTTCTTCCCAGGACAGGGTGGTGACTAGGTTACTTAAACCTTTGTAGTATTCATTAAGTTTCGTTGCAACACATTAATCCCGGAAATAAATCGCTACTTAATACGTACTAAATGTAATTCGTTATGGTGACTAAAAAGGTTCATACTAAACGAGTCAGGCTTCTATAGATATCTTCGCCCTGCGGTGTAAGAGTAAAAAATGGGAACACCACTGACGTTATTTTATTAATTGGGTGTTCCCATTTTTTACTCAATTAATTGGAGGATTGGAAAAAGGAAGTATGAGGTAATTATTGGAGAAATGGAAAGAAAATGAGAAACCATTTCGCTCTTCTAAGAGGAGTGAACAATGGCGAGGCTGCCTGGAAGATTTCATGTTTAATTATAAGGACTAAGATGGTGCTTTGTAAGAGTCTAGATCGGTCTTATAGCCCATATTCATGGTTTTCTGTTGAGAAATCAAAAGCCTTGCACTTCATGTAACAACGTGACGCATCCAAAAGACTCAATTAAATACTTTGACGCCAGAAAAAAACAAGCACACTACACAACAACAAAAGAACGAAAACTACATTCAAAATAAACACATCTTTACAAAAGACATACAAATTATTGATACCTTGTAAATTCTGAAGAATTATAACTTATAAATATAAACCCTATAAGTGGGAAGATGGAGGAAACAAATAAATAAAATTTCATCAAAAGTGACAGTCGATTGACAACGATTGTTACGTAGGCCACGAATAATTCACACTCAGCGAAATCATGCTGAAGAATTCAACTCAGTCAGAACTTGTTTACAAATATGTTGCGCTATTTGCAATGGTTCTGTCAGCCCTTCCATTGATTAATTCTACTCATATAGTTAAAAGATTAGGTAAAGTCACCTATGAGGTTACGATATGAGCTTTGGAGGGGTGTGAAAAAGGACCAATGTCAATTAATGAGCTGCCTTCTACTTGTTGTAGTTGTTGCAGAACCAAAAGGTCAGTTTCTACTGAGTACACAGAGTTCCACAAAACATTTTATTTGCAAACAAACTCTGTTAAATCGGTACTAGTTAATTTTCAATTATTCTCACTCCTCGTCCACAGTAAGATGCTTTCCATGCCTACTATTTCAAGGAGCACTATTTTCCCTACCACGACTTAACGGTTTTGTATGTGGAGACTCTTGTTGGAAGAAGCAGTCGTTGAAATGAATACACGCTATAAACTTGGTGAACTACACAACTCTGTAGAGTATTATTATTGAGGAATAGAAACAGAAGCCGGTAGTGACAACTGGAGAAGGATAACGAGATAGGTAACCATTGAAGCAATCATCTGAAACAAAAGTGATAAAAAATAATTTATTCAATATTAAGTTAATCAACACATAATATTTTGGATTTTTTTCTTTAATAGACAACTTCACAAAAAACGTAATGCATGTATTCTGTTATTAGTTGAATAGTTGACCAGGGAAAACCCAAACACATTAGACGATTTCCTTTTTCACGTGGATGTGAAGCTGTAGCAGGTTCCGTGAGAAGAAAATCGGATCTTTATTAACCAGAACAATTACAGGTTATGCAATAACTAGTATTTATATTGTCTATAAATATATAGTATGTCTAATCTATTGATTGTATACTTTACTGAAAGTAAATTAACATTTTTAAATTCATCGAGCTGCAGGTAAATGGTACATTCAGTATTTGTTTTGGAAACAGAACAATAGTAAAATGGTATTTAACCAACTTCACTAAAGATGCCATCTTATTTTCTATTATTTCATGTAGCACCAAAACCAAAACTCAATACATTGCACATAATTCACTAATAGACATCATTTGCAGAATCACTTAATTGACAAAACAAATTCGTCTCCATCAATTGATAGAGGATCATGTTGAATCTTTTCACCTGCAACAGATGGGTGTAATGCATAAAATCCAGAAAACATTGCCGTATAGAATCAAACATAGCTCGGAAAATAATTGTTTTAAGGACCCCTTCCGAAAATTCAGTCAACTAAACCAGAAAGACCAAAATAATAGTGACGGTAGTTAACCCGTTATAAAATTTACAGTTTAAAGCAAGACTGGAGGTACATTGTGGTTCGGTTTTACCAAAACTATTTTAAGAAAGCAGCTACAAAGAACGTAAATAAAAAGCCTCTAAGTTAGACAAGTGAAAACCGGGATCATACGAAGATGATCATCATCATTCACTTACTACATTCAACCTCCCGCTGAATCCTTGATCAAGAACTAGAGTCACGGCTGAGGCTGTAATGCTGTTCACCACTGTTCCAAAGAATTGTATTTATAAATTTCTTTTTATTAAGGAGCAAGCCACCTCAGAAGCCTCAATATTAAAATTTAGTGTTTTTACGCTAATGTTAACAAAAGTCTGCTTGACATAAAACGAAAAAGTAGCTTACCCGCCACAAATATATAGTTATTAAGTAATACTTGGTTCTTCCTTTAGAGTGATCCCATCGCTTCCCACTTGTTTTTATTTCTTAAGAGTTTTCTTCCGACCCACGTTTCCTTATATTTTATCTCCCGGAGAGTCCTGTCTATGTATCATTTACTTTTTCAACTGAACCTTCTCTATGTAACCCTTATTTTTTTCTTTTCTCTTGGTACTAAATAAATTTCTCACTGTTTGACAAGTAAATGCACAGGCATACACGACAATTAATAAAATCTAGGTTGTATAAACAAATTTGCATCACCCTGATGTAACAAATGATAATAATGAATGGCCTATTCAATAAGCGGTTACTATTTCATCTATAGAAATATACTCATAATCCTTTTACTTTAAAATGTAGTGATTATATACAGAAGTATACTTACTGATCCCTCACTGTTAGCGCAGGGCTTAACTAGCTGGAAAACAATAACTAACAGAGGAATGTAGCTGAGAACCACGATATCCACATGGACAGGAAACAGTCTGTTGATATCATCCAAGAAGATGTAAATCGAGCAGGTTTTCATAGAGTGCATGAACACACTTGCAATAATTAAGAGAATTCTTAAGCCATAGATCTCCTGGAAAGCAGAGGCCATACTGACAACTTTATCATAGCTGCAAACGAGGCCTTGAAGTTTCCCCACCGTACAACCGGGACGTACGAGTTCTTCCAACAAACAGAAATAGTCCTGGAAGAGATTGAGCAGATCGACTATTTGAAGGGCACAGGATATCCAAACGAGTTTAACAAATTCATCAAAAAATACTGCACCATGTAAAAGCTTTCTGAATTTTGCTAGTCGGTATACTAAAGACAAGTTAATGTAAATAGCGTACCAGACGATGCTACTTCTGTTTGATGTTCGTAAAATAACAAATCCCTTTGCCCTCAATGACGTTTCCAATTTTTCGAACTGTTGCAGGATTTCTTTCACCTTTGGCGAATCATTAATCACGCGTAGAAATGTAAGAGCTATCATCATCAATCGCAGAAAATTCCCTAGCTTATCAACGTAAAGAAACGTGAAAGGGATATGTCTGGGTTTTGAAAAAAATAGGTCCCAGGCAGACATGACAAAACCCACCGCCGAAAATACTGGAAAAAAGAACATGTACTTTAATGAAAAGCGATAGCGACCGGTGGTTCTCGAGTACGGAAAGAGACCCATTAATCTCCAATACAAAATGATGGAATTAATGGATCGAACCGTTCTCATTGTGCTTCTTCAGCGAACGACGAATGAATGCCATCTTGGCTAAGAGATATAAATCGATCAATGACGTTTCATTGTCCGGGATCACAGAGGTAAAAGTAAAAAAAAAAAAAATCCTCTATGGTCTCTCACTGTTAATTCAAACTTTATTGTCTTTCCCCAACTGATAATTTCTTCTTTATTAAACTCCTATTAAAATTTTTTTATTAACTGCATCCATGATGTGTTAGGCATTTTGAAGGTAATATGAAATTTTTAAAGATGTAAGCTAATACTGCAGTCGAATGCTCTATAACTGCATTATAAGCTTATAAGGTGAGCCCCATCACCTTTATTAGAGTCATTTCAATCCAGTCATGATAATGTGCATCATTTTACTTGTTATTGCATTATATATTTTTTATAAGAAATCAAACCTGTATATAATGTAGCGCCGCTGCAGGAAATAGAAAAAATAATATGTAATCAGATTCGACGAAGAATCTATATTTGAATAATTACTGTAAATTTTTTAAAGGGGCTATGAAAAAAACAAAATTAAAAACCGATTATAATGTTAATAAATAAATATTCGCATTATATTCTCATAATGATTTCAGAAAGAGTGTTGAATAAAATTCATCACCTGCACTATGAATAATGCATTCCCCACATTCTATTCTATACACGCCCGATCTATATTTTTATTTAATTGGGCCTTTAGCATGGGAAATTAAGTTACTTTACTTTTTTAGGCCACACCAATGGCCCTTTCTTTCAAAATATTCCCTAACTTGTCGGATATATTTTTAGATATGGGATGGTTCATTATTTTTTAATATCCAGATTATATTTATCTAACCTCGTTAATCTTTTGTACTCAATATTTCGCTTTATTCTCGTTATCATGTCTATATCATATCCGTTGGTTAATGCTACATGTTGAATATGTTCAGTGGGATTGTTGTGGCCACCTCTTAATTACAAATAATTATAAGTCACTCTCTTCTCGATCAGATCATATCACATCTATAATTTTTTCCATATGTTTAATAAATTAAGCTTATGACGCCAGTCGGAGAGTGGGGGGATAAGTAGTGGGGGAAACAGTCGTAGGTGGGGAGTTATCCCCACCCTAGTGGCTGGTCTCCTATATAAGCCCGAGCCCCTGAATCAGAGCACAGACAGAAGCCAACCGGGACCTTGAACACTTATCTCTCTCTGCACTGGCGCCTGCGGCTCTACTCAAAACCATGGACTTCTCATTCAACTACCTCTGCATCTCTCTTTCCTAACCTCGTTATGTTGTAGTCCGGCATCGGCAGAACCCACACCATCCTAGTGGGGATCTCTGCCTCGTCTCGCTAAAACTAGCACCTCCTTGGGAGAGACCTCTCCCTCGCGGACGACGTTTTCCGTGGCCCTGCAAATTTTACCAGCAGTGTCTCCCAATACATTCCAGTCTGCCTCTCTCCGGTTCACACTCGCCTTTGGGATCCCGACGGTTTTCACCTACCCTTAGATACCGAGTGTGAATTCGTGGTCATTCCAAGATCACATAAACTACCTATAAACCCTGTACCTCTTCTCCTGAACACAGTGCTTTGTCGGGGCACACACACCTTCTAAAGATCTTATGGAGTCAGATCAAAGCGAATTAAGGCTGCCCGTCTACTAGGTCGGCAGCCAGGGTGAAAGACCATAGGTCCACCCACCTTATCTCTTTCTGGGCGCTCGCCGGACGGGGGCTAAGAGGTTTTAGCAACCCTAGCCCGCGGCGGGCGTCTCCTCACGTCCTTTGGGGATACTCAGGTATAAAGTGAGCCCCTAACCTATCTATAAGGATGTGGAACGTGGCCATATTGTAACTGTGATGGTGTCTCCATATACGCAGGTAAAAGCTGTTTATCATTTGAGTTATTTTTTTATTGTAGAGGTAACTGAAGTAGACAGCTCAGAGCTGTCGAAAGCGCTTTTTCAATAGACCCGAACTTATCTGTTGTGGAAAGACAATAAAGCTGTTTTATAAACGATATTTAATTGAGAAAATTTGTTTAATGTAATCAGGATACTCTGTATCTTGAGCATCATTGAGGAAATGAAACGAAAAATTAAATTCAAAGATAAAAAACGGTGAGAAATGCGATCTTTATGTCAGTTACCTATCTCAAACAAATCGACAGTCTTAGGTCCTTGTTTAAGGGGGCAGAGGTATGCGTCATGCAGGAGGGGTGGTGGGGTCATAGTGTTAAACACTGGGTTGGTTAGGTGCTGCAACGAGTCAAAAAACTTGATGTGTCTCCGGTGGATGAACTCACCCACCGATGGCACACCAAGCAACGGGTGCAGGTCAGCGTTCTTCAACCTCTCGAGAGAGGTATGTCGGACCACTTTTCGCATGATCCCATTCTGGAAATGTTGGAGACATTTGGTTGCAATGGAACGTTTTTTTGCTATAAATCATACATAACTTTTAATTTAATTGGGAGACAGTTGAAGCTAGAGCACAAGGTTATGTAATGTAACTACTAACGTGTTACTAATGTACAATATATTATTATACATGTTAATTACAGTACAATGTATTTAGAAAACTAATGTTACAATATATATTTCTAAAATAATAACACTGTGAGTTCCGAGAGTCTGGGATTTTTTTTTCTTAACCCCTTGGGCAATAATTTTTAAAAATTAAATATTTAAATTGATTTTAAATGTAGAATGTGCATTTCTTCTTATACTGCATTGCGTACAGTTTAAGCAGTTATTGTCTTAAAAACTAACAAATGTTTATGTGGTTAAAATTATTTAAAGTGTAAAAGGACTAGGTGATGGGGCTCACCTTCAGTTTACAAAATGGGAGAAAACTTACTAACTAAAACCTAAACCTTTTTTTTTTTTTTTTTTTTTTTTTTCTGCCCTACCTGAGGCTGAGCCTCAAACGGGCTTGCCCCACAAGCCCGTTAAGCGGGCTCGTGGGGTTACGTAGCCTGTGGTGCGCGTATTCCGGTGCAATGGGATTGTTGCACCGGTCAGCGCACCTTCGGTTATTCTGTTTTGATTCTTTTATTCTCAAAAAAAAAAAAAAACCCATGATAACAATGTATAAAAAGAAAGAAGAAAACACAAAACTAAAGTAAAGAGAAAAGAAACAAAATAAACACCTCTAATAACATATTTACAAATCCTAAACTAGCTATATATACTTTTTTTTTTTTTCCCTATAGCTAGTTATCTTAATACTATTTACAATTTTGGATCCGTGTTCTACCTTAATTACTATATTTACATGGGGTGTGCATCCTCCATCCCCCTATAACTAAACTTATGTCTATACCATATACTTCTCAGTCCTACCTTATATCTATATATATACATATTTACAGTGACTCCTCTGGAACCGGCGATACATCGTTGGCTTCGGGTGAGCCTAAACCTAAACTAAAACCTAAAGCTAGAACCTAAGACTAATTATGATACTTTTCAGTCTTATAGGCTGAACACAGTTACCTAGAGGGTATCGTCCTCGATATCGATTTCCCCCAGCCATCGTAATTGAAAAAAAAAATATAATAACAATAAAATCAATTTGGCCTTCCAAACAGGGAGTTCGTATATTAATATAAAATAATATTTCTTCCTTCCTACTATATTTGGCTACATACTTGTATAAATTATACTACTAAGCCTAAGACCTAAAGTGTACTGGCATAAAGTTTTGTACGCACGTAATTAGTAGAGTGGATTATTACTCAAAACTTAAGTAGGAATGGCAGAATCCCTGGTTATCAACCTTTTTAACAAGGTAGGAGTGCTAAATTTTTATCTACTAGTCACTACTCACAAGAAGTCTAGTAACAATTATGCTATTAGAGTCTTTCGTCTTTCAAAAGAACAATTTTCGGGAGACTTGATGCCTAGTGATCAATAAGTGCTAACTGATGAACTAATGACATCGACTAGATTTTAATGGAATGATGGTTGATAAATAATATCTCGTTGAAAATCGACAAATGTAACAATGATTGTTTGCTTTTCAGGCTAAGGCTTGTGTTTTCATCACTTCAAAATTGATGGACCTATAATTATCTATTTTCTTTCAGTAGTCCATTAGTATACTTGACGGCTGGCAAGATAAAGTAGCATGTCATGTTGGAAAAACTCATAGTGTAATCAAACTTGTGTTACAAATTTGTGTACGTTGAATTACTTGTCTGATCCGTTTGAAATAAAAACATCCTCTTGTTGTTCACTTTTAATTTTCAGTGATTACATAAAAACAAAATACAGATTTTAATAATTACACGGCGATTACTAAATATTTGGTTCGGTTATGGATGCAAAGATACAGAATTCTGGTGTTGCAAATGAATTATGGTATTACAATATTACCTTTCAAAATGTTCCATAGTCCTTCTTTCTTTCTTTTTTTTTGATGATAGTGATTATATACTGAAGAGTAATTACTGATCTCTCACTTTTGGCGATGGGGCTAACCAGTTGTTAAAAAATAAAAAATAGAGGATGTCGAGTCGTCACGAGGGGGGTGCCTAGTTACCCTAGCCCTGGTGACGAAGTGAGGGTTGATTAAGTTTATAACCTGGACAATCGTTTCATGGCGGTCTTACTATCTGACTCCATTTTTGATAGGTATGTGCCCCGACAATGCACTATGTTCAGGAGAAGAGGTATAGGGTAGGTGGTGTAGGTAGTTTGTGTGGTCTTGGAATGACCACAAATTCACACTGGGTATCTGAGGGTAGGCGAAATCCGTCCGGATCCCAAAGGCGAGTGTGAACCGGAGAGAGGCAGACTGAATCGCCGTGGGGAACACTGCTTGGTAAGCTTGCAGGGCCACGACAACCGTTGTCCACTAGGGAGAGGTCTCTCCCAAGGAGGTGCTAGATTCAGCGAGACGAAGGCAGGGATTCCCACTAGGAAGGTGTTCCCACTGACAACGCCGGACTAAAACGTAGCAAGGTGAGGAGAGAGAGATGCAGAGGTTTTCATAAAGAAGCAGCCAAATTTCAGAGTTTAAAGCAGAGCAGCCACGAGCCAGTTGGTTCCCAGGAGAATGATATACAGGCCCCAAACCACCAGTCTTAAATACCCAGCTGGCTTCGTCAGTAGCCAATCAGGACCGTTTTTATAGTACCCAATGAGGGTTGAGTATGTGGTTTCCTTTGTTCTCTGACAAAGAGACGTGAGCCGGGAAGGTCTATCAGTGCCTGGGTCTACTACCTTCCCTGGCAGCTGGTGCCCCAGCTCATATAACTAATTGGCTCCTAGCTGCATGTTTTATTGTTTACCATATTTACAATGATTTATATTTTGGTTATGTTATTTACATTTGTTTACAATAGAGTATAGGGTGATTTATCTTATTTATTTAGCGGTCGATACAGAGGAACTTCACCGAAAGGCACAATTGCAAGGGACTGTTTGTAGTCTTCGTTTACGAAGATGAAATACGAGTAAACATGCGTGGTGACCACGAACAGACTTGGTATACTTAAGAGAATTCTTAAGCCATAGATCTCCTGGAAAGCAGATGCATCCTGATAAGTTTATCATAGCTGCAAACGAGGTCTTGAAGTTTCCCCACCGTACGTACAATCGGTACGTACGAGGTCCTCCAACAAACATAAATAGCCCTGGAAGAGATCGACTATTTGAAGGGCACCGCTTATCCAAACAAGTTTAACAAATTCATCGAAAAATACGGAACCATTTAAGGCTTTGTGGATTTTGCTACTCGGTATGCTACTTACAGTATAATGAAAAAGCGTACCAGAAGTATCTACTTTTACTACATGGTATTCGTTTAATAACAAAACATGTCCTCAATGATGTTTCTACAATTTCAAGCTGCTCAAGGATTTCTTTTACCTTTGGCAAATCATTAAGCACAGACAGATGACCATTTTAGGTGTACACAATTCTGAAAATGGAGTTTCTTGTAGTAAATTACTTGCGAGTAAGAGGGAAAAGAATATAAATCAAATCGGAATTATTGTAGAATACTAAGTTGTACGTTGTTCGTTTACTACGTTTATTAGTAACATCCTCTAATATTCCTAAAAATATTACATTCTTGGTGATGTTATAATAAATAAATTCTTCGGTGTAAGACTTCGGTATCAATGAAGGTGTTGATAAGCTATTAGTTGGTATTGATAAGTTGATGCGCCCGGACCTATTACTCGAGGAATAGAACTCTTCACATGTCAATGAATCGGACCGTTCTCATTGTGCTTCCTCAGCGAACGACGAAAGTCATCTAGGCTAAGAGATATAAATTGATCACTGACGGTTCATTTCCAGGGATCACAGAGAGGATATATTTTTGATTAAACGTGAAAAAAGAGGGGCTTGTTTTTCTGTGATCTTTCAATTCTCAATTTATTTCTTCATTCTGAACTCTATCGTCAAAACTTTCTAATTTTATCTTACAGTGTTAAGGATTAAAGACTGTAACATCAAAAGCAAAGTAAAGCAAAAGCAGTGTTCAGAGCCAATAATATAATTTGTCAGTTTAGTTAAATTCGTTTTTGTGTTTAAGTTCGGGTATTTACGCTATACGTTTTAAGTTATAAGTTTAAGAACTAAAATGAAGTAGCTTAGAAAAATCTGTGTGCATTTTTGTGGGGCAATCACAGGCCTCGTTTTCATTTGAAAGTTTCTATGGGACCAAACAAGTTTAAGTCAATATTTTTTGAATTTATAATTGTCCTTTTTATATTTTGTGTACACGGGAGAAGGAAATGTTGATTTCGATTATGGTTATAGAAGATATTGTGCTGTTAACCTGTTTGTTAACGGAACGATTTTATTAATTAACAGTATTGTGTTCGTTTACTTGTTATCAGAGTGACCTGGAATGTAAAAATAAGAGCATTCTTTTTGCGGTTCAACACTTTCTTACATTTCTATGCAAAAAACAAGAGTGATATATTATATAGTTTAATAGTTGTTTTGAATTGTGTATAGTAATAATCACTAGCATACTATATTTTTAGTAATATGTAAATAATTTTGTAATTGTGCGTATGTATTTAATGTATGATTGTAAATACATAGTTATTTTGTTAAAGTAAGTTTTTAAGCACCTAAGTGGTGGTATTCCCAATATTGTAAACATTTTGGGTTCTTTTAATTGCACTGTTGGGTAACTCTATTCTATATTGTTTGCTTCTTATTAAAAATAAAATATAATATTATTGTTTTATATCCTATATATTTCCCTAAAAATTTACTAGTGGTGCCGACTCCTTTACAACAATGAAACTACAAATTAGAGTGGTAGGGACAATGAGGCCAAAAGCAGTCCTTCAATATATGTTGCGCAATTGAGTGAATAAGCTTAACTTAAAAAATACTATAT
Source organism: Acanthosoma haemorrhoidale (assembly GCA_930367205.1). NCBI lineage: Eukaryota > Metazoa > Arthropoda > Insecta > Hemiptera > Acanthosomatidae > Acanthosoma > Acanthosoma haemorrhoidale. The sequence continues at coordinate 45,326,095 of OV884013.1, forward strand.
ATGATTTCCATGATCCAGAAACTACTGAGGGTCATGGATGCCTGGATGTGGATGGGGGTGAAGACATTAAATATTTATATTTTATAGAGACATTAAAAGCCTAAAGATCGAAGTAATGGCTAATAATAGACGGATTTTCGATTGGTCAGAACGTCCTAGATCACTTGTCCAGATAAAATGACATTACGGTCTGTTTGAAATGTCAGTGATGATAACCTTCTGTACTTTGCTTCTGGAAAAATTAGCAGTAGTCCATGTATTTTTTTCTCTTTATCCATCCAATTGTGGATCTTATCATTTACAATAATTTTACTAAGTGATATGTGACATTTTATCGATCCTCCATTTATACAGCAGAGCTCTCATTCCATAGAAGGACGAAGAATGGATTTAAGTCGACCCACAGCTCTTGCAGACTTCTTTACTCCGCTTTGGAGAAGGTTCGGTTTGTTCCCCTTCGTGAGGGCCAAAGGCCAATACGTATTCTCAACCTGGTACTTTGTCATCGGTCCCATCACAGCTGCTGCAAGCTGCGTCGCAACTGCATATTACCACTTCACAGAAGACTATTCCAATTTCCCTCCGACTCATTATTCTAATTTCACAATAGCTCTGCTCTCCCGAGTGTTGCTGCCCCTTTACTCGTGTTACCTAATTTGTTTTAAATCACCGGGGTTTAAGTGTCTTTTAGATGGCCTGGAAGAGGTTGAAAAAAGTATTATCTGCAACAGACACACCAGCTCAAGATTTGATGCAAAGTGGAGATACATCTCTCACATTATTTACGACTGTTCCTGTTTGACATATGAGCTGCTGGTGAACACACCACGTTTCCACCTCATTGCCACTTTCTACGTTGGCAGGTTGGTGTGGACATTGAGTGTTCTCCAGTTGTTAGATATACTCCACATGTTCAAAGACAGCTTCGGGACGTTGGAGGAACTAGTCACAACCCAGTGTACTGTGAGACAATTACATTGCTTGATTCAAAGTTACCATAGACTTTCCACTCTTTTTTCTCCTTTTCACGATCTATTTGGCATAAGTTTGCTGATAGCGTTTAGTCATTTATTCGTGTTTGCTGTTGCCCTTATCTACTTAAACACAGTGCGCCAACTATTTTCCTCAGTTAACCCTGAGATAAATGTCTTAAGTTTCTTGGCTTTACCAGTATTCATTGTTCAGCTGGTTAGTGCTTGTTCGCAAACAACAAACTCGGTAAGTATCATAAAAGAATTTTTTTTTTTTTAAATACTGCTATTTTACATCAAAAACGTAAAAACCTTCTGGGTTTATTTTTTCTCACAGAGTTTGTTGGAATGCATTCTTTTTTTGAAAATAAATCTGATGTATTTGACACTAGGCCATTACTTTATTTTCTTTGCTTCTTCTTCAACGTGTTTTGGCACTACATTCCCGTTTTGAGCCTTCCGAAGAAGTCTCAGACATAATACATATGAAAGAAAAAAAGCTAAACTTAAGAAAACGGGTATTTATTTGACAATATGAATCATTTGATGATTAACTCTTTCTGCCGCAGTGGGTTCAAACATGAAAACGTAAATCAAGTTTATTAACATATAGATTGCTTTTTCAAGAAATCCAGCGCAGTTATAGCCAAGATATTCTAATACGATATTACATCACAACTTATATCATCTTATTGCTAGTTTAGATATTGACATTAAAGTTAAATCGCTCATAGAAGCAGTAATTTGTTTATTTAATTTTCGCAACAGGTAATTTTTCATTCGTTTCAATGTTCCCGGTGTCGATATAAAAATTGTTTTGGGAAACTAATTTAATTATGTTAAATGTTATTCAACAACCTCTACAAGGTTTCTGCAGTAGAGGAAGCCCTCTCAATTTCATTTTCAGGTGCTACATACTCGTATTTCGCCCACCTAAGATGCCATAGCCTGAAGACACGATAGACTGTTGAAAGTAATCTAAATATAAAAAGCTTTAAGAGGTTCGGAAAAGAATTTTACAGGTAATATATAGAAACCATATCTTCAAACTCACGTCATAATTACATAAAACAATAAGTTGAATATTAAAACGTGACGTACTCAGGTTTACGTTATATTCCTTAGGATAAACAATAAGCCAAATATTTATTTTTACAATCACTTCATAAATATACAGATATTAATTATAACAGTTAACATACTAATCTGTTTCAGGCAAAGGAGTTCAATATAACAATATACGAGCATATGCAAGAGGATAAGACCAACCTTATTGTATCAGATGTAAGTGCACTGCAAACAGTGAAACGTATCTTTAAATTCATGTGTAGCATTAGCTGAGGTTTGAGCCTTTAATTCGGTGTTGAGTTGTCATGTCTCAAGTGAAGTGAGAAACATGTTGAATACGACCTGGAAGAATAGAATTTACATGCAATGTAAATTTGAAACTGTTAAATTAATTAAAGCCACCCCAGTGGGCGGAATCGCAAAATTGAAGTGATTTCTGTTTTAGATTACGAATTTGAAGTTCAAGAAATAGTAGTTAGGTTTTCTCACTTCAAATTCGTAATCTGCTAGTCCAAAACCTTAAGATAGTTTTTGAGTAAATTATATTTACAATCCTGGATTTTAATCAACTCATCTAAAGGTCATACGAAGTACATAACATAAGCGTTACGAATCTACCACCATAACCAATCATCTATAGACAAAATAAAATTGTTGAAAGACCCCCACTTGTGTTCAATAAGGATTAATTAAAAATCGTCAAGTTATGCTTACGTCATGCTACATAAGCAAATTAAAGTGTTACCTTTTAACAGAAATTTTTGTTTCCTTTCTTAAATACGTTTTTAGATTACGAATTTGTTATTTTTTTTTAGGAAATGTCTAGTCTGGGTTCACTACTGATTAAAAAAATAAGTAACTATAAGGATCGGGATAAGAAGGCTATAACATTCAAGCCAATATTCGTTTCATTCACGTCAGAGAGATCAAGGAAAAGCGACCTTCTCTGGAAAATTAGCATTCTTCTTTTTTTTAAATGCTTCTGGCGTATTTAATAATTAACATCTTTCAGTACTTTCTCGAACATAAAGTAGCATACACATAAATATTTTTTGGTAACTTCTTGACAAAAATATCGATGTGATACAACTTAAGATCTGAAGGACAAAGCACAATGAAAATGAAACGGAACTTCGGCTCGGCGAATCTGGTAACTAACATATTCATTTACAACTTAACAGACTAAATGCTACACGAAAGACTTAAGTATAAAAGAAATTTTTATTTTCGAGCACTGTGCATACTTGTCGAATGAAAATTTACAACCATAACTGTCAATGCAAAGCTATCTTAAAACGAAGTGATTCAATACCTGAAAATAATTTTTGACTGTCATGTGGTGACTGAAACTCCTTTTCATAAAACAGAACGCTTATGTATGCATATAGATCTAAAGTAAATTAAAACCTTAGCTTTTTCATTTTTTGTGCAGCTATATTGACCATTTATTTTTCCATGGACTTAATTGAAAATTAAATTAAATTAATTGAGACAACTTTTAATTTTAACTTTTGGATGAGAAAATTATGTTTATATTATTACTCTTTTACATGAATAAATTTTCATTTAATCTATTTAGGACAAGCTAAACCTCCATCTTACCATGCAGAGGGAAGTAGAGTTCACAGCTTTCGGATTCTTCAAGGTGGACTTCACTTTGATATATTCGGCAAGTTTTGCAAACAATCAATAAAATTTTGCTTCTACGTATATTCTGTACAACAAAACAGCAGTGGAAAACCATCAATAGTAGCATCATTTCATATAGCCTTGTATAATAATACACTTTTTTCAATGTTTATTGATATTTTGTTCGGTTTAGGCGCAACCCTGAAAAAAGGGTTATTCCACATGATACATAACATTTTGACTGGTTTTACTTTTCATTAAAATTTGAGTAATAACACCAATATTTGTATTTTAATGAATTTCTTTTGATTAACAAACAAATTATAACTGTATGTGTTAATAGTTAAACTAAATTGCTGACCCTGAAAAACTGAAAAAAATCAGACCCATTTCGCTAATTTTAAAGATTTATCAATTCAAAACTCAGAAGTTATTCTGAGTTACAGAGATGGTTTAAGAAATAAAATAAAGGATTGTTAGTGCAAAATGAGTATTTTCATTTTTTTAACAAACATTAAATAAATATTTTTCTATCAGGATATGTCCATAATGTGAGTTCATATATTAAAAAAAAATACAATTTAGTTTATACTTAATGGTAAAAATGTGAAGCAACTGATACCCGAATCAACTAGTTGTTCACATCTCAGGATTCATACAGATCATATACATTAGCTGTTATAAATAATGACAGTATGAAGTCAAACAATTCAGTGAGCATGCTTTGATAGTTTTCCACACCTAAAAATTGATAAAATGCAATAACACACAATGCAAAATTGTACGGCCTACGCACTAAGTAATCATCTCTTCCGTTGATAACAAGTAGCATAGTCACCAGCTTCCCAGCCTGAAAATGGCAGTCCATCCAAGATGTTCGGGCGTGATGATTCTGTGGCGAGACAAAAATGTTTATTGTATTTTATCAATGTATACACTCCACACAAAAATTACGACAAGTGCTTCTTTAAAAAATCCTTTTGTTGCCAGATGGTAGCTGCAGTAACAGCCTACTTCATCATCTTGGTACAATTTAGCTCCACACCGAACTCACGTAGCGTGAATGTCTCTTCAAAGGGTGCTTACCAGGCACTTGAAAATATATATCATAACAGTTATCTTACAGACTAGTTATCTTCTTCAACTACTTTAGAGTGGTGATCTAGTCAAATTCAAGCTCATGTCTCAATATCTATCCAGCACATACAATAAGTGATGTGTAAACTTATGGTTTCATCCACTAGCTGGATTGATCAGAGTTTCAGTTAATTCTCCCAGATTTTTTTAACAAATAAAATTTCTTTACATCAATTGTGATTTAAAAAAAAAAATTAAAACAAAATAAAGAGACGTCACGAGTTCAAAACTGAATAAATGGTTATGCACGTTGGAATTTTCAAACCAAGATACTTCATTTTCTTTTAAATTGTTAAAGCCTCAGATGTAGCATAATAAGTCACTTATAGCAACATTTGGAGAACTCTGCTGTAGCATATTAAAATTTTCAAAAACATTAACTTTAGGGAGCCAAGTACAAAAATCAAGTTAATGTCATTTAAGTTTTTTGTAATGACAATCATTTAGATATATACCACTACCTTAGAGTCTGTTTAATAAATGATTTTCAGTGGCCGTGATGGTTTAACAAAATAAAATGAAGTATTTTTGATCAAAAATACTGAGAAGTTTGAATACTATCATTTAAGAAACTCACATTACTCGATATTCTTCTTTTACCTTCCATGTCCTTAATTTTTTTTTAGATACTCGTATAATTAAAAATAATATAATATAGTTTTTAATTGATATAAACAAAATTTATTAGGTAAGAAAAACACATGTCGGATTGATACTAAAGTTCTAGTTCATAAAACAATATATATATATATATATATATATATATATATAAAACTCAATATGAAATATTAACCTATATCCTTCACCTCAGAATATTGAAATTTTTAAATCATTATAAATTATCCCCTCATGATGATTGAATAGTCAATCTTGAGGGCAACCTCATAGAAGTGGGATAAGAAGGTTTTTCCAGTATTGAAACATTAAAGATAAGTGCTGGTGCCCTCACAACACATTTTTTCTCATTGCAATATATAATATTGGACAGTTGAGGTACATAATTGAATAAAGGATAAGTCAGTGTAAACAATAACATAAACTAAAGAATGAAATAAGGATTAAAGTGTTAATGTAAATTTATAATGCTATTCCAAAGTAAAGAATGTTTTTTTTAATGACCTGGTAATGAGATAACATAATGACAACACTGCTACTTTTCTAATGACATATTACTAAACCTAGGTATTTATCACACTTCTATAGTATGCAAAAGACCACTGCAGCATAGGCAACACATCTTGAAAGAGGATTATAGTTCGATTTTCACCATCGACAGGAGAATTTATTCCTTGCAATTTACATAGCTAAGTTAACCATTCCCCATTCTGGTCAGAAAATAACAGTACTCAGTACATTAACCACCAAATAAAATGGTCCATGAAATCACAAGAGGCTTTATTATTAGAAAATAAATCGCTTTCTCCAACAGAAATAACGGACTGTTCAGTTCATTAATGTTTCAATGTATTAAATTAAACTAACAGCACTATGTTAAAAGGTTTTTTAATATAAAATGTCAGAAGTTATTTGGATTGTCCACATTTTAATATTAACCGCTTTTATGAATGACTAAAAAATATAAGACAATTTATTAAGCCACAATGAAATATTATCTTGCCTTACTGAATTATCATACAATAGAAAAAAACTTGCTAAAAACAATGTTTGCACTGTTAACTCCTCGACAGTATACTTCCTTAATAATAATACATTGTTATCTTCTTGTTATCACGTTGTGATGTCAAACATAGCGTGTTACAACATCATCCATAAATAAATATGATAAAAATCTAGCATCCTTTTTTCATCAATCAAAGCTGATTCACAAACAAAACAACCATTCATATTTAAATCCACAGCCAACTATAAACTCAGTTAAGCAAGTATAACTATGTTCAAATTAGAGATGTTTATTTGGCATTGGTATAAATCACTTATGTTTAATTAGCAACGTATTCTTATTTGAAAATTAATTATTTATTAGATTGAATTATAATTGTATGAATTTAAAAAAATAATATTTTTTAAGAGGTTTTGAATGGGAAGAATGTTTTGACCTGATCAAAAACCCAGGTGGGCTGCCCCCGGCCCCTTGCAGAAAGTCTGAGGAGCTTCCGAATCAGAAAAACTTCTTATTTTGTAGTATGGATAAATAACACACCAAAAAGAGCTTTCTAGATGAAAAAAAAACACAAAGACTATAAATCACACAACAGCACAGAATATTAATTTTGATTAGGTGTTTATTATATTTATATTCAACTGTTCAACCTTATGTATGCACTAAGAATCACAATGAACACTAAGATATTTTAACTTAAAATAAACTGTTATTCGTTATGAAGTTTTCTTCCCTACCTCTTAATAAAAATATATTGTGAATAGTAGGAATCTTTACAGCATATTTAGCTTTCATTACTAATCGTCATTTTGTCTGTTCACAAAAAAAGGCTTAAGATCTGAAGTAATAAATAAGTAAATTCAATATTTAAAATAAACTGTTAAATACTGATTATACTTAATAACTTATATAAATAAAATTTTCCTTTAAAACGAAGGTCATCCAGCTCTAGTTTATCGTATAAATGATCAAATCTGTATTTATTCAGTAGGGCTCTAATATATTGTTGTGATATTTTAAAATGATGATTTTTAATAATATTTGTTTAAATAAACTCGGAATTAGCGAGCATTGAAGAATTTAATAACGATCCGTGGTTTATGTTTTTGAAAGTATGAACGTTTTTATTGTCGTCATATTAATTATTAATAATGGAAATAAAATAACATCATATTTAATATAAACATTTATTATATAAACTTCTAATTTAAGCAAAGTATAAATATTCAAAACAACTGGCATTAAATAACCAGTTGAAAGTCAAGAAGGCAGCGGGAGGTAGTATAAATAAACCGGCATGAACACAAAAAGACATTCTTCATTCTTAGATCTGGGACCGAAGAGGCAGGAGACACGCAAGCCCAGGTAGCCAACCCACGCTACCGCCTCTGACTTTCACTTTCACCAGATGCGACAACATGAGACGTAATAGAACCACGCGCGGCAGATTGGAACAAGCATGCTGATCCGCGGAACCACACGAAGATTATACACAAGAAGCACTGGCCAGTATTAGTATACAGTTACGAATAATTCACAAGGTACCATTTTAATGTTAGTTTTAATAGTATTCTTTATTACGTACGTATATTTAATTTTTGTATATCAATTTTAGTTACCTTAATGTGTGTAAATAAATCCAATAAACCTTTTTGCCAGAAGTTTCCTAATAATTTATTAACAGAACCCTGAATTAACGTAAAAGTTATAAAATATAAAAGTTTTTAAAAATTATATGAAAAAAGATATAATTAAAATATTATTATTAATGCATCAAGCAAATATTAGAATAATATAATATGTTGTAATACTTAAATTTGTCTATGTAATGAATCAGGATTTTCTTTAAATAACTATTATACACATTTTTGTCAATTTCACTTTATTATTGATAAATAAAAAATAAGACAAACATTTAATGACTTGATAAAAAAATAAGTTTATTATTTAATAAAAATACTGCTATTAAAATCATTTATATACCTTCATAAGTATTATTATTACAATCCACCTCTAGAATTGAGATAATTGAACACTGTTTCGGATGCAAACATTCTTGCGAAAGTTATTGGAGTGAACCCTGAATTCACTGTGACATTGATATCGGCCCCATGCTCCAAAAGTAACTCCACAACTGGCAGATGATTCATAGTGGCTGCCAAGTGTAGAGCTGTGATGCCCTCAAAACCTTTTACATGAAGATCTGCACTATGTTTCAGAAGGCATTCAACAACGCTAATCTCCCCATTTTGAGCTGCCAACAACAATGGTGTCAAGCCATCGTCAGTCTTGGCTTCTAGGTCAGCCCCACGATTTAGAAGTTCTGCTGCATGATTTGGATAGCGTCGCTGAGCTGCATAGTGTAATGGTGTCCAGCCGCCATTTGCCCTTGCATTGACATCAGCACCACTATTGACAAGTAGTTCTACTTCTGTCGACGATAGACCATAAATTGAAGCTTTATGCAGTGGAGTCAATCCATTTTCTTCTCTGGCTGTAGCGTCTGCTCCATGCTTAAGAAGCAGCTCAATTAACAAGGTGACTCCCGTCATGGATGCCCAATGTAATGGGGTCATGCCATCTTTTTCCCTAAAATTAACATCTGCACCACGCTCCAAAAGCATCAATGTAACTCGTTCACAGTGTATGTTATAATAACCCAAGGAGGATGATAAAGTGAAGGTCCGTCCATCCACCTAATAACATTAAGAAGGAAGGTAAAAAATATTTAACACCTTTGTTAAATATACAAAAAATTATCACCCTGAGCCATACTAATTGATTTTTAGATTTATTACCAGTATTGTGATTATTATCAAATGAAAACTAGCTGTGATAAGCAATTGATTAAGATCACCTGACATGTACTACTTTATGTACATAATGGATATCATAGACTCATTAGGCCAAGCAGTTCAAAGAATTTTAATTTTCAAGAATTATTATGTATTCATTACTTTACAAAGCTTAGTGCATTACTTTATAGCAAATACTAAGACAATTATTACCTCTACAGTTATTGGTTCTGGTTGTGGACCTTCTGGAGTCATTTCTTCTTTTACAGGTTCTGAAACCTAAATTTTTATACCAATTACACAATTTTAGCTATGTCATTATAAATTTTAATACAAATATTATAGGTAAAAATACAGAACTTAGCTTTATATGAAGAGAAAACTTGTTAATTAAACTAAAGATTAGTCAAAAAAAGGAAATATCAAAGAATAAGGGAGAAAAATTTAATATCAGAAAAACCACTTTTGTGGAGTGAAAATATATCAATACTTTCAGAATTAAATACCATTCTTTTGATTGATATAGACCATCTACTAGACACTCTTACTCTCCATTTGTGAATTGAAATAAAAATATAACATTAAAACCATTACAACTGTAGTATTTTTATAGAAACTGAAAGATGTATTCTAAGAGCCAGAGATACAGCACAAAATTACTAATGTTTACTATACACCATAGGTTCCCGTCCTTTTTTAGTACACAGCCTCTTCTTTGGAAAAAAAAAAAAATTGCAATATAATTAGTTAGAGGGCTGAGCTTGGTGTAATGACATTAATTTTTCAATATTTGCCCTCTGAGTAGTTCGCTATGGTCCGGGACTAGCTATTTGAACTTCAAGAGATTCATATTTTAACTTGAATTGAACACCGCACTCACTCTTCACGGGCAACTATGGCTCTCTTATTTACTCACATCTGCCTTTTCTATTTCCTTACCAACTAGATTTAATCTTGGCAATGACAGCCTCCACAACTTCTTTTATGTCTTCTGTCCGTTAGCCCCTTCCACACAGGCGATGTCTGTTAGAGGCACTGCAACCATATCTAGCAGAACTCTCTTAACGGTCCAGTCTCCATTTTTTCGGTTCTCACTTGACTTTGGGACCTGGTCCATTTTCACCTACTGAGTGTGAATTCCTGGACAATCCAAAACCCCATTACCTACTTCTATTTAAACCTTTACCTCTTCTCCTAAACATCGTGCAATGTCGGCGCACACCTACTACAATATTTAAGAGTCACATTATGACACAAACCAAGCAGGCCACTAGTCGGTGGCCATAACTCATGAATGTACAACTCAGTAAAACTATCTCGATGTAATCAATGGAACTCATTCAGAGTGTATGTTATACTAACCCAAGGAGGAAGATAATGTCAAGATCCATCCATCCACTTAATAACATTAAGAAGGAAGGTAAACAGTTTTTTTACTAAACCTTTTAACAGCTTTGTTAAATATATAATAACATTGTTTCACCCTGAGCCTTGTTAATTGATTTTTAGATTCATTACCAGTATTATGATTATTATCAAATGAAAACTAGTTGTGATAGGCAAGTGACTAAGATCATCTGACATGTACTACTTTATGTATATAGTGGATATCATATACCAGGGGTGGCCAACCCAAATGATCTTGTGGGCCACTTTAGTAATGCATCATAACTCCGCGGGCCACATATAAAATTATATATCCCCATATTAAATTTAAACACAATAAAAACATTTTTTTGGAGTGAAAAATTAAAACATAATGAGTTATTATCATTGTGTTTACTATTATTCTTACATGTATACATAGATAATATAATAATAATGATACTAAACGCGACATGTTATTTCAAAATCAAAGTTAAATTTTTATCATAATTTTGACAGTTAGTTTTTAAATATATGGATGCAAAAATAATGTATTTTTTTAATACATTGGTATTCACTACTTTGGCCATTATAAAATAAATATATTTTGTGAAATTGGGATGAATCTCATGGGCCGGAAAAATGATCCAGGCGGCCCGAGGGTTGGCCACCCCTGTCATAGACTTATCATTATTCATTACTTTACAAAGCTTAGTTCATTACTTTATAGCAAATATTAAGACAATTATTACCTCTACAGTTTTTGATTCTTACAGAATTTTTCAAAATATGAAGAGCAAATTTGTTAATAAACCAAAGATTCGGATAAGCTTTTACGTTTTTACCTGTTTGTCTGTCTGTCAAGACAATTGTGAGTACCTGATCTACCTACAACCATGAAATTTATATAAAAAATCAATTTAATACCTGCCAACACAAAAAATATTTTAAACCCCTTAATACTTAATTAAGGGTTATGATTAATTGATTACTTTGTGTCGGGTTGTCAGGTAAAGGTGGACACCCACTGGGGGCTAGGGTCTCTACGTCCCGGCCGCTGTCCGACGGGAAAAATGGGTTAACGTGTGGTCTTTGACCTTTGCTGGTGGACCGGAGATAGGCAGACACTACTAGATAAAGTTTGTAGGGCCCAGAGACCGTCGTCGAGATATTAAAAGATCTCTTCCAAGGATGTGCCAGCTTGAGCGAGATGAAGGCAGAGAATCCCACTTGAAAGGGTGGGGTCTGACAAAGCCTGACTAAAACATAGAGAGGTACAGAGGTAGTTGAATAAGAAAGCCATGGTTGAAGTAGAGCAGCAGGTGCCAATGCAGAGAGGTAGAGATAGATAAATAGATAGAGAGAAGAAGAAGGAGGGGGGGAGAGAGAGGGAGAGAGAGAGAGAGTGAGAGAGAGAGAGAGAGAGAGAGAGAGAGAGAGAGAGAGAGAGAGAGAGAAAGAGTGTGTGAGAGAGAGAGAGAGAGAGAGAGAGAGAGAGAGAGAGAGAGAGAGAGAGAGAGAGAGAGAGAGCAGTGCTCACTTCAGGTGTCGGGTTTCGAATGAATGGAAAAATATATTACTTTGCATGTTAGTTTCATTTAATAATAGGATGGTGCTAAAAATAAAAGTAATGGTAAATTAATACATTTCTTAATTGATTAAATACTTGGTAAAGAAAAAAAAATTTTCAAAAAGGGGTAATTAATAAGACCATTGAAACCCTCTACATGTGATATTACACAATTAAGTAACAAACATTTTTTTTTCTGTAAAAATCAACATCACCTCAGAAACAAAAAGTTTAACTAACAAATCTAATTTCTTTGGTTTATGATATGAGAACTAATAGCATTTGGTTAACATGACAAGTGATTACTTATTAAAAAATAAAGTTTGTTATTCCTGACAAATAAATATAAAAAATACCTTAGCAGTAGACTTTTCTTGAAGGCCTGAATCTTGAAAAGTAATTCTATTTGTTGATAACACTTCTGGATTCTAAAAAATATTCAATAAATTTACTATTTATCAATATAGCCATTTTCAGATATTCTCAAGTTTGATATAAACAACAATGTACATAAAATTGATAAAAAATATTATTTTTTCTTCAGACAATAAATAGCTTCATTGGCAACTAAATATTTACTAAATAACACTGTGAATAAATAATATCTACACATAATATCATTAGAAGGTTAACACTAAAGAGGGCATAAATGTTTTTTAGCACTAAAAAAATAGAGGGAGGCTTGAAGAATCAGATATTTTACTTTATCTATCGTCTATAACTTAGAATTCCTATATATTGTCAGATTAACACCAAATTTTGTTCATTATTGTTAAGAACCTTAAGAATAATACTGTGAGAATCACATCAGCATGGTTTTACCCTTTCCTCATACATTCCCTATTTATTTTCCTCACCAAATTTAGTTTAGAATGAGTTTCAGCATCTTATGAAAAATACTATAAAGGCCGTGACCCTTCCTCATTTCCATTATTTTCCTATTTATTGTCATATATGCACCAAATTTTACACAGATATTGGTTAATATTTCATGAAAATACTGCACGTGACATTGCAATGGGTGGAAGATTCTGGCTGAAGTACTTTCTAAATAATAGTGTTGTATAGTAGTATCTAATTAATGGTAATAATATGTTTATTATAAAATACCAATTATTTATAAGGATTACGTAGATTTTGAGGAAACCGGTTTTCAGTCTAAATAATTTGTATAGAAGTAGAGCGTAGACCTGAACAGGTACCAGGATTAACATATATTTAGGATGAGTGGTGAGGTGACATAAATATCAACTTATAAGAGAAAAACAGGTGTTAAACCCAGTGCTTTAACACCATGATTCCACCACCCTTCCCGCATTGATGGTGGCAGACTGCCCGGGAAAATTCGCTTAAGTTAATTAGATTAGATTGAAGCTTTTATGTTTGTTTAAGTTCGTATCATCATCCTGAGGGTGAGCTCTACCACAGATAAATATTAGATACGATATAAGGTAAAGCAGAGGAACAAAAGCAAGTAAAAAATTAAAATAACTGAACACCAAAATACCTTAAACATTAATTATTGCTTACATTTACATTGGGCTTTATTAAGGGGGATCTTAGGATTTCACCTTTTATCAAACCTGACATATTCTTATCTATTTTTGTGTTTAAGCCAAATTTTAGACAAATAAATAATTACTTATAATCTTGATTTTAAAAAAAATTACAATTTATTTGTACAGAATAATTAATTGGGATGTAATTATTCATTTATAATACTGTTGGTGAGGAGACAAGAGCGACTTGACAGGACTTCCCGGATACTTGCTCTACAAATTATGAGATTTTACAGAGAGCTAGCTAACAGGAGGTGATAAATTAAAATACTTTACTTGACAGCAGTGACTTATACCTTTAGACATTGTTCTTGTTTATTATTTTGTTTTCCAATACAATCAACAGCTGACTGTTCAGGAATCTGAAAAATATTAATTTCTTTACTTTTAAAATCTTGAATTTAATTACTACCGTTTGGTCTTTTCAAGATTCTCTCCATTTCAATATTAATATTTTATAGTGTTAGTTATGTTTTTATTAAAGATATGATGAAATAATATAATTATAATAAGAATATGAATAGTGACAATCGTAAAGTTTATATTAAGTCAATTACCTCTGTATTTTCAAGTTCTCTTGGTTCTAACAATTTATCCATAGAAATCTGAAAACAATTTATATATTGAAGAAATTAATGATAAATAACCAAGCCCATTCCATAAACTATGCCATACAATATTTTGTAAATTTTTAACCCCTTACACACTTGTCATAGTTTTTAATCTAAGTATCTGAAGGGCAACAGCACGTGTTAGTAATTGAAGAGCTACTAGCAGTGAACAAGAGAATGTTTAAACTGGTTAAGCTGTGAACATCATCAGCAGGGATCTAATTGGGAGCGAACAACACACCCCTCTCCTCTTTCATTTCTGACCCGACACTTGGTACAGCTTGTTCCAATTTTTTAAAGTCTTTCCTTTTATTTATTTTCATATTGTTCCAACTAAACTCACCAAAGGGAATTTCACTAAAATGAGATGAAATTTTAAATTCAAATTTATCCCAATCCTAAATTTTACCTATTGTATTTTTAATTTAACTTAAGCCTTTTACTGGGTCAGAATTTTTAAATTGTTGAATCTCTAACTTATCATGATTATTAATTACTCGTATTATATCATGATTAATTACCGATTTAGGTTCACTAGAGTTACTTGTTATTTTGTTCCTTTATACTTTTTATATTCTCCATTTCCTTCTCATTTTTATTACCTTTATCATTATTTTCTTTTTTTATATGTATCTAAATCATTTTTAATTAAATTTTGTTCATGATCTATGAGTTTATTTTCGGTTTCTAAGTTAACTTCTTTAAAACATTTTTCTGATTTTCCAGTTCTGGTTTTAAATCCGTTTCTAAAGTGTGTATTTTTTCATCCATTTTATCATTGAAATCTTTGAAAGAATTTTGTAATTTTTGTTCAAATATTTCTAATCTATTATCAATTTTAACAAATTTTTCATTATTTTCATCTGCCAATTTATCGATTTTATTAGATAATTCTAATAAATTTGTTTCAAGTTTTAAATTATATTGTTTATTTTCTTGTTTTAATTGTAATAATAAATTTGTTTCAAGTTTTAAATTATTTTCGTTAATATTTTCCATCATTAATCTTAACATCTTACTTTCCTCCGGACTTGAATCATTTTAACTAAAATTTTGATCATTGTTTGACACCGGACTATCAAGTGATTGCCTTTCGCTAACCTCATTTTCTTTATTATCTACGTATCTATTTATTATAGTTTGCTCATTTGGATCAATATTGACACTATGCTTATCTTTTTCCATGACTGAATCTACCAATATAATTCTTAACCACAAATACAATTTTTAACCCTAACCTTTATATCAAATTTAAACAGTATTTTCGTGACACTATCTAAACAATCATTTAGCCAGATTAATTCGTTATCAGTCCTTACGTTGGGCGCCAAATATTACGTTCTTTGAAAGATATCATAATTTTATTTTTATTCTTTAACTTATTATTATAGTAATTTATTTTATTACTTATTAACTGATGTTTAAGGTTCTTCTAACAAAAATAATTCTGGCAAAAGGTTATATTTAATTACAAAAAAAAAAACTTATATTGATTACGTGTCTATTTTTTTCTTTTCCTTTTCTTCTTGGTTCTTCTTCCGTTCCACTTCCAGGCCAACAACAAATAACTTTTTTTACTATGATCACTAGTCATATACTTATATACCGGGCTGATCCCAAAACTAGAGTGAGTAATGCTGTGTTCTCATCATAACAACAAACTAACTACTTATTCATAGCCATTTTGTTTTCCTTCTTGATTCAAGGTTGGATTAAATATTTATATTTCAATTTCTTATATACAAATTTTACCATCTCTAATATCACAACAGTATATACACAGGATTAGGGACTTGAAATAAACAGTCTTGTTCTAACTTTCATGCGTGTTGTTTCTTAGTACTTTTTTTCCTTTTTTATGAAAGCAAAAACCGACATACATTAACTGGTGCCGAAACCCAGGATTCGCAGAGCAGGAAGAAAACTAAAGAACTAAACTGCCTGTTCGACTTTTTTTTGCTTTTTGCCTTGTTCAATCAGTGGGCAGAAAAGAAAGAATGGCGGAAGGAGGCGTGCTACGACAACCTGTTCTTAATTTAGCGGATGGTGGGGAACATTTAGCAATGTGAAGGGTGGGCGTTTTGCGATGAAGATGTGGCTAAAAAAGTATATGGAGGAGGGCAATAGACCACAGAAGAAGATATTTTTCAGATGTTCAAGGCAGAGTAGTGGCCATATGCAGCAGGTCTTGTAGCCCCTTATAATCGAATAATGGAGAAGATGAGAGAGACAATGGCAGATAGAGGGCAGAATGGGATTTCTGTCTCCTATACTGAAGGTACAGTTGGCGAAGGAGACAGGGAGAAAAGATGTATTCTCTAATGAGCACTCATTCCTCGAGTGTGCCCAAGTAGTCATGATAGATAGATACCAGGCGCCAGGGAGGAGGAATTGAGGAAACACGAGGCTGAGGCAGAATGGAGCTGGATAGCATACAGAAGAATCAGGGTTCCTAAAACCAATTGGAAAAAAATCTAAACATCAACGACCGGTAGAAACAGGGGAGAGGAGGTTCAGGGCGGCAAAACCCACGTACGGACGACCCTGCAGAGAAGAGAGAAAATGCCATGGGTGTGGGAAGACACGTGATTTAGTGCCACGGTGCCCTCACACAAATTGCTTCGAGTGCAGTGAGGAGGGGCACACCGTGAGGCAATGCCCCTGTGTATCGGAGGAGAGATCTTCATAGGGCAGAACCGATGGAAGTGAATACTCAAACGATGCAAGAAAGAAGGAAGACGTCACCCAGAGGGAATGGATCATCAGCAGAGGAATCTTTGGGGGAGTCAGGAACGGATGGAGAAGAGTTTAACTTCACTTAAGCATTCATTCAGATGCCATTTGGTTTGAAGAACACTCTGATTACTTTCCAGCGATTGATGGATAATATCCTGAGGGGAATCGACGAGGCGGCATGCCAGATTTAAATGGACGATCTGTTGATCATCAGCCGAACAGAATCTGAACACATTGAACATCTCCAGAGTGTATTCCGTCAATTGCGTGAATTCGGGTTAAAATTGTCCATGGAAAAATCCTCGCTGGGAGAGGATGGAATCATCTTTTTAGGGTACACCATCTAGAGGGAAGGAGTCCAGCTGGACTCAGCAAAAGTCGGCGAGATTCGGAAGATGGCGGTGCCGAAAGACATCAAGGGCATTTGACGACTTTTTGGTACGCTCAATTATTATCGATGTTTTGTGCCAGACATGGCAGAATATTTTGTGCCAATCAGTAACCTGCTGCGGAAGGAGGCGCGGGTAGTGATTAGGCTATTAGAGCAAAAGCTTTGAAAATACATGGCTCGACTGCAAAAGGAACCAATCCTGGCGTTTCCGATTTGGAGAAATTATTCACTATCACCACCGACGCAAGTGATTATGCATTGTGGGCGGTGTTGTTGCAGGAGGGAGATGGCGGGGAGCGGCTGGTGGTGTACGTGAGTCGAAGACTGACTGACACAGCGTGGTCGCCCAGGGAAGATGGAAAACGCGGTACATGAGACGATAGTGATGGAAGCGAACACTAAGAAGCGGAAGAATCTGCCGGAGAGCAACCGGGGGAAATGGAGATAATCAAGGTATCATTAATGACAAATTTCTTAAAAACCAATCTTTAACAACACTTTGCTTTGATTCATCCAAAAAACCTTAAATAATCGAGGTTGTACTGTACATAATAATTGATATTGATTTTGTAGACTTGTGGCGGCTGGCATTGATTGGTATCCATAGAGACCGCCAAATAAATAACCCACAACACATGTGTGTGTAAAAAAAGAATGATATGTAAATTTTGTACCTTGTGTTCTGTCCTAAAATATAAAAGTTATATAATGTATTGTGAGTTTTATAAATGTGTAAAAACCCCACTACAATTGGTGACCCCGACGTCCGAGGTGATCGTGAGTGATTTATGAAATTAATCATGCCGGACGAAAATATGAAAAACGAAAATAGTGAATCTTTGACGAAGAACATTGATAAGGTTAGTATCAAGCTTCCACCGTTTTGGAAAGACAAACCAGAAATTTGGTTTTGCCAGGCGGAAGCCCAGTTCGATCTTGGAGGAATCACTAGGGAAGGTACGAAATTTAATTACCTTATTGCTCAATTGGACCTTAAGATAGTAGAAAACATATACGACATTGTCTCATCTACTGAGGACAACAAATATACCACCGCCAAGGATAGACTTTTAAGTATATTCCGAGAAAGTGAGGACAGAAAAATTAAAAAAGTCGTTAGCGAATTAGAAATAGGAGATCAAAAACCATGTCAGTTACTTCGAAAAATGAAAGGATTAGCAGGTGACGATTTTTCTGATAAACTGTTGAAATCATTGTGGCTTGATAAACTTCCAACGGAAATAAAAAGTATTTTGGCTATTTCAGATGGCAATCTGGATAAATTAGCCGAAATCGGTGATAAAATATGGGATATCAAACCCGCGCGTGATATAAATGTTGTTCATTCTAAAGGGCCTACATTCGATTCGACGCTGGAGGAACTGAATAAAAGACTATCCGCACTTGAGTCTACAATATCCAGAGGTTCAAGTAGAGATAACTCTGTTCGTTCTCGTAGTAAAAGCCGAAATAAACGTTTTGATCCAAAAGGAAAGTATTGTTTTGGCCATTATCGTTACGGAAAGAAATGTATACCGTCTAAGTGCACACCTGAATGTAAATGGGTTGTGGAGAAGGGAAACTCCTCACGGCAGACACAGAACTGACCAACTGTGCTGCTGTAAATATTTCAGGTCAACAACATCGTTTGTTCTTACAAGACAAGAATACAGGTGCTCGCTTTCTGGTTGATAGTGGCGCAGATGTTTCCATTATACCAGTGAATAAATTAATAAAAGCAAATCAAGATACAGGAATTAAGTTATTTGCTGCTAACAACACAGAGATTCCTACATTTGGAACCCAAGTTCTTCAAATTGACCTGGGACTAAGACGACAAATGGAGTGGACTTTCTTTTTAGTTAAAACCAATAAAGGTATTTTAGGAGCTGATTTTCTACACAATTTTGGTTTACTAATTGATCTAAAAAACAAAAAACTTATTGATAACAGTACAAAGCTCACTGTTACAGGTGAAGTAGTTACAATCGAGGAAATGGAATCATTGAGTTCTTTCAAAGCCACCTGTCAATTCTCACATCTGTTAACCAATTTTCCAGATTTAACCAAACCATTTTCATTGAAGGTAAATGCCAAGCATGATGTAAGGCACCACATTGTCACTAGTGATGGACCGCCTGTTTTTAGCAAGCCAAGAAGATTAGATCCAGAGAAGCTGCAAGTTGCTAAACAAGAATTTCAGAGCATGCTCAACAATGGAATCATTCGAGCTTCCAGTTCACAATGGGCAAACCCTCTACACATAGTGACGAAGAAAAATGGCCAATGGCGAGTATGTGGAGACTATAGAAGATTAAATGACCGGACACTACCCGATAGGTACCCCATTCCGAGGATAGATGATGTAAGTCAAATTCTTCTAAATAAATCAATTTTCTCAAAATTAGACCTTTGCCAAGCTTACTATCAAATACCTCTTAATGAAGAAGATAAACAAAAAACAGCCCTGATTACGCCCTTTGGATTGTATGAATTTAATGTTATGCCATTTGGACTGCGCAATGCGCCTAGTACGTTCCAACGTTTTATTAATGAAGTTTTGAGAGGACTGGATTTTTGTTTCCCATATTTGGATGATATACTCATTGCCTCTGCAAATGCTGAAGAACATAATCATCACTTATCACAAGTATTTCAACGACTCAGCCATTACGGTCTCCGGATTAACATCAGTAAATCTGAGTTTGGTTTGGAAAATATAATTTTTCTTGGTTACCTTATTTCGTCAAATGGTACAAAACCTGATCCTGACAGAGTGAGTGCCATTGTCAACCATGATTTACCAAGAACTATAAAACACCTAAGGTCTTACTTAGGAATGCTGAACTTCTATCGCAGGTATCTACATCATGCTGCAGGCAATTTAGCAAATCTCACTAATTTTCTTAAGGGTGCTAAGAAAAATGATAAAACTAAGATTGTACGGACACCAGAAACTATTGAAGATTTTCAACAGAGCAAACAAGCCTTAAGTAATGCAGCTCTGTTAACAAACCCAAATCCTGATAGTGAACTCTCACTCTTTGTAGATGCATCTGACTTGGCAGCTGGAGCTGCTCTGCAACAATGGGAAAATAGTTCATGGAAACCTATTGGATTTTTTTCCAAAAAGTTTTCTGAAACACAGCGCAAATACTCTACATATGACCGAGAACTTACAGCTATTCATATGTCAATCAAGTACTTTAAATATTTGTTGGAGGGAAGGTCATTTGTAATATATACAGATCATAAGCCTTTGATTTATGCATTCAAACAAAAGAACGACAAAGCATCCCCTCGCCAACTTCGACAATTGCAATATATTTCCCAGTTCACAACAACCTTGGTTCATGTTTCAGGAAAAAACAATATGATTGCAGATTACATGTCTCGAATAGAAGAATGCTCTGCAATTGATTTCACCCAAGTAGCAGAAGCGCAAACACATGATGAAGAACTACAACAACTGCGTACTTCTGCAAATATTGGATTGATTTTCAAATCCTACCCTCTTGAAAACGGAAGCCAATTATGGTGTGATGTTTCAACAAATGAAGTTAGACCATATATTCCAAAAGATTTCCGTTATAATATATTCAAACATTATCATAATATGTCACACCCTGGAATCAGATCTACGGTTAAGCTGATATGTTCTAAGACAGTTTGGATAAACATGAAAAATAATTTGCGCTCATGGGCAAATGCCTGTATCGCATGCCAAAAAAGCAAAGTATCCAGACATGTGAAGACACCACTTCAGAAATACCCGATTGCAGACGAAAGATTTGCCACTGTTCATATAGATCTAATTGGACCCCTGCCACCATCTGAAGAATACACCCATTGTTTAACATGTATCGACCAATTTACTGGATGGACTGAAGTTATTCCCTTGAAAGAGACATCAGCTGAAAACGTTGCACGGAATTTCTACCAACATTGGATCCGTCGGTTTGGAACACCTGCTACTATAATTGCTGATCAAGGCAAACAATTTAAATGTGAATTATTTAAATCATTGACATCAATCTGTGGAATAAAACTAAACCATACAACTGCGTATCACCCACAGTCAAATGGAAAGATCGAGCGTTTTCACCGAGTGCTGAAGTCAGCCATCAAAGCTCACGGAAAACAACAGTGGACACAAGTGATTCCAACTATTCTTTTAGGCGTACGAACTTGTCTAAATGAAGATGCGTCAGCGACCATAGCAGAGATGGTATACGGAGTACCGTTGAGACTTCCAGGTGACTTCTTTGAGACTCCCAGGCCCACTTCGGATATACCAACATTCATCAGCATGCTGTGCCAGCAAATTGACTGCCTGCGCCCAAGACCGGTGGAACACAAAAACAGGACTACTACCTTTATCCATAAAGACTTATCAAAGGCGACACACGTCTTTGTTAGAGTGGATCGGGTAAGGGCAAGTTTGGAAAAGCCTTATGAAGGCCCATTTCTTGTCATTCGACGAGCAGAGAAGTACTACTCATTAAATATCAAGGGTAAAGAAGTAAATGTATCGCTTGACCGGTTAAAGCCAGCGCATCTGTTGTGTGATGACAGTGATTCGGCACGGGAGCAATCTATTGGGCCACCTGCAGATGAACCGGAGGATCCTGGGCAGCCTGAAGCAACTTTGAAGCAGACGCGTTCGGGAAGAGTAGTGCATTTTCCCTCGCGATTTCGAACGTAACACAGTTACTGGGGGGAGAGTGATGTGGCGGCTGGCATTGATTGGTATCCATAGAGACCGCCAAATAAATAACCCACAACACATGTGTGTGTAAAAAAAGAATGATATGTAAATTTTGTACCTTGTGTTCTGTCCTAAAATATAAAAGTTATATAATGTATTGTGAGTTTTATAAATGTGTAAAAACCCCACTACAGACTCCTGATATATTGGTTATTGGATAAATTTTCCATGCATTCTGATGAGTGCCAGGCACTGCTTTTAAACCAATATAGTGTAACACACTCTTCCATTTTTAAATGAACACATATACCTTAACATATTTTTACATCTTAGTGCTCATTTCTGTTAGTGAAACACTAATGCACAGCAATATTCTTTCCAAAATAATCAACTGCATATATATTGTTGTGATATTTTAAAATGATGATTTTTAATGGTGTTTGTTTAAATAATCTCGGAAAAAACAAGCATTGAAGAACTTAATAACGATCCGTAGTTCATGTCTTTGAAAGTATGAACGTTTTTATTGTCGTCATATTAATTATTAATATTTATAATAAAAATAATATCATAACTAATGTAAACATTTATTTATAAACTACGTAAATTAAGCAAAGTATAAATATTCAAAACAACTGGCATTAAATAACGAGTTGAAAGTCAAGAAGGCAGCGGTATGTAATATAAATAGGCCGACAAAGAGCCAAAGCAGACATTCTTTCATCTGGAACCGAAGAGAGAGGAGGCACGCTAGCAGGTAGCAACCAACCCACGCTAAGGCCTGTTGGTGCATCAGAGAGAAGCGGCACCAGACTTGCATCCGGCCATGAGACGTATGGAACCACGTGCTGCAGCTTAGAACAATTACGCTAATCCGAACCACACAAAGATACACTGGCCAGTATAATTACGTAAAATTAGATTTAATGTTATACTTTAATTACGTACATATTTTATTTTTTGTATATCAATTTTTATATATTCAACGAGTTTAAATAAAACCAATATTCCTTTTGCCAGAAGTTTCCTATATAGTTATTAACAGAACCCTGATATAACGTTAAAGTTATAAATATAAAGTTTTTTAAATTATATGAAAAAATTTATAATTAAAATATAATTAATAAAAAACAAATATTAGAATAATATACATAATAAATAGAAACTAATGTCATAAAAATAAAATTTCATATCTACTATTAAATTAGCGAGATCCAAAGCCATCAAATCATCTGTTGAAGTAAGGTTCTCTTTAAGAGAGACTTTGGAGAGAAGCCTGGAGTATGCAGCCAGGACTCGCTTTGGCACTATTAACATATCTGAGTTAATCAGCACTGCTAATTTGGAAACGGCCCTCGCCAAATCCTCGACGGGGAAAGAGAACTGGGCTCCCATCCAGTCGCTGACTCTGGATGTGACCATTAAGTCTAAAGTTGGGAACAGTTGTGCAATGGCACCTAACAGAGCCAAGTCATCGAACATCAGAGAGTATAACATCGTCACCAGAGCGATTTGATCAAATGTCAAATCAGTTGTCCAGTTCTCGCTGGCGTGTACACAGTGAGCTGATAGTGTCTGCATTGCCGAGTCCACCTTGCACTTAATTAGCTCCTCACATGACTTAAAACCTGAGTTTTCAGATTCCTCATCATTATTTTGGGATCCCATCGCAATCTATAAATATTAACAAAGTACGAGTTATCAATTAGCCATTAATTTAAATTTGAGTGGATGTATTTGCCTTGGTTGATGAAAGAATGATTTTCATAAAACTTATTTTTGAAAGACTTTTTGTAGTGCTGCTTATGTCAACATCAGGTCCTTAAATGAGATAGACTGAAGATGGCACCAAGCTGTATTAAACCTTATACTTCTTACTTCTATATCCAGTGCATTTCAAATAAGGACCTGATGCAGGCACACATGTTAGATCGAAATGAACAGAAAAATTCGGCCGATTCCTAACTAATACATCATATACATAACATGTAAACTAATTATTCTTCAGTTAGTCTTCCTACAATTTGTCTACATAATAATTTTGATGCTTAAGCAAGTAGAAAAAAAAACCAGTTTGTTTATTTAACACCAAATATTTCAACCAAAAAAATAATTTTTCAGTAAATATTAAATAAAAAATAATGTCGACATTTATTGATCATCCAATAGTTTTAAAAAAACGTTTCATCTGCTGTTCAAAAGATAACTACATTTCATTTTATTGAAATTGACATCGAGCAGTAGAGAAAAAAAGAGGATAGAATTAAAAAAAAAAATAATTGAGACACAACTATGCTTTATTTTCGGTCATGGAGAGCTCATTAGTGTTTCATAATAGATATAATGCCCAAATTTATCTCGCTATTGTATTTTACCAACTAAAATTTATAATTCAAAATTAAACAAATATTTTTTAAATAATTAATTTATAAGGTAAAACACCCACTAAATTAAAAAAGTATGTCACTTTAATTTTTTTTTTTTTAAAACAAAAATTACATGAGGTGGTTTTGTTCATATTCCATTTTGTTAAAAAGTTTTCCTACTTCTAGTTTTAATTGACAATATTTAAAAACAAGTTATCTAACACCTGAAATACAATCTTAATATATTTCACAAATATGCATTTTTGAAAAATCAATAGTTTTCATCCTTTTTGATTCAATCACATTTAATTTTAATTTTTTGTATTTTAAGGGGATTCCAACCACAAGTTGTGTTTATCAGATCTACTTTGGTCTAATTAATACAGTGGATATGAAAAAAAAAACCTACATTATAATAGTTATTTAAATTTTGAGAATATATGTAGTAGTACCATAAATTTTGTATTATTTATAAATTTATCAAGGCTCAGTTGGGTGTGAAACAGGTAGGTATGTGTCGTTTCACCAATGTTTTTTCATGTTGTCCTGAATGTTGATGAGAACTGGTAAAATGAGACAAAAAGGGCCTAAGTCTGTACAGAAGGCATGCAATAAATGGGTGGAAAACTTAAGAGTTTGCTTAAGACGTATGTATGATGGAGCAGATATCATTGATATTAGGGAAAAGCTTCAGATACTTACTTTAGAGGTTGGAAGAACATTGATAAAACAAGGAGATGGGAGAAACGGCATTAATGCAAGAAGCTTTGGGCATTGGTGAAGATGGAGTGGAGACAATTACCATTTCTTGGTGCCTTGGAAGTTTGTTGACAACAGGGTGAAACCAAAGTGAGCATTAAAAAAACAAAATGTTATGAGATATTTAACTAATTGTGGAGGAATATCGTACTGCACAAATGTTAAGTCAGTAACTTAAAATAAAACCTTTAATGCTTGGCGAGTCAAAAAATTAAAATATCTCAGCTACAGGTCTATAAATCGGTAGTTGAAGCGAATACTCAGGATTAGATTGCCAGATACAATTTCCTATGAACAGCTTTGGACTTGAACTATAGAAAAACGGACCGACCAGGACATAAGAAAAAGAAAATCTAACTAGATAGTTCATACACTCCTACATAGAATAATATATACACGCATACACAGAAGAGCACAGCTCTATAGTAACAATATCACTTGACTAGAATTTCTGAGGATTACAAGGAGGCAGACCTCTAAACGCATGGATGAAGTCCATAAAGAGAGATGCTCAATCGGCAAATAAAACATAAAACGAGGGCAAGGCCATAGCGAGACTAATAGAGGCAACTTGTTAAAGCCCTTTCCTCTATTGAAGTAATAATAATAAATAATTGTTAAAATAGTTTATATGGGTTGGGTAATATTACTTATGTAGACATGTCTCCAACTGAACCTACAAGTAAAATTTCATAAATTATTATCAAAGTTCATCCAAAGATAACTTTCCTACTCCGGTGACACTAAATTATGACATACAATAGGTGTCAAATGTTTCTGGACAGGTCATATATTTTTTAATACCTGGAAACTCTAATGAGGATTTAACAATTTATTTTAACAGAATTAAATAAGAACATCATTAATTTAAAAAAATAATAAATTGATCAAATTAATTTCTGAAATAAGAAAATTATTTATGGTACGAGTAATTTTGTTTGCCTACTAATCCTAATTACGGTAATACAAAAAAATATTTTCATTCAGTTAGTTAAAATGGTTTGTCAAACAATATAGATATCGGTGAAAGAATTATTGCTTTTTTAATTGAAGGATAATCTGGTTGTGAAATTGCTGAAATGTTAAAAGTACTCTAAGTGATATATTAAAAAAATGTAATTCAGAAGGTGGTTTGAATGAAAGACCAAGGTGTGAAACTAATCAAAATATTGATAGAGAAAATTGATAAGGCAGAAATCTTTTTTGCTGACGTCCAGAAAAATCTGTGTCCGGAAACTTTGGACCCCTACTGTAAATGATTCCCCCACACACCCTAAGAACTGGACCAGCCACTAGGCAACACAAAACTGCCAAAAGGCATGGCCTATAAAAATTCTTAATCGGTGCAATATAGACAAAATAACAATATGATACAGAATTAATGTCGTATTTACTTAATATTGCCGGCTCCTCTTGCCTCCTTACTTCAGGAACGTTTCAATACCGATCTACTGCAAGTAGAAGGGATACTGTCAGCAAGTGAAATTATTGCAACATATCACTTCACAGTTTCTTGGAAGCCACTTGTGGCTTTGCTTGTTTTGTAAATAACACAAAAAGAAATCTATTACTTTGAATCTTTTGGGCGCTAATAAATATTTTCAATCCGATTGATTAGAATTTATTAAATGAAATTATTTCTTCACAAACCTACGTAAGCTCGCTAAAACTATTCACAAGGTTTCCTAAACATGGTTTAGGTTATCAATTCGATATTGATAATAAATCTTGAAGAATTTGTGATGACATAATTGAAATAATAATTCATCAAAGTTTTTGACAGGACTCTTAATTAAGGCCCTCCTACAAAACAAACAAGGCCATTTAAAAGTTATTCTTCAAATAATTTTCCGTTTTTTGAATCACCCACAATAATTCTATACAGCAAACAATGAAATTAGTGCTCATTATAAATAGTAGTGATAGAGGTTCCCATGATTTATAAAAAAACCCACCCTTAAAACAAATAACGTAAGAGAGAGACAAGGCATGCCAGAAAGTGGGGAGTTAACACGACACAGAAATAATTAACGGCTCGTTTGTTTTTAACAGCCATCTGATTTCCCCATAACCTATGGTAAAGGATAACCGCGATCCTCTTGCAGCTGACAGTTATCTGCTGGAATAGGTTATTTTTATTATATTTTTCTATTATTATTATTACCATTGTTAAATTGTGTATACCTCCTTTGATTTATTCTACCTGACTGTTTCTCCCATAGCAGCAAATTTTTGTTGAAGTAAGGAAGCACAAGGATTTATAAGAGATGATGAAAATACCAGATTACAAAATCTACAAGGTAGAAGATGCCCCAGAGCTAGTAAAACTACAGCAAGTACTTGCTGCTAAAGGGCTGAAGGATCCCTGGATAAGGTATGGGATTATTTTACTTTGGGTTATTAACTAGGAATATTTTTTATTTTGTAAGTTTTGTGAATAATATTTTCTAGCCTCCACATATATCTTTATCTAAAGAGCACTATTAAGAACTCTATATCGTCACCTTCAGGCTCATAAATGAGTGTACCCCACTGACCCACTCATGCTATATAGCAGCTTATCAATGAAAGCACTTATTAAATTAAAATATGTTGTGTTTGAATATATTCACAGATCATTTTAAATTCTCCTCTTCTAATCAGCACCAAAATACCTAAATTTTTCATTTTGTATTATATTAAGTGGTTTAGTAAAGTTGTGTGGTAATGGATTGACTTTTTATAAAGAGCAGAACCCATAAATACCTAAAGAGAATCTGGATGTGAACCGATTTGCATTCCAGTGTTAGGCTATGCAAATTTATTTCTTTATATGCTCGTATGTTCGAATTTAACAGCTACCAGATAGTTACGCTAAACTTTGAAGTTTTCATTAAGATTATTGTTTTTATAAAACATTATTTATGGTATAAATATTTATCTATGAAATATCAATTTATATTAACATATTATAGATTAAGTAGAAATATTGACAGCTGTCACCAAAAGAAAAATACACTGACAGGGTCAGGACTCGAGCAATAATCCTAGAAATTCTAATCAAATCATTAGAATTAGGGAGGTCCCGGATTCAAGTCCCAACCATAACATTTTATTTGTTTCTTTGTCTAGTAGTTATTAATATTAGTAATAAATATTAATTTATTTTATTTTATTAATAAATAAAAGCATTTTTCAGGAATGATGTTTGGCGCTACAAAGAGTCAGTGTGGGGCACTCATCGTTTCAGATTCACCTCATTTTTTTTTAGAGGTTTTAAGTACGGTTTTGCTGCCTTCCTGGCAACCATAGCTATCGATAAAGCGATTGATGTTGTCAGTAAGAAGAAAGGAGATGGTGGAGCTCACCATTAAATACTACATTCACTTACAGACTCAAAAAGTATAATAGCAACTGTGCATAAATCATTTTGAACGTTCCTTTTTACGTTCATTGAAAGTATTTTTGTTTATGAACTGTATTTTTAGAAATCTATTGAATTGTAAAATTATAGTTTAAGAAAATATAGCTTGGGTTTTCTCTGTGAGAATTTATATTTATTTATATTTTAACCCAGTAATCATCTTAAAGTCGAAAATAATATGACATAACTGTGGACAATTTATCAACATCTATTCATTCAATCTTGTTCTACATTCAAATAATGTTCCAAATTCAACAACATTGAATGACTATATTGATATATATCTGTTCTTTCAAATTCTCTGGGACAGCTCCTTCTAAATGTCAGTTTTCTTGAATGAATGTTGGCCTCAATCTCACTTTAATTCAGGATTCCCTCCCTAACCCACTATTCATGAAACCTTTCAACCTCCCATTAATCAGAAACCTATTACAATTCTCTTCTGGACTTCAGATATGGCTTTGACACCCTTTACTCTATTATATTGTCCAAAATTTTTAAGCCATGTACTTCTATTATATTGCTGTCTCCTGGTCCCATCCATTCATATTAAACCGCTATCAAATAGTCTTTGTACTAATATTGAGTACATTCCCTTGCCCTCGTGGATGGTGCAAGACTTCTTGTTCCATCTCTGCAAATCATATTAAGTTCATAAATCAACTACCTCTGTTTATAAATCCAACAATGCTCCTCCTACCTGTCCTATATACATATTACATGCAGATATACCGCTCCTTTCTTTCACTAATTGTCGAAGAATATAAGATTTTACTCTCAGGAATTTTTGAATATTGTAAGCGTCAGAATGCTGGATATTCTGGAAGTGAAACGTTTCTCATATGTGAAAGGTAAAGAAAGGGTCTTAATGGGGTAACAACTAATTTATAAAATAACAATAGAGAATTAAAGGGATGATGAAGTGTTTTTAATTAGTGGGAAAGAGATATATTATTTCCCCTGTATTCATCAAGTGGATGATCACCAGCTTCAACAATGAAGTTAATTAAAAGCGGATTATAAGGACTATTAAAAATAATTAAAAGCTCCGTTGGCTGGTTTCAAACTAGCATTCTGAGTAGAGTCAAAAGACTTTGCTATGTATTCTCCTCCAATTAGCTTCTAATAACATTGCTATGAAGGGTAAGCATGGTATGCTACTGCTTTAAAATAGTCTGTACTTTGCCTTTGTGGATGTTGCAAGACTTCTTGTTCCATCTCTGGAAATCATATTTAGCTCCAACCTCTATTTATAAATCAAACAATTTTTCTCCTACTTCCCTACACAGGGACTGCTAGTATGGAAGCATGCTTGGTTGACACCCCAAGAAGTATAAGAATTTTAATAAAAAAAAAAAAAAAAAAATGAATTTTTAAATCTAATGTTTAGTTTAGGTTTTATTTAAAATAATCAAAATGTCATTTAGTTCAAGTTAAGATATAATTAGTTATCACCTTTTGCTAGAGAGCCCACTTACAATTTAAGAAAAGGATGTTTTAAATCCCATGATTCTCAAACCATTTTGAAATTTGTTACAGTGGGATAAAATTGTGATCAATTTTATTTTTCCAGTAAGTTACTATATCATCAGCATAGACCATCTCTTTAAGCAGGGGAACAAGATGCTGTAAAATGTCATACAATTGAATGCAAGGGGAAGGTATCCCACTTTTTAGGGTATTCTCAAATTCTAAAGGTCTTAGGGGAGGGAGAGTACTTTTCAACACTTTTATTGAAATGTGATAAGTCTGAAGGATGGGTTTGAGAACGCAAGTCATGATTGCCTTAAGCATTATATGTCCTCTATCAAAACTAATCTGAGCTACAATGTTACTTTCTATTCTACTGGTTCAATTTGAGCTGTCTTTGGCAAATTGCTTTGTGTATAATCTGTGGGGAACCCGGAAATGTAAAGTGATCACAGTGTATATATAACATGCTGTGCTTAGCAGTAGAGCTCTTGAGCAGGCAAGATTAGAGCTAATATGGGGAATGGTCATATAGGATGAAAAAAATTATAAAAAGGTGAAATATTGAAATGTTTTTAATAATAAATAGTATACTACTTTTAAATCAGTTGAATTTATTTTTATGCCTTTTTTTGTTTAACTCAACCTTAATTACTTTTAGTAATCAGGATCTCACTGTATCTGAAAATTTATACAAAACTACAACATCAATTATCTTTCTTAAATTTAAACTGGAAGTACCTCAGGAACATTTAGTTTGTATTTATTTGTATGGAGTAGATATATCACTTTCAATACTAAAAGATAAAAATATATAAATATAATGCAAAATGAAGGTCATATCCACCCTCTCTGTGTAGAAATAACTTAATTCCTTAATTATATTGGGTCAATTTAACTCAGCATATATGTAACACTTCCATTAGATCCTGACACAGGAGTGCTTCAGACCTCCACATGAACTGCAACTGGTTTGAAGGTATAAATATTGTCAAAGAGAGGTATTAGAGCTTTCCGAGAAATGCATATTGCAATATTTTTGTAGATTTTATCGCACTGTAGTGATAAGCTATTAGATGACAATTTACTATTAGTTTTTAGGAAATTACCCAAAATTTCTGAAAATAATTCACAAAATGGGTTTACCCTATACAGATGAGATATTTTGGTGAACTTTACCTCTGCTTAAATAAATGGCCAGTAGAGAGCTCTAGCTGTCATCTATGAAACTACTGCTTACCTGTTATGAAGGCAAAAACTATTGCGTGATTATATAATTAATTACAGTAAGCAGAAAATATTCATTGTTCAGTTTTGACCATGAATGAAAGAAAAGCCGTCCAGTGACTTAATCTTTCTGAAGGTTTTGACTGTTTTACTTAAGATTTTCATGTTTTTACCTGCTTAAAATATTATCTGCACTTTCAGGTTACTACATCTCAGGTAATTCTGCATAAAGGTTGCCAATATTTAAGAAAATTACTAATATTATCCAGGAGTTTTCTAGATTATGTTGGTGTTTCATGATTTTATTGAACATATATAGTCTGCTGGTATCAACTCTGAAAGATTAATATACTTATGGCACCAGCCTGCTAACAAGCTTAGTATTTTAAAGTGCTTGAGTAAGGGCCTAAGTTATCAATTGTTTTATTGAATCCCATTTTGTTCCATAAATTTAATCGTTTATAATAAAATTTTGTTGGGTTCAATAAAAAATTATATTTTTGTACTTAGGGGACCATAATATTAAAATTCTTACTACTCACTTTCAGCAATATATTCTGTACTTAAATAAAATATTGCTTGTGTATTAACTAAATTCAGAATATTGTTGCTGAATATTTGAAGAATATATATTTAGATTTAGTTTATAAATGAATAATAAATGTTCTAGTCATAATACTATGGTCAGAATTTCCGATTCAATCAATTATTAATATTCTACAAATGTATTAATTATTCTTTTATTTATTATTTTAATTCCAATAAATTATTGTTAGATAATTTCAAAGGTTTACCTATATTGAAAATAATAATGGGAAACACAAAATTGTTCATTTAACAAAAATGTTAAACAATTTTTTGTTTATTTTCTCAAAATAAAGTCTTAGAGTAAATTAGTTAACTAAAGAGTATTTTAATATCTAAACAGATAAACCCATTAGCATACCAGTATGTAGATTAAGCCAAATGGAAAATATCGGTTTTGTGAGGAATACCACAAAGTTAGTGCGGTAACCAAGCCAGATGTTTATCCTCTCCCTAACATGTCTTTGTGTGATCAACTTATCAAAGATTGGGTTGCCACACACCTACTACTAAATTCCCCTGGCTAGCTCTTCAAAAGAAATAACTTCCTTCATAGTTTTGGGGAAAGGTCTATTTCATTTTGAACGACTTCCCTTTAGACTGTGTGAAGCTCCAACAACATTCCAGCGGCTAATAGATTAATAGATAACATCTTATCTCGCTCAAGTTTGCTTCACATATCTAGATGACATAGTCATCACCACAGCAACGTTCGAAGAACATCTGTACTCCCTTAGAATAGTCCTCCAGAAATTTCAAAAAGCTGACCTAAAACGTAATCCTGAGAAGAACAAATTCGAATGCGATACAATTTAATATTTGGGCTTCTTAGTAGATGAGAAAGGCTTACAGGTATACCTTAGAAATGTAGAATATACAATATTATGCGGTGTTATGTGTGTAACAACCTGCCACTGTGGGTATAATAAAGAAAATAATAGGATTAAGAGATTTAAATCGATAATCTAAGGATTGGTAAGATATAAGGATCCTTGCCAAGAGCTATAAAAATGGGTTTGATGGACAAGCAATAATCCTTTGTTCACCTAGGAACTGAGGTAAAAGGAAAATTCGGTTAATAAACGAATAAATGGTTTAATAAAATGGTTAAAGCCAGGCGGGGATGGCAGTTGGCAGAAAGTGTGAGAATCATATACCCGCTAGAATAAAGGAGTGTTGGAATTGAGTTTCTCCAACTCACTTGGTCAAAGAAGGCATAAAAAAAAATAACCTTTTCACACAAAGTTGAGAAAATAGATCAAAGTAGAGACCGCTTACTTTGGTGAGACAAAAATTAGCACTTTGGTAAGCGAGAATTTTTCCTTTATAAAAAGGAGGAGAAATATGCATGAGGCCTCACTTATTTCTTGACTGAGGGAGAGGGTAGAAGACTTCCTTTGGCACGTCAAAGAAACTACTACAACTGTCAGCGGAAGGAAGAGACCTTCAAAAAGGAGACCAGATACTGCGACGAGCTCACCTTTTGTCAGCTGTCATACGAGGGTTCAAAGGGCCATTTCTACAACAAAGATCAGTTAACATCTACAACCGGGAAGACAATCGAAAGTACCCCAGCTGGACTTACTCGCCGGCTAGGATCACTATGACTTCTTAGCCGCCGTCCGGCGAGCGCCCAGAAAGAGATAAGGCGGGCAGACCTGCGGTCTTTCACCCTGGCTGCCGACTTAGTCGGCGGGCAGCCTAGTTCGCTTTGATCTGACTCCATAAAATCTTTAGAAGGTGTGTACCCCGACAAAGCACTATGTTCAGGAGAAGAGGTACAGGGTAGGTTTATAGGTAGCTTATGTGGTCTTGGAATGACCACGAATTCCGGATCCCAAAGGCGAGTGTGAACTGGAGAGAGGCAGACTGGATTGCCGCAGGAGTGCTGCTAGGGAAATTTGCAGGGCCACGGCAACCGTCGTCCGCGAGGGAGAGGTCTCTCCCAAGGAGGTGCTAGTTTTAGTGAAACGAAGGCAGAGATTCCCACTAGGAAGTGTGGGGTCTGACAACGCCGGACTAAAACATAGCGAGGTTAGAAGAGAAAGATGCAGAGAGAGAGAGAGAGAGAGAGAGAGAGAGAGAGAGAGAGAGAGAGAGAGAGAGAGAGAGAGAGAGAGAGAGAGAGAGAGAGAGAGAGAGAGAGAGAGAGAGAGAGGGGGGGGGTAACTTCTATTTATTTGTGGTGAAGAAGTTGGCACATGTCACTTATTTCCTTCAGCATCAGACTTGTCCCAAGTTCCACCTGCTTTACCACTGACAATGAGTACTGAGACAGGGAATGGGAATGGGGCATCCTCGCACTATAGCTAGCTCCATTTTAAGGAGAGAGCTTACTAACCATATCCCTAATGTTATAAAGCCCGACTTCGTCCCGCTCCATTTTTAATACAACTACGCGAAAGATTACGTTTTCACAAAGTCTTACTGGATATCTAGCCCTATTAAGAGGAACATTTTGTACTTTTCTCTACAATCTTGGAGGGGGGGGGGGTCTAGGTGTGGTGGATGGAAAGGAAAATCCGTGACATCCTTCCTGGATTTTTGGAGGGAAAAATATTGTCACTCACTGATGTCAATTATCGTCAAATCAATAATGCAATGTATCAAAATAAACAATGTCAATTATCGTAAGATCAACAATACAATTTATCAAAAATCCGGCCAATCGAGCCTTTTTAGACATATTAAGCTTTATAGAAAAAAGAAAATATGTTAGCGCACATGAAGAAAGAGATGGAAAAACAATTCCTGTTCATTCGATTGTTTTAATGTAAGAGTTTGACCAGCTGAGGAATACGAAATGACTGAAAGTTAAAAATTATGTTGACTTTTATGTTTTATTTTTTTTAAATCCTGAGGCGAAAGATTTTGATGAATATAAATTTTCAATGTATTTCATATCTCATTATGATTCAGGTGTGCCCTTACAACAATATACATTTTTTGTCAATTTCTTTCAGATCAACATTACAATTTATCAAAAATGTGGCCAATCGATCCTTTTTAGGTAACCCGTAGATGATCCATTCTCAATAATCATTCTGATCTAATGGCGAGTGTATAAAGATGATACAAGGAAAATACTTCCAGGAAAAAAAAGGAAATTACTCCATTATATAAGTAACTCGGACAGCGAGAAAGAGATAGAGAGAGAGAGAGAGTGAGGAAGAAAGTCTTAGAAAGTCAATTGACTAGGTCAAGATCAAGGCCTGCTGCGGTCGTCAACTTTTCGTTGTGTAATCGATAGTCTACGAATTCACAGCAGGCGATTCTATTAAGGGCGATCGGAGTCATTAATGAATTCATTATGAATATTGAGCGTAATCAAAATGTTCAGTAGAACTGCGCTTTTCCAGTATGTTGTCAGTAGGAACGGGGTTTTAACCCAAAATGCTTTAATACCTGGAAACTACAAAAGCTACGTCAATGACCAATGAACTGTTTGATAGAGAAATTTTGTCACTATCAAAGAACAGGTTAAAGTAGGGTCAGCTGAGTTGGAGGGGGGGGGGGGCGGGGCTGCAAAAATGACCATCTAACAATCGTGGTTTAATTCAGTGCCGATTTGACCTACGCTACTTTGGACACAAAAGCGAGAAATAATTCAATCTTTACCTTACAGGTATTGCTATAAGTGGAATATGATAATATTAATCGGTCGGTTTAATTTACAAAATGCACAGCTGCTGATTCCAGATTTTAATTGCCAACATTCGAAAATCTCATTTCCGAATGCTTTTCCGTAATTTCAATTGATTTTTTTGATAACCTATTTCCTATGGCTTCCTAATTTGCAATGTAAATTGTATAATAAAACGAAGGAAGAATTAAAAGAATCAATTGTTTATTAAGGTCTAGCAATATCGTGAAATTTTCACTGTTCGATATTTATTGATCTTCAATATCCTCTGGAATGTTCTTGTATAATGGTAATTTTTGGTCAATTGCATTTGTTTCACGCGCATTTAAATTTTCTATCCTAGTATTTATTTATTATCCTAGTATGATTTGTAAAGGGTCCTGGGCTGAGCTTTGTTTAACCACGGGTGGGCTATTACCGATGCGCTCGGTTTGTATACGAAAGTTAATGCGAATATGAGCACCGAGTTGAAGTAATCAGAACATTGTCAGTTGGATGAGTCAAGTACAGTTAAGATTTGTTCCACATACTCGCCAGATTACGGTTTTACATATTTAAATTTGATTTGTTTGCTAATTTTTATTTTATGTGAATTTTTCATTTGTTGTCAATTACGTCATCGCACACATATTTAATGACATATATTTAAATATGGGTATATTTAATGATTATTGTTAGCCACCAAAATTAAATTAAAAATACTTGAAAAGTGAAACAAAAAACTTGATTTATAAATGTTCGTTTTTCAATAATTTCTGGGGCACTTTTAAAAAGTCTTTGATGATAAATGTAATGTAAAAAATAAGTTGATAGGGGAATTGTAGGCATTGAATTCAAAATTATTTTGGCTATTTGCCACAGTCACCTATCATGGTGGTACAACGATAGTCCATTGTGCAATCCATTCTGAAGTCCCGTTCTGCGGTCCATACAATTTATTTTACGAGCACTGATCTGAGAAGAAGTACCGTGTTGTCCTCCCTGTGCGTACTTCCCCCTGCAGACATTACGGAAAGGAGGACAGATGTGGTCGATAGGTGCGGTGGGTGCGGTAGCCTGTCGCAACTCCCCCAGCACCACTTTCTAAATGGTAATCCCTTCGCGTACCTGCCCATCTGTGGCCCGCTACTGTCTGTCTTCTGTCCTCTAGCGAGGGTGCGGCTTCTCTGTCCAGCGATACTACATCTGAGAGTAACTCTCTGTTCAAGGTTTTCTCCACCAAACGTGCCTATGACCGCATGATACCGTGGAAACGCCTGTGATATAATTACTAATAACTTTAAATTGTTTCATAGACGGACCGAGGTGAAAAGGTAAAAAGTTTCTTAAAAACGTTTTGTATGATTGACTTAATACATGTCTTTCCTTTTAGTACAGTCATCCATCAAAACCCTCACCTTTTTACTATTTTTCCTTCGTTCCACGTTCTTCCTGCTTGATTAGCCTACTCCATGTCTTCCATGGCCTTTCCTCTTCCGGTTGTTGTGAAACCAGTTTGCGTTTTTTGAGTCCATTCGTCCTGTTTTGATGACAGCAATTATTAACTTGCCAGAGCTTTCCATTCAAATTTCTATGCAACAAATAAACACAGGATGTGTCGTAGGCAGAGCTTTAAAAAAAATCCTGAGGTGGGTTCAATGTTACAGAAAGAACAGATTTCGGAGTAAGGACAAACATTCGTATTGAACGGTCAATTTGTGTTGTCAAATTTGTTTTCATGAAGATGTTTCTGCTACTCTTGAGTGGGTGCAGTTGCATGAATGCTCCATTGTAGTAGTTGTTTACAACAAGTATTTAGAAGTGGTTACAACGTCCACATCATCGTGTTTTCTTATTTATTTTTCCTGCAGCACTGTCTATGCACTGAAAGGAATGTATATTCTCGGCAAGATCGCCATCAATTTCGATCTTTTATGAGTTGGTGAATCCTAATTTCTTTCGGAGTTTATTATCAGACTGACTTCCTCAGCCTCCTCTTAGTTTTTCTTCAATATCATGGGATTTACCTAGATTTAGTTCGTCAGGGGGGTATTCATAATTAATAAAACTGAGGGTGAACAAAAGCTATTAAGTGATCGCAGAATATCTGAGCGAAAAGACAAACAGTTTCAGCAAAATCCACCCTTTTCCCACAGTTTTTTTCCGCCCCTGGGATGGCTAGGTCCCAGAGACAACCCCCACGAGCGTGCCCGACGACAGGTTCCTGTGGTTTATCAATAAGACCCTGTTGCTGTATTGATCTCCGCGAATCGCCTTGGCTGGAAGCAGGATTAATTCAATCTATTTACATTAAAATTATAAAAATAAAACAACTGCAGAAACGCCGGCAACCTTCGACGTATTGGTGGGTGCCATGATGCAAACAGAAGTACAGCAGATCACACCTCATTTAGTATGAAGAACAGCCCCTCGTCACGGACCGGTGTCACGGCAAGTATGTAAGTGAATGAGGCCCCGTAAGTCCTCATTATAACTTTGAATACATGCGACTTCATCTTGAAGCCGAGCCTCCAAATAATGTTCAGGATAGCACTTCTACATCATTTCAAGTTATCAATACTTGTTTTTTTCAACTTGAACTTTTTCCTTCACTAACCGAGGGGCTCGACTAATTCACGGATGACATATAAACACAGGAGAAAAAAAATAAAAGACAGCCTCCAGAAGAGAATGGCCTAAATGTCACACAGCAGGTTTTTGGCCAGCGGTCGCCCGCAGACCTTGGCATCCCAGCACCTTTATGTTTTACCTCCTTGTCTGCTACCACAATCTCCATCTAAAGTAGAAACGGCGTTTTATTAAAAATGAGTCCAAAAATTTACCTGAGCGGTTCCGTCCACAATTTTGACAATATAATCGTCAATCGCAATATATTTGTATTTACATTTATTTATCATTATTACATCACAACAGATCAGGACAACTACGGCTCTAAACACAGGCTCCATGACATTAATATATAACCATACAAAAAGGTTGTCACCATATTCTCAAATATACAACATATAATATCCAAACAAGACGTCAGTAAGAAACTGGGATAGAGAAGAGCTTAGAGAACGAACTTTTGGATACTCACGAACATGAGTGAGTATAGCCCTTCACCCAAGCGGAGGAAGAGAGCTAAGAAATGGGTGGTCTTACCTCTTCATTAATGAGTCACCAAGTAAGGTATGGGTTTCAACATTATTAAACTGGATCTAAAAGAATTTATTAACCACCCTCAAGATATCCACCTTCAGCCTTTAATTACACTATTCCTCATCATTTATTATTTATATTCAGTTCACTTTATAATTATTTCAGAACTAATGGGCAAAATTTACTCCTAAACTAACAAGATTGTACCCTGATTCAGCTTATAAGCCCCTATCAGTGTCAGTGAATATACGAGTCTGTACCATTTGTTCATAAACACTCTACTACATTTGTAGCGACCGCTAACTACATAAGATAAATCACCCTATACTCTATTGCATATATATTGTAAGCAAAAGTAAAATATCATGAACTAAATGTATTATAAACAAACGTAAATCATTGTAAAAGTGTTAAGCAATAAAAGGCGGAAGCCAACTAAGTCATGAACGAGAAAGGGTCACCAGCTGGCAGTGATAAACATGAAAGGATCACCAGCTAGCAGTCATAAACAGTCATAAACTTAACAGCCCTTTAGGGGGCCTCTCTACCTCCAGGGGGCGAGGGGTCGGATAATTAAGCGTGGGTACAGCACCACAGGTGTCCAAAGCCCCCAACCGCCGGATTAGACCCTCTCAGCCTCCCAGCAGGACATAGAGAGGGTACTTAAGGCAGGGCTACTAGCCCTGGTAGTCAGTCTCCTCATCAGTCTCTGAGTCTCTAGCGACCTTTACTCGGTGAAGCCTTAAGCCAGGGCTCCTGGCCCTGGAAATGAGTCTCTTAGTTTCCTCGCCATTCTTCTCGCGACCTTTACTCGGTGACGCTTGCTTGGTTTCCACTCGAACTCTGAAAACTTGACTAATTCTTTATGAAACCTCTGTACCTTTTCTCTTGAACATAGTGCATTGTCGGGGCACATACCTATATAAATGGAGTCAGATAGTAACGCCGTCATGGAACGATTGTCCAGGTTATTAACTTGAACAATCCGCACTTCTCACCAGGGCTAGGGTGACCAGGCACCCCTAGTGACGACCGGACAACATTATTCCATTGCTTACCAGCGCAGCCTATGTAAAATTTACGGTGGTTGTTATCTGCACCCATTACATACATTAGGTGACACCATCATAGGATTCCCTGTAACAAACCAGAAATAATATAAAGGAAGATGATGTCTTAAGCATTCCTCGACTGTGCCGGGTAAGTTTTGTGTAACTGTACGTAGGGCTCGCGAATGGCCAATTCTATCCCATATATCTATTCCAAGATATATTAGTATCCAGCTCAAAGTCTTTGATACAAACAGGGTTTCGCAAATTATCAGTACAGTTACCGAAAGATAGCATCCTAATGAACTCGCATCTCGGGGATGTCTTACCAGTGCACTCAGGGGGAACATCCAGGGAATGTTAATTTATCTAGCATTATTTACAATTTTTAATCAGTAATTTATTTTTATAAATTAGCCTAACTTAGTAGTTGATTAAATATAATCAGACTTCCGGCAATGACAAATATTTAGTCAAATGCAAATAGAGACCCTCTATCAGAGAAGTTAATGATCGTCAACGAAAAACTTGAAGAAAAAGAAAAGAGGTCGAATGAAATCACAGATCGAAAGTTGTCACAAGACTGTTTATTGAGCCTTTTAAAGCCTCTCTATATACATGCGGGATGTTTACATCCCGATGACTTGGGGATTAGGCTGGCTACCTACGAAGTCCGAACTTTAACTTATATATATATACATAAGTTATCGTCTCCCGGCTGTAGACGATAAAAAAAAAGAATGAATAAGGAGGTTAATGATAGAACGTAAACCATCACTTTTTATAACTGGCTTTATTCTTATTAGTCCTCTATACACACATTACGGGTTTGTTTACCTTAGGCTATGTGGTATTAGGCCTAACATTGCCGTGCCACTATCCATAACTTATATATATATATATAACAAGCTCAACTTAACGATTCTGCTACACAGTTATAGTATATACAGCTGAATATAAGGCGCTAGTATGTTTGTCCAGTTCATTAAATTAAAGTTCAAATCGAACTGGTGAAATTTGTGCGGTCTGTGTCATAAATAGAATATATAATATATAAAGAATATGTACCACTTTAAGATTTAGGTGAAGTTTCTATATCTATCTTGTAAATATGTCTGGGATATATTCGTGCAGTCCACTTTCTTTGGTATTGTTATTTATCGTCTATCTCAATCATGCAGTGATTAATCATGTAGTGATGATCATGGAGTGCTATAATTCTCAATTGTAAATGGTGGTTCGACTTAGTATGAGTAAAGTAAGTCTGAAACCCTTATAATGACAAGATAGTGTAACTATGATTTACAATTAATCGTAGTAGTTGATCGTAAGAGTTGGATCAGCCAAACATTTAGAGAAAGTTAATGAATCTTATAATAATATATGAAGAATTTAGTATTGCATATATAAAAACTTAACCTTTTCGAGTAAATTTCTGCTTTTGGTATAAACTCAAAAGTTTTGTTATATCTTGTTTTACTCATGTTTACACCCGTGTGTCTGTCTGTATAATTAGTAATTAAAAATTA
The DNA here is from genome assembly GCA_930367205.1 of Acanthosoma haemorrhoidale. Lineage (NCBI taxonomy): Eukaryota > Metazoa > Arthropoda > Insecta > Hemiptera > Acanthosomatidae > Acanthosoma > Acanthosoma haemorrhoidale. The sequence continues at coordinate 45,367,428 of OV884013.1, forward strand.
AATATTTTCCTATTAAATTAAACGTGGTATTAAATTAGCCTTAGTGTTGTATTAGTTGAGTTTAACCTAATTGAATAGTGTAACTCGTGAGTTTACCGTAAGTGAGGGCAAATTAAGTAGAGCTAGTTTAAATTTATGTAAAAATATGAAATCCAAGATAAAAAAAAAATATTTCAACGTCCAAAAGTGTCATCTACCTACTATTGCTGCAACCTTGGTCAGTCATATCACTTCGCAAGGTGTTGCACCATGGATCTGTTATTACTACTGCCTACAAAATATTTAAGGTACCTCGTAAAATTTCATTAAGTGTTTCTTCATAGGTGAACTTTAGGAAATGTCTAACTCAGTGTTAACAGTTGTTAACTAGCAGTTAGAAATTACGATACAAAATTATTACCGCTTAACCAATGAATAACCTATGAGTTCTAAGAAAGAATAAGAGCAAGGGAATAGATATCCTGAAGCAAGATCTCGAATTTCCAAAACTGGATCATGGTTATCTCTCTTCGACCTTAGCCTCTGGTCACGATAAGTATACCTGTCATTATATTCATTTGATATCTTACATAATGATATGTTATTGAATACATATAAGGTGTATAGCTTCCACACGTTAACCTTATATATTCGTATAGTTCATTGTGAGTAGGCTATTAAGTATGACAAATATCATGTGTCTAAAAAAACACTATTGATGTTGCGAACAGGATGTTAATGGTTAATTTATTATGGTTCGTCTCTGCTTCAAAATAAATTTTGAGCTTTTGTAAATATAATCCAGTAAAATATATCTGTCCTATATAGTCAATATTCTACAGTTCAAATCTTTAGTCTAGTCCTGGAACAAAAAATCCCGCCTCTTTGGCTTTTACACTCCTACCCACAAAACTGCAGCTAATGTTTTATTTATATTTTTTTTATAAATCGGTTCATCTATGACTTGATTGACTGAGTGTCAGTCAAATGAGTGTGAACAGTCTTTTAAGCTATCGTCTTATTCCTTTTTTTTTTTTCTGATAAAGAAGTTAACACTTCATTTACTTCGTATTTTTTTTCTTTCCAAAGTATTTATTATTATTATTTTTTTTTATATATAATCAGCTTTATTATGATAAAATTACACTCTGCCTCATTCGGCAATAAGTAATTGTGATAAATTTCAATCATACCATATTTACAATTTTCATTCACTCGCTCGTTCATACAGTATTTACAAACCTCCCAAATCCACATGGTTGTCACCTCCCTCACATGCGAAAGAGAAAGCGGAGTCTTGGGAAGTCCTCCACGCTCATCCGTCAGCCGCGTCATCGGACAGGCCATACCGCTCAGGACATGATTGGAGAAACTGGCCATTGCCAGGACGCCCACTGTCACGCGTTTATAGCAGGTCACGAGGCCACTGATGTTTCAGTCTCCGAGGAGGATTATAGGGATGAGTGGCGCAGTGCAATGACTGTGCTACAGGATTAGGGTGGTTGGAAAGGCTGCTGTGGAATTTCATAAACTTGGAAGGGATGAGTTCTAGAATGTAGGGTATATTAAGATGTGTAAGAAGTGTCTCCCGTGGCAATCCAGTCTGCCTCTCTCCGGTTCACACTCGCCTTTGGGATCCGGACGGATTTCGCCTACCCTCAGATACCGAGTGTGAATTCGTGGTCATTCCAAGACCACACTAACTACCTACCCTATACCTCTTCTCTTGAACATAGTGCATTGTCGGGGCACATGCCTATCAAATATGGAGTCAGATAGTAAGACCATCATGAAACGATTGTCCAGGTCATAAGCCTAATCAACCCTCACTTCGTCACCGGGGCTAAAGTAACTAGGCACCCCCTTCGTGACGACCCGACATGGAATTTCATGAACTTGGAAGGGATGAGTTCAAGAAAGTAGGGTATATTAAGATCGTTACGAAGGGTTTTGTTGCTGATTTAAATAGGGGCATTAACTATTGTACTATTGATCGAAAGAATTGGATACGCTTGACGTTCGACTTTTTCGCTGTCCCCCTTGGCTTAAGTATAACTTTGTAGATTAGTAATTTATTTTCTACTGAGAGATGGGATGTCCTTCGAAGTATTCTGTACAGTTGTCGGAAGCGTCTGTTTAGTTCTTGTATTTTTAGCCTCGTATGTGGGTTCCATGTCAGCCTTTTGTCGAAATGGAAGCCCAAATACCGTACTGTCTCTGTTACAGGAAGAGGAATGAAATTAAATAAACTAGTGGACAGGACTTGCGGTGAAGGGTAAAGGTAAAGAGGGAACATTTTGTTTCATTAATTTTGATCCACCATTAGTTCCAATAATATCATCTCGATCTCATTAAGCTGTTTTTGTGGGTTAAGGGATGCTATATCGGGGTCTGGATACGATGACAGTACTTCAGTGTTATCTGGAAATGTTGCTAAGAAGGTATTGTGGGGGTAGAGGCGACATCAGCGCTATATAGCTTATAAAGGATGGGACCTAGGACACTGCCCTGTGGAACTCCTGCTTTTATGGGATAGTAGTTAGAATATTCTAAAGCATAGCGAACTTGAAAGAAGCAGTTTGAAAGGTACGTTTTTTGAGCTTTTAAAACAAACCTGCCTGCCAAGAAGATTATGAGTTTAGGATGTTGTTTGATAATTTAAGGAGTAAGCAGATCATGTATAGGGGATTTTCGGTAAGGCAAATTTTTCAGAAGGTATTTGACCTCAGAGGGGTTAATAGCTTTTGGCGGAAGTGAAAGTGGAATAGGTGAGGTGAGGAAATCTTCAAAAATTGTGTCATGAATATGGTTTTGATTACTAAGGTGAGGCGTGACAGTACGGGAGAGATGCAGAGCAAATTCTTTTGATACCATGTCTCATTTGACGCCGCCCAGGACCATCATCACGATGGAGTGGGTGTGAAACAGAATGTTATTTTAGGATCTTTTTAGTTACATTCCACAGGGAACTATCCACTTAAGACTGAGAGGAGAGGAGAGGAAGGAATTAAAGAAATCGTATCGGAAGAATGCTAAATGCCACTTTACCAATCTGCAGTAATGATTGTAGGAGGTAGGATCAGCAGGAGTTCGGTATCTTTGCCGCACTGTCCTCGAGTGGCGTTTGTATTGAGTTAGGTTTTTGAGATGCTGAGGTAAAGGATTTTCATCGCGAATTTTTGGAGGACGGTGGGGTGACGATGCCACCCAAGCCGACCTCTAGATCTTTGAATTCATCAACTTTCCTTTATTGTGCAATATTTACAATCTGCCTTTATAAGGCAATAAGTAATTAAGATATATGCTCTCATTCATACAATATTTACAGTTCATCATTCACTCGCTCATTCATACAATATTTACAGACAGCCCAGAGACCCCCCAAATCCACCGCAAAGAGAAAGCGGAGTCTTGGGAAGTCCCCCACGCTCCTCCGTCAGCCGCGTCACCGGATACTAGCCAGTGGATGCTGACCAAGAGCGCGAGAGCCACAGACGCTCAGGACATGATTGGAGAGACTGGCCATTGCCAGGACTCCCACTGTCACGCGTTTATAGCAGGTCACGAGGCCACTGCCGTTTCAGTCTCCGAGGAGGATTATAGGGATGAGTGGCGCAGTGCATTGACTGTGCTACAGGATTAGGGTGGTTGGAAAGGCTACTGTGGAATTTCGTAAACTTGGAAGGGATGAGTTCTAGAATGTAGGGTATATTAAGGTCGTTATGAAGGGTTTTGTTGCTGACATAATAAGGGGCATTTACTATTGTTCTCAGGACTTTTGATTGAAAGGATTGGATACGCTTGATGTTAGACTTTTTTGCTGTCCCCCATAGCTCTATTCCGTATGTCCAGATTGGTTTAAGTATAACTTTGTAGATTAGTAGTTTATTTTCTATTGAGAGATGGGATGTCCTTTGAAGTAGTCTGTACAGTTGTCCAAAGCGTCTGTTTAGTTCTTGTCTTTTTAGTCTCGTATGTGGGTTCCAGGTCAGTCGTTTGTCAAGATGGAAGCCTAAGTACCGTACTGTCTCGGATACAGGGAGAGGAATAGAATTAAAATAAACTAGTGGACCAGACTTGCGACAAAGGGTGAAGGTAATGTGGGAGCATTTTGCTTCATTAACTTTGATCCGCCATTGATTGCACCAATACTCGATCTCGTCAAGGTGTTTTTGAAGGTTATGGGATGCTATGTCGGGGTCTGGATGGGATGACAAGACTGCAGTGTCATCTGCAAATGTGGCCAAGAAGGTATTGGGAGTAGAGGGGACATCAGCGGTGTATAGGTTATAGAGGATGGGGCCCAGGACACTGCCCTGTGGAACTCCTGCACTTATGGGATAGTAGTTAGAGTATTCTAAACCACAGCGGACTTGGAAGAAGCGGTTTGAAAGGTAGGACTGTAGGATTAGGAAAAGGGTCAGTGGTAAATATCTTTTGAGCTTGTAGAGCAAACCTGCGTGCCAAACCCTGTCAAAAGCTTGAGCTATATCGAGAAAGGCAGCAGTGCAATACTGTTTGGTTTCAAGGGCTGAGGAGATGTGATCAACAACGCGAAGGCCTTGTTGAGCAGTGGAATGTCGTTGGCGGAAGCCAAACTGGTGTGTGGGAAAAAGGTTTTTGGATTCAACAATGGGAAGTAGACGTTTTAGTAGGAGTTTCTCAAATATTTTTGAGAGGATAGGGAGTAGGCTAATTGGACGATACGATGAGGCGTCATTGGGTGGTTTACCGGGTTTGGCGAATAGGACAATAATGGAGTGTTTCCAGAGGAGAGGAAAGTGCGTCGTTCGGATTATGCAATTATATATGTAGGTTAGGAAGATTATGGCTTTAGGAGGAAGTTGTTTGAGAATTTGAGGAGTAAGGAGATCATATCCAGGGGATTTTCGGTAAGGTAAGTTTTTCAGAAGGTATTTAACCTCAGAGGGGTTAACGGCTTTTGGTGGAAGAGAGAGAGGAATAGGTGAAGTGAGGAAATCTTCCACAGTTGTGCTGTGAGTATGGCTTTGATGAGAAAGGTGAGGTGTGAAAGTATGGGTAAGATGCAGAGCAAATTCCTCCGACCTATCCCCATCCGAAGCCGCCCAGGACCCATCATCACGACGGAGTGGGTGTGAAACAGGTAGATACTTTAGGATTCTTTTGGTTACGTTCCACAAGGAGTTATCCCTGGTGGACAGAGAGGAGAGGTAGGAATTGAAAGAATCGGAACGGAAGGATGCCAATCGCCGCTTTACCAATCGGCAGTACTGATTGTACGTGCGACGATCAATAGGATGCCGGGATCTTTGCCACACTGTTCTGGAGCGGCGTTTGGATTGGATTAGATCTTTGAGATGCTGAGGTAAACGATTATGATTGTGGATTTTTGTGTGACGATGGGGTGACGATGCCTCCCAAGCCGACCTCTGGACCAGAGTAGTGAAAGAATGCACTGCATCGTCTAGGTCTTGGGATGTTTTCAGGGATAATTTGAGGTTTACGGACTCTGTAAGAAGCTGACGGAAGTGGTCCCAGTCAACTGGGCCCCTAATAAATGAAGGAGGAGGCAGTTTGTGAATTGGTCTTAAGGAAATGGTTAATAATAAAGGGCTATGATCGGAGGAAAGGTCATCGAGGCGCTTGAGTGAATAGTTTAGTGTTCCTAAACTATTGTAAAAAAAGAAGTCAAGGAGATCAGGATTTCGGTTGGGATCTGATGGCCAATAGGTGGCTGTGTCAGGAGTGATAGTGGAGCAATGTTTCCGTGTGAGTGCAGACAGCAAAGCACGTCCTCGTGTATTTGTGGATCTTGACCCCCAGTGTTGGTGCTTCGCATTAAAGTCCCCACCCACAAGGAAACGATGTCCGATGGAGTCTAGAAAGGAGATGAATTGGGAGTCGGAAATGGATTTATTGGGAGGGCAGTACGTTGATGCAAGTGTAAGAGGAAAAGTGAAGGTGGTGATTGACACTGCAGTGGATTGAAGGAAATCATGTGATACCAAAGGAACTATGTGGTGGGATATGGAGTTATGGACAATGACAGCGGTACCTGCATGAGCTGTTCCATCTGGGTGATCAGTACGATAAGTCTGGTACTGTCGAACGGTAAATGGTCGTTTGCTCGTAAGTCTTGTTTCAGTAATAAGAGCTACGTCGATCTTCTTGTCATGGAGTAGTGCTGTCAGTTCGTTAGTGTGGGTGCGAACACCATTCGCATTCCAAAGGAGAATGGATAAGGAGTCAGAAGGATCCACTTATGGATTTTGTTTAACGGGGATAAGGTAGGAGACAAGATTTGTAAGAAGGGAAATGAGAGGGGTAATTAGGGTTCTGAATTCTGTAAGGAATGATGTTAATAGGCTAGTGAGATCTGAAGAGCTTGGAGGTGAAGGAATATGCGAGATGTGTGGTTGAGGATGGGATTGGGTTTGCTGGTTGGCGGGATGAGCGGAATGCTGGGGAAGAGATACTTGCGGACGAGAAGTGGGCAGTGCCTGTGACTGCTCTCTGTTCCGAACGGCATCAGCAAAAGAGACAGAAGGCCTCAAATTTCTGGTGGGGGCGCTTCTTGAGCTACCTCTTACTGGCTTCTCTTCTTCCGGCCGGCGACGTTGCTCGCTCCTGGACTTGAGGATTCTATAGGCCTCACAGCCCTTGTAGTTGGCCGGATGGTCTTGCTGGCAGAGCACGCATACAGCAGGCGATTTTAGGGGCTTTTTGCACAATTCGCTTTTGTGCTGCCCACTACACTTTACACACCTAGGAGGGTGGTGGCAATACGATTTTGTGTGCCCATATGCCTGGCAATTATGGCATTGGACGATGTCTCTATTGGGGTAAGGTTTTTCGACCTGTATTCTTGTGTAATACAGGGTTGTTAATTCATAAATTTTCTCCACGCCAGGTGTCCGCTCGAGATCTACAAAAAATAACGGTAATGCCGTTTTGGTGGATTCGTTTTGTTGTCTGTCCTCACGTAAAACGTTGGTTATTTGCCGAACTTTGAACCCCAGAGCTGATAGTTCGTCTTCAATTTCATCAGCTGGTGTGGTCGGGTGCAGATTTCTTATCACTACTCGAAGCGATCGTTCTTGTTTCAACTGGTATGTATGGAAGTCTGCATTGGTTTCTTCCAAATACTTAATGATCGCTCGATAAGTATCCGGAGTGTCTGGGGAAATTTTTGTATCCCGAGAGCGATTGAGGCACGTATATTTTCCGGTACCTACAACTTTGCTCATTTGTGAGCACAATAGTTTGAAATTGCTAATATTCCTTACGAATATAGCAGGCGGCTTGGGCTGTGTTGGTGTGTGAATAACTTCCATGTCGTCAGGTTGACTATTTCTCAGTACCTCGAAGCTATTCGGTGTGAAGAATGGAGATTCTGCTACAGTTTCTTCTTTTGAAGTGCTGGCAAGTGGTGGTAGATCTTCCATAGAGCTGGCAGCAGATGAGTTTGTAGGGATGTTCCTATTTGAGCGTCTGGGTTTTCGCTTTACTGGCGACGTTGGTGGAGTTGGGCCTAAGGACCTCGATCTTTTCTTTTTATTTTGTGATATTATCTGCTGATAAAATCTCATTTTGTCATTAGCTAAGATTTTTGTTAGTTAAAAAAAAAGAAAATAATAAATAAAATACGTAGTGCCGGTGGGATTCCAGTGGCGAGTCACCGGTCTTGGCTCTGAGCCACCTATCAGGTCTGGCTCAGAACGGCTATGTATCGTGAACGACGACTGATGCCTCAGTCAAAATGGCCGACTACTCTCTCCGATGTCACTATTATTTACACTTTACACCAATGTACTAGCGATCTACTCACTTATTGAGGGCTCCCTCGTGGCCACCTCACTTAAGTTGCCAGTTGACACAATCCCAAAGAACCTCTAGATCAGATTAGGAAAATATTCCACTGCATCGTCTAGGTTCAGGCATGTTTTCAGGGACATTTTGAGATCTAAGTAAACTGTAGGAAGCTAGCAAAAGTGGTCCTGATCAACTGGGCGCTAATAAATGAAGGAGGAGGCACTTTGCTATGCAGTGGACGGAAGGAAATCATGTGCTACCAAAGGAACTATGTAATGAGAAATGGAGTTATGGACAATGGCAGCGATACCTGCATGTGCACTTCCATCTGGGTGATCAGTTCGATAAGTCTGGTAATGTTGAATTGTAAATGGTCATTTACTCGTCGTAATGAGGGTTACGTCAATGTTTTTTTTTTCGAGAAATAGTGCTGTAATTTTGTTATTGTGAGTGCGAGTACCATTCGCATTCCAATGAAGAATGAATAAGGAGTCGGAAGGATCCACTTTTTGATTTTGTTTTACGGGGATAAGCTAGGAGACAAGATTTGTAAGAAGGGAAATGAGAGGAGTAATTAGGGTTATGAACTCTGTAAGGAATGTAGTTAATATGCTAGTGAGATCCGAAGAACTTGAAGGTGGATGAATGTGCGAAATTCGTTGGGAGTGGGACGAATAGAGTGCTGGGGAATAGGAACTTGCGGACGAGGAACTGCAGAAGGGCTCAAATTTCTAGCTGGCCGCTTCTTGAGCTGCTTGTGGCTTGCTTCTCTTCTTCTGGGCGATGGAGTTGTTCGGTCCTGGTCTTCAGTATCCTATAACCTTCGCAGCTCAGAAATTTCAGTTTCTCGAGATCGATTGAGACATGTAATACTTGCTTGTATCCACAGTTTTTGTCAATTGTGAATAGCAATTAAAAATTTATAATATTTTGGATAAATATTGCTGCCGGTTTAGGGCGGTTTAGGTTGTTTAGCTTCCATGTCTTCTACTTCATATGGTAAAGTGAGATAGATAGTTTTTAGTATATAGAAGTGTTTTGCGCCTAATACTTGAACTATTGACAAAGAATAGCTGCCATCCTTAATGGAATTGGTGTTTGTTATATAAGCAATCGGTTGATAAATGCTAACAGTCGGTAACGTCAGGAGTAAACAGCCTGAAAAGTGTTGTAAATAGCACAATATGGGAAGTGTTATGTTCGGGTACTTGAAGTATCTGCAGGGGGCCTACAATAAAGGCGCCCTTCCAACAAGGATTCATGTTGCTGTTTACTTGCTTATAGTGGGACGCGGGGTCTACGAAGCTGCACAGTTTTTACTCGATGAGCCTTACTACCAATACGCTGGATGGGTCACATATACGGCTGTCCTGTTTCTGACCGTTTCTGATAATGGTGTAATGATATTCTGCTTGTACGTGAACCACACAAGAAGGCGTAGGTTGATCATCACAATCGATAAGCTAGAGGGTACACTCCCGACGAAAAAATTCATGGCTTGGGTTCATATTGGCTACGCACTTCTCGTAGTCAGTTTTATTGCTAAAGCGATAGATTATTCAATTGCTAGAGTCTTGAAAAAGAACATTATTTTGTTCTTTAATGAACTTGTCATTTTGTTGTACTTGGCCCAGTTCATTATGCCTGTATACTCACTGGCCGACAAGGTATCCCAAGTGCGAAACTCCCTTCGCAGTTACGGTGGCAGGCTAGACTGCAGACTGCAACAGGATGTATGGCGGCTTGTTCGTATCTATACAGACTTGGAGGGACGGTACGCCGAGCTGGTCTCCATCTTCCGCAACCACCTTGTGTTGATTGTATACGCTAGCTTCTACAAAGCCACTATTTCCTATTACTTCTCAGTTGGTAGATATGTAGGACTCATCGCGGATTGCTGCCCCGAAAATGGATTTAGGAGTGTCAATGTGTCCGCTTTACAGCATTTCTTTATGGGCACTACCACTTTTTACAAGATCTGGTGCGTGGCTCATGTAACGGCGATTGCCGATAATCAGGTAGAGCTGTTGACCTAAAGTCTTGTAAAAAATCATTTACATATCCAGCTTTTTAAATTACTTTCCATTTTAGATGGGTAAATTCTTTTCTGATCTGTACACACTATGCCTCGAAGACAAAACAAATACTCTCGTAGAACATGTAAGTAAATATTCTGTAATGTAGTACATAATGCCAGTAACTTATAACTCTTTGCATCTGCGTATGCAGCACGAGGAGTATTATATTGTTAATCATGTTCATTGTATTTTGATGATATACTGTAAAAAATATTTAATAAAAGGGGTTTAAAAAAAATAAATAAAGGGAAACCGAGCATCAGGGCGCGACGGGGTGCAAACTGTACTGCTGAAACAGCTGCCGAGGAGAGTAATTGCCTAACTCGTCCACCTGTACAATTGATGTATCATGTTGCGATACTTCCCGACAGCGTGGAAACAAGCTATCTTGCTCCCGCTGCGGAAACCAACGCAGAAAAGCGAACACCCAGGCCACCATCGCCCGATCAGTCTCCTCCCTCACATGGGGAAGATTCTCGAAAAGATTATTCTGACCTACCTGAAGGAGATTTGTTCGAAAATTCTATTATTCTGTACGTGCAGACAGGGTTTCAGGCTCATCTGAGTACAGAAGATCCACTTGTGAGGGTACAGACAGATGCCATCCTCGGTATCAACAAAAAGACACTCGTTTGACAGCTCACAGGCTTTCGACTCAGTGGCCCACGGGGTACTGTGTAGACAGCTTTGCGACTGGGAATGCCCAGAGCAGCTATACACGATGTTGGTTTCCTTCTTGAAGGACAGATCGGTGCGGGTAGTGGGTGATTGCCTCTCTGACACTTCCATTCAACTCTCTTGTATTGTAATGTATTGTATTGTAATGTACACATCTGAAATCGTTGCGACAAACTATAACATAGCGACGGTAATCGCTTTTGCCGGTGACATTGCGGTTTACAGCAACAGATTGAAGGAACAAAGAGCACTTACACAGGCTGAGTCAGTTTGCAACGTAATCAGTGGCAGGCTGGGAAAGTTACACATTAGTGTGAACGCCGGGAAGATCGACTGCGTAATCTTCTCTTTCCAAATGGGCCAAAAAGCTACTTTTCCAAAATCATATAATATAGAAGGGCAAGAGAACTCGCCTGTTTTCTCATTCTACTATCTGGGTATAAAAATGGATAGGCATCTCCATTTCTCTACTCATTTTCGTAGTAAAATAAAAACAGTACGACAGAGGTCTTACCAGCTTTCGCACTTGCTAATTACCAGCTTCACCCAATCTGTCACTGTGTCTCAAACTAACGATCTATAAATGTATCCTCCGGCCAGCTCTGCTGTACGGTGTTCTCGCTATTTATCCACTTGACTGAAGATAGAGCCACAAGTCTCCAACGTTTCCAGAATGGGATCATGCGAAAAGTGGTCCGACATAACTCTCTCGAGAGGTGAAAGAACGCCGACCTGCACCCGTTGCTTGATGTGCCGTCGGTGGATGAGTTCATAAGTTAGCTTTAAGTTTTTGATCAAAAATGTGAGCCCCATTATGTTATAGATTACTTGAAGAAGTCAAGTATATTGTGTATCATTGTACTTGTATTAATAATATAACTTTTATGGAATTCAGACCTTGCATAGAATGTAGCGATGCTACAGGATATATAAACTGTGAAAGGTGAATAGATTTGCCTGAGAATATATAATAAATAATAATTTTGTCATTTTTGAGGGGATTGGGGGAGGGGGAATTCTAAATCTTAAGACACAAATATTCTTGTCTTTATTTTTACAAACATTGATATCCTGCGTTTAGTACTCAATTGAATTTTAAAATTATTACATTTAAATTGAGTTTAAGCATTGAGGCTGGCTGTTTAAAACGCTTTGCCAAATTATAAAACTTTGTAGAGCGTTAAGACATTTTAGTTCTTTAATTTAAAGTATTATTAAAATTTCATGTCAAATGAATTTCGATCGAATTGTTATAGAATGGTATAATGATGCACCTCAACAGAAAAAAACAGGGAAAGAATACTCACAGTTTCTTTCCTCTGGACCATTCACTTTTCTATTATGTAAGTATAAAAGTCTTAAGCATTTCATTTAGGTATTTATATTGCCAAAAGTTTCTATTTTTATGAGCTTGTTGATTTTTTCAAAGGCAACAGTTCTCAAGTTTTCACCCCTGTGTTTTACCTGCTCCGTTGATTTAACTGCCAGACCTAGAGACATTCGTGCAAGGTGAAAACTCAGAAAAAAACTCAATCCGTGTTTAATACGTAATGGCACCATTATTTCTTTGTTTAAGATACATTGATGTTCTAATGATGGTAAAAATAAGAGGGTGAATAATCCACTTGTACTACAGGTTGGCTGGCTGCCTATGAAAGTATTGCTGCCTCTCATCCTATATGTCCTAGCCGTTGGTGAGAGAGGGTTGTTTATGACCTGGTTTAGAGGAGTGGTTTGAAAGACTTCGTGTTTATGGAATGTTTGTAAATTAGTATAAAGCTATATTTCTATTCACTGTCAATGATATTATTTTATCTTTATAATAAAGTGTCCCTTATCTATATTGCAATTATTATTATTCCACTTCTTGAATATGCGAACTTATTCCTCTATTTATACACTCCTCCCATATACAATTCTTATTATGCAATATATATATTCTCGTATAAATTCCATCAGAATCGGTCAAAATAGTTGTATGCCCATCAATCCAAAAAAGTTCAAAATTGGATACATATATGGTCCTATATGTGAGTATGGCCTGAACTTACCGACCTTGAGACGAAGCTTTTTGGGAGCTTGGATGCTAATTTTAAAAGGACGGCCAATTTTATAAGGAAGAAGAAAGGAAGATTGTAAACAATAATTAGCCCGTCCCGTGGTAGTTTTATTTGTACTGATGCCCTGAGCAAAAAATTGATTTTTTTTATATACATTTATAAATCTTTTCTTCAAAGAAAGTCTGTACTTATATTATTTTTCTCTGTTTAGATGCTGTCAAGAGGAGCTACTTTACTGTTTCTTGTCATCCAATTTCGTATTCTATACAGTCAGACATAGTAAAGCATATTTCGTTTTAATCACAATTATAAAACTTACTATAAATTAATAACAGTTTTTTGGCGAACATAATTAAACTAGTATATTGAAAAGGAGACTATTATTCGATATTCCCGATATTCTATCACGATTAAATCTAGATAAGAGACGTGTTTGGACTGTAATGCCTCATAATTGATGAAAAGTTAAAAATATTTACTTTTCATCGTCTTATAATTTATTAAAGTTTCGTGAGTTAGTGAACTGCTGACCCTGAAAACTGCATCGCAGAAGTAGGACGAAGCAGGCCTAGCACCGGCAAAAGAAACAACAGATAAGTTGCTGCCAGTACTAAAAACTGCGGAACAACAAACCCCGTCGCTGGACAGCACGGGCCAGGTAACAACTAATCAATTCTATTCCACAGGGCCACATACCAGTGCAGTTTCACCGGGAAGGGGGTCGGTGCCCCATTCCGATCACTGCACTGGAATAAACAGACCAGCAGGGCTTACCGAGGGGTACAGTCGTATGCACGGGCATAGGCACGCTACACCGCTGAACATGGAAGTGCATACAGCGGTTCGCAAACGCACCCGCCAGGCTTCCCCTACACCAGTGGAATCAGAATCCACCGGATTTGTGCCTGTCCCCAAGAAAAAAGCCGCTAGGGTGGTGCGGCCGAAACCTACCCAGGGAGTGGTCGTAAGCAATAGGTACGACCTACTTCCCAAACCTAAACCTACATCGGGTCCTAGCACGCAAGACAACCACCCTGTGAAAAAACCACCACCGGTCGTCATAACTGTGCCAGAGCCACCCTCTACCACCAGAGCGAGGTTGGCGCATATTGGTGTTTCTACGTACTCTTTTCGGCCCTTTCATAAGGGGGTCAGGCTGTTTTTCGATAGCGAGACTGATCGACAAAAAACAATATCTGCCCTGAAAAAAGAGAACACTCCACACCACACCTATGCCCCAAGAGGTGGCCAAAGGTTAAAAAAGTTCTTAATTATGGGCATTGATGTAAGTGAGGATATCACAATAATAACAGAAACTTTAAAAACTGCCCCGGGGGTATTGGATGTCTGGCGCCTCCGAAAGACGGACTCCCATGGCATGAAAACCGAGATCTCACCGATCTTAGTAACGGTGGCACCGACTACAAAAATAGAGGACCTTCGGAAAATTCGAAGTATAAATTATGTCCTTTTTAGGGTAGTACCCTATATACAACAAAAGGGCATGCCACAATGCCACAGGTGCCAGGAGTTTGGTCACACTAAAAACTACTGTGGCCAAAAAGTCGTCTGTGTACGTTGCTCGCAAGAACACGCATCAGCTCAATGTGACAAGGCACAAGAAGCAAAGTGCTCCAACTGTGGGGGACCTCACGTAGCCTCGTACAGAGCGTGCCCCTACCATGTAAAGCTACAAGACGCCGCGGACCAGAAGAAGAAGCAGAAGCAGACGGGGAAAGCGCCGCCAGTCCACCAACGCCAGCAGCCTAGGAGCAGTAACCAACAGCCGCCCACCACCACACCGAACTTCACAGCAGGAGCGACGTACGCAGAAGTCACCTCTGCAACGTCATCAAGACGTGACACCCCTGGCCTTCCGCCCTGGTTCTCGATTCTTGAGACCATGATCAGGGAATTTATGTCCGGACTACAGACCGTATTTGCTCAATTGGCACGCCATGGGTAAGTACAAGATACTTAACTTCAACGTTGACGGTCTGATGACTATACTTGAAGAAGTGGAGGCGCTAATAGCGATCTCCACACCGGATATCGTCGTGCTAACGGATACGAGAATTGTGAACCAGAACGTAAGGCTACAGGGCTACTCTGTTGTCATCGAACGGACCGATGGCTACGGTGGAGTTCTGGTGGCTATACGGCACGGCATCACATGGATGAAAGTGGATCCGCCACTGAATACATTTGATGTCAGGCTCCACCACTTGACGGTGAAAATAAATTTAGGGACACCCATTTATCTCACCGCCATGTATAAGAGACCGAGGGCGTCTCTCCAAGAGTTCTCAGCTCTTATTAAAGAGTGTGCCAAGAGAAATAACCACTGGGTTGTCGGAGACTTAAATGCACGGCATACCTTGTGGAATAATGCCACCGCCAACCCAGCGGGGAGAGCCTTGGTAAAGGCGCCCTTTACTGTCGTTCACCCTCAGAACCACACCTTTCGCCATAGAGGTAACAGCGCACAAACCTCCACCCTAGATCTTTTACTCACAAAACAGCCACACAGGATAAACAATTGTGAGACCCTGGACCTAGTAACGACCGACCACCTACCAGTATTGTATTCCATTGACGGTAGAGTTGTGATCCCGCGTCCCACGAAGTACGACTATCGTCGGGCTGACTGGGACCTATATCGATCACAACTTTACCACCAATTGCATACGGTTCCTGTTCTCCGCAGTACAGAGGAAATGGATCGACAGGTAGTTTTCCTGACCGAGGTTATCGTCGATGCAGCTAACACAGCTGTCCCAAAGTTTAGCCCGAAGCCACCCATGCTACAAAAACCACCAGACCATATTCTTCGACTTATTGCATTACGCAATAATTGGAAAAATAACTGGTATAGAACAAGGAATCGTCAGGCCAAGAAAGTTGTAAACTCTCTTACAACACAAATTCGTGGCTTGATGAGGAATTGGAAGACGGCAACGTGGCACGAACGGCTACATGGCTTACATGGCGATTTCCGTAAGTTTTGGAAGCTCCTAAAGACTACTACCAAGAAGGAATCAGGTGTCCGTCTTCATGACGGAGACACCCTGTACACATCGGAAGAACAGGCTAAAATATTGGCCGACCACTATACCGCAGACAACACCGCTAGGACAGGTAACTACCACGAACCTCAGCAGCTGAGGACAGGTCAGAACTATATGTTTGTCTCCCCGAAGCAGCTTAAGGCGATTCTTCGCCGGTGTCAGGGAAACCGAGCACCAGGGGGTGACGGGATACAAACGGTATTGCTGAAACAGCTGCCGAGGAGAGGGATTGCCCAACTTGTTAACCTGTACAATTCATGTATCAGGTTGCGATACTTCCCGACAGCGTGGAAACAAGCTATCTTGTTCCCGCTGCGCAAGCCCACAAAGAGAGGCGACCACCCAGCCCACTATCGCCCGATCAGTCTTCTCCCTCACATGGGGAAGATTCTCGAAAAGATAATACTAAACTACCTGAAGGGGTTCTGTTCGGAAAATGCTATCATTCCGTATGAGCAGACAGGTTTTCAGGCTCATCTGAGTACAGAACATCCGCTCGTGAAGGTACAAACGGAAGCCACCCTTGGTATCAACAAGAATACAGCAACTGCTATGATCTCGTTGGACTGCACACAGGCTTTCGACTCAGTGTCCCACGGGATGCTGTGCCGACAGCTTTGTGACTGGGAATGCCCAGAGCAGCTATATACCATGTTGGTTTCGTTCTTGAAGAACAGATCGGTGAGGGTACGGGTGGGTGATTGCCTCTCTAACCCATTCCCTCTGACTTGTGGAGTTCCTCAAGGAGCGGTTCTATCTCCGGTTCTTTTCAGTATGTACACATCTGAAATTGTTGGGACAAACTATCAGAAAGCTACTGTAATCGCTTTCGCCGACGACATTGCGGTTTACAGCAGCAGCATGAGTGCACAAAGAGCTCTTACACACGCCGAGTCAGTTTGTAACGTTATCAGTGACAGACTGGGCATGTTAAACATCAGTGTAAACGCCGGGAAGACCGACTGCGTAATCTTCTCCCTCCAAAAGGGGAAAAAATCCTTGCCAAAATCGTATAGCGTGGGAGGGCAAGAGAGCTCACCAGCTTTCTCAATGCACTATTTGGGTATAAAAATGGATAGGCATCTCCATTTCTCTACTCATTTTAGTAATAAAATAGAAAAAGTACGACAAAGGTCTTACCGGCTATCGCACTTGCTAACTTCACCTAACCTGTCGCTTCGTCTTAAATTGATGATATATAAATGTGTCCTCCGGCCAGCTCTGCTGTACGGTGCCCCACTATTTACCCACTTGACTGACAATACAGCCAAATGTCTCCAACACTTCCAGAATGGAATCATGCGAAAAGTGGTCCGACACACCTCTTTCGAGAGGTTGAAGAACGCTGACCTGCACCCGTTGCTTGGTGTGCCGTCGGTGGGTGAGTTCATCCGCCGGAGACACATTAAGTTTTTTGACTCGTTGCAGCACCTGACAAATCCAGTGTTTAACACTATGACCCCGCCACCCCTCCCGCATCGATGGCAACAGACTGTCGGGGAAAAATTATGATAAGAATTAGTATGTAAGTTAGTTTTAAGGTTGATCAAAAAGGTGAGCCCCATCACCTTATTAGTCAGTTTCGTCAAGTCACGTATAATTTATGTCATTATACTTGTTTATACATTATATAATTTCTATAAAATAACAAAACCTGTATATAATGTAGTGATGCTACAGGAAATACAAAATAATTTGTAAATAGATTCGCCTGAGGATCTATAATTATATATAATTATCTGTAAATTTAAAGGGGCTATGGAAAAAAAAAAAAAAAAAAAAAAAAAAAAATGTCTCATAGATAAGAATTAGTATGTAAGTTAGTTTTAAGGTTGATCAAAAAGGTGAGCCCCATCACCTTTATTAGTCAGTTTAGTCCAGTCACGTATAATGTATATCATTATACTTGTTTATTCATTATATAATTTCTATAAAATAACAAAACCCGTATATAATGAAGTGATGCTACAGGAAATACAAAATAATTTGTAAAAAGATTCACCTGAGGATCTATAATTATATATAATTATCTGGAAATTTAAAGGGCCTATGAAATAAAAAAAAAAAATAATGTCTCATGAATAAATATTCATATATTAATATTAATAATGAATAATAATTAGTGTTAGGAAGAAATTCTTCAGCCTTGGGCAATTACAACACAGCCCGGCTTTTTCGGTACGCCTCAAGCTGCTGATATACTAGAGACCTTGATGTACGGGACCCCACTCTTCAAGTATCTGACTCCTAACACTCTAAAAACGCTCCAGCAATTTCAGAACAGAGTTCTCCGCACTTCCCTCAAACATACCCCGTTCGACCGAATGAAGGCAGACGAGATGCACAAAAAATTTGAAGTGCTCACCATTCAAGATTTCATCAAGAGAAGGCACATCAAATTTTTCGACTCACTCCGACACAGCAACAACCCACTATTCTCCGACCTTTAACCACCACCAATGCCCGTCAGATGGAAGCACTGCTGGACAGCCGAAGCCTGGAGGATGACAGACGTCATAGAACCCGAGGACTGAACGATCGACACCCAGCCGAGAGATCAAGGCCGATCTCCCGGCCGACTCAACCGAAGACACAGTAACCCTACTACCTGCTTAGGCAGGGTCGATCTTCCGGCCGAGTGGCCAACTTATTGCAGGCCCCTGCCGGGGCGGGCCAGGCTTGACCTGGCCGACTACAAACCATTGCCTAGGTACCCCTAGGCTCAACCCTCGGTAGACTCTCACTACCTTCCTGAATCCACCCGCCTCCTTTAGGCACTCCACACCCTATATCCTTCTCATACATCCTTCAAATGGGGGCTCCCCTTAGTGAAAGGCACTCATCAGCCCAAAACAATTTTCCTTTTATTTTTCCCACATCCTATTTTTTATAAGTTTGAGAGCTAAGAGAGGAAAAAAAAAAAAAAAAGTAATGTCTCATGTTCAATACTGAATGAGAAAGGATAGAAAATTGTGAGGGGTGCTTTTTGGGAGTGTGGTATAAGTTGTCTGGTAAATACCATTACGATTGTTTACAGATAATGATAGAGTAAATAATATGAACTAAATGTATTACAGACAAAATGTAAATAACATGAACAAATATAAATCATTGTAAATGTGTTAAGCAATAAAAGATGAGGGCCAAGCAAGTAACACGAGGAGGGTCACCAGCTGTCAGTCATAAACATAAACAACCCTTTTGCAGCCTCTACCCTCCAGGGGTCGGGTAATCAGGCGGGGTCGCGGTTCATCACCACATGTGTGGAAACCCAACCGCCGGCCTAGGCCCTTGCAGCCCTCCCAGAGAGGGTACTTAAGCCAGGGCTCCTGGCCCTGTTAATTATTCTCTCGCGACCTTTACTCGTTGATGCTTGGTTTCCGCTCGAACTCTGAACACTTGACTAATTCTTTATGAAAAACCTATGTACCGCTTCTCTTGAACATAGTGCATTGTCGGGGCACATACCTATTAAAAATGGAGTCAGATAATAACGCCGTCATGAAACGATTGTCCAGGTTATCCGCCCTTGTCTCCATGGCTAGGGTGAACAGGCACCCCCCTAGTGACGTCCCAACACATACATTTATAGATCTGTATAAAATACGATACTTTGTAGGTGTCGGTTGATAGAATCTATGTCACAAACAAACCGGTGTTTTGGTGCCGGATTATTTGGAGCTTATTTCATATGACTCATACTGAATTCTAATATGACATCAGTTTTTGCCTAGAAGCCCAAATTTTTAAGGTATAACATTTTATTAAATGATACCTTACATTTTTTAAAGTTAAATCCGTGGATCAAATGAAAAACAGGAAAACGGTCTAAGTTGCTGTGCAAATAGTGCACCTTAATACCCATGTTACACGCAAGCGATTTCAAACTGTCAAGCATCTCGTTTACCAGTACAACATATTTTTCAGCTTTACGTTTGCCCAGAAAATATCCGACAACTAGAACAAATGAGTCCTTTCGCTCAGCCTCATTCGTCGAATTTACGAAGAGAGGATCCTTAATGAGTTGTTTTATTTGTGGGCCGTATAATATTCCTGCTTTCATTTTTTCAGTAGTGAACTGAGGCATTTTTTACCTTATATATGCAAAGCATGATACATTCTTATCAAGAGCCTTCACAAACTTCTTCATGAGGCCCAACTTTATATGCAGTGGAGGAAAGATGATTTTCTCCCGTTTAACTAAGGGGTCGTTAGTGACATTCTTTTGTCCAAGAGCCGTAGGAATTACGGATATTTGGTGTGGCCACTATGCTTCCTAAGGAATAAGTTTGCCATTTACCAAGTCCACACAAATCACCCATTGATGCTCATGATACTTTTTCTTCTCCATGACCAAATATATATTTGGTCTTGTATTCTTGTTTTGTTGACAGCAGACTGATATTAGGGCAATTTAGAGGAACCAATCAGTGTATATGTGATTTCAAAAAAGAACTTCTCCTGAACATAGTGCATTGTCGGGGCACATACCTATCAAAAATCGAGTCAGATAGTAACGCCGCCATGAAACGATTGTCCAGGTTATAAACTCAAACAACCTCACTTGTCACCAGGGGCTAGGGTAACCAGGCACCCCCTCGTGACGACCCGACAACGAAAATGAGATTACTGTTTTCTGAAATAGCTATTAGAATATATAGAATCGTAGGATATAATCATTGACTTAGAAAGTCGCAGGAGAAATCAACATGTATAAACTGCTCTATTTACCAACCAATATTAATACACACTTACTCGATGACCTTAGTATAAGCCCTACCAGAAAGAATCAGGCTGCTTTCTACAATTCAATAATTATGTATATACATACTATATGTTTTAATAATTAATCATCAACTGCTGTAGTTCCTTGTTGACAATGGCTACATCGAAAATGTATGTGTACATTTAGCCTAACTTCGATATTCTGTTTAACCCTCATTATATTTGGCAGAAATAGGAAGGGGGGATCGCTATAAATTTGCTGGTCGGCTCTTATATATAATATAATAACACAACTTTGTCTGTCATCAATATTTTTTTTATTCACACGGGCTTTGGTGAGTTCTACCTTTATGAAGCGCTTGGAACAGAAAACTATCAGAAACACCAACACAGACGTGGCGGTGAACATAAATATTTGAAATAATAAAATATATTTAAATAATTAAAGAGAATACGCCAGTGTAATAATCTCCTCCAGTTTATAAACCAATTTTGTTTCGCTGTCAATAACACATGAAGGTTGAAATCGATAAGTCAACAGAGTAAGTTGGATTAATGTTTTCAAAATAAACAACTGGTACCAATAAGGTGTATGGATGTCAGTTGAGGAAGATAAATAAATTTGACAGTCTAAGAGAAAACTCCATTCACCATAGGTTCCGTATGGCTAGAATTCGTTTTGGCTACTTGATGTATTTAGACTAGTTAAAATGAGATTAGTGTTTTCAGAAATAGCTGTTGGATTGGAAAAAGTGGTCGATAAGGTTTAGTCTTGGACACCTGAAGGGGAGGATATTGAATCCGCGAACGAGGGGTTAAATATTCACCAGCCAATATGAACAGATCTGTTTTTGGATACTTGATATACCTTGGGAGTCCTTATAATTAAAGATTACGACCCAATAATGTTCAGATTGTTGTCCACATTATGCTCATAGCCGTAATGGCCATCAACTACTGTAGGCTTTTCATAGATGACGACTACCTACGACGTGGGGGTTGGGTTACTAATTGTGCCACCATGTCAAGTATATTTGCACATAATGTTATGTGCCTAATTGGTAGAGAAAAGTTGGTCGCTATAACTGATAAACTGAATGCAGACCAATTAGGAAACGTACATATTGGCTTCTTGTTAGTTTTGTGATTGTTTATTGTACTTGGCTCAGTTCATAGTGCCGGTATACTCGCTTATAGAGACGTTATCCTCATTGCGGCTTGATCTTCAAAACTACCGTGGCAGACAAGATGCAGATCTGGCGAGTGATATGTCAAAACTGATTCTGAATCATAGCAACATCGAGAAGGTATACGCAGAGTTGGTCAACATCTTCTACAACCACCTCTTGTTCATAGTTTACAGTGCTATTTACTTTGGTACAGTCGCTTTGTACTTCGCGATCGGTAGTTTCGCCGGTTTGATCGAGGCTGTTGCCCCTACCTTGGGAGCAGAAATATAAATTATACTGCTTTTCACCATTTAACGTTTATATCTCCAAAGCAGCTCAAGGCGATTCTTCGCCGGTGTCAGGAAAACCGAGCACCAGGGCACGACGGGACTCTACATAATCCATTTCTAAACCACATATTATCTTTGCTATTTCTATTCCGGGGGAGAGAGATCTCTAAAATGCACCTTGCCAAGAAAATAAAATTTGGATTGATTTTTCACCACATGGTATTCAGATATGTAGACATTTATTGCCTTCATCAGATTTAAATGATGTTAAGTTTACGTATACACGTTTTTTTTTGTTTTTGTTACAGACTAAGAAATTCTACTCCGAGTTGTACACCTTGTGTCTTGAAGACAAAACCTAATCATCACCTGATAACTAAACTAATTGGATTTAACCTGCTTATTATTCACCCCTATAATGCTGAGAATATATCATACCATTGTTGCAGAATACGATCGTTGTATATCTCGAGAGGCAGCGACTCATGCAGAATCCTACCCGCAGTTTCTTCCCCTTGGATCATACGCTGTTCTATTCCGTGACTAAATATATTATATACCTGTAACAGGCAGTGATTGCTAAGCCGTCCACGACAAACAATGTTTCTTTAACTTGTAGTCCTTTTATCAGTGGGTGTTTTATAACTAGCAAAATTCCGTTTGCATTTTTTTTTTATCACAGCAAAAATTAATTGCCAATACCAAAGAGCGAATTTGTCTTTATCACCAAAAATTATTTTGATGAAAGGCCTGGCTTGAGTGACTTATAACATAGCTTTTTTTTGGTTTGATCGACATACATGAACTTTACAAGGAAAACATACTAGTGGCTTAACGTTAAAACATTACGTAAAAGTTTATAAATAATTAAAAGCCTTGACTGATATTATGTAATATGTGTTATTAGGATTTTATTATAGTATACTATAAGCACAAAAATCCGTTAAAACCATAGTTAAAATTGGGATCTTAACTTGTTTAAAGCCCTTGAGCTATCGGGCTACATTTTGCAATCAAAACTAAGTTCCACAATGATATATGTATTAGATGCTTTTTGAAATTCAGGTCGAAATCTCATTTCCGAACAAGGTATATTCCACTACACCATAAAATATGGTAAAACAAAAATAAACTGCTCCTGTTTTGAAAACATTAAAAATTTCTTAAGTTCCATCTCAGAGACTGTTTAAGATTTAACCTTCTGACTTTTACTCCATGGTTAAAGGTGAATGCATTAAATACAGTAGGTAATGCAAAAATAATTTCGAAGATATTCAAATAATTAAGCTTTGTGACAAATATTTAATGCGTTCTGAAACGTTTTTTTTAAGGGATCTGTACACAAAAATTTTAGCTCTACAATTTGGTTTGTTTTTTAAGTATTCGAAAAGACCTATTTTAAAATCCTTAGAAAAAAATAAAATGTTTTTGATCAACGATATTATTTTTAGAATCATGGAATAAGTTTTACGAGTCCAACGAGTATTTCTAGATATTATTTCTTCACTGTGTTTTTTTTTGTTTTTTAATTTCAAAACCTCTTTTATTTATAAGTTTTACAATGAACAAAAATGTCTATTTACAATTTTTTCTCCTCTTACTGCGATGCGGTGATGCATTCGAAGGAGGGGATAAATATAACACAATTCAGATTGAAGTTAAAAAGTCAACATATATACAATACTAGGTGATGGGACTCACCTTCAGTTTACAATTTGTTAAAAAACTAAAAAACTAGAACCTAAGACTAGAGCGTTCCTGCCGCGACAGCTTCCTGCCATCGATAGGGGAACGGAGCGGGGATTATCGTGTTAAACACCGGGTTTGTCAAGTACTGTAGGGAGTCAAAAAATTTGGTATGTCTAAGTTGGATACATTCATCCACCGTAGGCAGCTCAAAGATATCGTGAAGCTCACTGTTGCTCCACAGCTCGAACGAAGTACCTCTGACCACTTTCATCAGTATACCGTTTTGAAATTGTTGGAGTCGCCGATCTCCCATATACGTCAGATAACGAAAAAGTGGTGCACCATACAGCAGAGTAGGCCTGAGTATAATCTTGTAGATCAATAGCTTCAGACGCAGTGATAGATTGGGGGAAGTCAATAAATGCGTAAGCCGGTAAGACTTCGTGCGTGTTTGCTTCAACTTCTTCGCAAAATGATTACTAAAATGGAGGTGTCTGTCCATTTTAATCCCCAGAAATCCTAGGTTGTTGGCTAGTGAGTTTTGCTGCGTTCCTACTGTGTAAGTAGTAGGTGGCGGACTTTTTCCCTTTTGAAAAGCACTTACGCAAAAAAAATGGAAAATTACGCAGTCAGTCTTACCCGCGTTTACAGAGATATTGAGTCTCCCCAATCTCTCACTGATGTAGTTACAGGATACTTCAGCCTATCTAAGCGCAACCTTGGCACTCATGCTGCTACTGTACACCGCTATGTCATCAGCGAAAGCAGTAACTGTTGTGTTTTTATATTGGGCTCCGACAATTTCAGACGTATATACGTTGAATAGTACAGGTGATAGGACGGCTCCTTGGGGTAGCCACAGGTCAGTGGAACAGCTTCAAAGAAGCTATCACCCTCCCGCACCCGCATCGAGCTGTTGTTCAGGAAGCTAGCCAGAATAGAATAGAGTTGCTCCGGGCATTCCCGGTCGCAGAGCATTCGACAGTGTCCCGTGAGACACCGAGTTGAATGCTTGAGTGCAGTCAATTGAAATCATAGCCATGGCTATGTTTTTATTCAAGTTATGGCTAACTTCTGACTGTACCTTTAGAAGGGGATGCTCTGCGCTCATACTGGATTGAAATCCAGCCTGTTCTGGAGGAATATTGTCGTTTTCCGAGCAGTAATTTTTGAGATAATTCAATAGGATTTTCTCAAAAATTGTCCCCATCTGCGGTAGCAAACTGATTGGGTTGTAGTGAGCTAGGTGGTCTCCACTATTTGCTGGCTTGAGTAATGGAAACAAGATCGCTTGTTTCCATGTGTCAGGAAAGTACCGCAATCTTAAGAGTTGTATAAGTTTGCGAGTTGTACTTTCCCTCTCCTCGGCATTTGCTTGAGCATCACTGTTTGTGTTCCGTCGTGCCATGGTGCTCGGTTTCCCTGACACTGGCGAAGAATCGCCTTGAGCTGCTTCGGTGATACAAACATGTGGTTTGGTTCAGCATCTACCGGAGGAGGCATGTGGTAGTAGCCTGTCCTAGCCGTAATATCCCTAGCGTAGTGACCGGCCAGTTTTGTTGCCTGTTTCTTAGCAGTAAGAACATTGTCGCCTTCGTGAAGACGGACAGTGGCTGACTTGCCTTTTGTGGTCTTCAACAGCTTCCAGAACTTTCTGTGATCGCCGTGAGTGTTACGAAGTCGCTCATGCCACTTCACTGTTTTCCAGAGTTCCATCAAGCCTCGGATTTGCGTTGTGAGAGAATTCACAACGACCTTGGCTTGCTGATCTCTTGTCCTGTACCATCTATTCTTCTAATTGTTGCGTAAGGCAATGATTTTAATAATATGGTCTGGAGGTGGTCGCAGGGAAGGTGGCATGGGGGTGAACTTCGGGATCGCAGTGTCTGCGGCGTCTACGATCACAGCAGTTATGAAAGTTAGTTGAAAATCTACTTCTTCTTTTGTGTGCAGGATTGGTACCGTATGCAGGTTATGGTAAATTTGCGACCGATACAGCTCCCAGTCGGCACGAAGGTAGGCGTATCTCGTGGGGAGAGGGGCCACCACTTTACCATCCACTGCGTACAGTACTGGCCTGTGGTCAGACTTGTTAAAGTCAAGGGCGGTGCAACTGGTGATACGGTGGGGTTGTCTTGTTAGTAGTAAGTCAATTGTCAAGGTAGCTTGCGGGTTACCTCTTTGTCGAATGGTAAAAGTCTGGGGGTGAACGACCGTAAACGGCGTTATCACCAGTAGTCCCCCAGCCCTGTTTGTTGTAGAATTGTACCATAGCGCGTGTCTCGCATTGAGATCTCCCACCACCCAGTGGTTAGACCTCTGCGCACATGCGTGTAGCAGGGTTGAGTACCCCTGGAGAGACGCGTACGGTTTGCTGTATAGAGCGGTAAGGTAAATGGGTTTCCCCAAATTTACCTTAACTGTCAGCTGGTGAAGCGTGCTTAATTCCGTTTATATTGTTAAGGCCAACTTCGTACCAAGCGGTCTCTGATGGCAAGAGCTGTAACCTGGTGCTATCTCTCTCCAAGCCTAGCACAAATAGGATAAATTAAACCATAGTGCGTGTGAAATTAGTAAATAACTTTAAACGTCCTATGTAGCTAAATTTAAATTATATAGCTAAGGTGAAGATATTAGTAAACGAGCACATTGTAAATTATTCATGTTTAATATTTGAATGGAGTACATTTATAATTATAGGCACGAGAGGTATGGTGCAAACTATACTGCCTCTCAGAATAATGACATAAATGAACCAACTCCTAAACGTTTCCTGAATAAACAACTATAAACTACCCTGCCCCACAAAAAAAGTGATGGATTTAGAAAAAAAAAACATTTGCTACCTAATAGAATTATTTTGGCTTTCAATTCTTGAAACTACTGTTCGGAGAGCAATTACATATTACCTTAAGACAGGTTTGTGCAATCGCAGACCCGGATCAGGTCGGCTGCGACTGACAGAGCCAGAGGACCACCTTGTTGTAAAACACACGCTTCGAATTTGGTTTTTAACTGCTATTGAGAGTGCTAAACTTCTTTGTACTACTCGGGGAGAAGCAACAAGTGCAGAAGCTGTTAGGAGAAGTCTTTCTGAAGTGAATTTAAACCCTCAGTGAGTTGCATCATCGTTGACCTGGGAACATCGTGGAGTTCGTTTGGAATTTTCTCGGGATCACCTTATGTGGACTGAAAACGAATAGAGTAACGTTCTTGTAGCGAGCGCCAAACATATATGTAAATCACCCTATACTCTGGTGCAAATAATGTATTATAATATTATGTAAATCTTTGAATAAACCAGGGTCGCGGCAGGGGTAGGGAGCCAGGTAGACATAGGGGCACCTATAGGCGGTCAAATAACCCAAGTGGGTGAGACC
Organism: Acanthosoma haemorrhoidale; assembly: GCA_930367205.1. NCBI lineage: Eukaryota > Metazoa > Arthropoda > Insecta > Hemiptera > Acanthosomatidae > Acanthosoma > Acanthosoma haemorrhoidale. Next base: position 45,394,338 of record OV884013.1, read on the forward strand.
CTAGCAGCCATATAAAACACACCCTTTTATCCCAATGGTCATAAAACTAAAAGGAACTGGTCACCTGGGTATCGTAAAACATCCCCCTGTCAGCCAACTCCACCTTTCACTAGGTAGGGGATATGGTATTTAAGACCAGGAGATTAAGGGCTGAGGTCTACTCTCTCTCTGCTGCCCTATGAGTCGTCACCCTGTCTCACAGTCTTGAGACCCCCTGATGCCTCGCGCCTACCACACTGCCATGCCCCGTTTGTACTCTGAACCGGTCTTATCCTTTATGCAACCTCTGTACCCTTTTCTTTTGAACATAGTGTATTGTCGGGACACATACCTATCATAAATGGAGTCAGATATTAAATGCCGACATGGAACAATGGTCCATGTTATAAACTACATCAATCTGCACTTGTCACCAGGGCTAGAGTGATCAGGCACTCCCCTAGTGACGCCCCCGAAAGTTCTGTTTTCAGATCTCTTTATACGCGAGTAGGGGTGGACGAGAGTTCACCGAAGGCCTGGCGAGCGCTACGCTGAGTGTAATAAAACTAGGAGAGTTTGGTGCGGGGTAGAATTCCTAATGGTGAACACAGAGATCTACGATGTTCTCTGGCTAACGATGGCACTGATGCTGGTCTTTTAGGGTTTAAATTAACTTCAGCAAATCTGCTTCTAACAGTTTAATCAGATATTTCTACGATTGTACGAAGAAGTTGAGCAGTCTCAGTAGTAGTTGAGAACCAACTTCGGAGTGAGTTGTAAAAAAAACCGGTCATCTCTTATCTCTGTCACTCGCGACCTGATCCGTGTCTGCGATTGCATAAGCCTGTCTCACGGTAACGTGTAATTTCTCTGCGGACACTAGTTTCAGGTAAACACAACGCACGGGCTGCATATATTTTGCTTACAGCGTTATGACGATGATTTGAACGTCTTCCACTAAAACTTAGTTTAAATAAATTCATTGGGGTTTTTCATATTTTCACCCCTAATCAATGCAATCTAATAATAATTAAAAATGATTTAAAGCCGAAATTATTCTATTAGGAAGCAAATATTTGAATTTTCCAACGTGCGCTACTTTTTTTGTGGGGCAGTGTATAAAATATTTCTTTTCTAGCAGGAACTATTTGTGTTATTTTGTCTTTACCACTAACACAAATTACTGCTGCTTGATCTAGACTGCTTGACAATCATACTTTGCTACGCAAAGCGATTAAAAGTGCATGAAATCGTTTGTGAACTTTCATGAACAAGACAAAAAGACCTAAAGTAGGAAAAAAAAAACAGAAAACAATTTTTTCTGAACGGGGACATACACAGTCGCGACTGTAATGTTCAGGTACTGCTCTTTTGGGAGGGCAGGAACAATTTACTGTTCACCAATCGCACGTAACTCGTCACCAATAGCCCCCGTACAACAGTTGACTGATACTACGATACAAAAGCTCTTTGACTCTGTGTCACTACCCAAACATAATTCGTAGAGTTCGGTCAGATGTCTTCTAAGTGAACAACCATCAAGTACATACATTCAATGATGATGAAAATCGATGGTCACCAAGCTCACACTTAGGAAACAATACTTGTTACTCTTAAAAAAGACGACAACGGTAAGTCACATCATTAAGTGTCAAACGCCTTAGGTCCGGCAGCCAGCGCACGTCTTAAGATTAAGTGCGGACTGTAATAAGCCATAAGAAGGAGGCTGCGGTTGTGGGAAGAACATTGCGCAAAGTGTAGTTGTCGGCCGCTTTCGAAAGCCTCACCTTCGGAGAACAGGGCCCGTCATTGCGAAAGGGTATCATGCTCCCGGTGCCCTAATTTAATAAATATTCCCGTACAGCGAGTGCCGCCAGGGGAGTGTGTGGTCTGTGTGGGGGGGCCGCAGGAGGGGTGTAATAGTGGTTCACTTGAATTAGCCATAGGGGTCCTCAAATAAAAGACGTTTGTTAAATAAGAGTGTGGACTGATGTGGGAGGGCTGAAGCTGACTTTTACTTGAGTCGGCCATAGTAGATTATCAAATAATAATAAATGATAAATAATTTATTAAATAGTAGTAGATTATACTTTTTAAAAGATCCATCTTCCCGATTATGGAAAGGTATATTACAATTATAAAAATAGCGTTATTGTCTTTCCTCAACTGGTAATTTCTTCTTTATTGAAAAAGCGCTTTCTACAGCACTAGGCTGTCATCATCAGTTATTTCTAAGCTGCTATCTCCAGTTGGATATGTGGGATATACAACTCATCTAAAACAATAGTATATTTTTTATCTATTAACAAGAGCTGCAACATCCATGCCCCTTACTATACGGTGGAGTCGTAACGTAACTGAATATGACATCTTAGAGCTGTCGAATGAGCTATTTCAATAAAGAAGAAATTATCATTAGTGGAAAGATAATAAACCTCCTTTATAATTGTAAGATTATACCTTCGTTAAATTACTGCCAGATTTAATTAAGTGCAAGACTCTTTTAAAAAAGGCCTAGACTATCCTTTGTATCCTTGTATCCTTGAGACGAGACAGGGATTTTCTGGAAGTTTGTCAACATTGGAAATGGGACTTGATAACTTCTACAAACTATTTATAACTATCCAAGGTATAATAAAACATATTCTCAAACTTTTGTTTTTAATACTGGCAATATCTTTTCCAATTATTTTGTATAAAAATTTGGGGAAACGGTCGGAGAGGAAAACGGGGCAGCTCCGGTACTTCCGGCCCTTCTGTCACCTTACTAGGGAATTGCTTGAGAGTGGGGGGACTTCTGGGCAGAATCAGTGTGTAGATGTAGATGAATGTGAATTGTAAATAAGTATCCATGAATTCTTACATACCAATTATTAATGCAGTACAAGCAAATTAATAATGATCTTTATTAATATTAACATATGTTATATATTTTTTTTACGTCAAAATAATTTTTCAATCAATAAATTTACCGTTGTTTGGATCAATACATGCACATAATACCCAAATATATAAATTTTATATAAATATATAATATGTTTGAAAAAATAAAAACTGTAGGTGTTGTTGCAAGATTGGTTTGGATCTAGATGCATGTGAAGAAAGTTTCAGACGATCAAAGTAGCTCTCTGTGCATGATATAGTGAGCGTTGTTATTTATAAATGAATTTGGGAATTCCAAACGACCCAGAATGCTTCCAAGGCAGGTGGAGAATTTTTTTTGTATAGTCTTTGCAGTTTTCTCCAGTGGTCGACTTGCTGGAGCAGTAGCATACACGACAGGTTATCTTGTAAAGTGATGTCGTACAGCCGTGTTGCAGTAATATATGCCAATTTGTACTTGTGTTTAGTCTCCATTTCATATGTGTGTTTAAATATACTGTTCCATAGTGTTCCAATTAATATCTACTCTTTCACATCCATAAAAAACTAATTTAAAAAATTTATCACGAGAGCTTAAGCTATAAAAGTTAAATTATTTGTTCTTCATTTGGTTTTATAATACTAACATTTGTTGTACCTATCAAATTAATACAAAATGGTTTTGTGTATTGATTGTGTAACAACGTATATTTCGAATTACAATTAATTGAATTTTCTTAGTTGTGGCCATGATAAATTGCAAAAACGGCGGAATTGGTTACTTTCAATACACACGATGCTTACCTATGCTCAAAGAGAATATTAGTTAAACAATCTGATAAACAAAAAGGAAAAAAGAAACCTCTTCCTGCTAAGACATAGATAGAGTAAGTGTTATTTATTGATCAATGATTATTCTGGGGGGGTTTATGTGGTCAACTTTTGCTAAAGATCGTGACCAAAACTGCTAAGGATATGAGTAGATTACACGAAAAACCCTTGCCAACTCCCTTAGTTAGTCATTGCACTCATAGATGTCAGCACCTGGCACGAATCCTAAAATTAACGATCGTTTGATTAAATAGAAAAAAACACAACAAAACAGTTATTAATTTTATTTTGTGCTTACTAAGATAGGTCAGTAAACAAAAAAAAATTGAAGTCATTTGTTAAAATCCCGGATATTTTCATTACTTTGTCATTTATTATACGGAAAAAAAATTCAATTTGTGAGATAAATCATTCAATTATGGCTGAAAACTATTTTATTGTAAGGTTGAATGGCTTTGTTTAATTGAAGTACACTAAAGTCTCAAAACATATTATTAATCAGAACGTCAAATTCTTTAATTTGATACCGAACTATGATAGGAAATTTATTTTTCAAAGCTTTGATTTGTAGCATCTCTAGATGAAGTAAATTTTCTCGTAAAAATAGCATCCCTCTATTTTATAGCAAGTCTCTACTGTGAGTATCCATAATTGTGAAAACACATTTGGGGACATTATTAATGACACTACAAAATTATAGTTCACTTAAACCCTTACACACAATATATGTTATATTTATATATGTATACCATATAATACAAATCAGGGCGACAGTATCTTTAATTTGATACCTCACTCAATTTAGTAGGATGCCATTCATTTTTTGATTACCAAGACCAAATATTATTTGGGGACTACATGGGAATGGTTTTATTTTTATAATCATTGGGCCATCCAATGAAAGTACAATGGAACATGCACGATTCAAAAAATAATCTCTGGTGAGTCAAAGTTACGATAATGATTACATTTCTAATAATTTTTTGTAATTCTGGTTAAACAAAACACAAATTGCCTATTATTAATCAGGACGTTAAATTCTTATATTCATTATAATAACCATAACTTGCTAGAAAATATTCATTGTTTGTTACTAAGTATTTGATTAATGACCATCCATTATTATTCATGTTTTATCCCCTTTATTCGTGTTCACAATAACAAATAGACCTACATCTAAAATATCTCCGGTTTCGGTAATTTCGGTAATTGGTAAAGTGAGAAAGTAACATCTTATCTCATATACCATAATTCGAACATCCCACCTCTCATTAGAAAATAAATTACTAATTTACAAAGTTATTCTTAAGGCAATCTGGACATACGGTATAGAGCTATGGGGGACAGCAAAAAAGTTGAACATCAAGCGTATCCAATCCTTTCAATCAAAAGTCCTGAGAACAATAGTAAATGCCCCTTATTACGTCAGCAACAAAACCCTCCATAACGGTCTTAATATACCCCACATTATCGAACTCATCCCTTCCAAGTTCATGAAATCCCATAGCAACCTATCCAACCACCCTAATACCCTAAAGTCATTAAACTGCACCACTCATCCCTATAATCGTCCTCGGAGACTAAAGCGGCTGTGGCTTCGTGACCTGCTATATATACAGAAATTCGGAGTGGTCTGTCCTCCATAACCTCTCCCCCTAGCCATACTAATGGCTTAATGGTTCAACATAAGAAAAGAAACATTTTTGTATTATCAGTTAACTATTCTTATAGCTGATTATCGGTTTTATTAACTGTGCTGTGATTCATTTTGAGTATTCCAATTACATTTTGTCAACTTCGTTGGAATAATCATCATCATTATATTTTACTTCATCTTGAATTGGGCAATATTTCTTTTCAGAACATCGTCTTTAGGGTTCCAATGATGTTTTCTTTTGAGTGTTTTTAATAAGTATTATTTTTTTGGCATAGGTCCCACTATTATTTATTAACCCTTATGTTTAAGCTGAGTGCCTATTCAGGTCTTAGCGACTCTCCGGTTCAATCAGAGATAGTAAATTTTGTTTGATTGCCCCTTTTGGCACTGAAAAAAGAAAAAAAACTCATATGATTTTTGTTTAAAGCTTACACATTTTGGCTTCTTTAATTATTATCGGAGGTTTGTAATTCAAGACAATTTATACTTATTAAAATACATTTGATAAGAATATGACTTCAAAAACACTTTTTATTCTTAGTTAGATTAACAGAGAAAAATGTAGTAATTTAGTAGAGTTTCACCTTGTGATATGGTCAACCAAATACGTAATTTTGTAGCCAGCTACTTATCAGGTAAGTGTACTCTTATACACAACACTATCCTGAATGACCACCATTAAATTATAATTTCACCCCCTCGTATATCAGAGGTCCCATGGTGTAATGGTTAGCACTCTGGACTCTGAATCCAGCGATCTGAGTTCAAATCTCGGTGGGACCTTCGTAATTTTTTGTCAACGGTGGATGAATTCATCCAACGTAGACATTAAATTTTTCGACTCCCTACAGTACTTGACAAACCCGGTGTTTAACACGATAATCCCCGCTCCGTTCCCCTATCGATGGCAGGACGCTAACGCGGCTGGAACGCTTTAGTCTTTAGCCTCTAGTTTTAGGTTTTAGTTTGTAGTTCCCTCATTGTAATCTGAAGGTGAGCCCCATCACCTAGTCCTGTACCCAGTGATTTTTAATTTTAACTTCAAATAGAAAATTGTTTTTGTAATTATACCCTCTTTCGAATGCATCTGCGTATGCAGTAAGAGGGGAAATTTGTAAATAAAAAAATTGTAAATTGTAAAACTTTTGATCAATAAAGGGGTTTTGAAATTAAAAAAAAAAGAAAAAAGGGAATTGTTTATTATATGCACACATTATAAGCGATCAGTAATTGCTTTTTTTAATACATGAGCTTCTGTAGATTGAAACCAATGTTCGTGAGATAAACAAGTTGACCTGCCTCTTAGTTATTCACCAAGCAGTTAATAAGGTTTCAACACAGTTCGTCTTAAGATATCACGTAGTGTATAAGTCATCTTGTGTCACAGTGAAAGAATAGCAGTGAAAGGTAGGTAACCGATTGCCATTTCATAATCTAATTACGTTAATTAACTGGATTCTTCACCCATGGTTGAGGGTGTATTGTTCATTGTAATAGTGTCGTAGGCTTTGAACAAAGAAACATATTGAAAATTGTTAACATAAACATAATGGCCATTAATCAAAATAAATACACTATAATATGTCATAGGCCAATTTTGAACAGGTTTGGATTTCAATAAGGAAACAATGATTGACTGCAAGGCGTTAGGAAGGAAGTTTCGGGGTCTCGAGTACCTTCTTCAGAATGCTGTTTTTCTTTTTAAATGTATTTAAACATATTATCATACAAACAGTTCTTACGGGTGGTCTATTATGTACCGTCTTTATAACATCTTTCTCAGGAGAGCTACATATACATAATTTCGCTGAAACTTAAGTTGTTAATTTTCATTTTGTACGTGCATTAGTTCATGGATTAATTTTACAAAATTAAAGTATCGTTATGGTGTGCCACCTTTTTCCACGGACAAATTAAGTTATCCTTTGTCTGATATATGAATATAAATATTATAGTGGAATATAAAAATGTAAACCAAACTCTGTCAGTGGTAACTACGTTTATAGTAAGTAAATACTATATATGTAAATAAAATGTTCTCAGGCCACCGATAGAATTGCCAGGTCAGGTTGAAGGAGGTAAGACAATTTTTTTTTGGCTCATATAAAAGCCCTCCTGTTTGACTGATATAAACGGCTATCTCATTGGCTACATATACCCCTGTGTCAGAGCTGACGATTGATTTATTACCACACAGGCAAGATTCTGGAGAAAATACTTTAGAATTATCTCAGAGACTACAGTGTGAACAACGACATCATACCACCAAACAGTCTATATTTCAAGCCAGCCTTAGCACAGAACACACACACCCTTGTGAAATTGCAGTCAAAAGCTAGCCCGAAACATAGCCAATTCTATGATTTCATTACACCGCACGCAGACTCGTGTCCCACGGAAATGTTTTGCGACCGGGAATGCCCGGAGCAGCTCTACACATGCTTCCTAGCTTCCTGAAAAATCGATCAGTGTGGGAGCGGGTAGGCGATAGCTTCTCCGAAGCTGTGCCTCTGAACTGTGGAGTTCAGAGTAGTACCACTACGAGTTGATTTATACCACTACAGTAAGTACCACTACGAGCCATCAGGTCCCAGATGCTTTTGAATGTTTACACGTCTGAAATCATTAGATCCCGGTATAAGAATAATAGAGTTACTGCTTTCGCAGAGGACATAGTGGTATACAGTAGCAGAATGAACGCCAAGAGAGCTCTTCAACAGGCCGAATCATATTGTAACGAGATCAACGATAGACCGGGGAAACTCAAGATTACCGTGAGCACCGGAAAGACTGACCGCGTAATATTCTCTTTTCAGAAGGGAATGAAACCACTGCCTACTTCCTAAACTCTAGGAACACAGCGAAATTATGCCACCAAAAACATCGTATATTACGTAAAAATGGATCATCAACTCCGTTTTGTGGCATTTTGAGAGAAAATTTAAACAAATACCCATGAAGTCTCTCCTGCTCACACACTGACTGACATACCTCAAGCTGATGATGTACAAGAGCGTACTCAGGCCGCCTCTGCACCGCTTTTTACTCATCTGACGGAAGCGACTCTAACCTTTTCAAAATGGGGTACTCATGAAAGTTGTGCGATACACTTCATTTCAGCAGAGGAGGAAGTGAACTGCACGAGGACTTTGGACAGCCAACGGTGAATGGGTTCATTCTATAAAATTCAATGTATAAAATTCTTCAACTCACTGCAATAAATTACCAGCCCCTTGTTCCACACGACATCCCCCACCTCCGTTTCCCCATCACTGGTGGAAGGCAATCAAGGCTAGAACACTTTAGGTTTAAGTTAGCCGTAACATTGTACAAGACTACGTAAATTACCTCAAAACTTAACTTATACCTCCTGAACATAGTGCACTGTCAGGACAGCCATATCTATCAAGAAATGGATAGATAGATCAATAATATCAATGCAGTTGTCAAGGTCGTAGACCATCTACCTTCCCCCCCCCCCCTGGTGTAAGGTCTGAAATACCGTCCTAGTGGCGGAAAAAGCGTTACTATCTGCAGAACTAATGAAATCTGCTTCCTATGGTAAGTATGGATAAAAATGATATATCAAGAAGGAAATACAGGTGCCCGGGAGCCTCTTGTCATGGAGCCTTTTTGTCAACTACTAAATTTTATAAAAGAATCATTAAAATAATTATAAAATGTGTTTAGGCAGCCGTGTATATTTTAATTATATTTCAGAATCAAACTAAATTAATTTAGAAGTGAGTGAGATATAAGCTGATAGTTAAATTATATTTAGTTTGATTCTGAAATATAATTAAAATATACACGGTTGCCTAAACACATTTTATAACTATTTTAATGATTTTTTAATAGCATTTAGTAGTTGACAAAAAGGCTCCATGACAAGATGCTCCTGGATTCAAAATTCTTAACTGAATTACTCACACTTGCAACTTCCCAGCAACCCTAAACACCTAAGCAACCCTTTTTTTTTAATTATCAAGTAATTCATTAATGCCTCTTTATTAATTTTTCATGGGTTCATCAGGGCTTCAAATGACACTTTTTCCCATTTATTTATTCATATTATTGTACATAGAAAAAAAATAATACAGCCAGTGAATGAGAGTAACAAATGGGCATGAATGACATGTGTAGAAGAACATCCAGTGAAGCCTCCCCATATGGAGGACTATGTTGATGGGAGTGTATTTAACTTAATAAATCCCTACTTCAGTTCTTCCGGAGTCGTCATAATGTGTCAGTTACGTCTTGTTTTTCTAGTTCGAGTATTCAACAATTTGGGCGTAGGTATATTTTTTGATGCAATTGTCTGTACCGAGTCTTGAAGCCATGTGCATGTGGAATTCGTTTTGGCGTACTGTCATATTTCTGACATACTGAGCTGCACCAGTTATAAGTGGAAGTAGTTTTGATTGACATATTTCTAATATCCCCTTAGAGTTGATTTTTTGGTTGTCCTATAGGCTTGTTCTTAGAATGACCACAGTAATTAAGTATAAGTCTTTCATAAAAAGGATCATATATACCATAAAACTTTAAAAACCAGTTTATTTCAGTAAAAACCACAAATTAAGTTTTAAATACAATGGCTAATACATGGTATTGTCATTTCTATCAGTCAGATGATTTTTGGTGTAGCTTTGCCTAAACCCAGATTTACTTTATAAAAATGTATGAACGTATGGGTTTTATACAAGTTCTATTTATTTCAAAGTCCATATATTTGAAGAGTACAAGTTTATGTTCATGGTTATGCTTTCATGCGGTTTCCTTCTGTTTCCAAAGAACAGGTATTTGCTTTGGTGTAATTACTATATGAGTCAAATTCAGATTGAGTTTAGGTACGAACACGATTTTAATTACTTAATCAACCTTAGTTTAAAACTACGAATCACAAATTTCATAATCATTAACCAGGACGTCATGAACTAAAATTTGATACCATACTCAACATAAAAGTAAAATATTTAATTTGTTATTACCATATATTTAATTAATTAATGATAATTAATCATGTTTCTTAAAGTTTACAGTATTTTTCATGTCATCCAGCCATCGAATGCCCCAAGGTAAACAACATTTGTATATGGAACTCACAGTGACATGCTTAGGCAGATACATGGTAATAACATGAGGGTTTTTGGTTTTGAAAAAAAACAAAACCGTAAAACTAAACTAAAATAAAAATGAAATAAAATCAAGGGTGTACACTAAAAAGAGGTGGAGGAATAGTTGAGGCCTGCGAACTCTTTTATATCATATTGCCAATATTCTAAGGGAATATCTAATCAAATTGGTTGAACCAATCCTACTCAAGGCAAACAGATGTGTTAGAATCAAATCACCCAATAAAGGAACACAGGAAGACAATGCCGGAGTGAAATTAGACAAAGTCGAGAAGATTTCTGCCAATTCTCTACACTATATGGATTGGAATAAGTAAGTATTAATTTTTAATGTAACCGAAAGCTGGAATTTCGGGTCATAGAAGGGCTTAGTAGCCTGAGTGGGAATGCTAAAATTTTGCTCTCCTGGGTGAGGATCGAACTCTTTTTTTCAGGTCCATGGATCCTGTAGTCGAAGACACTTCCATGTCCTAACATCTCATTGCAATTTGTCCACTGATGTAACAAGGCGACAAATGATGCAGAAACAATGCATAGTGAATATTGAACGCCTCGACTGCACCACCTTCTTAATAGCCACCGCGCCCTTGATCTCATTTCCTCTAAATAGCCTGAAATCAAACCGTGAACTCTCTCGACTTCTTATTATCCACTTCCTTCCTCCACTTTTTTATTTTTAAATATATTATATCCCTCTCAAGGAGAATTTTATAGCTGCAAAATTGAATTATTCTTAATATCTGCAGGGCATGTGATAAACTTAGCTTAGCACTTCAGGTTTGTTGAGGCCTGTTTGCTGAGCCTGCATGGAAACTTTCAAACAGATTCGGAGGCTGTAGGCGATTGTCTTTCTGTCTATCAGGGGCAATGAAAGTGATAAAAGCAATCCGTAAATTTAAAATCATATTCGAGCAACCCATCTGATATAATTTGCTATTTAACAAAGCATGTAACACATATAATACAGTAACAAAAACTCACCATAAGATATATAATCTGTTACATAATTCAGCTATATATTGTTCAGAGATGGTAACAAGACACGTGACAGGTCTCCAAATAGAATAAAGGTGGTGGCCACAAGGTCAGGTTGCCTGGAAAAATTGAGGGCACATAAAAATCATTAATTGTCGATCCCTATGGAAAATCCATGACAGGAAATATTTATAAGTCACAACACGTTAATAAGGGACAACGGGATAACCAGCTGGCAGCAGCTGTCAGTCAGTCTTGGATGATGGACTGTAATAGGAATACTACATAGGACGGGTGACGACAAAAAGTGAGTCTTGCAGAAGTAACTACTCTCCTTATCAATCTATTCGCAACCAGGATTAGCAAAGGATGAAGATGAGTGCTTTACCAATTGATCCTGCACTGAGCTGGGGAGATGAAATTCAGTGATAGTTTTAGAAGACACCAAGTAACATTGTTGGTTAGGCGGAAAATCTGGCTGGGAAATGAATTGAGGGAATGCATCGCGGAAACTACTGATAATTTTTAGTCTGACCGCTGCTTTTGACAGTTATTAACAGGTCAGATCTCTGTCTAATGTCTCATGTTGTCTTATTATCTGCTGATCCAACCCAGCGTACAGACGACGTTGGCTAATTTGTTTTATTTACTATGCCCACCCACACACACCCTTATGCAGAATCAGAGACTGTATAGCTTACAACCGTTGAGTATAAAGGTTATACAAAGTTTAAGACCTCAATTATTGATTAGTGATTGCAATATTTTATTCTATAGAGTCTTAAAAAATAATGTTAAGCACGAAAGTTGAGCAAAACAGATTTAAATATATTAAAAAAAAATTAAGACTTGAGGGCCACTAGAAAACACATATTTCATATGACTCAAGTATATTTCAATATAGAAGTTTGACCAATTAGCTATTTACAATTTTATTTACTTGTTGTTTTTTTGCTACCAAGATTCTTTAAAAAATGAAGTTTTGTGGAAAATAGGGAGTGGTTTTTCACAAGCATTTAATAATTATCTAAGAAGCTCAAATGTCTGCTATAAATTTCTATATATTTTAATTTGATTGTATATAATTGTAAAAATACCATTTTGTTCATAATTATTGTTACGAAATTGTAGTCAGTAACAACAAATTGAGGCTACTGGTGCCTACATCGAATAGTTATACTTCTAATATTAACAGTGTGCTAGTTAAGTTTCAATTTTCAATGTTTTATTCTACGAAAACCATCAACTGATTTTGTAATACTGAGCCAGAATCACCACACTGAAGTTGACAAATGAAATACTGGAAGACAGAATTGATGACAGCTGAAAGTCGATCGATCACGCTCCGCTCAGCTGTCAGGGAGATTGTTTGACTGATTCCAGTGATAATCTGTGACGCCTTGAGGAACCACATAATGATTTAGAGTATATTGTTGTTAACAAATCGGATTATTTTTGAGTGTTGTTAATATTTGTTGTCCCGAGAATCAGTCGTATATGCTTGTTAGCAATGACGGTGAGCGAAGAAGAGGTATGATTGATCGATCACCAACGACCCTGTCACAGCAAAGTTCAAACCTACCGGATTAGTCTAGTGATTAAGTACCGACTATTAATGTAGCGTAACCTTTGATCTAGTGACAAAGATATCTACTGGCCTTTAAACCTAACCAGTTAAATCAAAAGTCATCGTTCTAGATGTTTCCAAATGTGAGATTTTCACTTTTCAGTTTCATTGGTACTACCCACGAGAAATTTTCTTCGATAATTTAATTTATTTTTTTCAGTGGAACTAACTCAAATATAGGTATATTTTTCTTAAAAAATTATCATTTCTCTAAAAACAACAACATTGATTGTATTAAAGTTGCTAAGTAATGACGTTTTTATGACTTTTCTTGAAGTCTAGTGTGATACATCTCAAAATAAAAGTGGCTAAAACCATTTTATTAAAACTTTTAATTATTTCTTGTAGTAATAGTGCAGTAAAGCCCAAACACATATATTAATAATTAGGACGTTGAGATTTTGAATTTGATACTCTAATCCATAATTTAATATGACTGGAAAATATTTATTTTTTTGTTACAAGTTATAAATTAATAATTGTTCCTTTAGTATTTTTGCAGTTTCTTTTATTTATTTTTTTTTTAGAAACCTTGGCAAGAATTTTGAATTCGGAATGAAGACAATTTAGGGCATGAATGAAACTAACATACAAATAATCACTCCTCTATGTGAGACTATGGCTGGGAAAAAATTCCAGCCCTTTAATGACAGTTTTAAATATTTAAAAAAAATATCTACCTTTTTACTTATGAATCTATTGAATACCCTTTACTTTTACTCATCGGGGTGGTCTTTATTTATATCATCATCGTGTCATCAAATAGATCAACCATGCAAAATAGCGTACCTTTTAAAAAACACTGCTCGAGCTTAAGTTGAGAACAGAATAATAATGTCAAGTTTTAATGGATTTTTGTTATTACAGTTTGATAAAACCATTCGCAAATAATATATTGTTTATCAGCGTGTCTAATCATTCAATTCGATACTCTTCTCAAAACAATTTTTTGGGATGTATTTTTTTTATTCATTAATAACTTGTTTGTTACTAATAACAGATTATATATATTTTTTCTTCAAATGGTCCATGCGAGATATTGATACCTTCATGAAAAAAATTCATGTTTTTAGCAAGAATAGAGGAGTAAAAACGCCAGAAGGGACCGGCTGACAGATACGAGGCTGAAAACATGAAGGCTTCTGATTTTGAAAAGCCCATTAGAAGAAACGAAATTTAAAAAACTTCTACAGTAACCCGTTTAAATACAGCAGGAAAATTTATTTATCTACCCTATCTCGTTTTTTTTTTCAATTTTAGCTAGTATACATTTACTTCTAAATGTCAGTCACCAAGAATCAATCTACAAAAAATTCAGCAAGTAATGGATATAATTTTATAACATAGCCTTATACCCTTACACGAAGGTTAGCAACTTGTAGTTTAAGCCATGGCCATTCTTCCGGACAAGTCAAAACGGAATAATTGTGCTAGGCTTGCAAGTGCTAATAACCATGACCATAAATGGTCCTATGTCACGACTGCTATAGCAGGCCCACGATAGCAATCAGAGTGCTAAGAAATTAGGGTAGTAAGTAGTATGTGTTTAGGGAAATTACCTGAACAAAAATGAGGTGGTCTTATTAATTAAGCAGAATAGTAGGCATATGTAGAATTATTATAAGTATATAATACATTATGTATAATAATGATGAATAACTATTGTATAAAATCATGCAAAAAGGGTACTGAAATGTAAATTAAAAAAAAAAAAATGCTATCACAATACTTAATATCGATTCTTCTCATTCGTTGAGCAAGAAACATTTTAATTTGTAGCATTAGATCGGATAGGAAGCAACTCTTATCATTGCACGTTTATTAATTTTAAATATTTTTTGTAATCCCAATCCGCTGATAAGCTAAATACATACGACTGTAGCTATCGTCTAATCCCTGACTGTTGCGGTGTGAGAATATTATTTTACCCATTAAATTTGTCATTTAACTTGTTTGACGACTGCTCAATTAAATAACTGCCCGATAAAGGGACCTGTACTAATAATTAAACCAATAGAAATAAAACGTCTAAAGTTCAATTATTATTAATATTATTATTATATTATTAATTTTTATTAATAATTATTATTATTTTAGTTTTAATCGTGAAGCTAGTTTGTATAAATCACTACAATATATTTACTTTAAAGATTGCTTATTTGTAATATTGATTGTTTGCCCATAGTTATTAATAATTGATGCGTGTATTCATTTATATTTATCGCTGTTATGATTCCGAACGCTTTATCCAGAGACCGGTGTGTTAAGAAAGAAAATGCGATTATAAAAGTTTATGTTTGCTCTCTCCGTTATTTGAAATCCCCAGAGATGCTATTCCTTTACTTTTGTACAATTAATGTCCTTCTTATTTTCCAGAAGGAAGTCCAACGGGCCAATTAGTATCGTGCGTTCAGCTCAACCTATCTCTCACACTTATCTAATTTTCATAGATGTATTGATTTTATAAAACAATGGCTGGTTTGTCAGAGTGGACTTAAATAAGAGTTGGGTGTTCATTTGTCGACGCCGGACAAAGAAGTTTTACCTTCGAAAAGAAAAAAAATAATATAGTCTTCAGGGAAGATTATAGTTCATTATTATACATTATTTCAATGTCGGCCAAAATATGACAGTTAGAAAAAAAAATCTTGTAGTTCTGATTTTTGGTTCAGTTGTCAGGGGGGTGGGGGTTCTGGACAACATACTAAGGTAATCACCCTAATCCTTCAGCATTGTTATTATACAGGTTAATACATCTCTATAATAATCCAGGCATTGAATGACAAATAGAAAAAAAAAATCATGTTATCCTGAGTTTCGGTGCAGTTGTTGATCCCAAAACTCTCCGTGGTGAGCGCGAGTGACCCCCCCTCGCGCCCTGGTTAAGAACGTTTTTGGGGGTTTTCTCAACGAACTAGTGATTTTAGCAAAATGTACTTTGTATACAAAATTGCAATTCTAAATCATTGACGTTTAGGAGATAGCGAGAATTAAAAAACAGCATTTTTTATATGAAGTTTTGTTTACTGTAATTTTGTATATTAAAAAATATTTCGCGAAAATCACTAGTTCGTTGAGAAAACCCGAAAAAAATACCATTACCCTACCCCCTCTCGCGCTCACCCCTACTATTGGGGGACTTCTTGGACCATTGGGGGGGGGGGATTAGGGTCAATTCTACTGGGCACCCAACGTAACAACTTCACCAAAAATCAGAACTAGATCTTTTTTTTTTTTTTTTTTTCATTCGATGCCTGGAATATTATAGGGATGTGTCAAGGTGTATAATGACAATGCTGGAGGATTAGGGTGATTGGGGTGAACAACTTCTCTCCCTCCACAGCTTTATTGATTTCAACCCGAAGGTGTTTGACCGAAGCTTGATACACAACTCAACAAGTTCGTCGAGGACGTTCAGTTAGAAACCAATAAATTTGCGGAGATACAGAAAGTGTCTTATTTCTTAATATAAACACCCCTTACAGGCACCACACCATCACTTAGGGTGATTGGTATAAGCTTTGATGGAATTTAAGTAAACCGAGAATATAGATAATAGATAACATAATAGATCTAAGGTATATCAAGATCGTTATACAGGATTCTGGTGCTGACTTCATAAAGGGCATCAACTCTCAGGACTTTTGATTGCGCGGCCTAGATGCGTTTCACCATGCCCCATATTTTAAATGATCAATAAAGCAAACTAGTCACGCGTGATATATCACAGATTAAAGGGCTTGGCTGCAGTGAAATTGATTTTAATGGTAGTTCTAATGACTATTTGCAACTGTAGTCAATTAAAGTCCCAATAAATCATAGATTTTATTAATCATGACGACAGATCATTAATTTGATAACCTATTCAGTATGATATGGAGATATTTATTTTTCAATTATTACCTAATTCATTTGTGTGACCCTTTATTATTTTTGGATGGAGTTGCATTAGTTTTCAGCCTCTAAAAAAAATCAGTGGTCATGTTGCAAACACGATGTTTATTAATGTCGACTAAGTGTAATAATGGAAAAAAAAATAGCAATCACACCTTGTTAACTAGCAGATATTTGATTTGATTACCTTTTCAAAAGTAATTTTAAAAACTGTATTTTAACACCAATTGATTAATGACACTTTGATTCTTTATGGCGTTAGATACTTTTGTTATATCGTCCCAACATCACATGGGACAAAATACATTTCTATAGATAGAATAGGGTACTATTTAATATTACCTTTACAGTCATATAGACAGGCAGGTGAAAATAAAAGGGTTTCTGTTTTTAAACATAAAAAAAGACAATGAAACTCTAAATTGGCTTGCCAACTACCGATTGATCAACTAATTTAAATCATGTATGGAGAGCACGGATTTTTAACACATATTTCATGGGCAAAAAATGATCCCAAAGTTATTCTTTATATACCATTTTGATTTCCAGCTTGTCGAGAAAAAAAATTATTCTGTAGTTATCATTTCTACTGCTTTTATTCCTCCTGACCCAGTTCTTGAACGCAATCGATGCCATTGGGGAAGCGAGGGAACATTAGCAGGGCTAATTGGTGACGAGCCATCTCACTAAGTATTTGCTCAAGTAGGTAATGTGCTAACGACCTGTGATTGCTCTCTCAGTCGCTGACAGCTACCCCGGTAGCTCCTAACAGGTAATGGTTCCAAGGGCAGGGGCATTAAAGATAACTAAACTGGTTATACGTTACTCTTCAATACTTAACGATAAAATCGATTTTTCTTCTGATATCGTTTCCTTAAATGGATAGTTTTAGTAATACTTGTCATTTGGGCAATACAATGTACGTTAGTGTGGTCCATTGCAACAAATGGGTCATTCCACCAAAAAGGTCCATTGAAAGTACTTGGAAAATTACGGAACAATTCATGAATGTTTTTCATTGCATTCAATATTAATATATATAATATAATATATGAATAGCATAAAAGTATTAATATAAATAGTAGTTTAAATGTGGTAGATGGAAGGATTTATTATTTAGACGATAAAGAACAGAACGAAGCTAAAATAATTAAATGAGCCCATACTCTAAGAGTATATGTAGCGACCTAACTACATAAGATAAATCGCTAAAACTAGCAGCTCCTTGGGAGAGACCTCTCCCTCGCGGACGACGGTTGCTGTGGCCCTACAAACTTTACCTAGCAGCATCTCCCACGGCAATCCAGTCTGCCTCTCTCCACTTCACACTCGCCTTTGGGATCCGGACGGTTTCGCCTACCCGAGATACCGAGTGGGAATCCGTGGTTATTCCAAGACCACATAAACTACCTACAATACCTACCCTATACCTCTTCTCCTGAACATAGAGCACTGTCGGGGCACATACCTATCTAATATTGAGTCAGATAGTATATTAGTAAGACCCGTCATAAAGCAATTGTCCAGGTCATAGCCTAATCAACCCTCACTTCGTCACTAGGGCTATGGTAACTAGGCACCCCCTCGTGACCAGCCGATAGTATAAAATAAAATTCACTATAAATATAAAATAAATCAATTCACAGTAACAAAATATAAGAAATAAAAAAATTAAACCAATGTAAAAATTCAAATTTGAAAAATCCGGGTGCCTTTAATTCATTTCTGCACCCCCTTGAAATGATTTTTGGTAAAGTACTGACAGGTGAATTAATGACAAGATTGTAGTTTCTAATCGTTACTTTTTTATTTCTGTTGAACTTTTGTGAAAAAATACTATAATTTCACCAACCATAACATTATAAATTACCTTAGATTATTTTTTTACTTGTTATTGTTATTGTTCAAAAATTTACTTGCAGTTATTTACTGTTAGAGGCTGGTGAAGTACAAGTGCCTCGAGGCCAATTGTATTTATTAGGCCCCCCAAGTAGTTTACTTGTTTAAAAGATGACGTAATAACACTAAAGATTGCTGCCCTTCCTCCCTCATGTTAGTGTCAAAAGCTTATAACTATTCTAGGTGAAGTAATGACCCGAAACTTCTCGGGTGCACCCTTTTCAACAGGATTTTCCTATTTAAAATTGATCAATAAATGCTTTATTACTATTTCTGAATATATTTATTGAAACTTTAAAATACAGCTGATAAACATATGCCAAGGTGGAAATTATAAGGGTGTGGTCATAGAACAGCATGATGTTAAAGTTGAATACATCACTTCTGGAAACAGTAAAAATGACCATTTTTACTACTAAACAATGTTTTTAATACATAATAAAATGAAATTTAGCCATTTTAACGGGTGTATCTATTAAAGCAAGCAGTCAGCGTCAAATCAGCCCTGAAGACCAAAAAGACCTTTTTACGTGGAGAACGACGTAACCAAGGGGTGGCTAGCTCCACGTTGCTACCCTTTTTTAACACGCGTGGTACTGAGGAGTAATAAATTTATTTCCAAGGGAAGGAATAAAACCTGCAATGCCTACCTGCAATGAGAGTCGGTCAATTTACTTTCCCGTCACACCGGGTCCCATTTCTCAACTGAGAGCGTAGTGACTAGTGCACTTTTGCAGTAATGTTTCAGTAATATGCAGTGTAAGCGGGTCATGAACATCTCATAGGTTGAATTCCGATGGGATCTTGGTATTAATCATTGCAGGTAGGTCTTTCAAAACAAATTAATGTTCATTGAGATGATTTTTGAACTGAGGATTACCCCTGAGAAAACAGAAATGTGCGCATAAGCGTATTTTCCTGCTGCATCTATAATTAACAGTCGGTAAGCACAAGATAAGATGTTAGTTCAGAATGGAGGACTGTGAATAGGACATAACCAGACTAAAATAAAACGAAAGGTTAACTTAACTTACAGAAGACCGCCACGGGGTAATACTCTTGATTAATTCATACTCTATTTCAAACCAATGCTTTCCGGAGTAACTACTAGTCTCACTGTAAAAACCACACGAACCACACTTTAAAAATCAAAGTGAACTTAAGCCTGAAATTACCTTAACCTAGCAGCACCCTCGCCTTTAACAAGGCGTCCCAGGTAATTGCGTTACGAGATGAAAAAAAACAACAAATTAACAACCACGAGTAAGGATTAATTTAAAAAATATAATCTGTTCAAATGTATAGAATATCACATTCACTATCTCATGCACACAACATTTAAATATACTAACACACGGTATATTACAAATCACCCTAATTCACCACTATTATGTCATCTTAAAATACTTGCAAAATTAATTTAATTGTCGACATCGGTAATGTAAATCAATTAAACTACCAAATAAAACAACACCTGATATCCGATAATGAATAATAGTCACGATACTTTTAGTTCTTTTTACATTTGGCTGTTTTGTTATGATCATTGAAGAGTATTGTAAAAAAAAATAAGTGTGAGGCATAACATCCATAGACAGAAATGATCTATACCGAGTTCTGTAAATAAGCACTAGTAATAATATGTTCTCATCACATTCATTTCGTTTGCTTATCACAATAATTATTGACGAAATTTTTAATTTTTTTTTTTTTTTTTTTCTTAGCTCTCAAACTTATAAAATAGGATGTGGGAAAATTACTTTGGGCTAATGAGTGCCTTTCACTAAGGGGAGTCCCCCATTTGAAGGATGTATGAGAAGGATATAGTTTGGGGTATGCCTAAAGGAGGCGGGTGGAATCAGGAAGGTAGTGAGAGTCTACCGAGGGTGGAGCCTAGGGGTACCTAGGCAAGGGTTTGTAGTCGGCCGACTTGACGAAAAATATACTTTAAGCACATGCTTATTCCAAGAAAAAAATCTTAAGCGAGTAGGGAATAAAACTTGGTTCTGCAAAGATACCCTCCCTCCCATGTGCACCCCCCATTGGTGTATAAGACACACTTTATTTATTTTAAAAAACCATCTTGAAAATCGGCGTGCATCCTGAACATTGATATTTAGGTTCCTTAAAACCTTTAGTCACAATTATGTCCAATTTTTTAATATTTGTTATTTTAAAGAGTCTATGTATATTATATATCACAAATGTAAGCAATATCCCTCTGTATCGCTGTTAATTATAAATTTATACAATAATAGCTACTACGTTTCTAAAACGTTGTAAAAATGAGTAACAGTTATTAATAAAGTAAATTAATAATAATTAAAATTAACTGTAAACAGTGTAAGGAGAAATGTTATAAACTAGTAAACCTAACACACTTTGAAACAAAGATTATCAGAACATAGAACCAATTGTGAAAATCCAAAGACTTTTAGTGTCACAGTTTTAGGAAATCACATCATTATTCAACAAGATGGTCTTCACTTTGACTCACCAAAATACCAAGAGAAAACAAGATAATAACTTATCTCGTCAACCTTGAGAATCAATTCACACCACCAAAAATATAAAAAGTACTGTAAGTTAATGTTTATTGAATTACAAGCTAAGAAAGGTTGGTAATAAGAACACGTAGAACGTTATAACAAGACTACTTTATTTAGACCAAGATACCTCTATCTATAGGTATTACCTGTAAACATATACAGATAACATATGTTTGGGGATTAAGGCTGGGCACTAGCGGCGCCTGGACTTAACTCCCCCCCACCAGTTTACGAACACCCATTCGCAAACTTTGAAGTCCAACACTCGGACGTCTTAGTCCATTCAAATAATGCTCCGCTAATGTTACAAAGGAGCAAAGGCCAGCCCCGCCCGTACACAGCCTGTAATCCCTCACATTAAGCTCTAATCCTATAAAACGTAAAAACCAACTGTCACTTGTAAACAAAAAACATAAAAGAAAACTTTGACTTTTAAAAAAAAACAATACTTCTGTGGGAAAAATCACATAACTATAACTATTTACAATGTTCCTTGCGTGTATGCTGCGAGGACACTCCAGCTCATTCCTGATCTACAACCTCCCCCCCAGGTGGAAGCTTTAACTGTTCTATGTGGACATTTCGCCGCTTCTTAGGGGGTCGTATACTCTCAATTGTCACGACGTTGTGTTCCCTAATCACGACCACTTTAAATGGGCCCTCATATCGCACCAGCTCTTTGCTCCTATTTGACCCTAGTTTTTTATAGACGATAGTCCCGATTTTAAGTTCCCCCATTCGATCCCGGACTTTGAGGTTTTCCCGTTCCACTCGTCTCGCTTTGTCCCTCGTTATCCTTTCTCTGACTTTGTCGCATATTTTCCTCAAAGCGACAGTATTACTCGCCATTTTCTCCGCCATTCCCTTGTCTGCTACCGTCTCTGCCCCATTTCTCCGTCTTTCGCGCAGCCCAAAGAGGATCTCGAACGGGGAGAACCCCGTCGCGGTGTGGATCGAATGATTGTAAGCGGCCACCGCCTTCGGCATTGCCTCATTCGCCGGCAGACCCTTTTCCGCGTGATATACCCGCAGGTGGTCACTCAGGGTGCTGTGCAATCTTTCTATCCCTCCTCTACTCTTAGGGTGCCCTGGGGTATTAAGATGCCAAGAGACATCGAGAGTCTTCATTTCTTTTCGGATGTTGGCATTGTCAAATTCTCTGCCCCCATCCGACGCGATCCGGTCTGGTACTCCGTAAAACTGGAACCAGGTATTTAATGCCAGCATTACCGCGTCTGATGACCGATCTTGCACCGGGTGCGCCATGGCCACTTTGCTAAAGCTGTCGATTGTGGTAACCCACTTATACCCCCTCCAAGTGAAGGTATCCACTTGTAAGTCACTCAACGGTGGGCGATTCTTCTTGTCGCCCCCGTGGCGGATGTCTGTCATACTTCGTAGTGAGACAAACTGCACATGCCCCTATCATTTCTTGTATGCTCTTTTTCATTCCCCACCAAAAGTACCTCCGCCGCAACGCTTGCAACGTTTCCTGAACTCCACGGTGGTTCGTTTTTCCTTGGTGATAGGCCAGCGTCACTTCCAGCTGCTGTTCTCTGTCTTTGAGTGTCTCCACCATCGACGTGCACCGAATAAATATCCTATCCACTCCAAGTTGTTCCGTTCGCCAGAGTCTACGAATTTTCTCCCAAATAGTGGCATTCCCTACAAATACATGATGGGTCTTTCCGGGTTCCGAGGCATCTTTCAATGCACGGCAAATTTGGTGGTTCCTAACCCCTGGTGGCGACCAAATCGTCGCGATTTTACTTCTCCCATAACTGTCATATGCGATCTGCAGCCGCCCTGAGGTCTTGGATTTCCAAATGATCTGCCGTCTTTTGTCGTTCACGATCCCTTCTGTTACTTCCATTTCAACAGGTCTTTCGGCGGCGGAACCTTCCTCTTCAAGGGTTTCCTCACCTTCGCTATCTCCTCGCGTACCGAGGCTTCCATCCTCCCCGGGTGTCCATTCCCGGAGAAACTGTTGGATTTCCCCGGATGGTTCCCCTTCTTCCAATGCATTCACAGTAATGGCTCTGGACAGCCAGTCTGCCACTACGTTCTCTTTCCCGGGTTTATATATGATCTCCATATTGTACTGGGACAAAAACTCTTTCCACCTCGTGACCCGCGCCGAGGACTCCTTTAACTTTCCTACCCATTGTAGGGGTCTGTGGTCGGTGTGAACACGGAATTTTCTGCCGAAGACATATGGGCGGAAATGGTCTATAGCCCAGACGATACCTAGGAGCTCTCTCTCTAGAGCACTATACCGCGCTTCCGTTTCTGTGAGCCGTCGACTAGCGTACGCCACCGGGCGCTCCCCACCGTCTCTCTCCTGCGACAACACTGCCCCCAGTGCGTATTCGCTGGCATCAGTGGTGATTGTGAAGGGATGTTGGAAATCGGGAAATGCTAATATCGGTTCCTCTTGTAAGCTAGACATACATTTCCGGATGTTCTGCTCCATGATTGGGGTAATTACCACCCTCGCTCCCTTTCGCAGTAAATTATTAATAGGCACCAGGTATGCCGCCATGTCCGGCACAAATCTTCTGTAATAATTAAGCGTCCCCAGAAGTCGACGGATCCCCTTTACATCTGTGGGCACCACCATCCTTCTAATGGCCTCGACCTTCGTAGAGTCTGGCTTAACCCCCTCCTGTGAGATAGTGTGGCCCAAAAAATTGATTTTTTTCTTCCCCAACAGAGACTTCTCCATGGACAATTTTAATCCGAATTCGCGGACTCTTTGAAATACACTTCTTAGGTGCTCAACGTGCTCTGCCTCCGTTCTGCTGAAAACTAACAGATCGTCCATGTAGACCTGGCATACCGCTTCGTCTATTCCCCTCAAAAATTCATCCATTAGGCGTTGAAAGGTAATCGGGGCGTTTTTCAGTCCAAATGGCATCCTGGTAAATTGATAATGCCCCCTCTCAAATGTAAAGGCCGTTTTGTCTTGGTCGTTCGCACTCATCTTGATCTGGTGATAGCCTGCCTTTAGATCTAGGGTACTAAATATTGTCGCCCCGTTCAATCTGTCTAATATGTCCTCAAATCGGGGAATAGGATACTTCTCATCCGTCGTGTTCTCGTTTAACTTCCGATAATCGATAACTACCCTGTATTTCTCCGTCTCGTCCCCAGGTCTATTTTTCTTCCTCACTGCCCATAGAGGACTGTTATATGGCGAAGTGCTATCAATTATAATCCCTTGCCGTTTGAGACTCTCTAGCTCCTCTCTAATATGCCTACGTAGTGCCTGCGGATATCGTCTCTCTTTCACGTATGTGACGCGTTCTTTCTTTAACTGGATCTCGTGGACCGTCTTCCCAGTCGCTCCTAGCGTGTCTCCCTCTACGTAAAAAATATCCTCAAACTCCCTCTGTAGGCCTTCCCTCCAGCCCTCTATTTTATTAACCGCCCCTATCCGCGCTCTTCCGTCCCATATAGTCCCTTGACATTTATATTCCACTTTGCCCAACTTAATGTTCCATTTTTCCCCGATATTCTCCACACGCGCACCTACCTTCCCCAACATGTCGCACCCAACTATCACCTGGTACTCCCGCGGCATGTTTCCTACGATATGTATCTTTAGATCTCCCCCTTTCTTCGCCCACCTATTTAGCCCTATGACTAACTCTCCCACTACCTCGCAAGGGCCTCCCAGGGTGATTAAACTACAATTACATACCTGAATCTGGAGTGCCCTCTCTCCACCATACAGCCTCTCCAGCGCTCCGCGGGACATGATGGTGTTGGTGCTTCCCGTGTCCACCAGACACATCTCTCCTCCTTTGACCCTAATTATTGGCAACGCACACATCCTCTCCCGAATTGCATTACATCTCAGGATGCGGTCGCCTCTCTGCCGACACGCTCCTCAGGCTTCATCACGTTGCTCCCATCTACGTGACTCGACCTTCTGCCCTGTCTGTCTCCTGTTTCTGCTGCGCCTCGCTTCTTCTCCTTCAGTTCCCGAAGTCCCTGATGACTCATCTTCTGATGATCCACTCTCCCCATGTGTCATGCTCCGTCTCTCTCTTACTTCTTGAGTGTTTACCTCCATTGGTTCTGGTCGTTGGTATTCTCTCCTCCGGAAGATATACGGGCAATGCCTCGCGATGTGTCCTTCCTCGCCACACTCAAAACATTTTGTTCGAGGACAGTGTGCCACTAAATGTCCTGCCTTCCTACATCCGTGGCATTTTCTTTCTTCCCTGGGCGGGGCATACCTCGGTCTCGTTCCTCTAAATCTTCTTTCTCCTGTCGTTCCCTTGTCTCTGCCAATAACGGACGTTTCTGGTCTCCTCCAGGTTGGTTTCAGGGTCCGGGTTCTTTTGTATGCAACTCGGCTCCACTCATTGTCGACGTCTTGCACCCTCACTTCTTCCTCCTTGGCACTAGTGTCGATCATTGATTGTGCACACTCCGAGAACGAGCGCTCATCAGAGAATCCTTCCTTTCTTCCTGTCTCCTTGGCCAGTTGCACTTTTAGAATTGTGGATAAGAATCCCATTCTACCCTCCACCTCTTCTACGCTAATCGACTCTCTCATCTTCTCCGTTATCTTATTGAAACGGACTACTAACCCCGCAGCATATTGCCCGTTACTTTGTCTTGGGGACTTTGTCTCCCTAAACATTTGGAATATGTCCTCCTCGGGAGTCCATCGTCCTCCTCCGTACGCCTTCTTCAATCTCATCTTAATTAATTCCCACGGGGTTTCTTCATCTGCCTGAATTTGATTCAGTATACTTCTCTTGACCCGACATATCAGGGCCGCCTTCAACGATTCCGCGTCTCTGGGATCTATTAAATTTTCTTCTGCTTTAGCTCCAATTAAAGCTGTGAGACGGTCTCCTCCTTTTAGGAAATGGTTCAGCTCACCCAGTTCCCCAGTGAATCTCTCCAGCTCCGCAACAGCCTTCCTCAGATCCTGGGTATTCATCGCTTTTACCCTCATCAGCGCGAGCGCCGTGGCATGAACTTCTGGCATAGTTCCCACTCTTCTAATATCTGCTCCCTCTACGAGATTCAAGACGGGCTGTCTCAAAATTCCTCCTTCAGTCATCTTCTCTCTTTCGCGTATAGAAGAAAAAAAAACAAAAAAAAATTACGCTCGCACTCGATAACTCTCTTTCTCCACGGTTCCCGGGTTTCGGCACCAGTTAATGTTTATTGAATTACAAGCTAAGAAAGGTTGGTAATAAGAACACGTAGAACGTTATAACAAGACTACTTTATTTAGACCAAGATACCTCTATCTATAGGTATTACCTGTAAACATATACAGATAACATATGTTTGGGGATTAAGGCTGGGCACTAGCGGCGCCTGGACTTAACTTGTAAACTATAAAACAGGTGTAAAAGAAATAGGTTTATACTCATAGGACATAATTAATAGGGTGCATTTTAAAATTTATTTTTGTAATAACAGCTGATAAAAAGTAGACAGAACAGATGGACATATAATTGTAATTGAACTTGTAACAGACAACACACACCTACAGCTGATGCTGTAGATAGGGCCTACTGATAGATACAGCCATTCCTATGAAATATTTTTTATATATTGACAATTATTTATTGATCGTTTTAATTTTTATTGTTTTATTTGAAACATCACGAAAGTTCTTTTAAAAAATGTTTATATATAAAGTGATTTTATTAATATTAATATGAGTACTTTTCTTATGTTTGTGTAGGGATTGCTTGGTGATGGAGTGAATGATTTTGAAACATTTGTGGTTGTGTGAACGCTTTGACGAGGCGAAATAATGTATTCAGCTTTAAATGGAAATTAAAGACCAACCAGTTGGTCAGTTTCCGGTTAGCTTAATGGGCTGTTAGGGCTAATAGTAAGTATACGGGAAATTATCCAGTGATACGGATAAGGAAGAAGGGATCATAGCATTCACGGTCGGGTCGGCCTCGCCTGACTATATTCAGTGACAGGACCGCACTCCAAGGAACGGCGTTCTTTCAGGGTTCAGATAATCGTGACTACAGGACGGTCTGATTAACTTGATGGAATTTATTGGTCTGATACTACACATAATTTGTTGCCTTTGCAGGTTGTGGTTTTGACCTTGATGATTAAATGGATAAATTTGTATCTGCCCAAAGTTTAACGTCTTCAGTGGTTTAAACCATCATCCTCAAATGCATGTTTCACTCACTGACGAAAACTAAAAAAACTAATTTTATTAAGGCGAATAAAATAACGCATGAGAAGCATAGTAACATAACACTTAATCACTAATTTTTGAAATAAAATTAAATAAATTAAAATCCTAAAATTACGTTGCTACAATTAGTGTGTAAAAAAATATAATACCAAAATTAAAATTAGTTACTCAAATTGAAAAATTATAGGATAGAATGCTATAAATAATTAAAATCACAATAAAACAATAATAAAATTCAAAATTCACTATAAACAGTTAAAATCGGAACAAATAACTTTGGAAAGTCACAATTAAAAAAATATATTACCCCAGCCATAACAACTCTGAAATGTTTCAGTCACTCACCAAAACTAAAAAAAAACATAAAAGCATTCAATAAATTAAGGCGAATAAAATAAAACAAATTAAATGAAACCAATGAATGGACTATGGGGGCCTCTCTGAAGAGTAGTTAATTCCACGGCAGGCACTCTGCAACTGGATAACTGAAGGTTTGGTTCGTAATTTCACTTAAGAAAGGGGTTTTTGAAAAATCTTCCAATAATATTGTACGTTTCCGCATTGATTTTAATTTCCATTTTTTTGGTCTGGTTCGTCTGTTTTTGGTGGTTACCACTGTATAGACGACCGTCAGAATATATTTTCTGATGAAATGTGCTGTCTCTTCTAGCAAAATTCTTGCTACGTTTAAACTTCAGTATGCTACAAGTATTACACTTCATGCACCGTTCATGAAGTGGTGCATTTCCCACATTTTAGATGGTTAACCTCCGATCTATTCTCGTTAGGAATTGTGTCTTAAGGACCTGGAAATCATGCTTTTCAGGGTCCCAAGGCTCCTGAACGACACAGCTAACTCTTTTCTGCGGGCAGACAGACAATTATATGCATTTAATAATTAATGTTCAGCCACAATTGGTACATACTGCAAAGTAACTATATATCAGGTGGTGAATATATGACTCACCGTCTGACCATAGCATCATATAACTACATGTCTGGCCATCTGCTAAAATTTTACGATCTATTCAAAAATTAACTAAACATTCAGTACCATGCTAATATTCACTAATCGCACCAGAGTTTTTTAAAGAAAAATAATAAAACTTTTCATAGCTACGGACCCCTGTTGATACTATTACGGCCACCGCCCAACTTAATAAGCAAACACGTACTTAAGTTGTTAATAACAATGGGATTATGCTATATTAAACAATAAAAAAATAGTCTTACTCCTTTGTAAGGTTGCAGCAATAGAATTGATACAAATATCAACAGCGAGAATATTCTGAAGTGAGAACTGTGGAATTTAAACACCGATTACTTTTAATTAATGACACTTGATAATTTCTTATAGCGTTGGCAGTACTTTTTCTGTGTTCTTGTCATCAAATGGAACGGAACATATTTTATGTTTCTAAGTCGCACTTAGAAAGGAGTCGCGAATAACGAGGCACATACTGATAACTACACAGCCAAGATGAGATTTAGCTTAAGGTCTCCCATTTGGCAAGATCTATGAAACTAGGTTAATATTAGATTACGCTAAAAAGAAAAATCAATTACACTTTCGACACTCAATATATCATACATCAGCTATTAGTTTATATTATTATGTATATCCAAAAGTGGCTTCAAATATTTAGCTTAACGTCAACTTCTTTTTAAACCCACCTCTGGACCGGCGGATGAGAGAATACCAAAGGTAAACGCAAAAAAAAAATAAAAAAACCCTTATAAAGGG
Source organism: Acanthosoma haemorrhoidale (assembly GCA_930367205.1). Classification (NCBI taxonomy): domain Eukaryota; kingdom Metazoa; phylum Arthropoda; class Insecta; order Hemiptera; family Acanthosomatidae; genus Acanthosoma; species Acanthosoma haemorrhoidale. Next base: position 45,423,692 of record OV884013.1, read on the forward strand.
AATATTAATTATAAAGGATATTTAAAAAGCTGAAACATGACGTTAACAAATTATTTTGTCTGTGGCTTTTGTGGCCAAGGCCATTAGTAACGTTCCAGGCAAAACGCTGAGGTTAGGTTTTGTTCCTTTTAGTTGTTCTGTATATTTTTTTCTCAAGTTCCACTCCTGAATAATTGCCCTACTTTTTTCAACCTCAGACTGTTGTCCCTGCCATTTAACAAGAACTAAATCTTCTAAGAAAATTGCACAACAGTTCCCACGACCAATTAGACGATACCCTGCGAGTACGGACCACTCTCGCCTTGAGGCTAACTGGTCCCAGGTCTGTCTCCATGCAGAGAGTTAATATTTTTTGAGAGACTGGCTTTCAGTGTCTGCGTACTGTAAGAGAGATATAATCGGCCCAGTAACCAGGCACTTCGCTTGTGAAACCACCAAAGAGGTTTTCAGAATCTCCAGTCGGGTTATGACGGACCTCGAGGTCGTCTGTGACAGTCTTCTCTTTGTCTGCCGTTTTGGAAAAAGAAGGGGTGTCCTTCAGACACCGAGACTCTAGTGCAGAAGGGTCATTGCGGAGCTCAAAGGGCTCAAACATGGTCCTACATTTACATAGTCAGCTATCGTGCCCGCATATTAAATAGGATTTAATGGGTTCATTAGTCACTTGAAATTAATTGTACTAATTACTTTGGTTAAAATACAATAAGAGGAAGTATGGAAAAAATTGAAGGAGGTACAAGTAGATCATGTCTCATATCACAGCTCAGCTATTAGTTGTACAGCATTATAAATTGAGATGTTAGGATTCATTCATATTTCTGCAGAATTCACATTCAAACAATATATATATGGACATTCTACCCCCAGGAGCCCCTAAATCCCTCGGACAAGCTGGTTAAACGGCCAAAGAAGTTCCCCCCACCGGAGGGGGGGGGGGTGGTACCTAGGGTGGGTACTACAACTAGAATGTGGCCATGTGACGAAGACCAGAGAGCCACAGACGCTCAAGCCGTGAGGTGGGATGATGGCCAGTCCCAGAGCCCCATGACATTCATTTATATTTGCAATAGATAACGAGGTATTTAATATTCGAAGTTTCCCCATATATATTAATTTTCCACATGTTTAAACCGGTAATAGAGAAGATTACGCTAGAAGAACTTCAATGAGTTTTGAAGAAGGAAAACCAATTATAGTAATGGCCTATTTTAAGATTTTCAAGTTGAGTTCATTATATTTCATTTGAAATATATTTTAACATTAATTATTTTTTGAGACGAAAAAATGGCTTTCAGTGATCAAGAGGGATTAACAATAAAATTGACCATTTTTGATAAAAAATATGGATAGTTTTTTTTGGAATTATTTAGTTTAAAATTTTTTTAATTGTTTAATTCATGAAGTGGGCCCAGTAATTTAATTAACACTAGCCTAAGAAACCTACATCATCTGTTGTATTTTAATTCAAAAGGTTTAAAATGATCAATGGACAATATTTACAATTATTGAATTCATTGAGGCCTTCAATTAAACTTTATTATAGAACCACTGTCATAGAATATAATGGCACAAAATGACACTTCGGGGCAATGAATAACAAATAACAAACATTTCGTGCCCTATGAATAACAAATTTATTTCTGGTAAACAAAAAAAAACTATCATTAATAAAAAATAACAAATCAAAATAAAGTAGAAACCTCCATAAAAGATCGTTTAAATAAAGTAATAGGTGGATCGAGAAAAAAAAAAAATCAGTAAAATACAATGCAACCATAAATGAAAACTATTAAATTACGATCAGATATCAATTATCATTACCAGAGAAAATGCCTTTACGTCAAAAAAAGGCTTGCTATATTGTTGGGAACAAGATTTTAATCATGGAAAATTGAAGACTTTCAAATGCCAACACATATTATAATACATCGGATTCTTATTGAATACCGTACATGATAGAGAAAATATTTCTTTTGATTTACGAAAGGTCTTGAAACCAGACAGACAAGCGGGCATAAAATATAGGGGTGTCTGTTTTTTGTTTTTTTTAATATAACGAAAACCCTCTGAAAATGGGCGGTCTGTAGAAACTTGAGATCTTAGTTTTAGTAGAAATAACTGCCCACCATCCGGCTCAGAAAAAACGTCTTTTTATCATGCGAATATTTCTATATACTACTCACTCAGTGGCCCTATTATGGTCTCTGTTAACTCTAAATCACTCTACGCCACTGATTACTTGCGCACCTTTCCTGTCGAGCTCGCGCCCTTTCCAGCGGATCCTTCCATTTATTCGTCTCTTGTGAAATTGTTCGTTGTTCAGCCTTGGGATTAATAACATCCGATGATAGATTTAATCGAGAGAATATCCCCAGCCGAAAAGAAACTCCTCTTTGGAGGGTGCAATTGACAGATGATTTATATGAAAACGCATTCTAATGATTCTCAAATTGGCAAATATATGCTAAATGTGTGCTTATATGGAATCCTCAGTGATTGTGAATTTGTGAAGAAGGCTTATCTCCTTTGGAAATATTGAAAAATTACAATAATGTAGAATGACGATTCCTATATTGGGATAGCATCAGGAGTACCACAGGATAGGTTTTTTAAGTTTTTTTCTTTTTTTAGTGTATATTCTTCGTGTGTGGCTTCTCCCTAAATCTTATCCAGCCCTGAACCAGTCGGTCCTTTATGTATTCTTGTATGCATTGGATGTTATGCTGCAGGTGTAAATCAGTTGTCAAGGCTCATTATTTCCATTTCATCTTTATACCACTGCTTGGATATTCTGACCAGAGATTGGTCATAGCCCGTCTAAGGTATGGAAAATGTAACGCGTCTGCTCTTCGTACCTATGACTTATTCAATAAAAAAAAAGCGTTTTCTTTTTCGTTATTAATTTGGACCTTGTACCGTTTTATATATCCTCTTCAAAATTCCGTTAGTAAAAACTACCAAAAAAAAAAAATTAACGCAAAACAGTGAATTAAAATAAATATGTATAATATATTATATAAGTATTTTATAGCTAGCTAGGTGTTCATACTTTAAAACGTAGTACTCTTTAAGATCATTTATGACAATTTAATTTTTCTTTACGTAATAGTAGTGAACTGGTTCCATATTTATGGAAGAGAGAGAGAGAGAGAGAGAGAGAGAGAGAGAGAGAGAGAGAGAGAGAGAGAGAGAGAGAGAGAGAGAGAGAGAGAGGGGGGGGGGTAACTTCTATTTATTCGTCGTGAAGAAGTTGGCACATGTCACTTATTTCCTTCAGCATCAGACTTGTCCCAAGTTCCGCCTGCTTTACCACTGACAATGAGTACTGAGACAGGGAGACAGGGAGGGAGAGAGAGTAATGATGTACTTGTTATGTGTTATTTCGTAGAATGGGTCACATAAGATTGATTTGTTCCTATAGATGCATGAAAGAAGAATGGGTTATATTGATATACAATTTTTAGTTGGGGAATCGTCTTAATTAGGAGGGACTTGGTTTAACCGTAGCTGCTATCTGCCATGATCAGGTCCACCAGAATTCTTGGACGGCTGAAATGTCTGGTTTGTAGTATTTATAGCTAAGTTGGGAATTCTCTACGAATGTATACCAATTAAACATGACAAGATGCGTACATATTGTCCGGTTTAATATCGAGGAGCCATAACGATCCTAAATCATCTCCTATTAATTATGAGAATGTGAAAATCAACAAGAACAAGCAAGGGCAGGTTCCAGGAGTCCCTAAAGTAGAACTAAACTTTATCGGGAACATGGAGAGTGCAATTTTTTTTTACCATTGTCATTATTACTTCTTGTTGTTGCGTAACTATCAGAAATGATCAGAATGGGGACTCGTCGGCATTTCAAAGTTTGACCAAGTCTTAAGAGGGTGAAAGGAGAGAGGAGACAAATGAAGTTAATGACTTCACAACTGGGTAATGCAGTTTTATATGGAGAGAAAGGAGTCTCTGAGAAGTCAGGTAGATGTCGGCTTTAGGCATGTCTGTGCTTTTTTTATCCGATGGAATACAGATCAAGCATGGGTCATATATCTGAAGGATATGAATCTATCTCTAGAATCATTACACACTACGTAGGCTTGTCTGTGTTTTTTTCATCAGATAGAATACAGATTATGGGTATGACAGACGTGGGTTAGATACCTGGAGAATATGAATCTATCACACGCTATTTGCGGGTTTAGATTAGTTGAGACTATTCCCTCCAGCCTAGTGATGGCAGCTAAAATCCTGGGCGTAGCTAAATTATGAATTGATTTATCTGCGATAGAAAAAATAACGGCAAAGTTACTATTAATTTACTGATAGAATATAAGTGGTGAAGATAAAATCCCAGTAGTACTCCATCTCCAGTGACAGACATAACTCGTCCCAGAACTCTCCAGTTCCAGTGACAGACATAACTCGTCCCAGAACTCTCCAGTTCCAGTGACAGACATAACTCGTCCCAGAACTCTCCAGTTCCAGTGACCATGGCCTTTGGGAGCCGAGCCTTTCGTGAGTTATCTCTTGCTACAGGCTTCTCCCTAAATCATATCCAGCCCTGAACCAGTTGGTCCTTTATGTATTCTTGCATGCATTGGATGTTATGCTGCAGGTGTATCTCAATTGTCAAGGCTCATTATTTCCATTTCATCTTTATACCACTGCTTGGATATTCTGAAAAGGGATTGGTCATAGCCCTTCTAAGGTATGGCAAATGTAACGCGGCTGCTCTTCGTACCTATGACTTGTCCAATAAAAAAAAATCCTCAGGACTGTTCTTCTATAGCATATAATATATTTCCTCAAAGCTCAACATTCTCATTATTCTAACGTCACTCCGTTTCCTCTTTCGCATGCAAGGTATATGACAAGCATGTGGATTTGGGAGGTCCCTGGGTGGTTTGAAAATACCTGTATGAATGAGTGAGTGAATAAAAATTGTAAATGTAGTATGAATAAGAACATTTATCACAATAACTATCACAATATCACTATGTTGCCCAATAAGGCAGATTGTAATTTTACTAAAATAAAGAAGTTTCATATATTGTAAGGTCATATACCGAATTTGTACACTCCCCATTCTATACAACATCCCTGAACACAGTGGTTGGTTTTAACGTGGAAGGAAAAGTAGGTATACATATTAGTGAACAAATCCTATATGTGAGATAAGATAATGAAGCTGACTGGTGTAGAAAACTATATATCATAAAATATAATAGGCCATATAATAAATAAAACCATAAAAGCCTAAAGAGTTGGGACGTTGACAAATGTAAAAATAAACATTTGGAGAGACTGTAAAGTTTTTTGAACAATTTTCGTTTATTATATAGTGTTATTCCTAGATATACATATAAATTTAAATAAGATGATTTATATATAGTATTTAGAAGTGTTAATAATATATTACATATTCTGTACGATGAAGCCAACATCAGAATAGCAAGCGATCTAAAACTAAACCTCGTAAGTTTCTGAATATGAACAGCTTAAAAAACAATTTATCAATACTGATGCTTATTCTAGATCAAATCATGTAAAATGAAGTATCATGTGCCGGTTTTAGACGAGTATATTTAAATAAATAATTCATTACTAAAAACTAAAAAACATATAAAAACATTTAACACTCTACAGATATGAAGTATAAATTGTAATGAAAAATAATTGGTATGACATTAAAATGAATAATCACTCATTCTTACAAGTCATTTAATAAAAATTATAAAAACAAAATATTTCAAAAAACGATTAAATAAAGTTAAGTTTACCAACCATGTCACATTAGTCGTTTTGTCAAGGTGGTGTAGGGGTGGGTTTCTAAGCATGACTGTGTTTATTATTTAGTCCGGTTATTTTTTTGTGTATGTTCTGTCATTGAACAGTACTGTTCACATTCTCGGATACAATAGAATCTCAATTTATTTCTATGCTCTCCATTTTATTCGTAGCTCTCATGTTGGTGATGTAAAAAAGATATGAAGATAAAAGTCTAAAGCACTTGTTTTAAAAAAAAGAAGTTATTGCGAGACAATTTGTAATAATATAAGCATTGTAAATATAGACACCTATGAACAAATAAAGTTTTATAAACTGAGTTTGGTAATGTAATCAATATCAACCGTATAAAAAGAATTTCAACTTAATGAATTCACCTTTATTGCCTCATTATAATCAAATATATTACATTTTTAGTGAACAAGCAATAAATAATTTAAGCTACCTTGAATTATATTTCATACAGTAGATACTAATTTTAGCAGTATTTTTACCATTATTAGGAGTATCAAGTGCGTAATTGTCGGTGTGCAGATAGCTCCGAAGAAATTTTTACTATCATTATGAGCTACAGCATGTTTTAAAGCATCAAAAAACCAATGTAAAAATTCTTGTCTCTACTACTATTAACTTGGGACCTCAAAGAACACAGCAGATAACCAAAAAGATTGATCGGTTTTGAAAATCAAACAACTGAACTCTAAAACTTAAACAGATTGTAAAGAGTTAATACATTAATAATTTATCTTATTATCTTTTTATGTTTAGCCTTCCTTATCCATATTGTTAAAACTTTCAAAAATATTTACTGAAGCTTGAGGTTACATAAGACAGTGAATTTATTTTCAAGAAATATATTTTTTATAATGCTGGGAATATTATTATTTATACAGGTTTTATTAGTTATCAATTGAAATTTCCTTAGATATGTAAAATAAAGACGAAAAAAACACACAACTAAAAAGGCAAGAAAATAAAAAAGCCCAACCTCTCGGCACTTACCTTTGTTCCTCCTGACCCTGATCCCCTTCCCTCGACAGCAAGGACTATATAACGACCGCTGCAAGCTACCAAAGTCAATCCTTCCTCAGCAGCAGGGTACCAACACAACCACTACCAACATGTACAAGATTGTAAGCAGATACCATTGGAGTTGTAGATTTAATTTTATGGCATTTCTGATTTGTGGTTAAAGTGCTTTAGAGTGGACATGCATTCCCAATATGTGCATTAAAATATCCTTTTATTATATTTTTCAGTTTAACATAACTTCCTACTAAATGCATTTTATATTGTGATTGTTTTTTTTTTAATTTTATTACTTGACTTTTGTTATTGCAGGCCGTCCTTTTCGCCCTTGTTGCCTGCGCATCCGCCGGGTACTTGGGAGGCTACGCCGCCGCCCCAGTCGCCAGCTACGGCTATGCCGCCCCAGCCGCCAGCTACGGCTATGCCGCCCCAGCTGTCGCAACTGTTGCTCACGCTCCAGCCATCTCCTACGCCGCCCCAGCCGTTTCTTACGCCGCCCCAGCTGTCTCCTACGCCGCACCAGTTGCCGCCGTAGCACACGCCCCAGTCGCTACTTCCTACGCTAACACCTACAGGACCGTCAACAAGCCAGTCGCCTATGCTGCTGCCCCAGCCATCTCCTACGCCGCCCCAGTCGCCGCTGTCGCTCACGCCCCAGTAGCCGCCGTCGCTGCCCCAGCATACGGAGGTCTCTACGGAGGATACGGTCTTGGATACAAGTCCGCCTACGGTCTTGGCTACGGACTTGGATACTCCGCCATCCACCACTAAGATCTAGTCGAATCAATTAGCTACGCTATACCTCAAGCTAAAATAGATCCCTACAAACATTCTATTCCTCATGCCATGAACTAAATAAAATAACTTATTAAAAAACACATTGTTTTTTAATTTTCATATTTTTTTTCAACCCTCTTGCTTTATCTAGTGAAATGGATTATTAATGAACATAATTTCATGCACAAAGTGTTGCTGAACTATATAATTACTAGTAATTGTATTATACAATAGGTTAATATTCTATAATATGACAAAATATTTTTTTTATACAATAAGTACAATATGAAAAAAAAATGAGGATATCTTCATCAAGGGGGTCTTATGGTGCACTTACCTCTGATATAAAGATTCCGGGTTAAAACCTCGACGACCAGAGAAATAATTTTTTAGTTAAATGTTTGGATGTCCGAAATTGATATTCCGACTTAACTACCTCAAGTGGAAAAGAAAGTGGACAAAAAGATCACCTCTTATACTCTCGAAGGAACCTTAACAATAAAGTGTTCGCTAACATTTGATGCTTATTCTATTTATTTAAGTATGTGACACAAAATGAATGATTACCATGCATGTATAAAAAAAAGTAAATGTATAAAAATAGTTAATACTATAGTCACATGACTCGATGTTTGTTGTAAAGACGAATTTGTAAGACAAATAAATAAAATTTTACTTAATAAACAGATAATTTTAGATAAACCAGAATTGGCTAGTAATTAAGCCCAAAAGGGCGAATCATACATTTGGCTGAATGAATGTTTTGCGCATTGCACTATTTGGATCCATTCACAAAACAGTTGTAAACGTTTTTATTGGTCGAAATGACTATTTTTCAGTAATAGAAATGGAATGAATGAAATCCATTGAAAAAGAAAGGATTCCTTTAGTATGTCGGATGAATGGTATTTATTGTCTAGAATTTATCTCATCTAGGAAGGTAACAGAAATGTAAGAAACTGTAAAATGGAGACACTATAATGACGGCCGGGCTCTCACGGGGTGAGGCCATCTTGCGTTCATCGATTTGGTACAAGGGTATCAATAACACTTACTTTCGTGATTCACGCTCTGTCGGAACCCGGCATAATTGTCTCTCTACGTAGACTACAAATAGTATTATCAACATATGGACCCTTGGCTTGATTGAATAAACCAACAGTACTTACTAAATATGTCTAAAAATAGAGTTTTACCAATGCAAATAATCATAGCGTATCCTCCTACAAAAAAGCTTTTGGATGTTTTATTCAAATTACACTGCAAAAAGGAATTGAACAAAAGTAAATAGACTTGTTACATTTATTATCCAATATGTGGTAAAATTAATTTACTTAAGATTAAAAAAAAGTTAAGATGTCAATAATATATATTGTTAATCTGGACATTAAACCTTTAATTTGGTACCCTACTCAATGAGCTACTAATAAAAATATGTATTTTCTTAATAACAAATTAATTTATCGGTAAATGAAACGTAATTCACGGCATCATCAGTCTGTTATTCGAACACTGACTCAAAATTGAAAAGGTTTTGAATGTTTTTAATCCTTTTTTTGTAATTATGGCAATATATTATTAATTTGTTCCTCGAGATCATTAATATAATGATTCGCATATGGTAGACAAATACTTATTTTTAAATTACAAAGTTATTAATTGAGAGTACCTCCTTTCGTTTCAAAAATGTTTGCAGCGTTTTTAATTTCGTCGAATGGATAGATGTAACTTCTCTCTGTTGACCAGGAGACTCAAAGGTAGAACAGACGACCACGGCGACCCAGGGATGAAAACATTTCAGGGTTTAATAAAAACAATACCCAAATATCACGTGTTTTTCTCAGGTGTAACTAACTCGTATAAAGATCGACCGTAGTAAGGATTATCGGAGGGTTTGGTGTTTTGAAACAACCTCAGAATTTCAATAACGAAGCGATTCTGAGCGTTGACAACTTTCTTGTAAATTATGTAATTTGTGATTTGCGATCTGATTTAGTTTACACTGATGCTATATATCTGTTTATAGTAGTGGTTTAACATTCAACAAGCCTTTAATGAAACTACTAATAAATAAAAATGAATTATTGATTATGGGCAAGATTGTGCTAGAAGCCTGAGGGAAGGACTTGTGACTGGCTGACTTACCGCAAGGTGGAGGTCACCTCGTGAAGGTTTCGGACCCGCCCAGTCCAGCTGCAGTGACTAGCTCGTGATTCACAGGATAAGCCTGCTTCCTAATGCCTTTAATACATAGAGATTTTTTGGCCGCGTTATATTTATGAATGAGCAATGATTTTCATCTATGAAATGTAGATAATTTTACTAGGAGAAATGGTAATAAGGAGTAAAATAAGAATGAAGCATAGGTAATTAATAAATTATTTTATTGAGAATTTCATAGCATGAGGAATAGAATGTTTGTAGGGATCTATTTTGACTTGAGGTATAGCGTAGCTAATTGATTCGACTAGATCTTAGTGGTGGATGGCGGAGTATCCAAGTCCGTAGCCAAGACCATAGGCGGATTTGTATCCAAGACCGTATCCTCCGTAGAGACCTCCGTATGCTGGGGCAGCGACGGCGGCTACTGGGGCGTGAGCGACAGCGGCGACTGGGGCGGCGTAGGAGATGGCTGGGGCAGCAGCATAGGCGACTGGCTTGTTGACGGTCCTGTAGGTGTTAGCGTAGGAAGTAGCGACTGGGGCGTGTGCTACGGCGGCAACTGGTGCGGCGTAGGAGACAGCTGGGGCGGCGTAAGAAACGGCTGGGGCGGCGTAGGAGATGGCTGGAGCGTGAGCAACAGTTGCGACAGCTGGGGCGGCATAGCCGTAGCTGGCGACTGGGGCGGCGGCGTAGCCTCCCAAGTACCCGGCGGATGCGCAGGCAACAAGGGCGAAAAGGACGGCCTGCAATAACAAAAGTCAAGTAATAAAATTAAAAAAAAAAACAATCACAATATAAAATGCATTTAGTAGGAAGTTATGTTAAACTGAAAAATATAATAAAAGGAAATTTTAATGCACATATTGGGAATGCATGTCAACTCTAAAGCACTTCAACCATAAATTAGAAATGCCATAAAATTAAATCTACAAGTCCAATGGTATCTGCTTACAATCTTGTACATGTTGGTAGTGGTTGTGTTGGTACCCTGCTGCTGAGGAAGGATTGACTTTGGTAGCTGGCAGCGGTCGTTATATAGTCCTTGCTGTCGAGGGAAGGGGATCAGGGTCAGGAGGAACAAAGGTAAGTGCCGAGAGGTTGGGCTCTTGCAGTTCTTTTTTCATATTTGGTTTAACTTGTATTAAAAAAAATAAATAATAATAGATATTTGTTAAAAAAATAAAACTTAAACTTCGACCAATTAAAAAAAATATAGTTAACTGATTTTCCAATCCCATATATAGAAGTAGGTAGGTACATCAACTTCGAACTTTTATAACTATTTTTTTGCTATGAAATTAGGAAATACGGCTTTGAGAAAATTTATCAGAAATTATTAGATTATTTGTTGCTGACCCACAACTAACTTAATGGAAAACACAGAATTTTCAATGGAATAACCAAAAAAAAAAAAATTATGACTGTTTCTGATGTTCATATGTTCTCTATATTTAAAGTTTAAATAGTCTTTCTAAGGCAACAAACAAGTGAAATGGGAAAACATTGCAACATAAAACTAAAAATAAGGTGAAGCTTTTTTCGGATCAATAATTTTTTTTAAAAGGTATCGTTGAAAAATTGATTGTTGAAGAATTTTAGGAATACATTTTTTTCAAGATCGAGTTATTGATATTATGCAAATATAGTGTATGAAAAAATAATTCGTATACAAGCTGTCCCAGGATTAAAAAGTAAATTCCTACATTTTTTGGGTCAACCTGAACTTTTTAAAAAACCGTAGTTTTCAATAAACTTCTATGTGAAACTATTTAGTGCTCCAAAAAACGAAACAGTGAAAAAAAAGTAGTAAAATAATTAATAAAATAGGCTCAAAGGGGGAAAAAATACATGCAAATACATCTCCTAGTTAGTCGCAATGGATTACAAAATTTTCTTTATTTCAACGTACTTGGGATTATATTATATTTTCTTCAGGGAAGATATTTAGTTAATTTATAGCTCCTTTAAAATTTGCAATGAATTGTATTTGTTTTAGTGTGAAATAAAACCTAAATCATTTTTAGTACTTCTTGCATCGTCCAAGACCGCAAAAAACTAAAATCAGTGATCTTCATGAGGTAATTAATCTAACACCCAACAGTAAAATGTTTTATTCACAATGTCCAGAACATATGTGCTGCAAAATTTGTAAGCACATTTAAGAAGACAAATTTTTTATTTCAATTTATAAAACTATTCTCCACCCGCACCCAAAAACAGTTGCATTTTTTTTTTTTTTATAGCGATCAACAATTTTTGATATCAATTGAAAACTTATGTGAATTTGGATGTATACATACAAAATCAACTACGTAAAACATTATGAAACAATGTGGAGAAATGCCCCTGTTCGGGCCGAAGTTTTTACGCCAGATTCTTAAAAACTCATTATTTTTTCATTTTCACAATAGTTTATGTTTATTTAAGAGAATTATTATATGCTCTAGAAGTTATCTTCTGATAAAAGGTTGCCTTAATATCATATTTACAAGTTTGCATTTACTCTTTCATTCATACAAGATCATATATACAATATTACATAGGCCAAAGATTCCCCAATCTACCCGCAGAATTGTCACCTTCCCGGCTATGTAGAAGGAGGTGAGGATATATCATATTTGACTAAAATTTTTCATTTTTTTTCTTAAATGACAAGTGTTGGAGCTTTGCGATAAAGCAATTATTTTTGTTTTGTTAATGTTGTTTTTTATCGACCAGTTTTTACGAACGTCGTATGCAGCATTCATTGTTTCCCCTATTGATATCAGCTAATGCATGAATATCCTGTTTCCGAATACTTTTGCCAGTGATTACATTTGGGAACCTCATTTTGTGCAATGATTCACTACAAATAATCTAAATTGTTTGCTAGTAAACAGATGAATTGAGGCAAGGCACACAGGAATATTGGATCCACAGGCACTTTGAACCCAAACTATCTTCCAGATGAATGACTAGAATCGTACGCTTGGTTGGCAAGCGGTCCATTTCAGGACAACCGTTTCGGAAACAGATTCAGATTTATTTCTGCAATTACTCTGTCAGTGTTTCTCCGCCCACTTTTCTCGTTACGAATTTGTGGCCTGGCTTGCACAACTGATTAAACTGCTCAGATACCATTTTCCCCTTCTTCGTGATATCATTATGATAGAACGAAACTGGTTCAAGAACGCACTTGACTTTGCCTCCATTAAGCACCAATTAAGTCGGACATGAGCAATCCTGTTCCCAAGACTTCATGACCTAAATTTTGCTTTTGCAGAAAGTTCATTACTTGCTCAGCAATGTCAACAGTATTGTTACGTTAGGCTTCATAATTATTAAAACATATAATGGTGATGTAGTACGAGTGAAAAAATTTACAAAAATTAGAAACATTTTGGTTTGTTCATTTTATAATTCATCAATCAACACGGAGATAAAAATTAATTATTATTAGACGCCTAGCTATGACGGATATGTTATAACATTATAAATGTTTTATAAATAGCAGGAAAAATAAAATAAAAATCTATTCTAGGAAAACAACCTTATTTAAATTTAAATCAATAAAAATACTTACATGATGTATAAGACTATTCACAATGTAATACAATTAAATTGAGATAAGTTTTAAGATAATCATTAAATCAATCAATCAAGATTGAATCTAAATGAAATATATTTTTTTTAATTTAGCAACACATGCTCAGTTCTTTTAAGATTGCATTTTTTGGGAGAATTTTTGTCGTAGTTACCAATCTCCTGAATTAGTGGATTTTCTGAAACTATTATTTAATGAAATAATTTTCTGTTTGTGTAGGAACAAATTCCTGAATCGTGAAAAGTTGAAAGTCACTGAGCATTGTGGTTATTTTTGTGTAGTTTGGGTAGTTTTTTATGCTCGCATTCCTAGGTTTTGGATTCTTTCTAATTTAATGTTGTTGGTTTTGCAAGCGGAGATCCGTGCTGGTAAAGCATAGGTTATCTGAGATAGAATGACTGATTCGTAGAGTATTAGTTAGTTTTTGAGACTTAACTGGGCATTCAATTATGAATTTATAAGAACCTAGCACTATCAATGAGGCTAAATCCATGGAATTTCCGTGCTAAATATTGATGACCAAGGAAAATCTTATCAATAGTCTACACTAATACCCGAATCAAACAGTACAATGACCAAATGGCTAACATCGGATAAAAACAGCATTTTCCGAAAGCCAATTAATTATCATTAAATTTCAAAAATATTCGTGTTGACTATGCACTTGTATTCTTCGGGAAAATATTCAGGAATAAATCATTATCACTGTTTTCAGTGAAGCATCAAAACGTAGCAGATCTACAAAAGCACTATTTTTGTGTTTTTTTGTTTTTTTTGCCCACGTTTCTTATTTTATCGAGTGAATCGGACACTTTTGTAAAGACAAAATATCAGCTGATAGGAACATGTAGCCCTGGGATGTCTCTTTAAGGTAGGTACTTGCACTGGAGATACAGACCTCATTTCATAGTGAGATAATATGACTATAAAATTGATTCTGAACGTTGACTACAACGGAAGTTTGCATCGATAATTGTCAATGGCTAAAAAAATAATATTAACTGTAAAATAACTTGACATTCAAATTAATGCCTATTAGACCATAATGGCTAGTCCAAAGAAAATATGCATCATAAAGTAATAAATGCTTTTGAAACCAATGATAAAATATAAATGAGTCAAACAACATATAAGCGAAGAAAACAAACAAACAGAACCACTGGAAAATAGACAAAAAGGAGGATATTTTGACTGTAGTTCGGCTTGCCTATCCTTCTTCCACCTGACCCTGATCCCCTTCCCTCGACAGCAAGGACTATATAACGACCGCTGCCGGCTACTAAAGTCAATCCTTCCTCAGCAGCAGGGTACCAACACAACCACTACCAACATGTACAAGATTGTAAGCAGCGATCACTGGATTAATACTTAACTTAATTTAATTGTACAACGATTAGAGACATAAAATACTTGACTATAGTTTTTTCCTGAAATGTGAACAATCAGACGGGCTGTCCAGTAAAAACATGCTTAAATAATAAAGAAATGTTAATGTATCTCCATAGAATTTAGTGCATTGAACCTACATCACAGCGATTTACTTCATATTATATATAAATCTGTATTAGTATTCATGTTACTCAATACGTGTATGTGCATTAAAATTTCCCTTTAGTATATATTTCAGTGGCATGGATTATGTTTTATGAATTAATATATCTATTAATGCTATCCTTATTGTTATTGCAGGCCGTCCTTTTCGCCCTTGTTGCCTGCGCATCCGCCGGGTACTTGGGAGGCTACGCCGCCGCCCCAGTCGCCAGCTACGGCTATGCTGCCCCAGCCGCCAGCTACGGCTATGCCGCCCCAGCTGTCGCAACTGTTGCTCACGCTCCAGCCATCTCCTACGCCGCCCCAGCCGTTTCTTACGCCGCCCCAGCTGTCTCCTACGCCGCACCAGTTGCCGCCGTAGCACACGCCCCAGTCGCTACTTCCTACGCTAACACCTACAGGACCGTCAACAAGCCAGTCGCCTATGCTGCTGCCCCAGCCATCTCCTACGCCGCCCCAGTCGCCGCTGTCGCTCACGCCCCAGTAGCCGCCGTCGCTGCTCCAGCATACGGAGGTCTCTACGGAGGATACGGTCTTGGATACAAGTCCGCCTACGGTCTTGGCTACGGACTTGGATACTCCGCCATCCACCACTAAGATCTAGTCGAATCAATTAGCTAGGCTAAACCTCAAGTCAACATAGATCCCTACAAACATTCTATCCCTCATGCCATGAAGTAAATAAAATAATTTATTAAAAAAAATACATTGTTTTTCTCATGATTGTCATTGCTAAACCTATTTACTAATGCTGATATTTCCGATATAACCTCCTGGCTTTACTACTAAGCTGTATTTCAAAGTCATTAAATATATCATTTAATGTGGTTTGAACGCACAGTTTCTTCACTGGTGTTCGACATTTTTTCAATGCCTAGGCCAAATCACCAATTTGCCACGGGGTAATCACCAGACCGTTAGTGTACACGACGAGCTGAATGATTCTATTAAATATAGTTGCTTCAGGGATTGTCCTTATTTTCTAACCAATAACTCTTGGCGAGGTTAATTAAATCTGGTGAGACAAGAATCGCCTCGCTTTCGTCCTAGACTGTTACGGCGAACATCCATGTGCTCTCTTTATTCAGTAATTTATTGGCTTTGTCAATTTCTTAGCAATTTATAATTATCTGTCTGCTTTTTATAATGTTCTTGTATTTTCCTAATATCCTTGTATTCTTTCTCACGATTGATACAACATAGAGCATTCGATGAATCTTCAATTTCCTTTGTACTGTCTACATTTCTAGGTACAATAGTATTCCTGTTTTCGTCATCAAACTGTCTGAATTCCTGACAGCGCATTTCGTTACCATCAAGCGGTCTCCTTTCCCAAGTCATCTAGGCACTGACTCTTAAGCTTGTCTGAAATTTTATTTTGGAAATCTCAGTATCTACTCCATACAACTAAAACTTAGTAACGTCAGTTAGTTATTCACTTAGTTACTTTTTCTTCGTTTGGTTTCCAGCCATTTGACCCTTATTGCTATTTTTCCGGTGGAGGTGGATGGATAACTTTGGTTGTCACTGCTACAATCTGCTCCTCGAAAACTATAGTAATCTAGACACGCGTCTAGAACTAGACAACGTGATCTTATTCCTTGTCTGGTCTCTAAGCGAAACCTGTGCCCATCATTTTCATAACATTGACGTCCTTCAGCTCATTCTATTCAAAAAGCCCATTACATCAATATTATGGCAGAACCGAATGAAAGCTGAGGTGAAGGAAGAACCGGTACCGGATAAATCAATGTGAAGCCTTCAAATTAGTGTTGGCTGCCAAAGGCAAACATATGTAACATCACCGTGGAAGTTTTTAATTGTACCTTCCTCTTGTATTGGTTTCTTTAAACGTGTTTATTAATAAAAATTTTAATTGGTGACTTCTTGAAACGTAGTTGACGATAGGTAGATCTTATAGGTTAGATTGTAATTGACTGAAAGAATACAAGGGGAGTAGATAATTATAATAAAAACCATGTTGACAATATACCAATAAATGTCTCAAACATACAATAATATATATATATATATATATAAGTTTGAACGTTACCGCCAACCTTTGGCAGATATGTTAGGTGTCTCTCTACAGAGGGAGTTAGTATCAAAGGACGCTCCGAGCTGTTAACCTCGTGAATAGCTATACTCTTGTTAAGACAATTATAAACGCTTATTATCGGCAATTGTATTCATTCAGGTTAGTTTTAAGTTGTATTTGTTTAATGCAATATTTTTAGCGCAAGCTAATGGATACATATAACATACATACATATACATTAAATATTACAGTTCTAAACTACATCTGCAAGTGTTCGATTAATAACCTTACAACCTCCACTTCCTTTAAGTCTCTGAATTTGAAACTTACATATATATATTATCTTATGGCTAGTGGCAAGACAATGTTTAGCCTAATACCACAGGGCCTAATGTAAACAAAGCCTGTGTATAGATACAGGATGAGAACAGAATAAAGCAATTGAACCTGTGTGCATTATTATCATCCATATTCTCTCTTTTTCTTTGATCGTCTACAGCCGGGAGACGATAACTGGTTCCGAAACCAGGGAGCTAACGAGTGTTCGGATAAAACGACACGTGAGGCAACTATTTTTTTTTTCGCTTTTCCTTTAAATTCTGCTTCTTAATCTCATTTCGTTTTTTTTCTTTCTTCATCCTTTTAATCCCGAAAAATGTTAGAGTTACGGCCGGCAGCATTCGAAGTGCCGCCTCCGTTCCCGAGCGAAACAGTTGGACACACACCTAACATATCTGCCAAAGGTTGGCGGTAAGCAGATTTGGATGCGAAATCGATAAAAGCAGACCTGGTGTGTCGTGTAAAAAGAAACGTATTGAACCTGATACAGGCGGATGAGGACACCCCATGGGCCGTGGTGAAGGAACGATTGAAGAAGGCTTACGGAGGAGGCCATTGGACACCGGAAGAGAATATCTTTCAATTGTTTCGGGAAACGTGACATCCGGGTCAAACGAAAGGCCAATACGCCGGGGAACTGTTGGCGCGGTTCAAAAATATTACCCAAAAGATGAGAGAAACGATAAACCTGGCGGAAGTAGAAGCCAGAATGGCCTTCTTGTCGACCATTCTAAAAGTACAGCTAGGGAGACGGGTAAGCTGGATAACTTACCGGGGGACCGATCGTTCGTGGAGTGCGCGCAAGATCTGATGGATGCTAGCGCCCATGAAGAGGAAGGCAAGCAGGGAGCGGAGGAAAGAGGTTGGTCCAAGGTGACATACCGTAGACCTAGAATGCCGCAGCAGATTTGGAAAAGAAGGGAACAGCCGCATGTGGAAAGAAAAAGGACGATGCCAGAAGGGAGGAGGCCAGGACATCTTTGGTTAATATTTTAAATATTTTATTTTAAATATTTTATTTTAAATACCTTTGGCTAACTATTTATTAAATTTATAACAGTAGATTACGAGAGCAAGGAAACGGGCTTCCTCAATATTTCGAACCTCGCTGTAGCAGTCACCATCACAGACTGTCCTGGATCAGGCCTATCCCTCTTGGATAGTTTTAGGGTACTCCGCTAGAAGACGCTCTAGGCGAAGATCTTGCATCAGTACCTACTGGTTTAATAGTTTTTTTTTTTTTTTTTTTTTTTCTTTCAAAACCTCTTTATTAATATATATACAATGACAAAAATAAATAAATAAATTTGGACTTACAGTTGTCTCCTCGTGCTGCATTCACAGATGCATATTAAGGAGTGCATAAAATATAATACTTTCAGATTGTTGTTAATATAATATAAGATTGTTAAGTCCTATACACATACACTCACTAGGTGATGAGGCTCACCTTCAGCTTGCGACCGTGGAAAACACTAACACTAAAACCTAAACCTAGAACCTAAGACTAAAGCGTTCCAGCCGCGACAGCGTCCTGCCATCGATGGGGGAACGGAGCGGGGGTTATCGTGTTAAACACCGAGTTTGTCAAATATTGCAGGGAGTCGAAAAATTTGATATTTCTACGTTGGATGAACTCATCCACCGTAGGCAGATCAAAGATCTCGTGAAGCTCACTGTTGCTCCGCTGCTCAAATGAAGTACCTCTGACCACTTTCATCAGTATACCGTTTTGGAATTGTTGGAGTCGCCGAGCTGTTGTATACGTCAGATAGCGAAAAAGCGGTGCACCATACAGCAGAGTAGGCCTGAGTATGCTCTTGTAGATCAGTAGCTTCAGACGCAGTGATAGATTGGGGGAGGTCAGTAAATGCGTAAGCCGGTAAGACTTCATGCGGGTTTGCTTTAACTTCCTCGCGAAATGGTTGCTAAAATGGAGGTGTCTGTCCATTTTAATCCCCAAATATACTAGTTTGTTGGCTGGTGAATTTTCCTCCGTTCTGGTTTAATACAAACACGCACACAGATATGAATAGGAAACATCAAATTGAAGTATAGGAAACTTGCATCTCATTGACTAAGATAAACAATTGCTGCTGTTTGCTCACATAACTAATATTTTATTATCTACCTTTACCTGTTCTGTTATTCTACGTTTATCTTTTCAGTTATTCTATGCATGTATAATCAATATTATTTTTGACATGCCTTATTTTGGATCAAATTTGTATATATTGGTATTAAGTTTCAATTTCTAATCTTTATCAATTTACTTTGATTTGTACCTATTGTAAATAGTTTAATCTCCTTCTAAATTATTTCTTATATATATATATTTTTTTTATTTATTTGCATATATATTTTTCTCTGCTTTTTAATGTAAAAATTTCTTCTCTAAATAGATTTTTATGAAACTTGTCTGCTTGCTGCTTCATAACTTCACCCGACCTCCTCCCCTTAACAAACCTAGAATAGGATGGTTTTTTTTTTGTTAGTAAAATGAGTTTGTACTTTTTATCTCTTTTCCCGCCTCCTTAGAAGATAGCTTAAAGCCTAGAGCTCAACATAATTTTTATTTTAATGAAGGTTATTTTTTTAAAAATTGGGCTTAGTAAATTCACCGAGTTAGGGTGGCTGTTCCTCCCCTTCCATGCATTATATTTCTTCGGTTAATTCCATTTTCAAACCATCGATTCGCGTCACCCCCCATATACAAACAAATCAAAACCTCAGCACAAGATCCCGTCTTTCTGACCTCTTATACTCTTGCTCCCAAAACTGCAGCATATGATCGGTCCTTCCTCGCTCGCTCTACTACCCTCTGGAATTCTCTACCTTCAAATACCCACCATGCTTCATCCCTCCCTCAAACTTCAAAGCTCTTCTATTCCAACACTTTGTATCATTCAAAAGAGATGCTCGTTGTTCTGGAAACAAATTTCTCATTCATTATTTTATTTTTGTAATAATTATTTTTATTTTATTTTTGTAATAATTATTTTTATTTTAATGTTTACTATATTAACGTTGGCTGCCAGTTTCAATCTATTTTTCTTGTTTTCTTTTTTTATCTAATGCTTTACTGTACAGACTTCTACATATTGTTTTTTTTATTTCCTCCCTATCCTATTCCGGATCCTATGGACTTTATTTACTAAAAGCAGTTAAACAAATTTATATTTTTATTTCATAATTATTATTATCAATCCTATAGAGGTTTACACTTTATTTTAAGTTGTTATTAATATTTTGTTAATTTTTTTTATCGTAATGTTATAGTTAATTTTATTTGCCAGATGTGAAATTGTCATTTGAACATTAATGTTATTCACAGTGGCAGCTTAGTCCTGGAATAAAATTTGTTTTCTATTCTATTCTCCGCAGCTCGAACGAAGTACCTCTGACCACTTTCATCAGTATACCGTTTTGGAATTGTTGGAGTTTCTTAGCTGTCGTATACGTCAGATAACGAAAAAGCGGTGCACCATACAGCAGAGTAGGCCTGCGTATGCTCTTGTAAATCAGTAGCTTGAGACGCAGTGATAGATTGGGGGAAGTCAATAAGTTCGTAAGCCGGTAAGACTTCGTGCGTGTTTGCTTCAACTTCTTTGTAAAATTGTTACTAAAATATTATATGACTTTTTTTTTTTTTTTTTTTTCAAAACCTCAAACAAACAATAATACAAGTGATAATATTATAATATTATATGACCGAGGGTATCACCCTGGTAGTTTGGTGAATGGCCGGGTAGGCCTACCCGAACGGCTGCAATGGTACAGACTCTGTAGCAGCGGTGGTCAGAGTCTGCAGCGCGGACCTTGACCTACGATGCAGCGACCCACTGACTGGTTCTCTCACCGTCATCGGCCATTACGTCATACCTCCGATCACTCTAGACTCCTGCTCGTACTTCTGTCGGCACTAGATCAGCGGGATATAGCATCTAGCACCGCCTAGCAGGCCACGAAGGAACTATCAATATATATCAATATAAAAACGTATCATCGTGGAGGGGAAAATGCCAAGGCGAGCCACCGCCCGATTCACCCGATTTCGCGATTCTCGACCTGAGCTAATTTTTCGATTTAGCCGGTCCTCCAGTTATAACCGGTGATAAATGTCACCGCGAATGGCCGCAAATTGTTATAGTGTTTCAAATAAACCTTTTTATCATAAAACAGTTTTATTGTCTTTCCATAACTTATAAGTTCTTCTGCAATGTAATAGCCCTTTATACAGCTCTAAGCAGTCATCTTCAGTTATCTCTACAATAAAAACTTTTACCTGCTCAATGGAGACAAACTAATTACTATTATTATATCTACGCATGGCTGCTTATTTGAAATTGTCCTTCTACTCAACATCAGTTAAAAAGTCTTAAAATTCAAATATACAACTATGTTGTGAATGATTAAAAAAAAATAATTTAAAACTATCAAATCAACCATTAAAAATTGTTAACAAGTTGTATAATTTTTAATATTATATAATTTAAAATAATTATACATCAATCCTATGGCTACTCACCCGATTGGTCATGTGGGATATATACCTCATCTGAAACATTAGTATCTTTTTATCTTTTAACCAAGGCTGCTAAATCCACACTCCTCAGTTTATGACTAGCTTAGTCAGTAGGTATGCAGGGGGGGGGGGATTCTTAGCATACTCGTGTTTGCTATTTCTTCCTTTTTATTGATATTATCTGAGCTTAGAGAATCTAATTTTATTTCAATATTTTCCAGGCTATTAATTAATCTTTTATTATTTATATATGGTGTAGGAATGCAACTTTATGTGGTGCCTCATGGTGCCCTTCTTCCTGTAGGTGTTGGTAGAATTGGCTTGATTTTTTGTTGCAGATGTTCCTTGCATCTAATTTATAATTTTCTATTCGTTCTACCAACAAACGATTTATTGTATTTCTCACACTCTGTTCTATACACGCCCAACCTATCTTCAAATTGAATTGGGTCATTAATGTGGAAAATTAAGTTGCATAAAGCTACTTTACTTTTGTAGGCTACACCAATGCCTGCCATAAATATGTTATGATATTATACAATTTCTTTATTCAGAGTCTGAATCGTCCATCCACGCTCCTCACTTTACGACAGGGCCTAGTCCAGGAGGTATAGAGGGGAGAGGGATTCTTGTAAACTTGAATAAAATTCATAAAAGAAATTCTCGATATTATTATTGAGAGATTTTCTTTCTGTAAAAATTTTTTTACATTCTTCTCTTTTAACTTAAGCCGTAAAGGATAAATGTAACAAACCTTTAAATGATCGAAGAACAAAGTTGCTAAAAAAAGTCTATTGAATCGAAAGATGTTTTGGGTATTTTTTTTTATGTTCCATTAAAACTGTGAAAAAAAAAAAAAGTCAGGCCTAATGAAGAATAAATAATAATAAGGTACCTAAATGAAGTTAATTATTAGTTGGTAAAGAAAGCAATAGTTTCTATATTATTTCCTGTAGATCGCTTAATAGAAGCACTGCTGTATTTTCAACCAGAGAGCGTTGAACCGATAATTGCTATGACACGGATTTCGAGGACACCACTTTGTTTACAATAAATACTACAACTGAGTTTTTTGATATTGTTTATTGTTTTTATACGATTCTAATTTATATAATAGTTTCTTAATGTAAGTAACTAGTGTTAAAAATTCAATATAAAAATCAAAACTCAGGAATGTTTCTACTGGATGATTGGCTTTTGTAATATAAAATAAAGTACAAATATTTATTAAAAAACACTGAATTTTGCGAAAGGAAATTAAACACATGATTTTATGTGGCTATCAAAGCGGTTTTTCTTTTTGCGTTACCGTCTTTAATGTCTTCTTAAGGATTGCCTTTGGAAGGAAAAAGAACTATAAATGAGTTCCGAGCTCTGACTTTAAAAAAAGAAAAAGTAAGAGAGACGTCAATAATAAGTACACGCTTACGTACCGGTATTTTATTCTAACAAAATCATACAGAGTGCAGCCTGGGGAGTTCTTGAATATATATTTACAACTTCTGATTGACCAAATCATAGATACGTCTGATGTATCCATGTATATAGACAGCCTAACAGAACAAAACAAACAATCAGCTCATACCTGTTTGAAACTGAAGTCTCACCCTTCTGGCGCTGCAATTATCGGATTATATTGTTGTTTGTTATATCGTTGCACCTACTAACGGACATAAACATACGTTTCATCATACCACCCCGAACTGTCTAAAGATCGCTATATACCTTATATAGTTTGTCCAAACAACCCTTATATATAAGGACCTATCAGCCTCCTCATCTATCTCTTAGGCTGCAGCTCACAAGGGGAGGAAAGCATTCTCGCCAATGTTCGGGGGACGAACGGATCCCATGAGTCAAGCAAAATATATTTAAGTTTTAACGCATCCATATTTTAAACAAACTTTTAGTAATTTTCGAGCGTGTTTAAGGTTACCTCACAAACTATGGTGGAATGATTGTACTAAATGACCACGACCTCTGTGGTGGTAATTTTTTTTTTTTTTTTTTTTGCTTTTTCGTCCATGCCGTTTTGTTCACTAAAACTACCGTAGCTTGTCTAAATATTGTTCAAATTCAAAGTTGAATCATCGTCTTCCTTTTGTAACACTTCAATAAAAAAAAGAAATTAATGACGCGGATCTTTTCCCGTGAGGATTGTTCACTCACCCTCCTGAGAAAATTTATAAGTAGCTATTAAAATAGGGAGCTGGCATAGGGTATTAACTT
Source organism: Acanthosoma haemorrhoidale (assembly GCA_930367205.1). Classification (NCBI taxonomy): domain Eukaryota; kingdom Metazoa; phylum Arthropoda; class Insecta; order Hemiptera; family Acanthosomatidae; genus Acanthosoma; species Acanthosoma haemorrhoidale. Next base: position 45,447,716 of record OV884013.1, read on the forward strand.
TACTTGTTGACCTTAACGAATAGGTCCGGGACAATATTCTTGCTTCCGATTGTTTGACAGCTCTACGATGGTGGTCAGATCCAACACGCCTGGATTGAGTACAGATTTAGGAAATACGGTACGAATCTTTACACAAGGGCGTATCACCCCCATCCCCATATCAAGAAATCCTTTCTTGCCTAATTTCTAGGTTTAACTCACGTCCACCTTTTTCCCAGACTTATTAACAAGTAAATAGACTATTCGAAAGACCTCCTCTCTGCAATGCAATGCAAATCACTCTGTAAATGAACCACTTGTTCTCTTTCTCTCTCGTCTCACACAAATGTTTTGCACATTAAAACATTTTGGGATGAAATTATGAGTTATAAAACAACCGATCAGAATCTCAATTACGGATCCCCAAACCGAAATATATCAATAAAAATCGTTCGTTCAGATGTAACCAGTATCAAAAGAAGGCAATAAAACTGTTGTAAATTTAGCTGAGACATTGAACAATTATTGCTAGGGTTCTTCCTACGGTGTGGCCTAGATGAACGAATCGCTACATTTGGGATCCTCACTGATGAACACGCCCCCCCCCCCCACCAAGGCCGCCGACCGACTGAGGTTCTACAAATAAATATAAATCATATAAGGCGATGTGGTTCTGCAACGAGAGCGGCCGGTGGGTGTGGCCGAACCGTGGGCGGTCTCTTCGGAAGCGGTTCTTGCGAAACAGCTCACCGGTACACTGAGCCATCTGGGCACGCCCGAGGAACTGACACATAATTCGGCGTCTGCGGCTATCGTAAAAAAATCTATCATAAGCTATTGTACATGAAAGGACCCAATCGACCGTGGAATCTTCCAAGTCGGCGTTTTCATAAAACGTGATCGTTCTTTATTTTAGATATAGAAACTTCTTTATTGTGATAAAATTACAAGCTGCCTTATTGTGCAATAAGCAATTGTGATAAATGGTCTCATTCATACCATATTTACAATTTTCATTCACTTGTTCATTCATACAGTATTTACAAACAGCCCAGAGACCTACCAAATCCACATGGCTGTCAGCTCCCTGAACAAAAGAGGAAGCGGAGTTTTGGGAAGTCCCCCACGATCTTCGGTCAGCTGTGTCACTGGATACGATCCAATGGAGGCTGACCAAGAGCGCGAGAGCCACAGACGCTCGGGACATGATTAGAGAAACTGGCCATTGCCAGGACTCCCACTGTCACTTATTTATAGCAGGTCACGAGGCCACTGCTGTTTTAGTCTCCAAGGAGGTTTATAGGGATAAGTGGCGGAGTGTAATGACTGTGCTAGGAGATTGGTTGGTTAGGTTACTATAGGATTTAATGACCTTGGAAGGGATAAGTTCAAGAATGAAAGGTATATTAAGATCTTTACTAAGGGTTTTCTAGCTGACGTAATAAAGGGCATTTACTATTGCTCTTAGGTTCACCGATATAAATGATCTACTTCAAACTTTGCATACTTATGACAGAAATATAGTATACGGAAGGATGAAGCAAGAGATTACTGAACAATGGTGAAAGAGATTGATAGTGAAGGAAATTTGCCAGCTTTCAACAATTAGTCCGGTATTAAATGGTTACCAGGCTATTTTAAATTGGATTAAGGACTACCATCACTGTGAATAATCAAGCAGGATTTCAGAAGCACTGCAATTGTTTAGAATTATTAACGCCCTAAGATCAATATTTAAATAAAGTGCGAAGTTACACGCTATCAATTTTATTTATCTCGCAGTTCCCTAAAAATCCTAAATATGGTATCTGTTGCAAATTCATTTTTGCAATGCACTGCTTCGTGAAAAAACTTGAGGAAAAGTCCCAATGGGCTCCAAAGGAAAGTTCACAAATGTACTTGATGCTTTAAAGAAGATGAGAGTTCAGATGAGGTATTCAGTGGGTTCATAAAGGCATGAATAATCTCGTTACGTTTTAAGGACCATAGCTAAGGGACGCAAAATTAATATCAGCAATCAAATGGCAAAGAGAGGCCATAGTCAGTTAGAGAAGAATTATTCATAGGAGAATAAAATTTGTGCATTCAAAAAGCTCCGTCTGGAAGACCAGCAGCTGTAGTTTTTTTTTAGTAGTTTCAATAATCTTAATTTTTCCTGTAACCATTTTCCTTTCTTCTACCATTTCTATATTTATTACTATCAATTAAAAGTTATGCACGCATTATTTTTAATTGCAGTCGACGACAGCCTAATGACCTAACTAGAATATTTAATAAATATCTAGTTCATATATTTCAATTTCATTGTTTCATTTTCCACCGAACATGTTATCATATGTTTGCATTGGTCGGTTTTATATATGTAAAAAATACTCCAAAACTCCCGTTTGACTTTAGCAGGCTAATATGTATAAATCAGACTCAAAATATATATCCAAATGTTTGAGCTAGAGTGTCATGAAAGTATTCTCTAGCAAAATATTATGTATAATAAAATTAGAAAGTAATGCCTACAAACAATGTGGGTAGTATTCGCGAGGGGCTTGAACTTTTTTTTTATTCATTTTCGGGTTTGACCAGCAAAATCCTTATCCACTCCTTACTCCTTTTGATATAATATATAAACTATTAATAATATATTTAAAAAAAATCATAAAATCGTCAATTGAAAGTGTTTATTCCTTAATATCAGCAGAAGTTAATGAATTTAATACCTTGTGAGTAAAAAAAAATGACAACTGTGTAGTGACCACATGAATAGATAATAGTGCAATTATATTTTCAATACAATAATTATAATGAGATTCGCGAAACAGACTCCTAAAGATAAGTCAAAGCAGTTTCTATATGGAGCGTAAATCACTGAGAACAATGAAATGAGGGGGTGACAGCAGGACTTCTAATTCGCCAATCAATTATAGGAAAAGTAAAAAATTAAATATATTTAAATAAAAAAATGAGCTAAGCGTTTACATAATTTCTTCTACGGAGCATATTCATAGTGAAAAAAAAAAGCTGCTCTAAATTCACATTGCAAGCTGATCAGTTCTTCTCGACCCTGAACTCGTTCTGGAGCTAGCTGGAGAGGTATATATTCTGGAGCCGTGCACCAGGACCACATTCTCTCTTCAGCAGCAAGATCAGGATACCCACAGCCACCATGTACAAGATTGTAAGCAGCTCGTACACGATTATATTTTATAATATCAAATTATATATAACCAGGGAATAGGTTTCCAGAATTTTCTATGTAGTTAAATTAGTTTTATATCATTATATCATGAGATATATATTCTACCGGTGAAGAATGAAGCAAGAAAAAATTGGTGCTTTTATAGGATCTTTATTGATATCCTGGAACAATCATTCACACATTACTTATAAGTCACAATTTCAATTTGACAACTCGCTATTGTGATAATTTAATATATAATTATCGTTATTTGATTTCCATTTTTTTCTGTTACAGGCCGTCCTCTTAGCTCTGGTCGCCTGTGCCAACGCTGGCTACCTCGGTGGTTACGCTGCTGCCCCAGCCCTCTCCTACGGATCCAGCTATAGCTACGGTGCTGGCTATGGTTACGCTGCACCAGCTATCGCCACAGTTGCTCACGCTCCAGCTGTATCCTATGCTGCCCCAGTAGCTGCTGTTGCTCACGCTCCAGTCGCTGTTGCACACGCTCCAGTCGCTGTTGCACACGCTCCAGTCGCCACCTCCTACGCTAACACATACAGGACCGTCAACAAAGCTGTTGCAGCCTATGCTGCACCCGCTGTCTCCTATGCCGCCCCCGCCGTTTCTTACGCTGCTCCAGCCGTCAGGTACGCCGCCCCAGCTGTCTCCTACGCTGCCCCAGCTGTCTCCTACGCTGCCCCAGCCGTCAGATACGCTGCTCCAGCCGTCAGATACGCTGCTCCAGCTGTCTCTTACGCTGCCCCAGCAGTTTCCTACGCTGCTCCAGTTGCTGCTGTCGCACACGCCCCCGTTGCCACCTCCTACGCTAACACATACAGGACCGTGAACAAACCAGTCGCGGTTGCCGCTCCAGCTATCTCTTACGCCGCCCCCGCCGTTTCCTACGCCGCCCCCGCCGTTTCCTACGCTGCTCCAGCCGTCAGGTACGCCGCCCCCGCTGTCTCCTACGCCGCCCCAGCTGTCTCCTACGCCAGCCCAGCCGTCTCCTATGCTGCTCCAGCTGTCACCACCGTCGCCCACGCTCCACTTGCCTACAGTGGACTTGGATACGGTCACGGATATGGATACTCTTCCCTCCTTCACCACTAAACATCTCAGATGTTTTCATGTACCTGAAACTCCAACATTCCATCAATCAAATTTAATCCTCATGTACATATATATTTGTTATATTAAATAATTTATTACTCTACGGAACAGTGTCATTTATCAAATAATAATCCCTTCTTTACATCTGCAGTTGTTGGTACCGTGGGTAAACCATCTTTTTTGATCACCTTTCTACGTGTCTTTGAGTTGACATTTTACTTTTCAACCTGGAAAAAGTAAATATATTAATGGAGTGGGAAACTCCTTAAATAAGTTCTTTTTCGTGTCTTTAAAGGTCTTACCTTCATTGCTATCTAGCATCCTAATCTCCCCTTTAAACATTTTTAGACTCCAGGTCATCCGTTAAAGTCAGCAACTGTGTGTTACTTGCAGGCAACACTACATTCATATTGATCCCTTAAAAATAATGGCGATAACGCCGAAATTCACTCTTATGAAGTTACTGAATAGAATTTTCATATGTTATAAATCAAAAATATGTTTAGCATACTCTAATGATGTTTCTTACGAGAGCAATTTCGTAATTGTTCCTAAGAGCCTGAGTTATTGAGTATTTTCTTTAGCCGTACCTAATTTGTGTGTAATTATAAGTTGTATCATTGCATATTGTTAACATTGCATATCTCAAAAGTTTCTTTTTTATTGCTTACTCTCTTCTTATTCTCAATTGCCATAACAGGCCATACCATTGACCACACCATTCACTAAGTTATTCCAGTTTGGAGTATGGGCCTTAATTCGGACATTGTCTTCCAGACGTTGAAATGAGCTTCTCCCCACAGTATCTTCTAGCCATGGACGGAGAGGAGAAACCACCACCAATGCTCGGTCCACTAATGCTGGCAGATCAGATTTTGAAACGTTCAAGGGTCAAGTTTTTAGCATCAGTTGCGCTGTGATCAGTTTTGGAGGGATGAGAAAAGATAGCTGTTGTGCTACTTGAAATCTATTAGCGAACCTAGAACAATAAATATTACCGCCTAGTCCTTACTTACTACTTACTTACTTACTACCCCAGAAAAGTTTGATGACACAATTGACGTAACGTTTGTATAAGTAACGTTATAACGGTCATAAAAAGTCAATATATTATTAATCGGGGCATTATTATCTTAAATTTGACGCGACACTCAATAAGTTGGAAAATATACATTTGATAATTAGCGTTAATGGTGTTTTATGGAGATGCAATATTTTTCTGCTTCATGTAAAATTTCTTGTCTTTAGGTCGAATAGGGAGGGGACTCGTCGTTCAGGTTTTGCACTGAAATTCTAAAGAAAGTAGGAACAATTTGTTTTCCATATTTGAACGAAAGTAAGAAAGACATGGATTCTAAATAACGAAGATAAACCAATTACAAGCAACAAATTGATAACAATTATTTATTTGATTGAGAAATAATAACAACTATCATTATTTAGAATGAAACTTGAACAGGTTCAATGCGCTCTTCAGTCGCGAAATTGTTATCAAACCGGCTCTTCCTAGCCTTGAACTGAATCTTCGTCGAGGAATATTTATTGTATTTACTATATATTTATTGTAATAGTCACCATTATCTCCTCTGCAGTAGAACGTGGATATACAAACCGACATGTACAAATCCGTAAGTTATACAATAAAAAAATAATATATGTTAAATAGTAATGACCCTGTCCCCGTAAGTTTTGGAATTAAAAAAAAATTGGTTGGAACTAATAAGTCGTTGGTAATTGACTCTCTAACTTATTGTATCAATAAATACCGATTAGATTTGTTATAGACAATTCTGGTGGCTTTGTCAGTCTGAGCCAACGCTGCTTCTCCAGCCGTTTCCTACGGAGGTCTCTATGGAGGATACAGGTCTGCCTACGGCTACGGTGCTGGTTATAGGTATGCTGCTCCAGCCATCGCCACAGTAGCACATGCTCCTGCTGTCTCCTCTGCTGCCTCCGCTGTGGCCAAGGTTGCAAATCCACCAGACGCAGCCTCCTACGCCAGCACGTAGGGAACTGTAAATAGAGCTGTATCCAGCTGTTTCTTATGCTGCAACAGCTGTCTCTTTTGCTGTGCCAGCTGGATCTTATGCTGCACATACATAGTGCGCCACCTCCTACTCCAACACCTTCTGAACCGTCAACGGATTATATCGCTGTTTCTGCTCCGGCCATCTCTTACGCTGCCCCAGCTATCATCTACTCCGCTCCTGCTGCCACTTCTTACTCAAGATCTTACAGAACCGTGACATCTCCTGCCATCCCTTATGAAGCTCCAGCCGTTTCCTACGGGACTCCAGAGATTACAACTGTCGCATACTACACGTACGGTCTAGGATACGGCTCATCCTACAGCTACGGTGGATATGGACTTGGATACTAGTCTCTTCTACACCACTAATCCCAACGAAAGTCATTAAAAGTACCTGAACCATCTATCACTTTAATTAATTCATTCCTCATGTATATACATATTTTAAAAGTAAAATAATTTTTGTTTATTTAATATAAGTTTATTTCCTATAACCTAAATAACGGAAACATCCTCATAATTAAATGTCAATTTATGATCTAGAAATGATTTCTATGTGTGGTATTTATGATTGGTGATAATAATTAATTATTAGAAAACGATTATAGAAACTAAATGAAGGCTTGTCAACTGCTGCATGAAGTTCTTCTCGTTTCTTCTATAAACGAATAAAAAGCAGAGTATGAATTGTGACCTGTTGAAGTGGCCAATCACTACTGAACTCATAGAAGCAATCGGTTGGTAGTGATTTAATTTAAGTGTCAAAGTATATTTAACTATATGCAGAGAGTTAAAAAAAAACTGTATATGTCATAGAGACTATTCTGATAATGGAGGCTAAGTTACTTTTAAAGTAGAAAACTTAAAAATGAACTTGGAGAAATTCGAATTGGAAGAATTTACGATAAGAACCCACGTCAACGTCACTCTTCCTACAGTTGCGATTTCAAAATAGAGGAAATTTAAATTTCCAGAGAATCAATTTGACTTTTATGGCACTGTACGTAACAAATACAAAAACATACTACAAAAACCATCTATTAATATTCAGTAATTATGGAACGTAATCGCGCTTCAGCAAAAATGGTTGGAGATTTTTTATGGAAATGCATTAGATGATTAAAGAATAATGGCAAGATTAATTTAATACAGAAATATCATTTGGCTATGAAGCGTGTGGATGAGGGTTGATACGGTTTTAAGAGATGAGTAGACGGTATGTTAGGCACGAACTTTGAAATAATAAAGGCTGGTCAGAGCAGTGTGTATATTTACGAGTACTGTGTTTGGCGATATAGTGAGATGCATTTTTTTTTTTTTTTTCAAAACCTCCTTTATTGATTTAAAAGTTTTACAATGAAAATTTCTATTTAAAATTTTCTCCTCGTGCTGCATATGCATATTCAAAGGAGGGCATAAATATAATACAATATCAGATCACCTTCAGTTTACAATTTGGGAAAAAAATAAAAAAATTACCTAAAACTAGTGGGATGAATGAAGATGGGGTGAGCTTAAGAAGTGACGACCTACAAAGGTATTGGAAACATCATAAGACTGTTCGTAAAAACTACCTAACACAAGATGTCAATTCTGCTTTCTGATTCAAATGAAAACTGTTTTTGTGTTGTTTTTTTTGCACATAACATTGAAGAATATAATTCATTCATTCATCATAACATGAACGCTAAACTTAACATATACATTGTATAAACAGCTGAAACAACACGATTCATACACATATAAATAACCTAATAACGTTAAATGGGGAAACTGTACCAGTTAAACACAACGCTGAACCTACAATACTTTGGTTCAATAATTGTTTGTATATTATAATAAATTATTAGATCTGAGATTACGCATTACACGATATCGGTATCTCACGAAGTGGAAACGGTCAGTCTTTCGATGAGGTTTTTAGTACTCACCTTTTATGAAGTCCAATCGGACTCTAGCCCACATTGCAGCTCAGATGAATAGATTGGTCTTCTTCCACCCACTACCTTCAATATTAAGAGTTACAATTATTTGGCAGTCCTGACCAAAAACAACTCAAAGCAGACCAAGTCCATACTCTAAAACTACAAGCCACCAGTCCCAACGTGTGCGAAGCGGGTTTGCATTAGAAATAGATTTCTTGTTCTTATTTTCTCTAGATGCTTTATTTTATTCTTACGTGGCGCATGGACGTTATGCTTACATTCTGGGTTTATCAGGTATAGTATAAAGACCCATATTTAGTCTGCATAGTTAATACTTATCAAACAGGCTTAGATTATAAAGGCTTAGTAATTGTTCAGCCATATTTAATATTATGCATTAGAATTCGGGTATGAAACTTAAAAATAAAGAAATGAAGTACATGAAAAATTCAGTAAAAAAAAAAAAACATAATTTATTATTAACAAAATTACATCAGGTACTTAACAGCTTCATAGAGGTTTAATGGTGAAGAAGACTAGAGTAACCATGTCCGTATCCGCCATAGCCGTAAGATGATCCGTATCCAAGACCGTAGGAAGATGTATATCCAAGACCGTAGCCGGACCTGTATCCTCCATAGAGACCTCCGTAGGAGAGTGCTGGAGCATGAGAGACGGTAGCAAGGGCTGGGGCGGCGTAGGACACAGCTGGTGCATGGGCAATGCTGGCGACTGGGGCAGCATATGAGATAGCTGGAGCTGCAAGAGCGAGTGGTTTGTTGACGGTCCTGTATGTGTTAGAGTAGGAAGTGGCGACTGGAGCGTGTGCGACTGCGGCTACAGCGGGGGTGGCGTAGGAGACAGCTGGGGCGGCGTAAGATACTGCTGGGGCAGCGTAGGAGATGGCTGGGGCAGCATAGGAAACTGCTTTGTTAACGGTCCTGTAGGTGTTAGAGTAGGAAGTGGCGACAGGAGCGTGTGCGACTGCGGCTACAGCGGGGGCGGCGTAGGAGACAGCTGGAGCGGCGTAAGATACTGCTGGGGCAGCGTAAGATACTGCTGGGGCAGCGTAAGAGATGGCTGGAGCGGCTAAAGCAAGTGGTTTGTTGACGGTTCTGTAGGTGTTAGAGTAGGAGGTGGCGACTGGGGCGTGTGCGACAGCAACTGGAGCATGTGCGATAGCTGGAGAGGCGTAGGAAACGGCTGGGGAGGCGTAAGAGATGGCTGGAGCGTGTGCTACTGTAGCAATGGATGGTGCAGCGTACCCATAGCCGGCACCGTAGCCATAAGCAGACCTGTATCCTCCATAGAGACCTCCGTAGGAAATAGCTGGGGATGCAGCGTAACCACCAAGGTATCCGGCATTAGCGCAGGCAACCAGGGCCAAGAGCACAGCCTGTAATATAATATGCAGTTAGGAAATACCAAAGAAGTTAACATCATATTTAAATTCGCCTCTTAAACTCTTATATCTTTGCGATTTATTAGTTGTTAATCAGCGCTAATGTATAAATACTAAAATAATACTCACGAATTTGTACATATTGGTGTGTGTGTGTCTTAAGTCCAGCTCCGGAGATGAGAATGTAGTCCACTTACGCTACCGCCGAATATATAGCAGAGCCGTGATAACCGCTCAGGGTCGGGAAGAGCTGCTCAACCGGAATCCACGATTTCAGAAAGAACTGGTGGTTATGTCAAATATCATTATGCTTGGAAATAATGGCACTGGTCGTAAATATCTGTACCATACTTAACACTGGAAACCTAAAAGGTAAAATAATAGAAAAGTTGTCTTCCCACATAATTGTATTTAATATAATATGACAACTTCAGCAGCAAAATGTCATCCTGAGTTGCTGGGTAGAACAACAGGGTATTGGTAAAATCAATGACAATTATAGCAACAAGTTCTCAGTTTTTATATGGTAGAGTACAGTCATCTTCTCTTTATAAATAGGATCATTATGGAAACAACAGTATTTATTAAAATACTTCTATATAAGAGATAATAGTCCTTTAAAAAAAAGTGATAGCTAAGAAAATTATTAGTCATAGCTCCAAGTAATTAATTATCACAGAGCGATTAAAAACTGTATCTGGACTAAGGATTCAACTAATTAGGAATAAAATTGCTATATCTTGCTGATTATACAGTTTAAAACTAACATTTGAATGAACCTGTAAGAGATTTTAAATAGTAACTGCTATTATTAACAAAAAATTTATAAGATATTTTTTTTTTAAATCGGACATAATATATTTTGATGTAATGTTCATTTATTTAAATAAGGAATGAAGCAAGAGATTGGGTTTATGAGAAAGATATGTTTTCATCAATCTACTTCACTACTAGTTCACAGTTTTGATGGCAGCGCACAGTCATAGGTCTATGCAAATATAATCATTGGGAAAACAACAACACTTACTTCAATACTTCTATATATAGAAATATTTGTTCTTTGATAGAAAAGTATTAGTTATAACTCCAAATAATTAATCCCTCCATCGTATCTTTCCTATCTCTAATGAAGAATGAGGACAGGTCAGGGTTGGTTTTTTTATCGCAGATATCTTCAAAAGAGTCAAAGCGTTTATTGAGAGATTGGGTTTATGAGAAAGATATGTTCTTTGTCGATCTACCTGATCTCCAGCAAACACTTCAACTCATTTATTTACTCGCGGTAAGTGAGGTAAGTCTACTATTTTATATGGCACCTATATACCGTAGAACCTCGCTATTCCGACTATTCAGGTAATTTGACTTCGTGTGCCCCATTGTGTACGCAATATTCTCGGATCCCGCTTAATCAAACCGGCGAGTTCAAGAGGAGAACTTCTCAAGAATATTAATTTAACTCGTTAACATAATATGTATTCGGGACAAACTTTGAGCGACTTCAAACTGTCTTGGAAGACGGAGAAGTGGGAAAAGAATTTTAATCAAATTGGAATTAATACAGGATAAAAATACGTTTTTACTAGTAACATCCGTTAATACTAAAGTATTTCATTATAGTTTACAATAAATAAACCTTTGGGACAATCCTTGTTGCGGTCTTTGGTATGAATGAAGACGTTGAAAATTAATGTCGGGATCCACTTTTTATATACGGTCATTTCCGGACTTAAATTATGGGTTTTAAATCGATGACACCACAAACACTTGTATATGCGTGGTAGGATCAATCATCTTCACGAAATTATCTAAAACCTTAGGAGCATTGATTGAAGCAATTGTGGATCTGCATGCAGGAAGCTCAGGTCAACAATCAGGACAATAAAATTTGCTTTTTGTTGTAACCGCATAGGGTGTTTAGCTTCGCATTTTAATATAGCATAGTTACTCGACCACCCACCCTACGAATACCCCTGCAGTCAACAAAGGGTGACAGAACCATCAAATTGGAGAATTTATGGCAATGAAAAGGAAATTCCCTTCCAAAGTAAAACTGCTGCGACACTTTTATGATTGTATCTAAATCAAGATTTAGTTTAATAGCTTTTTGCTTTTAAGATTTCCTCAACGGCACATTATGAAAGAATCTTAGCGCATAAGCGAATACTCTCAAAGGTTCGGAGTAGGATGAAAATATGTTAGTTATGTTTAACACGTAGGGATCCATAATACGTACTTGAAAGTAAGGCATTTGACTTTAGCTAAGGAATGTCTGTGAATGAAGTTTTATCGAAACGGTTACAAAATGGAAGGGTCTTTCAGCCATTTCGGACCTTCCCATCCAGTACCGTTCTACAGGAAAGGGCTAGTTGTCATTTTCCTAGACAATATGTCTGCTGCATTATTGTGCGACTGTACAAGAAACCAGTCGCTTATGATGAGTTGATCCGATATTGATGTGGCACGATTGGCAACAAACATTCTGAGCTGATAGGTTGGTATGCTAAGCCAAGAAAGAGTGGTAGAAAAATCATAAAAATAATAATTGGTTTCTACCTTTAATTGTGAAAAAAAAATTCCAAAGACCTCCGGAGTCTCACTAATAATAATTCCACGCAAAGTTCAAGACGCGGAGTCGTTAATAGCTATAACGGAACAATTCTAGTTTTAGAAAGAATCATACGAACTTCCTCCTTTCCCGTCCCGTCCAGTTCATATATACAGGAGAGCTGCATATCCTAAGGTAGAAGCATCTGCAAACCCTACTATTGTTACACGCCTCTCAGCTCCCGAAAAGTAGCACCGGGATGTGTTGAGTGATTTTAACAGGGGTAATTCATTTAAGAAACCACTCCATTCCAGAATTAAATCGGTAGGGAGAGGAGAATCACAGCCCAGGCGCAGTTTCCACAGCTGTTGCAATAGTGATTTTGCTTTGAAAATCACGGGTGCTAGGTAACCAAGAGGGTCATACATTCTAGCTGTCCTAGACATTACTTCACGCTTAGTACTTAATCGATCAAGCTCGTTAACGTTATAAGATATACGATCTTGTACAGGATTCCACTACATCCTTAATGGCTTGACAGACGAATCATTTAAGTCGGACAAGAATATATGTAAGTTGGTTTTAATAATTCAATAACTAATTTTATTAATCTGTTAAGAATACAATGGCATTAGAATTATAAGCATCAAAGGATTGAACAATATAAAATAAAAGAAATAAACATACCTGTTACGATTAATTAAATTACACGTTATTTACCAGGTATTCTAGTGGGCAGTCACAAAACAAACAATAAACATAAGTCTTATCTAAAAAGTAACCTTCACACACCAAACAAAGCTAAGTAACCTTCTCACAACAAACACAGCTAGCTAGATCATCAGCTGGAGTTTACATCTCTCCCCCTGAGATCGCTTTTCCCGGAGGAAGACAATTTGCTATTGCGAAAGTAATTTTATATTTTCTTATTTTTCCACAGCCAACTTCATACATAGATGATGATATCCTCTTTAGAATCCTAAATGATTCAATTCGCACTTTATCAATTTTTCATTTGTTCAGCTTGCTTCCGTTTTCATCATATACTTCTTGTCTACTTTCATTTTATTTATTCTAAAACTCTTCATATAGTTTAGAAATGCTTCATCTCTATCTTTAGCAAGATCATTTTGATTTGGTGTATCAATCGGACAAATTAACGATTGCTTTCCGAAAAGTAAGTATGGTGGCTCAAATTTCGTTGAGGAATGAATTGTCCTATTGTATTACGACACACAATCTTCAGCTATTCTTGACCATACAGGTCTGTCACCGCTATTTATCTTACACCTTATTCTGTTCACTAAAGTCTGGTTTAGCCTCTCGTTAAGTCCATTAGACTGTGGGAAATCAATAGACATGAATATCAATTGAATTTTCATCTTAGCTAGGTGTCTTTTAACTATTGCAGAATTCAAGGCCGTATATTGGTCTGCCAAGATGACATTGTATTTATTTTTTTGCGCAATTGGATCAATAAGTCTTATGAAGTCTCCGGCACATTGACCTGTCGTAGTAGAAATCCACGCATACCCTCGGTAGACACTTGTCGTTCACGACACATCTCAGCAAGAAGTTAAAGAGTGTTAGGAAAAAGTTCTACAGCCTAGGACACCTACTTCACAGCCCGGCTCTATCAGTACGCCTCAAGCTGCTTATTTACCAGAGCGTCCTGAGACCTGCTTTGATGTACGGGACCCCACTGTTCAAGTATCTAACTCCTAACACTCTAAAAACGCTCCAGCAGTTCCAGAACAGAGTTCTCCGCACCTCCCTCAAACATACCCCGTTCGACCAAATGAAGGCAGACGAGATCCTGGTTATTTTATTTTATTTATCGATTTTCTGTTTGGATTTTTCCAATGTTATGCTCATACGTTGATTTGGTGTATCGTTGTTCTTCATTCTGGAAAATGAATCATCCCTTCTCCTCAGTTGTATAAACAGTTTTTCAACACTTGCTATTTCTTCTCTGTCTAATTCATCTTGTACTGCCAATGGTAGTCCCACAACGATCATATTAAGTCTTGAAAAAACTGTACTTTGGCTTTCTACTTCTTTTTTAAATTTGCCTCATACTAATCTTTGGCTCGGCCGTCTACAAAAAAACCAAGGACTTCAATTATCTTCGTAACGTTATGCCTCATACATTTAGATTCAAAGCGTTCTAACCAATCTGAAGGATTTTGTTTTTTATCAAATTTTTCTATAATAAATTTCTTTTCTACCTTCTGCAGTTTAATTTCATTAGAATTTAATTTAATTTAATTGAATTTCCAATTCTTTGAATAAAAAAATTGTCCTGATTTAAATTGGATTCCTCTAATGGAAAGTTGTTAAAACAAAGGTTATCATCTTCATCAAAATACACTTTCTTTAAATCTTCGTTTACTTTAATGCCTACTTTTCGATATCTGTTGACTGGTCTTATAGCGGAGACAGCATTTTTAATAGTTTTTCAATCAATAACTTGTAATTTAATTTGTAAGTTTACTTTTAATTATTCAATAACTGATTTTATTAATCTGTAAAGATTACAATGGCATTAGAATTATAAGCACCAAACGATTTAACAATATAAAATAAACATACCTGTTAAGATTAATTGAACTACACGTTATTTACCAGGTACTCTAGTGGATAGTCACAACACAAACAATAAACATAAGTCTTATCTAGAAAGTAACCTTCACACACCAAACAAAGCTAAGTAACCTTCTCACAACAAACACAGCTAGCTAGATCATCAGCTGGAGTTTACATATAGTATTGTACATTTATCAGGTACGGTAATCAGGTAAGACCTGAATTTAGTCCACATACTATACATTTAGCCTACATACATATACATCAAACAGTCGCCTAAAGGTTTACTAATAGTTTAAAGATATTTAATATTATGTATTAGAATTTGGGGCATGGATATTAAAAAGAAAGAAATGAATTACATGAAAAATTCAGTAAAAAAAACAACATAATTTATTATTAACAAAATTACATCAGGTACTTAACAACTTCATAGAAGTTTAATGGTGAAGAAGACTAGAGTAACCATGTCCGTATGCGCCATAGCCGTAAGATGATCCGTATCCAAGACCGTAGGAAGATGTATATCCAAGACCGTAGCCGGACCTGTATCCTCCATAGAGACCTCCGTAGGAGAGAGCTGGAGCATGAGAGACGGTAGCAAGGGCTGGGGCGGCGTAGGACACAGCTGGTGCATGGGCAATGCTGGCGACTGCTGGGGCAGCATATGAGATAGCTGGAGCTGCAAGAGCGAGTGGTTTGTTGACGGTCCTGTATGTGTTAGAGTAGGAAGTGGCGACTGGAGCGTGTGCGACTGCGGCTACAGCGGGGGCGGCGTAGGAGACAGCTGGAGCGGCGTAAGATACTGCTGGGGCGGCGTAAGATACTGCTGGGGCAGCGTAAGAGATGGCTGGAGCGGCTAAAGCAAGTGGTTTGTTGACGGTTCTGTAGGTGTTAGAGTAGGAAGTGGCGACTGGAGCGTGTGCGACAGCAACTGGAGCATGTGCGATAGCTGGAGAGGCGTAGGAAACAGCTGGGGAGGCGTAAGAGATGGCTGGAGCGTGTGCTACTGCAGCAAAGGATGGTGCAGCGTACCCATAGCCGGCACCGTAGCCATAAGCAGACCTGTATCCTCCATAGAGACCTCCGTAGGAAATAGCTGGGGATGCAGCGTAACCACCAAGGTATCCGGCATTAGCGCAGGCAACCAGGGCCAAGAGCACAGCCTTTAATATAATAGACAATTAGAAAATGCCAAAAAGGTTAAAATTGTATTTAAATTCGACTCTTGAGCTGTATCTTTACTATTTATTGGTTTTCGATCAGCGCTAATGTAAAAATACTAGAAGAATACTCACGAATTTGTACATATTGGTGTGTGTGTGTCTTAAGTCCAGCTCCGGAGATGAGAATGTAGTCCACTTACGCCACCGCCGAATATATAGCAGAGCCGTGATAACCGCTCAGGGTCGGGAAGAGCTGCTCAACCGGAATCCACGATTTTAGAAAGAACTGGTTGACACCACAAAGAGTGTTTTTATATTATTAATATAAGTGTTTTTCATACTAGATAATATCTGGCTGGAGCTCCATAACACCATACTCGAATTTCTTATACTTTATGTCAAAAATCATAATCTTAGAAATAATGGCAGTATGGGCGTTAACATTTGAGCCATGTACCAATATAATTGTATGTTATTTAATAGTATATCACAAATAATTAATCCTTCCATCGTATATTTCGTATCACTAATGTCAAATGAGGCCAGGTCAGGGTTTGCTTGTTGATTGTTGTATCCCAGATAATTTTAAAAGAGTCAAAGCGTTTATTTAGAGATTGGGTTTATGAGAAAGATATGTTCTTCATCAATCTACCTGATCTCCAAACAAACACTTCAACTCATTTATTTACTCGCGGCTCTCTCAGTCATGCTCCGGTGAGGTAAGTCTACTATTATATACCTATATATCGTAGAACCTCGCTAATCCGACTATTCAGGTAATTTGACTTCGCGTGCCCCATTGTGTACGCAATAATCTCAGATCCCGCGTAACCAAACCGGCGAGTTCAATATGAGAATATCTCAAGAATTTGAATTCGACTCGTGAATAAAATATGTATTCGGAACAAACTTTGAGTGACTTCAAACTGTGCTGGGAGACGGAGAAGAGGTAAAATAATACTAATCAAATACGTCTGTACTAGTAAAATCCGTTAATACTAAAAATTATTAATTATTGGTGATGTTACAGTTAATAAATCTTCTACGTAAGCCTTGTTGTGGTCTTTGGTATGAATGAAGACGTTGATAATTAATATCTGGATTCACATTTAATATAGGGCCATTTCCGGACTATAATTATGTGCTTTAATTCGATGACACCGCAAACACTTGTGTATTCGTGATAGGATCAATCTTCTTCACGAAATTATCCAAAACCTTACTTTAATAGTCAATACCTAGATCCACTTTTTGTAACTAATTTTATCAGGATGCGCCTGACCTTAAATCCTATATAACTCAAGTCCTGCAGCTTAAGACAACTCGTCGCTTCTAGCACTTATAACCTGCACTTTCCTTGTTTTGGTCTTGTCGCTAAACTCCACAAAAGCCTTTGACAGTCTTCTTAGGCTGCTAAAAGTTGTTGTTTCGGGATCAGTCAACGCTGTTATATTAAAAAAGCGCCTTTTTAATAAAGAAGTAATATCAGTATCGGAAAGATAATAAAGCTGTTTTTTAATTTTACTACATTATCCCACAATCCGGTAGTGATCTTTTATTACGAATAAAATGTTCTTTTCGCAGCCAGTGCTTGTTTATAACTTCAAAGAAAGGCTTCTTTCTATCGCTGTGAACTTCACAATCATTATTTGATTTATTGGTTCCAGTAATAAATAGTTTGCTTAAATTCCTTCAATTACGATTAAGACTCACCACCCTCATTAAACATATAAACAAAATAATTGTAAATTACTGTGATCTTAACTACTTTAGTAGCGCAGGTAGCCCACACCTTAAAAATTCAGCCTGACGTATCGTGATTTTGGTAACTGAATACAAACTACTGGTAACTTACTGGTAACTCTGACGTCTTAGAGAAAAAAACAATTAATCGCGGTATTGCATGTTATTCGATACTTTTGAGTCTAATGAATATGAATATTGATAATTAAAGAACCCATTAAAACACTAAATATTTCTGTAATTAAAAAATATATATAAAAACGTAATATTTCTATGGAACATTATGACTAAATACACACTTACGTTAACTTGAATGATCCTGAATATAGGAGATGCGGACTGTAGCGAACGCTAACTACATAAGAGAAATCACCCTATACTCTATTGTATATATATTGTAAACAAATGTAAATAACATGACCAAAATATAAATCGTTTTTAAAGCTCTCTTGGTCGAATTTAGGATGTGGGAAAAATATAAAATATTTGGAGTGATAGGAACCTTGTACTAGGAGTACCTGCTTGAAGGTGGTGTGAGAGGAGTTAGGAATGTGGGAATCCTCGGTAGAGGTTGGTTAAGTCAGTACAGTAGTGAGAGTCTACCGGTGGCTGAATAAATCGTTGTTAATGTGTTAAACAATAAAAAATGCGGGATGCCAATTATTTATATGAGCTGGGACGCGAGCTGTCCGGAGCCAGGTATACAGAGGCCCAAAACCGCCGACCAACCCTTCCAGCCCCTGCCAGGGAACAAAGGAAAACCACATCATTGGTCCCAACAATGGCGTTTCTTATTGGTTGCGGGCAAGACAAGCTGGGTATTTAAGCCGATGATTTGGGTCCTGTAAATCATTCTCCTGGCAACTACCGGCTCGTGGCTACCCCGGGTTGAAACTCTGAAACCTGACTGCTTGTTTATAAAAAACCTCTACATCTCTTCTCCTCCTCGCCTCACTACGTTTTAGTCCGGCGTTGTCAGACCCCACACCTTTTCTCCCAGTGGGAATCTCTGCCTTCGTCTCGCTAAATCTAGCACCTCCTTGGGAGAGACCTCTCCCTAGTAGACAACGGTTGTCGCGGCCCTGCAAACTTGCCAAGCATTGTCTCCCGTGACAATTCAGTGTGCCTCTCTTCGGTTCACACTCGCCTTTGGGATCCGGACGGATTTCACCTACCCTCAGATACCGAGTGTGAATTCGTGGTCATTCCAAGACCACACAAACTACCTACCTACCCTATACCTCTTCTCCTGAACATAGTGCACTGTCGAGGCACATACCTATCAAATATGGAGTCAGATAGTAAAGCCGTCACAAAACGATTGTCCAGGTTGTAAACTCAAACAACCCTCACTTTATCACCAGGACCAGGGTAACCAAGCACCCCCCTAGTGACGACCCAACACGGACTATTGCAACTCGCGAGTAATATGCCGAATGTGAAACAAAAACATCGTTATCTCTTCGCATCTGCACGCTTGTTCAATAAACATTCGGCAGCTTATTGGAGTACCTTAAGTTAACATGAGCCGTTGAATGAAGATTATATTTACCTCACAACTCTTTCTCAATATGAAAATATTATTTTTTATTAATTTTATTTTTGTCCACCTAACCTATCCCACTTTGCAACGATGGAAAAATTGGCATGGAATTCAATCATTTTCGATTTTGCACGAAAAGATTTCATTCGACGGCCCTGAGGCACAAGTATTCACCGATAAGTTTAATCAATTTTAATTCACAGAAAATATCTTGCTCTTGGAGCAAGTTTATACTATCGACGAAACCAGCCAAAATTAGAAACTCCTCCCCAATTAAATATTGGCATCATAAAAAAAAAAAAACTATTCAGTGTATAGCCGTTGAAAGAACAGCAGATCATTAATTTGTGTAACAATGCAGGTAAGGAAAAATAAAGTGTTTAATCAGCTCCATGCTCTCGAGACCATTTCAGTTTTAAGACCGTTGTTTTAGTTATATATTATTTTATTTTATTCAATTTTGTATATTCTAGTAAAGAAAGAAGCAAATAATAAAGCCTTTCAATACAAAAAAATGTGTAAAACACGTATTTGTTTCTAATCCGACCTTTCGACTGTTCCGACTCCACTCCGTCCTGGTCGGATTAGTGAGGTTCTACTAGATTATTAATTGAAGATAGTAATTTAGTCACAAACTAAAAATTAATCGTATGTTAAATGAACATAGAATGTTGAGGCTTACACTCAAACACTTTCACAAGATTGTTTAGTATTTTAAATGGTGCCCCTGAAAGACGGAAAATAATATGAGATAAAAGTAAATCATATAAATTCTTTATTGAAAAAAAAATTACAATTTGCCTTTTCCAGCATTAATAATTGTGCTGAGAGATCATTCATACCTTATATACAATTCCATTCATACCTATATACAGTCCATTCATACCTATATACATACAGATTCAGCCCAGGAGCCCCCCCGCCCCCGAAGCCAATCCCCCAGCAAGCTGGCGGAAAGGCCGGAAGCAGCGAAGCTCCCCCCGCCCCCTCTCCGGCCGTGGCACCATCCGGCGCAGGCCACAGAGAGGGCAAGAGAGCCACACACGCTCAGGACATGAGTGGGGATGATGGCCAGTGCCAGGACCCCATGACATAGAATGTCTATTTATAATAGGTCGCGAGGCCACCGCCGTTTTAGGCGTCGAGGAGGATTGTAAGGATGAATGTTACTGGATATGGAGTCGACCAAAGGATTCGGATGTGCGGAAAGGTTTTGGTGAAATTTGGAAAATCTTGAGGGTATAAGGTCGAGGACAGTTGGTACATGGAGATCTCTGTGAAGGGATGAGTTTTTAATATAAAAGGGTGCGTTGACTATGGTTCTGAGGACTTTGGATTGGAATGTTTGGATACGTTTGATGTTCGATGGTTTGGCTGTCCCCCATAACTCTATTCCGTAAGTCCAAATTGGTTTTAATAACTGTTTGTATACGTGGAGTTTGTTTTCTAGTGTGAGGTTAGAGTTTCTGTTCAGTAGTCTGTATAACTGTCCAAACCGTCTGTTCGATTCTTGTCTTTTAAGTCTTGTGTGAGGGTTCCAAGTCAGTCTTTTGTCTAGATGAAAACCTAGATATCTAACTGTATTGGACATGGGAAGCGGAATTGAATTGAAGGTTACGGACGGGCAGGATCCTCGACGGAGAGTAAATGTGGTGTGAACGCATTTGCCTTCATTGACCTTGATGCGCCAGATGTTGCACCACTTCTCTATCTTAGTGAGGTGATTTTGGAGGTTGTAGGATGCCGTTGACGGATTGGGATGTGACGAGAGAATTGCTGTGTCGTCAGCAAAAGTTGTAAGGAAGGTGCTAGGACTTAACGGAATGTCAGCAGTGAAAAGGGTATACAGGATAGGGCCAAGGACGCTGCCTTGAGGAACTCCTGCTTCTATGGGGTAATAATCGGAGTATTCTGAACCACAACGGACCCGAAAGAACCTGTTAGACAGATAGGATTGAAGGATTAGATAAAGGGTCTGCGGTAAGGAGATTTTTAGTTTGTAAAGCAAACCTGGGTGCCATACCCGGTCAAAAGCCTGAGCTACGTCCAAGAAAGCACCCGTGCAGTAGTGTTTGCTTTCAAGTGCGGAGGATATATGGTCAACAACGCGAAGGCCTTGTTGAGCAGTGGAGTGTCTGAAGCGAAAGCCAAATTGATGGTTAGGAAGAAGGTTTTTGGATTCAACTATAGGCAAAAGGCGTTTGAGTAGGATTCTTTCAAAAACTTTTGAAAGGATTGGAAGTAGACTGATTGGGCGGTAAGATGAGGGATCATTTGGGGACTTTCCAGGTTTCTGAAAGAGGACGATAATGGAATATTTCCAGAGAAGTGGGTAGTGGGTGGTTCTAAGGATACAATTAAATATATAGGTGAGGAAAATTATTGCTTTGGGTGGGAGTTGTCGAAGGATCTGAGCAGTGAGAAGATCGTATCCAGGAGATTTACGGAGTGGTAGGTTTTTTAAGTGGTATTGGACCTCGGAGGGATTGACTGCCTTTGGAGGAAGTGAAAGAGGAATCGGAGAAATAAGGAAATCTTCGACCTTCGTATCGTGGGATGGATTATGCTGGTTGGGATGAGGTGTGAAAGTATGTGAGAGGTGCTGTGCGAATGCTTCAGATCTCTCTCCATCTGACGCAGCCCAGGACCCATCGCCACGACGAAGTGGATGTGATACATAATGGTATTTTAGGATATTTTGGGTAGCTCTCCAAAGAGAGTTGTCCTGAGTGGATAAAGAGGATAGGTAAGAATTAAATGTTTGGGATCGGAAGGTTGCCAACTCTCGCTTTAACAATTTACAGTTTTGATTGTAACAGCGGCGATCGGCAGGGTGTTGGGTTCTTTGCCATAAGGCTTTGGAGCGGCGTTTGATGTGGATAAGGTCGAGTAGGTTTTGAGGTAAAGAAGTTTTGTTCTGGGCATACGGGGAAGGTCGAGGCTTTGAAGCATTCCATGCACATTGTTGGATTAAGGTAGTAAGGGAATGTACGGCATGGTCTAGATCATGAGGTGTTTTTAGGGTAACTTTGAGGTCAATGGAATTAGTTAGAAGTTCACGGAAGTGGTCCCAGTCGACTGGACCTCTGATGAATGAGGGAGGAGGTAGTTTGGGGGTGGGGTGTAACGAAAGAGTGAGGAGTAGAGGGCTATGGTCGGACGACAGGTCATCGAGCCGTGTAGTGGACGAATTTATCGATCCTATTCCATGGTGGATGAAGAAATCAAGGATGTCAGGATTTCGATAGGGATCTGCAGGCCAATAGGTAGGAGTCTGAGGAGGGAGAGGGGTGGAGTTTGTGGATAAGAGTGCAGATAACAAAGCTCGCCCTCGGGAGTTGGTGGTTCTAGAGCCCCACTGTTGGTGCTTTGCGTTGAAATCTCCACCCACAAGGTAGTGATGTCCAATTGAGTTAAGAAAGGAGGTAAATTGTGAGTTGGAAATAGACTTGTTAGGTGGACAATACGCTGCAGCTATGGTGAGGGGGAAGGAAAATGTGCGGATTGACACAGCTGTGGCTTGTAGGAAATCATGGGCAATCAATGGGACGATGTGGTGGGAAAGGGAATGGTGGATAAGGACAGCAGTACCAGCATGTGATGTTCCATCAGGGTGGTCTGTTCTGTAAATCTGGTACTGTGGGATTTTGAGGGATCTGTTAGCAGTCAGTCGCGTTTCAGTAATGAGTGCAACGTCAATGTTTTTTTCATTTAGTAATGTTGTCAGTTCGTTTGTGTGATTTCGAACACCATTGGCATTCCAAAGAAGGATAGTTAAGGGTTTTTTATTCATTTGGGAGAGCTTGGAATGAGGTGGGAAACAAGGTTGGTGAGCAGTGAAATAAGAGGAGTGATAAGAGTTCTGAAGTCGGTGAGAAAGGATGTAAGAAGGCTAGTGAGATCTGTGGAGTTGGGAGGGGGAGGAATTTGGTGTATGTGAGGCTGAGGTAAATGCTGTGGTTGAGGGAGGGGAGGAGGCGGTGCCTCGGATAATGTCTTGCGTCCACCTGACACTATGTTGGCGAATGAAGTGGAGTCATTCACTTCTCTGGCTGGAACGCTTCGCGGTTTCACTGCTTGTTCTACCACGAGTGGGCGGCGTTGTTGTTGGAGGCGGTTCTTCAGCACTTTATATGCCTCGCAGCCTTTGTAGTTGGCAGGGTGGTCTTGCTGACACAAGGCACATACAGCGGGGGATTGGCGAGGCTTCTTGCAAAGCTCGCTCTTGTGCTTGTCTCCGCACTTCACACACCTAGGTATGTGGTGACAGTACGAACGACTGTGGCCATATTCCTGGCAGTTGTGGCACTGAACTATGTCACGCCTGGGATGTGATTTTTCCACCTTTACTCTAGTGTAGTAAAGGTAGTTCACATTGTAAATTTGTTCAACTCCTGGCGTTTTTTCGAGGTCAACGAAAAATAGTGGGAGTGGCGTTTTCACCGGAGTGTCCATGTCCTTGTCCTCCCTGAAGACATTGACTACCTGTCTTGCATTGAACCCTTGGGCACTCAGTTCTTCTATAATTATATCAACTGGGGTCGTCGGGTGAAGGTTCCTAATAACAACCCTCAAGGATCTATCTTCCTTTAGCTGATATGTGTGAAACTCAGCTTTTGTATTTTCCAGATACTTAACAATCGCTCTATATGTATCTGAATTGTCTGGCGTGATCCTAGTATCTCTGCTTCTATTGAGGCAGGTAAACTTACCAACCCCAACAATTTTTTTTAATTGATCGCATAGTATTTTAAAAGACCTAATATTTTTTATGAATATTGGAGGTGGCTTAGGGGTTTTAGGGGTGGTAGTTGTCTCCATGTCATTATTTGTTGCATCTTGCAACAGTGGCTCGAACGGATTCGGGGTGAAGAACGGAGATTCTGCTGGTGACGGAGCAGTAGACGGTCCTGGTTGAGGTGAAGGCAACTCTTCCATGGATCTATTGGTGGGTGTGACAGATGGTGGTGGCGGCGGCAGGTCTCTCTTACTCGGTCTTCCTCTACGAGCCTTTTGTTTTGGTGATGTTGTTGGTGTGGTGGTATCAACGGACCGAGATCTTTTTTTAGTATTATTCATCGCCATATGATGAAAACGCATAATGTCATATTCTGCCTAGCAGAAATAATTTAATTATTTAAAAAAAAAAAACAAAAAAAACCGATGACTACTCCCAGTATCGAACGCACGACGTACGGTACGAGAGCCGCCGACGGTAGCTCTGAGCTATGAACGAGCTATGAGCTATCACTCGGCCGGTGAGCCAAGTGGGGATTTGTCCCAATATGGCCGCCGTAACTATCCAATTGTCTATGCACTAGCACTTATGAGTATTACAATGATATTCATTCACTACTCACGTTCAACCTTCTCCCTCGAGATGAGTTCCCGTAAATAGTCTGTTGGGACTGTTTTTCGCACCGTTACACTTCCTACGAAAGGTAATAATGATAGTTCAGTTGCAGAGCGATGTAGACACGTTAAACTAATGGCAGCGCAGGCGCAGAACTCAAAAGTAAATCAGACATATTATTTAACAACAGTTAAAAGAATAAAATGCTTGTTCTTCCTTCCACTATCCTTCATTCTATCCTCAAACATTGGGAACTTGGTATGGGTTTTTTCTAAGATGCACTCTTGAGCCTGGAGTAACTTCTGGAGAACGGTAAATGCCCTAGTCAACATACATTGAATGACAGTTCTTTATTTTTTTAATATCCGTATTATTAAACTAAATATGTCCTCGTACTAAATAGATATGTTCTGTTCAAGGTCGTGAAATGTTAGGGAAGCTGTAGCATATAAACACAAAAATAGACGTACAGAACCTCGTACAATAAGTGTTCTTTATTAGATCTTATATTATACTAAATCGGTATCTCACACGCAAACAAATCGAAGGCAAGCCCACCAACACATTTTATTAGCTCTCTCTGCTTATTTCAAGGAGGAGGGTCTATCAATAACACCAGAAAAAGCTATCCAAACAAAGAAACAAGATGATCTCCTTGTCAATATAAGCTATGAACACATCTAATATAGAGGTTGAACATAAATCTTTTGATGAGGTGCTCAGCTTTTACGATAACTCCCATCACACCCCATGCAATATTAAGATTAACAATTTTTTTTGCTATAAGTGCATAATCAGGCTAAGTCACAACATCTTTTAAGCGAGTTGGCTTTATGAATAGATTTCATGTTCTTATGTTCTCTAGATGCTTTGCTTTATTCTTACTTGGTGCTTGGACATTATGCTTACATTCTTTATTTCTTAGGTATAGTACATTTATCAATTATAGTATTAAGACCCACATTTAGTCTACATAGTTAGTACTTACCAAACAGGCTTAGATTATAAAGGCTTAGTAAGCCTTATTTAATATTATGCATTAGAATTCGGGTATGAAACTTAAAAATGAAGAAATGAAGTACATGAAAAATTCAGTAAAAAAAAAACAACATAATTTATTATTAACAAAATTACATCAGGTACTTAACAACTTCATACAAGTTTAATGGTGAAGAAGACTAGAGTAACCATGTCCGTATCCACCATAGCCGTAAGATGATCCGTATCCAAGACCGTAGGAAGATGTATATCCAAGACCGTAGCCGGACCTGTATCCTCCATAAAGACCTCCGTAGGAGAGTGCTGGAGCATGAGAGACGGTAGCAAGGGCTGGGGTGGCGTAGGACACAGCTGGTGCATGGGCAATGCTGGCGACTGGGGCAGCATATGAGATAGCTGGAGCTGCAACAGCGAGTGGTTTGTTGACGGTCCTGTATGTGTTAGAGTAGGAAGTGGCGACTGGAGCGTGTGCGACTGCGGCTACAGCGGGGGCGGCGTAGGAGACAGCTGGGGCGGCGTAAGATACTGCTGGGGCAGCGTAGGAGATGGCTGGGGCAGCATAGGAAACTGCTTTGTTAACGGTCCTGTAGGTGTTAGAGTAGGAAGTGGCGACTGGAGCGTGTGCGACTGCGGCTACAGCGGGGGCAGCGTAAGATACTGCTGGGGCAGCGTAAGAGATGGCTGGAGCGGCTAAAGCAAGTGGTTTGTTGACGGTTCTGTAGGTGTTAGAGTAGGAGGTGGCGACTGGGGCGTGTGCCACAGCAACTGGAGCATGTGCGATAGCTGGAGAGGCGTAGGAAACGGCTGGGGAGGCGTAAGAGATGGCTGGAGCGTGTGCTACTGCAGCAATGGATGGTGCAGCGTACCCATAGCCGGCACCGTAGCCATAAGCAGACCCGTATCCTCCATAGAGACCTCCGTAGGAAATAGCTGGGGATGCAGCGTAGCCACCAAGGTATCCGGCATTAGCGCAGGCAACCAGGGCCAAGAGCACAGCCTGTAATATAATAGACAATTAGAAAATGCCAAAAAGGTTAAAATCGTATTTAAATTCGACTCTTAAGCTGTTATATCTTTACTATTTATTAGTTGTTGATCAGCGCTAGTGTAAAAATACTAGAAGAATACTCACGAATTTGTACATATTGGTGTGTGTGTGTCTTAAGTCCAGCTGCGGAGATGAGAATGTAGTCCACTTACGCTACCGCCGAATATATAGCAGAGCCGTGATAACCGCTCAGGGTCGGGAAGAGCTGCTCAACCGGAATCCGTGGTTTTAGAAAGACCTTTTGATTTTTTATTATTTTATTATTATGAAGTGTTTTCAAACTAGATAATATCTTGAACTATGGAATACCATGTTCATGGTATATGACATCTTATACTTTATGTCATATACCGGAAAACTAAAACGTATACTAATTGAATAGTTGTCTTCCCACATAATTGTATTTAATATTATATCACAAGATGAGCGGCTAAAAATTTCATCCTGAGATGGCGGGTAGAACATCAGAGTTGTTGGCAACAATTTAGCTGGTTTACAGTTTTTATTTGGCTTTGTAAAGTCATCGTCTATGCAAATACAATATTTGGGAAAACAACAATGCTTATAGCAATACAATAGTGATATCTGTCCTTTGATAGAAAAGTATAAGTATAACTCTAAATAATTAATTATCATAGACCGATTTAAAGACGCTAACGGGACTAAGCATTTAAATATTAGGAATCAAATTGCTATTCCTTGCTCTTTTCTAGTCTTTAACTATAATTTGAATGCACCTATAATATACTTTATATACTGACTACTATTATATAATCATTGATAATACTTTCTTTTGAATATCGGACATGTAATGGTCATTCAGTTAAATGACGAATTAGGCCTGGTCATAGTTTGCTTAACAGTCTTTATAATTGCTTTTTATCGCTGTTACTCCCCTTTCTTTCTTTGCTTTTTTTGTTCCAGTAATTAATAGTATGCTTAAATTCTTTCAATTACGATTCGGGATGTACTTTCGTGGTGATAAAGGTAATAAATATATGCGTCAAAAACATATATTGAAAAAAAAAACTGAAGTTACATTACCAAAACAAACCCAACAAAATCACACAAAGCTTTCGTCAAAATTCAAAGCCCAAAAATAAAAGACGAGAAACCAGAAGCCCGAAAAGTTTGATTACTTTTATACATTTTCAATATAATTTGATAATAATACCACTGTATCCAAGTTTTTACCATCAGCCGATTGAAAATGGAATCGTGGACACCTGATACTGTCACGCTCACCAGAACCCTCAGTGTATTTGTAAGATCCATTTTCAACTGAACACGAATTAATTAGAGCTTCAATCGGATTTCTCCTATCAATCAAGAATAATTCTTACTTCTGATATGAAAATAATGCAAGCTTACAAAAGTCCAGAAGCAGCATATTGTCATCAGAGCAAGAGCTGAAAGCTCATAAATAAAGTGATTACAATTAAAACTATGGAAAAGATTAATTTTGATATTAATAGAGTAATAAAATGTACTATTTCATTATTACTAAAGTCACGATTGCTAGAAACTAAACATATCATTAATGAAAATATTGCTGATTCCTTAACTTCAATATTACGAACACTTTCGGATTGGCGATATCAAAATTGGTTGCCTTGATTGTCAACTCCAATTGAAGAGGCCATACTTTGAAACAGTTACTGGAAAATAATTTTCCGTTTTGTCTATTTGTATGCACGAAATTCAAATTAGACCTAACAGCAATCTAATCAGACTGAAACTGTACTGATGATAAATAAGCATTATGTATACTGTATGTTGATGACATAAAATGTATCAACACTAAAATCAACACACAACCCGGCAATTTACAATAAATAATAAAACGTTACTAACGACTAAGAGAAGTAGTAAATTCAGTGATTAGTTGCATTCCATTGATTTATTCGATATATTTTTAATTAACATATTTCATTGTTGTTATGAATATTACTTTTTATAATATATTAGGATTTTTTTAACAGAAATCCTTTGTTTCCCTCTCTATCTATTTGTCTGTCCTGGCGACTTGGGTTTTCGATCCTAAAACAACAAAAAAATTTGTATCATGATTCCCTTTGATTACCCGACGATATAAAAAATACTTTCAACTTCATACAAATCAATTATTTGGTAGTGAAACAATACATATTTATAAATTTAATAATATAGCTTACGTTTTTCTACAATATAGTACGTCTTTCAACTTAGTTGAAGTACAAGTGGTAAGTTGTATTACTGCATTATACCCTTCCACAGCCGGCACTAATCATATAATAAATGCTTTCCTTTCATATTGAGTATAGTACCAAATTGTTTAACATTATTGTTGCCTTGACTAATATGCAATAAATATATCAATATATGCAATTTTGAGAGTTAATTTTGTAATTTCACGTCAAATCGTGTTTGCAATTTTAACTCATTCCGTGTTTTTCGAAGAGAGATGATATTTTACATGGTGCTAAGAATAAAAGTAATCATATGGAAAATTATAATTCTCATTAGTCTGCTATATGAGTGGTGAAAAAATAATTTGTTTCCTAGTATGTTGTGTAGAGGATCAAATTAAAGATCTTGACAACATAGGGGTTTACTGGACTAAAATTATTTTTAAGAAAAAACTACATAAAATTACACTAACGACTTTTTGTTTTTCCAAATACTGAAAAAACACCTGCGGCTCAGTAATTTCTATGTAAAAGTGCCAATCAATGGGTGGGGGTAGAGGAACTAATTTAGAATGTGTATGCTAATAAACATAATTCAACAAAACATTCATCAATTAAGAGGGAGTAATTACGATTATAATTATTATAACCGGCGAAACCCGCTACATGTTTTTGTCAACGTATTAACTCATAAACAAGAACGAGATTTCAATCAACAAATGTTGTGGGAGGATCCGAACGCGACCTAATCCAGTTGGGCTCACATGTCAACAGCCGTGTTTTAAAAATTGATACATTTTATTACAAAATCGCTTTGGGAAAAGGCAAACAAAGAGAGTGGGTATACGAAATGCCAAGGGCGCCATCTGTTTCGTAACTGATGATCTACAGATGTGAATATTGATAGTGACACTGGCCATTGAGGATCACATCTCAGCAGCGGAAATACTCGACAGGCTCTCATGCTATTAATTTAAATATCACTGGATTAGGTATGGGTTTATCTTGAAGAGTTTATTTTCAGGTATTAAAAATTAATGAACTGTTGATGCTGAAATAAATGCTGACCATTCTAGAAGCGTCCAGTGTCATTAATTAGGCAGTTACTGCCAAAATAGAAATTTCCTATCATATGTAGTACCCAAACCCATTTTTTACACCAAACCCGCTGCCGACAATCAATATCAAGTGTTCTTAAATTGTCAACACACTTGACAGTGTTTTTTTGATAAAACCAGTTAAAGGATGGAATAAAATTCAGAAGTGTTGAATTGGTCGCTACTTTGTGAGGCCTAATGATTGATTTATTATATTACCGTGGTAGGCGTTTATTATTGGTCAACATTTTTCAGTAAAAGCAAAAGTGACATACTTTCATTAAATTAATTTTTTATGCAGTATATTGTAAATATGGGTATATATATCAAAATAAATCTATAAATACAAAATAGTGAGCCCACTAAGCTTTAAAAATTCCTTGTTAAGTCTATATTTTACATAAAAAAATGCGTTCATTTATGCCAAATGAGTAGACTAGAATCCATTTTATGTACTTGCCCCCATAGTACTACAATACCCCCCTTCCTCATAATCGCAATATTATTAGTTTAATTTCTTTCCCCCCTCCATTTACCACTCTCCGTCATTAAATGTGTTGAAAACATCATTGTTTAGTTATTTGATTTATGCAACTGATAAAGTGCTAAGTTATATAAATGTGTTGCCTTTTATTACATTCTTAGTACACTGAGTAGGGCACTGTTATGCATTAGTTCATACCCACTTTTTTTTTAAATTCAAATCTAGATATTTATGTATATATATATATTCATGTGTAAATTATTCAATGGTGAATTAGTGGATGTGTGCGTGCTCATGTGTTTAGATATTTTTTTTTTATGCAACTTCTTGTTTAATTTTCTGTATATTTTATTTGTTTATCTTTATGTTATTTTATATTTTTCAGTCCGTACAAATAAGCGTCTTTTATGTGTATAATTACATTTTTCATTATGCATATTATTATTTTTTTTTATCATTTCTAGTTAAATACTGATTACTATTATTACTATACTATTACTGTATATGATTACTATTACTGATACTGTCAAGGGACCCACTTTTTGTTAAATAAATCTATGGTGCTAGGGTAAAAGGGGATAAGTACCTTTTTTATTACTTCCAGGAAACACAAAAAAATTTATATCATTTCATAAATCAGGTATTTTTTATGCGTTTTTTTATGATTCTCCCGTAAGCAGTAAAAAAGGTACTTATATCCTTTTAATCTAGCACCACAGAAATGTTTGTTCTCAAAGGACATATCTCCAAAATAATAAAGACAATATTATTATTAATATTATTAGATGTAGTAGTATGGGTATTAAATCGAAGGTTAAACAAAATAACTTGGAATATAGGATTATAATAAATCAGTGGCGTGCCCAAACAATAAAACCAACCGAGTTTAGAAGCCAGCGTGTGTGGTGGGGCTCAACTTTTTTTCCTGAAAAGGATTCGATACTTCTACCTCTGCCAGCTAGCTAGTAATCTTATATAGTAGCTACTCATCGTCTCTCCAGGTGGTCAGTAAATCCCTTCCAAACTCGATTCCCCTCAAAAGCATTCCATAGGGGAACCCGGGTCGCATAGTTAGCGATCAGGCGAGGAAATCTCTGGACTGCGGAGAGGTCTCTTTGGGACTGTTGTGAATTATCAATACGAAAATTTCATCAAAACTGTAAATACAACATATTCCTAACTTTTTCACACCCCCTGTTAGATTTTGAATGTTTTCCAACCCCATCATAATAGGATCTGCAGAAATTATTTGGTGATAGTTATCATCTCATAATATCGCGTTCGATGCTTTTTCTTGCTCTCTGTATGACTAAGGTGTAAAAATTTGTCTAAATGGAATAGTTGTACTCGATGTAATTAAAACTAACTTTAATTAATTTAAGGCAATAAAACTAACAGCCGTACAAATTACTAAATGTCATTAATTGGTTTTATAATGTGGCTATAGCTTATATAAACTAAGTCTCCGTATTTAACTAATTATAAGCCATATTTTTTGAGGATTCGGGGGATTAAAATTGCAAAACGGTTTCATATCGTAAATAATCAGAATTACTTTTAGATAATTAAGTTTATACCACTGAGCTTTCTTCATCATAGACTTAATTATTTGTAACACGTATAAATCAATCGAGATTTACTGTAGTAAATTTAATGTGACACTTTTTCTGTAATTCGTCATCCCTTTAAGGGTAAGTTATAACAATAACAAGTTGAAAGCATATAATTATAGAGTTAATTATAGTCCTACTTAATTTCTAAACGTTAATTAATGATACCTGTTCATAGTTAAAAGCAGTTTTTCAAGTGAGGAGCTCACACCAAAAGCTGAGTGCAATTCTTAGAACAGATTAAATTCTTCCTGCACTTTTTTACTACCTAAAGCTAATTAGTATAGAATAGAAGATTTGGGGCATACATTTAAAATCCTAGATCAATTAAATCATTGACAGGTACCCCCGTACCTGCTTAAGGTATACATGGTAATAGGTACGGTTTGAACTCGTCTACAAGCAAACAGGGACCTATAATCACTAACAAACGTACGCCAATCGATGACACGGTGGGAGTGGTGATTCGTGCAAGAAATCACTATATTTAAGACCACCTTAAGGCAGCAACAAGTCCGAATTTGCTACACAACCTTTGGACACGGCTGTTGGGAAACCTCAGGTTTGATGGCTCAGTCGAAGAAACTTTAGCTTTAAGAAACTTTAAGTCGAAACTGACTTTTATACTCACGCCAACGCAAATTAAATCACCTAATACAAGCTTGGTGGACAAAAGTCAGTTCATAGAATCGAATAACTGGCGATCCTATGAAAATAACAACCCCCACATCGGTCACAATTTGAGGTAATTATAAGATCCTACTTTTTGGTTGTGGATTACAAATTTAAAGTGAAGCCCGATCGTTTTCCTATTAAATAAAATCAACTCTCGGTCTAGGCACTACTATTCATTGAACTTCGTATTCGCAATCTCAAAATGTAAATCACCCAATTTTGGTATCAATCGGACAATATTTGTCCAGATTTGCGATTCCACCCACTTTGTAACGTGTTGTTTAAAACGATTATTTGAATCACGATAGGCTCATTAGCATAGGACCTAACTCACCTCTTTCGTATCTAGGTCATTACACTGTCATTTCTTGTTTTCAGGTTGGTCTATTAATTTAAGACTCAATACAGCTTGTGTGTCAACAATTTTACTCAATTGTGATAAAATGCGTTCGGTTGCTGCACTACTAATCTATGATAAAATAATTGTGAGCAAACCAACAAGTTATAACCAATTGTCAATTTCTAAAAATCATTTTCAAAACTCACTAATGTAAATATATCAATAAAGTCACAAAATAACTATTATGAAATTTATATGTTTGTGCCTATAAACCATTGACCTACCACAATACATTAAAATTACCGTAATATAAAAAGATATGATAGTAAATATTAGAGAATAAATTTCAAATCGGTTAAAACCAAAGTATTATAGTCATCAGATAATGTAATTTGTCGTTTGCTGTCAGACTGGTATCTCCTTTTTGCATCGTTACACAGTGGTTTGAAGCAGATATTTTTTTCTAGACTTCGGTATTATGTGTCTACAGTTAATCTAACGCATTAGAAGCACTAGCATTAACAATAAAGATGGATGCCAAGTCCGATGAGCGAGGCTGTCTTTCATTCAGGAATTCAGGAAGGTATAAGGAACGATTTCTATTCTTCTGTCTGTCTATATGGAGAATAATTCAATTGATCTAAAAATACCATTACTATTATACTGTATTACTATAATAAATTAACAGGAATTCGACAAAAAAAAATCAAAAATGAAACAACCGTTTCAACAACCAATTTAGAAGAATTTAAATATATAAGTTCACTTTTTGATTTTCATTAAAGATTACAGTGATGAGATAAGAATTTCAAAGCATTGCAAAAAATAAAAGCCAAAACTGATCAGTCGAAATCGCAAATGACCCAAAATACGCGGTTTCTGGGAACAAGCATGCATGCAGTTCTAAAAGCCTATTTTTAGGGCTACACTTTTCAACGCTGTAACATAAAAATATATAATATATACTGTCGGGTCGTCACAAGGGGAGTCCTAGTTACCCTAGCCCTGGTGACGAAGTGAGAGTGGATTAGGGTATGACCTGGACAATCGTTTCATGACGGTCTCACTATCTGACTCTATATTTGATAGGCATGTGCCCCGAAAATGCACTATGTTCAGGAGAAGAGGTATAGGGTAGGTAGTTTAGGTAGTTTGTTTGGTCTTGGAATGACCACAAATTCACACTCGGTATCTAAGGGTAGGCAAAATCCGCCCGGATCCCAAAGGCGAGTGTGAACCGGAGAGAGGCAGACTGGATTGTCGTGGGAGACACTGCTTGGTAAGTTTGCAGGGCCACGACAACCGTTGTCTACTAGGGAGAGGTCTCTCCCAAGGAGGTGCTAGATTTAGCGAGACGAAGGCAGAGATTCCCACTAGGAGAAAAGGTGTGGGGTCTGACAACGCCGGATTAAAACATAGCGAGGTTAGGAAGACAGGTCTACAGGTTTTCATAAATGAGAAGGCCAAGTCTTGAATATCAGTGCAGCCGCAAGCCATCAGTTAGCAAGTCGTCGGCAGAATGATTTACAGGCCGAGATCTTCCCCTATTTATAGTTAGTGGTGGGTGGTTAGGCCCAATCATCTGCCTCGTTACTGTATCCAAAGCCAGCTCAGTATGCGGTAATCCTTAGTTCGGCAGCCCTAGGGCTGGCCTGGGTCGCTACCTGATTCTGGGTAGAGGGCGAGTCCCTAACTAATTAACTCGAAGCTGTATTTTTTATTGTTTACATCATTTACAATGACTTATTTATGTTATTTAAAAATAATAATTAATTTACAATATATATATAATAGAGTATAGGGTGACTTAGCTTATGTATTATCGCTCGCTACATATACATAATAAAAATTGACTTTGTTTCCAGCCGTAAGGAACCAATGGACTCAAAATCAACTTGACCTTTTTGTTCACCGTGTGAAAGGCTCTATTCACAACCGTGTATGCAAAATTATTTGGTTACTACTAACTTGCTACAGTGCTACAAAACAACTTTGAGCCAATTCTAATAGTTTTCTTATGATGGCTATTGTAGCTATAAAAAGTTATCGAGAACGATTACAAAATCATTAAATTTGCTTATCTAGGCTTGCCTAACTATGTGAATAGTTCTCATCATAGATTTTTATCCAGCCAATATTACCTAAGTGAATAAAGCTATACTTTTCTCATTTACGTGCCAAACTATTTGATAGTTTTCGTTTAAACCTAATCCATTTAATATTAAACCAAGTTCACTTACTAAACACTTGACTGATTTCCACAGGGTCAATAAGTTTATTTCACGATTTGTTGACGAAATTTGTTCCCGGATTAGAATTTTATTATTGCCCATGGTTGCTGAATTTCTTCAAAAATTTCAAATAATAATAAGAATAAAAAAAATTCATTATGCAAGTTACAACTGCGAGTAAACAGGTTAATTTAGACTTCTTCTTCTTGGAGCCTAGAGTGTTATTCTCGGTCCATCCATCACCCAAGGTGATCAATTTAATTTGTAGGTTGCCTGCGCATAAGAGTCTAGGATGTTATTGATGCTAATTCAAATACATTTTTTTTTATACAAATTATATATGTAATTGTATCCATTTTGGTAGGAGAGTGAGAAAAGTAGCTTCATCAAATTAATTATAATTACCATGGCGTTAAACTGCAGCAGGTCAAATATTGTGCTTGAGTTCGTTCTTAGCCCCTCTATGGGGTTAACCCTTGAACCT
The DNA here is from genome assembly GCA_930367205.1 of Acanthosoma haemorrhoidale. Classification (NCBI taxonomy): domain Eukaryota; kingdom Metazoa; phylum Arthropoda; class Insecta; order Hemiptera; family Acanthosomatidae; genus Acanthosoma; species Acanthosoma haemorrhoidale. Next base: position 45,483,408 of record OV884013.1, read on the forward strand.
GACGGTGCAGGGAGGGGTGAGAGTCGATGAACTCTGAATGATTCTATTATATCCTGAGAGCTCAAATAAATCACTAAATACTATCTGTATGCCAATCATATTTATTAGCTATTGGAATTTTTACAAATTAAATTAATAATATAAATAGATAAAATGTTTAATGTAGAGATCATTTAAAATATATTATTAATAAGCACGAATCAATGTTACGAAAAACGTAGCCTGGTAAATGCTTAGTTATATTTCTAGAATTGCAAAATGAAAGAGAAAAAAAATTGTCACAGAACCGGCTCGTCCCGACCCTGAACTCATTTTTAACGAGGAATAGCTATATATTCGGTGGAAGGGTGAGTGGACAGCATTCGCTCTTTCGTAGCAGGACTTGGACATACACACAAACATGTACAAATTCGTAAGTAATTTTTAGACTTTTTAACAAATCAGCTAAAGTCACCTAAAATTAGTTAAAACCATTATTTATTCTTCTTCATTATTATCTAAAGGCATTTATTTTTCATAAGTACTTATGTTTCAGGCCGTCCTCTTAGCTCTGGTTGCCTGTGCCAATGCTGGCTACCTCGGTGGCTACGCTGCTGCCCCAGCCCTCTCCTACGGATCCAGCTATGGTGTTGGCTATGGTGTTGGCAGCTACGGTGCTGGCTATGGTTACGCTGCACCAGCTATCGCCACAGTTGCTCACGCTCCAGCTGTATCCTATGCTGCCCCAGTAGCTGCTGTTGCTCACGCTCCAGTCGCTCTTGCACACGCTCCAGTCGCCACCTCCTACGCTAACACATACAGGACCGTCAACAAAGCTGTTGCAGCCTATGCTGCACCCGCTGTCTCCTATGCTGCTCCAGCTGTCTCTTATGCTGCACCAGCAGTTTCCTATGCTGCTCCAGCTATCGCACATGCTCCAGTCGCCACTTCCTACTCTAACACCTACAGGACCGTTAACAAAGCAGTTTCCTATGCTGCTCCAGCCATCTCCTACGCTGCCCCAGCAGTATCTTACGCTGCCCCAGCAGTATCTTACGCCGCCCCAGCTGTCTCCTACGCCGCCCCCGCTGTAGCCGCAGTCGCACACGCTCCAGTCGCCACTTCCTACTCTAACACATACAGGACCGTCAACAAACCACTCGCTGTTGCCGCTCCAGCTATCTCATATGCTGCCCCAGCAGTCGCAAGCATTGCCCATGCACCAGCTGTGTCCTACGCCGCCCCAGCCCTTGCTACCGTCTCTCATGCTCCAGCACTCTCTTACGGAGGTCTCTATGGAGGATACAGGTCCGGCTACGGTCTTGGTCTTGGATACGGATCATCCTATGGTTACAACGGATATGGACTGGGATACTCCTCCCTGCTCCACCATTAAGCTTCCAAAGTTAACTAGTACCTGAATCTCAATAAATCCTCTTTAATTTAATTTATTCCTCATGTAAATATTTTTTGAATAAATCATATATTTGTTCTGCTAAATTTGATTTTTTTTTAACATCAGAATCTACCAACCGCCTCTCTTCAATGTTAAAATGCTTTACTTATGTAAAAAAAAAAAAAATCAGAGATGGTTTCTTCTTCAAAAAGTCATTGTGTTTAGGATGAGTTTAAGTGAAGGCCACTTCTCTAAATTAAAAAAATTCAATACTTTTGTAAACTAGGTAATAAGATGGAAAATCACAGTCATTATGTACCTTTTCATTGGATGGATTTATCTGGTAGTGCACGGACAGTGACTGCAGAAGAAGTGGTTTAAATATATCTTCCAATCGAAACACAATAGAAAGACTAACCAATGCACATGAGGCAGAAAACTAATCACTGTGAGTAATAGTATAATGTCATGTAGTTGAAATTAACTATGACTCTCTAAATGAAGTTCTGTAAATTGAAAGCCAGGAAATGAGTTCAGCAACCCGAGCTGAGAGCCAGAAAACTCAGTTCATTTGCAGGGGAAATTCTTGTATAATGTTCATCCTATCACTTGCCAAAACTTAAATTTCATGAAGAGGATTTAATAGCTAAAAAAGGGAACCTACTTCATTGGATTGATGCAGATGACCACCCTATATGCTGACCAAGAAGAGTTAGCATATCGGAAATAAGGTTCTCAGCATTGATCCATCCATTCGGATTGAATCTAATAATTTGGAGCAAGGATTGCCAATCACAATTGATAAGAGAATAGTTTATGAACAATAATATCCACCAACAAAGGAAAATTTAGGGATAAATAAATGAGCGTGAATTTCAAGTGAAATAACTAAGGTTTAGATACAGAATCGCCTCTCTATACATGTGACTTTTTGACAAGACTGGAATCAACCAGAGACAATTATGGGCGACCGTTAAGACCTTTATTCGCTACCGCTAAGATTAAGTAACATGGTGTGGCCAGAAAGTTAATAATATTAAAAATCTCAAGAGTACGTATAAAAGCGTAGATTGAGCCCCGGAATGGTTTACCAAATAAACATGCAAAGTATCTCCAAGGATACTGCAAAATAATATATTCAAGAATAAAGCTAAACTGCAAAGCATGAAGCTTAAACTCACAAGTTTTATCTCCAATAAATCAACCACTACAAAATTAAATTGTGGATAATGGACCATATCAAAGGGCAATTCGCCAAGGTTTAAGAATTACCCGAACACTTTATTAATTTTACTAGAAGAAGATAGTACAAATCACTTTCTAAATCATGAATTAACAATCTCATCTTGACTCTCTCTTTGACCACCAGCCCGTACGAAGTAACACTTAGCATGAATTAAACGACTAGATTAATATTCATAACCTTACCATATTTAAATATGTTTTTTTTGGACCATCCCTTATTTGTTTTTTTAAGGGTTTTTTTTTTTCATCATGTTTTATATTTTTCTTTTGGCCTCTCAACTAATAAAACTTCGAGTAACATTTCGTCCGTACGCAGGTCTCATTATCACCAAAAACTAACGTTTTTCAAGAACGATGCAGTGAGAGTCCTAGTAGTTACAATGGTCATTGTAAGTAAGGATCTGCTGCGATAGTTCGGTTTACGCTTTTGCCAATTTGTCAGCTATTTCAATCAATTCCCAAAAAGGTTGGGATCTTCAGTTTTCAGTTCACCACGATCCCTAAGCAAAGGCAAGATTAGTAATCATTACCATTAAACTATACATAATTTACTGACATAACATACATTTATCGTCCAGTATCTTACAACTTAATAGTCTTGTTTAATGATAATATTAAATTTTACAATTGAAATCAACTTGCAGACATCTCTTCTATACATCTGCTGCTAGAGCCTGGCCTGATTGATCTCAAGAATAATTTTTTGCATCCTAGTCCTAGTATTAGGATATTGGATGTACACTCCAATCTTGATAATCCGACAAATATGGGACCGACAAGATTATCAAATATTCCGGACTACTAAGGGCCACATTTAAACAATGAAAATTAAGGTCAAAATAATGCAAAGCCGAATTTGTTTTATTAATACTTTTATGTTAAGAAAACATAATAATCATAATTACAAATACTACTACTTTATAACTAAAAATGCTAGTTTACACTGAGGCTGCCACACTTAAAAAAACAATAAATGAATGATGACATTTATCTCAATTACTCATTGCCTAATAAAAGGCAGATTGTAATTTTATCTTAATAAAATTGTTTTGAAAACTAAAAAAAAATATAATATGCGTTATTATAATAATAGTTAAAAACAATATAATACTAATACTCATACATACAGTGTTCCTCGTAGGAACTATCAATTTAAACTTTCATGATTTTGCCATTCTTCGAAGTTTTCTGTTTCGTGGTTCACTTACAACGGATTGCACAAACAGTCCACTTTAATTGAACGATTTTTACAAGCCCACTAATTAATTTCATGCCGTACCTAGCAAAGTCCCGAATTGAAAGCACATGATTTGCAAACGGTTTCACCCATGAAACTATCGGATATGGATAAGTGTTGTCCTAAATTACCACGGATGAAGTTTGTAATGTTGGAGATTACTTTGTTTGTTTATCGGAGCTCGAATAAATTTCGTTTTTAATTTAAGTAATATTTTAAATAGCACACTTCCATAGTTGTTCATTAGGTGTGTGTCCTATGGGAGAGCATTCTATAATCTGTTATTAATAGAATCATGAGTTACGCATCCTGTTTAATGAAAGTTTAATGAGCCGATTTGAGATTATGAATATATAGCAAAATAAATCTAACGTTATCAGAAAATAAGTACATCACAACCATTTTCTTTCAATGCGAGCTATTAAAAAAAGGTTGGGAACAGCTAGTAGATTGTATTTAATGCAATTTGCATAATTGTATGGGATCAGATAAAACTTATTAAACAGTTCTATCGTAATCAATTTTTAGAAAAAAATATTGCTTACAGAAGTTCTTTTAAATATATGTGTTTATTTTGATCATGATCTTCCGAAATCGTCACCGAACCGGCTCTTCCCGGCCCTGATCCCATTCTAGTCCGAGGTCTGTTGCTATATATTCGGTGGTTGAGCGAGAAGACAGCATTCTCTCCTCTGCAGCAAGACAAACAATCATGTACAAATTCGTAAGTTGTATTATAAAACTAATTACTAGTAAACATATTGTTAAAAAATATCTGTCTCCTAGACTTTCAAATTTTCAATAACACCTTTCTACTTTTTATAGGCAGTTCTCTTAGCACTGGTCGCTTGTGCCAACGCTGGCTACCTCGGTGGCTACGCTGCTTCCCCAGCCCTCTCCTACAGTGCCGGCTACGGCTACGGTGCAGGCTATGGGTACGCTGCCCCAGCCATCGCTGCAGTAGCACACGCTCCAGCCATCTCTTATGCCGCACCAGCCGTCGCTACTGTCGCTCACGCTCCAATAGCCACCGTAGCTCACGCTCCAGCCATCTCTTACGCCACTCCAGCACTCTCCTATGCCGCTCCAGCTATCGCACATGCTCCAGTCGCCACCTCCTACGCAAGCTCTTATAGAACCGTCAACAAGCCAATTGCTGTTGCCGCCCCTGCTATCTCTTATGCTGCCCCAGCTGTGTCCTATGCTGCTCCAGCCCTCGCCACCGTAGCTCATGCACCAGCTGTGTCCTACGCTGCCCCAGCCCTCGCCACCGTAGCTCATGCACCAGCTTTGTCCTACGCTGCCCCAGCCCTCGCCACCGTAGCTCATGCTCCAATCGCTACCGTCTCTCATGCTCCAGCTCTCTCTTACGGAGGTCTCTATGGAGGATACAGGTCCGGCTATGGTCTTGGATACGGATCATCCTATGGTTACAGCGGATATGGACTGGGTTACTCCTCCCTCCTCCACCATTAAACAAGCTTCTATGAAGCCATTTAGTACCTGAATTTCACAGAATCTTCTATTTTCGATATTTGTCTCTATGTAAATATTTCGTAATGACTTTACATTCATTTGTTTACCCAATAGTTCCTCTATATCTTACATATTTTTTCAAATACATAGCTAGTCTTCACAATTCTTTAGTATTTTTTTTGCACCTAAATACTACTTTTGTCTACTTTGTATTTTTATTTTTATTCCCTGCCTTTTAGAGATCCATAAAGTGCACTCTGAGTAAAACATAAGTAGCCATGAAATAAAATAAATTATAAGTTCAAATTTGCTAGTATTCGCATTATTCGAAAGATGTTAATTGCCCCTGAATATACATTGATCTACGGATCTCAAAAATATTTCTGTATTAGTACTGGTGGACAAAATAATTCCAAGTCAAAAATTTGCAGGATACAAGAGTTTCAGAGGAAAACTATGATTTAGAAAATATATAGATTACCTAACAAAAGGAAAAAAACAACTCAAAGCCAAACTCTGCCCGAATATTTCTTGACTTAACACAATTCATAAAAGTTGAACATTCGTCAGACTATATACACACATAGATTGAATTTTTTTTTATTAACAACAACTTTATTATGATAAAATTACAATCTGCCTTATCGGGCAATAAGTAATTATGATAAATGACCTCATTCATACCATATTTACAATTTCCATTCACTCGCTCATTCATACAGTATTTACAACCAGCCTAGAGACTTCCCAAATCCACATGGTTCACCTCCCTGGCATGCGAAAGAGGAAGTCCTCCACGCTCCTCCGTCAGCCGTGTCACTGGATAAGAGCCATTGGAGGCTGTTTTACAATATTAACAAATTTATAATGTATATTAAAAAAAAAATTATTTATGTATCATCCAATGAATCTGTTATTATGTTTAGCTGATTTACTGACATGTGTAGCTCTCAATATGCAATTTCTGCCTTGAACAATATATAATTTTAAAGAGGACAGGCAAAAGGTATACATATCATTTCCACCTTTGAAATATCCTGACCAATTTAAGCTTTTAAATATGGTCTTACCAGATTAAAGTAATAAAACTTTTAAAATAGGTTTATATACTTTAAATATTTTCAAATGGCAAATTATTCTTTTGATTATGTAATAGAAACTACCACATTTTGAGTTAAAAAAAAAAAAATTAAAATAAATATAAACCCATTAATGTCATTTGTAATAGATATTTTAATTTAATTATTCCTTAAAAGTTCATTTGTTATCAGTTGTTTTGTTATGATTTCAACTATACACAAGACGTAATTGAGTTCACATAATTTTTTTTTTAACTGAACACATTTGTTTCATGAATAATTGTTTTTTAATCTACAAATTCATTACTAAAGTTTCAAGCAACTTTTTTCAATTTTTGTCTAATTATTATTATTACTAAGTATAAGAACATAATCGTTGATAGCCTAGAAGAAAAAATGAATACCCTTTATTTCCCACTGTCATACATTCCTCTATTGGCACATTAAAAGTTTATATTTTCAATTCACAGTTCGGTTTTTTTTAATTACTGGCAAAATGTTATTGCTAATTAGTCGAAAACCACATAATGCGCAGTGGCCCGTGTTGCAAAAGATCTCCATTTTCTCAGATTTTTGATGTGGGGTGATTAAAACCTTTTTGGATGGTCAACATCTATAAAACGTTGTATCGCTCTAACAATATCATCAAAATCGACAGATAAATTATAGAGAAAGATCGTATGTTCTGCTTGCCTAGCTAAATGACATATAAGGCGCGGTATTCAACTGTTTCCTAGTTAGTGCTCGAGCTGGAATAGATTAAAACAGACACGTACATACTAGAAAGTGATTGTAACTCACAACACCGACAGACTCCCATTGCAACTGCCTGCAGGCGTCAGGACCACCACATTAAGATAAGTAAATTCTCCCGTAAACAAGACACAGCTGAGAGGGGCTAAAATGAGCCAATATTTCACAGATTTGGCAAGAGTGATGCCCATGGAAGCTGCTCCTTTCAAAGGACCAGTTTCTAGCTGTCCGGTGGCGTGGAGGTCGACTATGGCATTTGCATATGTAACTAGATCTCTCTTGGCAAAGCCAGCGGTTTACGGTTACGAGAATTTTCAGCGGCATTTTCACAGCCGTCTTAAGTAATTTATCTTCAACCAGTGCCCAGAAATTATGAATTATTTCGCAAGTAAAAGGATATAAAAAATCTGTATTAATTCAGAATCAAATGCGTAAATAAAACGTTTCTATTTTTAGCTGAAAATAGGCAAATGATACATTTTCTAGGAGTGGTTTTTTAGCACATATAAAAAGCTCAGCCCACGACGTTCTTAAATGCAGTGCGTGTAGACACTTTTTGAGACAATTTGGTGGTGCCCTTCAGAAGCTGTAAGGTGAGTTACAAACGTCCCCTCCCCACCTCTATCATAACCATATCATCGTCATAATCTAACCATGTAGACTGTCAGTTGGAAAGTAGAATTCTGATTAATTTATCATGGTAAACGTTCATTTACAATTCAATATCAAGACACACATCAAGGTTTTTGACTCGTTGCAGCGTCTAACGAACACTATGGTCCCACCACCAATCCTGCATCGATGTCAACAGACTTTCGGGGAAAATTAAGTCAAGATTTAAAAAAATAAATTAGGTTTATGTTTTATGTTTATTGTTATGTTGTTAGATGTAAATTAGTTTTAAGTTTATTACAAATAAGGTGAGCCCCATCACGTTTAAAGATGCTTAATAAATTAATGTATAAGGTGCATCATTATACTTTTGAACAAGCGCAAATTTAGTTATAGATACACGGTCTGATACGAAAAGAGGGTGACTTATAATTATTTGTAATTAAGAAGTGGCCACAACAAGGATAATCAGAAATTGTATAAAATGTAGCCAAGCTACAGGAAATATAATGACCTATTGTAAATAGATTCATTTGTAGAATCTATACTGAATTCTGTAATAAATCTGTAACAAGGGGATATGAAGCGGTAAAAAAAAAAAAGTCCCAACCTTGCACGTCATATTGTGATCGTACCTTTTTAAAACTATTTGTGGCACATTGTGCATGTGTTTGAGAGACGTTTCGTTTTGCTTTAATTTTATCAAACCGGTCCGTAAATGCCAAAACTTGTTGCTTCTTTTTCCTCAACGCGTCTTCACTATCAATGTCAAACGGCCGTCTCGAATGAACCTCGGGAGCCTTACAAAATCGGATAGCTCCGGGTTTGAATTCAGCCGATTTACTTACACTTCGCTAGTTCTCGCTCTACGTCCTCAATTTGCGTACTGAAACCGTACCCCTAGGAGCGTAAGTCGGAGACAGCTCGATCTTGAATCCAGCGATGATTTATTCTCATTATTTGATAATAATATTGAAAAATTATAACGTAAAGAATAATAATAAATTAATTTGTAACGTTTGAACGTTTTATTCTTTCTAATTTTTACAGTAGAAATTAAAGTTTTTATATTGAAACTTTTTTATTGTGCTAAAATTACAATCTGCCTTATTAGGCAATAAGTAATTGTGATAAATGTTCTCATTTATACAATATTTACAAACAGCCCAGAGACCTCCCAAATCCACATGGTTTGTACAGTTGTCACCTCCGTCACATGCCGTTTCAGTCTCCGAGGAGTATTATAGGGGTGAGTGGTGCACAGTGCAATGACTGTGCTATGGGATTAGGGTGGTTGGATAGGTTACTATGTAATTTCATGAACTTGGAAGGGATGAGTTCAAGAATCTCTTAAGGCTAATTGGGTGGTAAGATGTAACATCATTGGATGGTTTACCGGGTTTGGCGAATAGGTCAATAATAGAATGTTTCCAGAGGAGGGAAAGTACGTCTTTCGGATAGTGCAATTATAAATGTAGGTTAGGAATATTATGACTGTAGGAGCCATTCCAAATTTCTTGGAAGGTCTTTGACCTCAGATGGGTTAACGGCTTTTGGTGGTAGTGAGAGAGGTATAGGTGAAGTGAGGAAATCTTCAACAGTTGTGCCATGAGTATGCTTTGGTGAGGAAATGGTGAGGTGTGGAAGTATATGAAAGATGCAGAGTGAATTGCTCCGATCTATTCCCATCCGAAGGCACCCAAGACCCATCATCACAACGGAATGGGTGTGAAACAGGATGATATTTTAGGAGTTATTGTCGGTGATGATTTCTTCTTTTGTCTAATCACATTGCTGTAATAAATGTACACCTCTCTCCGGTCTACCCACAATGTATTTCATACTTTTACCTGCCCTGCGTTTTCGGTAGATGCATCATTATTTTCAATCTCATATAGTTAAATTGATATAGTAGGAATTAATGTCTCCTACTCTCATGCAGACAGATCCAGACTCCAGAGCTTCCAGAACAACATCTTGCGCACGGCACTATGGCATACCCCTTTTCGTGAAATGAAGGCTCCTGACATCCACGAAAAGTTCGAGGTCCCCACCATCACCAAAGCCATGAGAAGAAGACACATCAAATTCTTCGACTCGATGAAACATGGCCTAAACCCCTATTCCAAGACCTGACACCCCCACCGCTACCGGCAAGATGGCAACTCTCAAGATCTGGTAAAGCACACCTTCAAAACTTGCCTGCTGGAGGCCTAACATTATTGCAGGTGAAGCAGAAAGTGACACGTACCCAAATATATATTGTACGTTTAGAATTCATCACTCATGCTATAGCAGAACATCTGCTGTGGCAAAGTTATTGCAATGATAAACGGTAAAATATAAATTTTCATGCAGATAAATTCGGGTAATCCTAGATAAATATTATTAACTTCCACCTTCTTCAATGTCTTCATTTAGCTATTATGCACCATTTAAGCTCTATAACTGCTGGTCGAGTTAAGGGTTTTTTATGATGAATAACCTCTACACATCAAGAATAAAACCATCTACAAAGGACATTAAACTATTATTCACCCTTAGCTTTTTTCTTGTTGAAAATTTTCTTTTCGAAAATTGCTTGAGATATATAGAAGACGAGGGATCCTACCAATTAAACTTGCATATTGCCAATGAAGCCAAAAAAAAAAAAATGGTTTAGTTACGCATTAAAATTGATTCTGTACCAGTGACTTTTGATTTATTATTTCCTAGAGCACCCATCCAATCTACCCTTTTTTATCAAGTCAAACGAGAAAGTCCACCAGTTTTCTTTGTTATAGTTTGGCTTGATGAAGTTCGAAATACCAGTATGCGAAAATATGCAAATGTACTTCAACATTTAACTGGCCACATGACTGGATCTTCTTCATGACCCTGTCCCCTTCCACATCCCACAACTGGTATATAATGGAGGACATCCACTGTCCAACCATACCTTCCCCTGGATTCCAACATCTGAAGCATGTACACCAAGATCGTAAGTACTCCTTCATTTAAACATAAGAAAATGACTAACTTAATGATTAAATTAACGAAAATGATAAAGAAAGAAATTTTCATAACTTATTTTACTAAAAAATTTAAATTTAACTTGTTTTTTTTCGATATAACTATCAAATATTGGTACCCATTTGGTTGCCTTGCAAGAATTTTATTCTACTTCATAGATAATTAATAGCAGTTATTATGGTTACACTACTCTTAATATATTTCGAATAAAGTCATTGGCACATCTGGTGTAAATCATTTTTGAGTCATTAATTTATCCTTAACACCCAAGAGAAGTTATTATGTTAAAGAAATATACCATATTACCGGATATAGGCACATTTGTATAACATGTACCACTATTTTCCACCTTAATAATTTATTTAATTGTCACTAGGTATTCCTATCCGCCCTTGTGGCCGCTGCTAGAGGTGGTGGCATCATCTCCTCAGCTCCACTCAGTTACTCCGCACCAGCTTTCTCTGCTTCTCCAGCATTCAGCTACGCTGCTTCATCTTTATCTGCCGCCCCGGCTATCTCTTCCTTGAGTTATGGAGGTGCTGCACTTGCCAGCCCAGCTATCTCCTTGTCCGCATCTCCAGCTATCTCTTACTCCGCTCCAGCTTTATCCGTTGCTCCTGCTCCAGCTATCAGCTACGCTTCCCCAGCCGCTACTTCTTACTCTAGAGCTGTGGGCTACGCACCTTCTATCAGCTATGCTGCTCCCGCTGTTGCTTCCTACGCTGCTCCAGCTATTTCCGTAGCTTCTGCTCCAGCCTTTAGCTACGCCGCTCCAGCAGCTACTTCCTACTCTAGTTCCTTCAGGACCGTCAACAAGCCAGTCGCTTTAGCCGCACCAGCCATCTCTTACTCCGCTCCAGCTGTATCCGTTGCCGCTGCTCCAGCTATCAGTTACGCCGCTCCGGCCGCCACCTCCTACTCAAGCTCTTACAGAACTGTCAACAAGCCAGTGGCTTTAGCCGCACCAGCCATCTCTTACTCCGCTCCAGCTGTATCCGTTGCCGCTGCTCCAGCTATCAGCTACGCCGCTCCGGCCGCCACCTCCTACTCAAGCTCATACAGAACCGTCAACAAGCCAATCGCTGTTGCAGCTCCTGCTCTCTCCTACGCTGCCCCAGCTATTTCCGTTGCTTCTGCTCCAGCCATCAGCTACGCCACTCCAGCAGCAACTTCCTACTCTAGCTCCTTTAGGACCGTCAACAAGGCGGTCGCTTTAGCCGCACCAGCCATCTCTTACTCCGCTCCAGCTGTATCCGTTGCCGCTGCTCCAGCTATCAGCTACGCCGCTCCGGCCGCCACCTCCTACTCAAGCTCTTACAGAACCGTCAACAAACCAGTCGCTTTAGCCGCTCCAGCCATTTCCTACTCCGCCCCAGCAGTCGCTACCGTTGCTCATGCTCCAATCGCCACTGTAGCCTCATCCCCTGCCCTCTCTGCCTACAGTTACGGTGCTTACCCATCATATGGAGCTTACGGAGGTGCTTACCGCAGTTATGGATATGGTTCCGTTGCCCGTCCTCTATCAGTCGCTGGAGGTCTCTACAGGTCAGGATACGGTCTTGGTCTCAACTCTGCCTACGGTCTTGGACTCAACTCTGCTTACGGTCTTGGATACGGATATGGTGGATACGGTCTTGGTTACTCTTCCACCCTTCTCCACTAAGTCATTTGAAGCCTTTTGCTCCTGTTAGCTCCATAATATCATACCCTACACTATATATTCCTCATGTGTCTAAAAATAAATAATTTATTTTGTTAACTTTACTTCTTTTGTTTATGTCTTTGACATTTTGTACAATAACTTAGTCGGCATCATCAAATTTAGTGGATGCTGGTCTATAATGGCTAAGCATTCTGTTGCTAACCCCAAAAAATTGTAGTTTGATTTGAACTGCCAAAATTTTGATCTAAGTAAGTACAGCTGACCTAAAATGTAGGAAATTGATCACAATTGATTTTCTAATGATACTTAATATCCACGCTAACGCTTTGCAGCGACCCTGCAGTACATAAACTTTTAACAATTTTAATTTTTTTTTAACTCTTTAAATTTATATCTTAGGGTTAATGATTTTTCATAATATTTAATTTTAAAATCGGCCATAATCAGGTTCAGGAATCCTTCCACCAATAAGACACCCAGAGTCCTAGACCAACTTGAACGTTTTTGAACTAGCAGGAGAAAACACGCATATGACAAATTAGTATCATAGAATTCATAATGTATGGTGCATGAAGTGGGGAAGTTTATTTTCTATAATAAGCTCTTTTCATAACCTTTTGAACCTCTCAATCTCACCGCTTCTTCCGACCCGTTTACTCCATCTATACTGTTAAAGCAGACGTCCTGGTATACGTATATCCTTTACTATAAATGCTCTGACCTTTGCTGATGACACAGGTATCCTCATCCCCTCCTTATACCATAATTTCAATCCATTAACCATTATTAACAAAAAAAATTTCTCAGAAGTAAAGAACTGGTGTACACGAGAGTACTTCTTGGTTTACGAAGGCAAAAGCATATAACAGTCCCCGATTGATATCTTGGCTTCAATTTTGACAAAACAATGACATGGAGCCCTCACACCAAAAGAAATAATTAAACTGACACTTCTGACAGTTCTGGAGATTACTCAATAGGGTCTCTTACCTCACTTTGAAAAATGAACTTCACATTTATAAACAGATCCTGGAATCGAAATTAACTTTTAAAACTGTGGGGTCAGAAAAACCATTGAACTTTAAAACGGAACTATTCAATTCAAAGTCCACAGGAAACTCCTTTCTGCATTTTAATCTCTCTGAATGATCTGGCGGATAACTGCCAATCAACCCTTACTTCCTCATCGTCACCTAAAGTAGCCGTGACCTCGTATTTAATTTGTTACTGGGACTGGATACCTTCCACACTTGTAACCTGAGGAAGGAGCAGCTATCGAATTGGGTACAATGGCATTTCTTTGACCAATAACGAATTAGTAACCAACGAAACCGTACAGAATAGATTGGAAATGCTCAAAAAACAAAATTAAATTTTCATAATAAATTCATATCTTTTGTTAATACTCCTGATAAAATATACACATTAGGAGATGATAATTATATGTAAAATGAACAAAGCACAAGTCCATGCTATATCTTTTGCGCAAAAAAAAATGTGAAATATGTACAACCAATACAGGCCAAAAAAAAAAAGATACTACAGGCCGTGCCAATGATTTTTTTTAGTTTATCGGTATGCGAAAGGAGGGAAAACAGAAATAAAATTCTTAATGAAATTCGAAGTAACATCGCTGATCATAGTGAAGAGGAAAAAGGTACCTGAGCAGCCTGCAAACAAGGCGCATTAGTGTTCACGGTGAGTTGAAGTGCCAATCGCCAAGGGCCAAGGTTCGAGAGAGAAGCAGCAAACAGCTCTTGAGAGCTTCGTGGTCAAACACCACATTTCTTTATCCCTTTAAATCAATATCTAAAACACAAATGTAGCCGAGGTCAGGGGCCGAAGACCACCGAGGCAAACGTCTTCTCACCCTCCCCCTCCCAGATACATACTGGAAACAACAGTGAAGCTTTAGTTTTATTTTCATTCTTTGTTTAACTTAGTAAGGGGAAATTAAATCTTTACTAACTAAGTAATTGGAGTTATAACTTCCTTTCGACCACTCTCCCCAAAATTTTGTTATATATTCAAAAGACATCCTTCAATCATTACGCTATAGTTTCATGTTCCAAATTTAGATGCTTCTTACTATCCTCATCTTATCTTATTTATACAGTACATACCAGCTACTTCAATCCATAGTTGTAGTATATCCCTTCACGTGGAAGGCATTACAGCAAACAATAGCAATACTTTATTTACAATTCCACTAGTACTAGATTGTTACATGTTCCAGTATCCTCATGTGATGAATAGAACATAATAATAGGTATATATTCACAACATTTTGAGATAGTAGGAAAAATAATAAAGGAGATATTCAAATATGGAATATCTAGGAAAGAACAGAAAATAGACACCTACAGTTAAATGGAAAATATATGTAGGGATTTATGCGAAAAAGATCTATCTAAAAGACAGCAAGGAGGGACAGCGTGATCTTTTAAGAAAGCCCCGCATGAAAAAAACTCAAATAAAGTTTGATTCATGAAACAATTAACGGAATCATTGTAGTTGGAAAGACGATTTTAATGCCAGCTTTTGTAGCAGTTATATTGTATTGTTAAAAAACAACATAGTTATCACACATTCTTAGTCACGATGCCAAAACTCTCAAAATTTTCCAAACATATTTATTACAAACAATGTCTTCCCACGCGTAAAATTGGCGGTAAAAGGCGTGACAGTTCACTGTCAAGGCGTATACATGTGACAGTTTCCGTCAGGACAACGCAAATAATACAGCAGTACTGTTGCACTGTCACGTCAAACCTGCCATGGCAGTAAATGTTGTCATGACGGTTAGTGTCATGCATTTTACACAATTAAACACGGCTTAGGTGCATTCCTAAATAGTGAGCTTACGTCTACACGCTATTACAGAGTTGGTCAATATCTTTCCTAAACAAATATTTATTTTGAACGCTATCATCACATGGCTTTTATTAGAGAATTTCCTCTCTCAATTCGATATTTATTTATTTCTCCCTCTTTGTTAATATAGGATAAGTATTTTAGGAAGGAACACTACTATGAGATAAAGTCGTATTGCGAGAGTCCCATACATGTGCAAACAGTGTTTGTTGATGTGACCTACTTTTGCGTATAACCTTACATTATACAGTCAAATAAAAATGTTAATTCATTTCCGTTACAAATAAAAGAAGTACACAGCACATACAATGTTAAAAATAAAACAACCATTATACAGCATTTTGTTTCCGTGGAAATGGACACATTTTTTTAATCCTTCTCTTTTCCATTATAATTCACTTTCACGCTGTCAGTCACTTTCCGTGCAGTCATATTTCACTGACTTTATTGTTAAATATTGAAAAGAAGTTATATGAAAGGATTTTATAATTTAATGTTGATGAACTGCATTTAAATACAAAACGATAGCTGAATTAGTTCGATTTATTTAATGGCTATGCTCGAAATATATTATAGCCAATTGCCTATACCTGAGGGAAAGGCTCTATTTTCAAACAAACGGTCCCCGATGTGTAGTACTTTCTCAGTTGAAGGTTGGCTTGGTTGATGATTTTAGTAAAAAGTAGATGATTAGTGGAGATTGCTACATTTTTGTTGCTTTCTGAACAATAATTAGGGTCCTCCATATAAAAGTTCATTTACTCAAGGTGAACATGGTATTAACTGAAACTAGAACAGGTAGATAAACATATGGTTTCTGTTGTGAAAAGGTATGGTAGGATAATAAATATAGCCACGTTTTGAAAAATAGGCAATTTTACTAAGAAAAAAAAAATAAAACATATGTTCTTAAATTAATATATCACAGTTTAATGGTGAAGGAGGGATGAGTAACCAAGACCGTAACGTCCATATCCGTAACCAAGCCCGTGACCACCATATCCGTAACCAAGCCCGTGACCACCATATCCGTAACCAAGACCGGAAGACCCATAACCGAGTCCGTAACTCCTGTACAGGCCTCCAGAGACTGATAGAGGCCGGGCGTATGATGCACCATATCCGTAGGCTCCGTAAGAGGAGATTGCGGGGGCAGCGTAGGAGATTGCTGGGGCATGGGCCACAGTTGCAAGAGCTGGTGATGCGTAAGAAACAGCGGGGGCGGCATAGGAGACTGCAGGGGCAGCCACAGCAAGAGGTTTGTTGACGGTCCTGTAGCTGCTGGAGTAGGAGGAAGCGACTGGTGCGGCGTAGGATACAGCTGGTGCATGGGCAATGGCGGCGATTGCTGGGGCGGCGTAGGAGATGGCTGGGGCATGTGCCACTGCGGCAAGAGATGGGGCGGCGTAGGAGACCGCAGGGGTGGCTACAGCAAGGGGTTTGTTGACGGTCCTGTAGCTGCTAGAGTAGGAGGTAGCTACTGGTGCATGAGTGATCGCTGGAGCGGCGTAAGATACAGCTGGAGCGGCGTAGGAGATAGCTGGAGCTGCGTACCTGATGGATGGAGTTGCGTATCTAACTGCTGGAGCTGCGTAAGAGATTGATGGAGCGGCATAGCTGACGGCTGGTGCAGCGTACCTGATAGCTGGTGCTACAGCGGCGATCGGAGCGTGAGCGATTGCTGGAGCGGCATAGGAGATTGCTGGAGCACTCGCACCAAAGCCCCTTACTGCGACGAAGATGCTACAAAGTACCACCTGGAATCGCCATTACATAGATTAATTTATATTTCCAATATCCCCTTAGATCAATTGTCAATTACCTATTCTCACATACTTACAATTTTGTACATTTCGATGTTGAGCTTGGACGATGTAATGATTTGCATACGCCTGGTGTCCAATATATACCTCAGGGATTGAGATCACGGTCAAGAAGATGCTATCGAAAGAGGACCTGTTTCCGACAACTTGCTTCTAAAAAGTACAAGTTGTGAAACTTGTGATTCTGAAACGACCCATTCACAAAATGGCAATACTCATAGGTCGCAAAACATGTCAACCGTATGTCCTAAGTTATCAGATATCCTTATAAATCCTGTGATAAATCTACTTTTGAAATTAAGCCGCCAGCATATATTTCATCTAAATATAAAGGGTTTTGTAGGTATCTTTTTTAAAAACAAAATGTTGACTTTGAAGTAAATAAAACGAACTTTTTGGTTGATAACCAGGTACGTCAGGCTTCATCAGGGATAAAGGTCACGATTGATATTTGTTAGCGGTTGACAATAAGTTATTAATTTTATTTCACTATACTTATTTTTTTTGGTAAATTATTTTTAGTGATCTTACCAAAACGTATTTACTCAGTTTAATATATTAGTAACATTTTACATGAATAAAAGAACATTGTGAACAACATTGATAACATTGAATTCTCCTGGTGAGTTTTCTGTTCAAGCGAGAAATGAAGACAACACAAAAATATAAAACTTTGGTTTCCTTCATAAAGAAATGTTCGAGTCATTGATTAATTTATTAATTAGTAGCTATGTCTATAAATGTTAGTAGATGTCGAACTTCTGATTAACAATAAGTTTTTGTTTAACTCAACCAATGTTATTTTTAGATAACTTATGTTTGGCATAAGAGTAGCCCATGAGTGGAAATGAAGAGTCATCATTAAGTAAATTAGTGCTAAAAAAAATAATTATTTTTCTATCATATTGAATTAAATATTTCGACAACCTATTAATATTATGTAAAATTTGTCAGACTACAACTATGTTATATTATGCGTATTAAAAATATTAAGCTTTGATTATTAATCAATTACTTTAAATTAAGAAATATATATTATCGATAAATATGGCTCTTGATATTTACAGTGTCACCACTCAATCGGTAGAGAACCTATATATTTATTTGGGAGATCCGTGCTTCTGCCCAGCCTAACTGTAACTATAATTTTTCATCAACTGATAATTATTAGAAATAAATGGATCAACTAATAACAAAAACAGTTATAAGAAAATAAAGGTATTTGTTTGTTTTTAGAGATAATGGTCTGTTTTCTTGAGAATAAAATTTACTCTTTAAGGTTTTTTTTCTTCTCTTGACTTAAAACAACAGATACATATTTAAGTAAACGCTTCGGAATTAGATTTAGATTTTGTCAATTCCTAACCCCATAGTTGACATCTTTTGAAAACGGGGGATTCACTTGTAAAGTCAAATTCTAATTTTTGATTCTCTATATTGCTTAGTAAATTAGCTTTTGACATCAATGGTGCCAATGCCTTCCCTTTATTAGAATATTTGATCTTAATTTGAACCCTACAAATGATTTCAAAAATCCTGCAGGTCTTTGCAATTATTCGCTTTACGACATACCCTACGAGATAAAGTGGACCCCCAAGAGATCGAGTCACGCACAAGCTGCAGCTGTCTGCTCGTTAAGTGAAAGTACTTCGGAGGGCCTCGCCCTGCAGTTAAATGTCACTAACTCTGGCACACTCCCATTTTAGGGCTGGGATACTTTACTCATAGTTGGTCTTTTATGTTCTTTCGTCAGTGCCTTATTGTGTCTTTATTGTCGGAGGAAAATGTCGCGGCCTAACGGGAAAACTCAGATTTTTACAAACAGACTAATCTAATAAAATTCATAGAAAACGATTTAATTATATTCTACGAAATGTACCTAATAATTCGATTTAGTAGTTTGAAATAACTTTACTTTTTTTTTTTAATGTTTCTGTATGGTAATTCTAAAGCGCACAATCGTGCAGATATTACATGTTACACAGTTAATATATATTTTTTACATTACTTTTGTGTACATAATTCAACCAGAACAACTTTTACACTATGTAGACAAAACAAATATAGATTTTAATTGTAATCTAGTGTATATATATCATAATTAATTATTTGATTTTTTATAGAAAATATATACATATATGTATTATGTTAAGATAAGAATAAAAACATTGAAATTAAGAATATTGATATTACTGGATAATTGAAACATATATTTAAACTAAAACTCTAACTTGCATTATGTCGGATAAATTCTTAGAAAAAAATAAATATCAATAGCACGCTAATGGTTATCTGCTTATAAATAATAAACAAATATGACAATAGAAAGTTTTTATTTTGTTCATTTGCTAAATGAATTTTTCAATTGCCAAATAAATGGTTTAATAACTATTTATTTTTAGAGAGGACATGCCAGCTGCTTTAAAAAATAAAAAAGTAATTTCCATGAGATTCATCCTGAAGTGATCCAACAAAGGACAGACAAATCTCAGATGATCGCAGATCTGTTCTATTTAACTGTGGCAGCTAGCTACATCGTCCGTCACTTTATATCTGTAGAGGGCACTAGCTGGATACTGTCCGTTCAGTACTCGAGTCAGTTTGGGGCTCATGCCTAAATAAAAGTATTTTATATTTATTTTAATGTTTCTTTTATACTAGATTTGGTGTTATACATTGCCTATTCCATTCTTGATTTGTCTGCATCCGTAGCATCCTCTTGACAGCGGAAGGAAGAACACGAACATAGTATGCTGGTTTCTTGTTCCAATGCCGGCAATCTTATTCTCTGCTAATACAAAAACTGTTCATGCCCGAAGGTGACCTACAGATAAACCTCTGTGAATGCAGTTGAGTAGCCTGTGTCCTATCAATTACGTTGACATTTTTTTTATACATGGTGCCGATTCTATGTGACCTGTCCATGAAAATATCTGCTACTTCATTATCATACCACATATTGATTATAAGTCTCCTAATCGATACCTTCCGAAATGCTTTTCTTCCTCAGGTTAAGGTTCAGGAATATTAATGCTCGTGTATAATTATAATTAGCAAATCTTACGAAATAGCTAGAAAACTTCCAATAACAATACCATTTAAACGTAATTTAGATTCAAAACACTCTCAATGTCATTAGTAATTTTAAAACATTCAAAACGTTAAGGTACAAATGAATGCTATTCTTATTTGGCCCTTTATTTTTAATAATATTTATATGAAATCGAAAACAAAATCACCACAAACAAGGCTGTAAGAAATCATGATAAATTATATCATCAACACCATCAGATTCACTCACTCTCTCATTTATGCCATTCTTGATTAAAAATTTTTGGAGCAGCCAATGAGGTTATTGCCCTCTTATAAGTCAACTACACAACAAAACCTGAGCGAACGATTTCAGTTCTTCTTTTTGACCGTGAACTCTTTTGCTCCGGAGGACCAGGTATAAAGCCGGTCTCTCTCCGGCAGACTTCATTCTGCTCTCAACCATCCAACAGTCAACATGTACAAGATTGTAAGTTTAATACTTTAAATTATAGATTTTAAATTTATTGCTAGATCTAGATGTACTTATTTAACTCAAACATTTTCGGTATTGAATTCTCCAAATTCAATTGTTTGTCAGCCATTAACTTACCTTTTACAGACGATCCTTTTTGCCTGTGTGGTTGCTGCTTCAGCCGGAGGCCTTATCGGGGCTCCAGCTGCACTTTCCTATGCCGCCCCAGCCGTAGCAACAGTAGCCCACTCTCCAGCCATTTCCTACGCCACCCCAGCCCTCGCACACGCACCTACGACTTACTCCAGCTCCTCCTACGTTGCACATCACACACCAGCTGTCTCCTATGCTGCACCAGCTGTTTCCTATGCAGCTCCAGCTATCAGGTACGCCACTCCAGCCGCTAGGTACGCCGCTCCAGCTGTATCTTACGCTGCACCAGCCGTCAGGTACACCGCTCCAGCTGTATCTTACGCTGCACCAGCAGTGTCCTATGCCGCACACGCACCTACTACGTATTCTAGCTCTTCTTACGTTGCTCACCACGCCCCGATTGCCGTAGCCCATGCCACTCCAGCCTTATCCTATGCTGCACCAGCAATCGCTCATGCTCCAGCCATCTCTTACGCCGCTGCACCAGCCGTCTCCTACGCCGCTCCAGCAGTCGCAACTGTTTCCCACGCTCCAGCTCTCTCCTATGGTGCCCACCCACTCACCTACGGACTTGGAAGCTACAGTTATGGTGCTGGTTATGGATACGGTGCAGGATATGGGTATGGTGCCACAACACTCCTCCATCATTAAGCAACATAATTGACTGAATTTTGAACAAATGTTGCATCCTTTTGTTAATTTATTCTCCTTTTGTATATAATATGTAATTAAAATTTTTGTTGTTAACCTGCCGTTATTTCTTTCCTATCAAATGCTTAAAAATAGTTTTGTTAATTATGTACTTATTTACAAATGAAACTAAAAATCATTCATGATATTTTTTTTATTATTATTTAAAAACATATAATAACACCGGTGAAGTTTTTAAAACTAGACATAAAAATATATACATCCCCATAAAATATGGTAGCCATTAGTTAATTATTGGGCTTTAAAACAAAATACCCACAAATTTGAGTAGATTATAAAATCAAAGATCTCGACGTTCTGATTAGCAATATAAAATATCTGTCTTAATTAAAAAAAACAATCAATGTAATTTTCATATACGTGGTATTTTGCATGATAATTCCATAGATGACCAGACGTTGCTAAAAATAAAGAAGAGTCAAATCAATTATTAATCAAAACAAATATTTTTGTATCATACGAGTATAGGAGTTTATCATCTAAACGAAATTTAAGGTCTTGAAATTTTGATTAACAATACGTGATATCTGCTGTGATCAAGCGGACAAAAACTACGGAAAGTCATTAAAACTGGCATCAAAAATGTAAATCAGTGTTATATAACAGGCGAATACGTTGCTAAACTTTAGAAGGACTGATATTTTCCATGTCAACTGATATTTACATATAGCATATAAATCTGTAAATAGCCAGTGTTTTATCAACTTTCACTGCCATCAGCGGACACATTTTATATAAATGACTGCCCTAATTTCTAATTTTCACTTAACAAAGACCACCTATCTCCGTCTCAACTTTTCTTTGCTCTTATCGCGTGTTGGTATTGCATTTTCATGATGTTTAACTGTTGTACGGATCTGGTGACTTAGCCCGACCAATTCAGATGTCTTGACATCACTACAGATAATATCGCTGGGATTATAACTATAGCTTCATTCTTCGGCATAACCCGCTATTTCAAAAAAGTGTTAATGCAAATAACTAACAATTGGCTTAGCTCGTGAGAGCAAGAGTTTTTCTGAGAGTTCGGAGTAAGCAATGATAGTTCAATACTTGCTGCTCAAATACCAATCTGGTAAGAATCTCATTTTACAATTTCATTATTTATCGGTAATAATACTCTGAGAGAAAACCAGTTACGGATTGTTTCGGTGGATATATTCCGTATATAGTGTTCTTTGCTCACCTATTAGGAATATTTATTTTAATTATTCATGTTTAAGTTAAGTGTATTTGTACTGCCTTATCAGAACCATATAGAACAATATGTCAATGGAATCAGTATTAAGGGGCATATAGGATACTATCATCCATCGGTTAAAAACTGATTTATATTAACTGTCAAATTGGCCTCTCAGTCAATTTTATCTCTTTCTTATAAAATGTCTGTACTTCTCGCCCATACAAGAGGTAATTCGGCGAGTATCCTGTTGACGAGTGAGGAATAGCCCGATAGGCCATCAACGCGTAAGGTACCCAAAGATCCCAATCCCGTCCATCTTTTCGCACGTAATGAGCAACCGCCTCCGCTAGCGTCCGGTGCAACCTCTCCACCATTCCATTTCCTTCCGGGTGGTATGGAGTGGTCTGTATCTTCTGAAATTCCTTCCTTGATCCGTTACCAGCCTCTCCGGGGCTCCATGCCGAGTCACTACTCCTTCCACGAAAGCCCTGGCCGTTTCTTCTGCCGTAATCTCTTTCAGGGGAATGGCCTCGGCATACCTAGTGAAATTATCGATCATGGTTAGCAACCCCCGATCATGGTAACCCGCGTCCGCTTCTTGGTAGGGGACCAACAATATCCATCGATATTTGCTCGAATGGCCGGGTAGGGAAGAAAGGAGCTTCCAGTGGAACTTTCAAGCCCGTTGGAGACTTCCTTCGCTGGCAGCTGTCACGCTGGGTTACGAACTCTTTTATATCCGTATTTATGTTTGGCCAGTAAAATCCCTCCTTTACCAACAACGTCGTTCTCTCAATACCCGGATGTCCAGCCCACCGGGCCTCATGACACTGCCGCATTACGGCTTCTCTTAACTCCTCCGGTACAGCCAACTTCCAAGTTCCCACGTCGGGGCTGCCGTTGGTCCAGTATAACATCCCCCTCGCATCTTTGGTCCCCTGGTCTGGCTGTTGTGCAACGGCCTTGCACCAGGCGTCCTTTTGTTGCGCTGCCCGCAATCGTACCTCGCTGAAACCCGGGGTCCTCATCCTTACACCTCGTACCGCCCTACTCAAGGCATCTGCATTGGTATGCTTTTTACCCGCCTTATGTTCTACCTCGTAGTTAAACTCTTGGAGTCTCAAGGTCCACCGCATCAACCTGGATGAGGGTTCTCTTAAGCTCAACATCCATCTCAGGGCCGAGTGATCTGTTATTAACTTGAACTCTCGTCCCAGTAGATAACACCTGAACTGTCGGGTGGCCCATATCACCGCCAATAACTCCAGTTCCGTGGCTGAGTAGTTCCTTTCCGGTCCTCTCAACTGCCGGCTGGCGTAACATATCGGTCTTTCTACCCCGTCGCGGACCTGCGACAGCACTGCTCCAAGGGCGATCGAGGAAGCGTCGGTTGCTAAGATGAACGGATCCCGAAAGTCCGGGTATATCAGGACACGATCTGACATTAAGTTCGTCTTCAATTCGTCTTAACCACCAAAAGAGATTTCGTGGTCGGAGTTCCCCAAGGGTTGGTGCTGGGACCCCTACTCTTCAACATATACACCGCGCATATAGTAGGAGCTTCATACTCCAATTGTGAGGTAGCGGCTTATGCGGACGACATAGGGGTCTAAAGCACCAGCCTCAACCCAACGAAAGCTCTAAAGGCTGCAGAGGGCGCTAGCCAATTAATCGCCGACAGGCTGCGAGCTGTCCACATTCAAGTGCACCCAGCCAAGACTCAGGGGATTATCTTCTCTTTCCAGCATGGGAAAAAGAAGCGTCCACCCAGCTTTACCATAGACGGGACTCAATGTAAATTAGGCAACAGCATCTGCTACCTGGGCATCAACCTAGGCAGGCACATGACGTTCGGCACACACTTGCATAAGAAATTAAAACGTGTCCGCAGAACGTACTACTCTCTCCAGCATCTGTGGCATACCCCTTTTCGTGAAATGAAGGCTTCCGACATGCACGAAAAGTTCGAGCTCCCCACCATCACCGAAGCCATCAGACGACGTCACATCAAGTTTTTCGACTCGATGAAGCACAGTCTAAACCCTCTCTTC
The DNA here is from genome assembly GCA_930367205.1 of Acanthosoma haemorrhoidale. NCBI lineage: Eukaryota > Metazoa > Arthropoda > Insecta > Hemiptera > Acanthosomatidae > Acanthosoma > Acanthosoma haemorrhoidale. Next base: position 45,508,160 of record OV884013.1, read on the forward strand.
CGAGACATGACACCACCACCACTACCGACACGATGGCAACTCACAAGATCGAGTAAAGCAGAAGAAATGGTTGACATCACGGCGCTTGGCCCACCAACAACAAGCCTCTAAGGGGAACCCTCACTGATATCAGACTAACTACGACTGCACTACATGCCTAGAGAAGACTCTAGGCCCAGCCACCAGTGAACTCTCACCACTGTACCGTAACAATCAACCTCCACCGAGGATTCCCACACTCCTTACTCCTCTCACACCACCTTCAAGCAGGTCCTCCCAGTACAAGGATCCGATCACCCTAAATATTTTATATTGATCCCTCATCCGAAAATTCTAACTAGAGAGCTTAGAAAAAAAAAAAATTAAAAAAAAAAAAAATTTAATTAAATATGTTATACATTTTTATTTTTTATAATTACTTCCCGTTCATTTATATCCTCCATCCTAATCCAGTTTTTAAGTAAAATCTATAATTCACCTTTATTGGTCAACGAGATACTGTGCGGCATCTTCAAAGGTTTTTAGGGACGCTATTAGTTAGCAGTAACGAGCACAATGTCCCTACACTTAGCGATGTCCTTTTCTTTATTTCCTCACTAGAACAGAACTAGAATCTTTAGGCGGTTTACATGACCAGTTAGTCTATTTTTCAAGCTCAAGGCAGTCAGGTACATACTAGGGCACGTTTTCTTGATGTAATCAATGTTCTTCTTTACGAATAGTGGCCAATCAATTCCAGCTTATTATTATTTTAGGGTGGTATTTAATCATCACACCCCTAATATTATTCTCAAACATGTTTGATTTCAAACATTGTAGGGAGTTGTTTGTAATGGAATGTGTGCAGTGGTTATTATTGTTTCTTCAGTTTGTATCCATTATGATGACAGTTTATTATTAATATAGCATTCGATGAACAGCATGCATGTTGCAGTAGGTAGCAGTTCAGTGTAACATGAGTGGCTTCAGTGCAAATGAAGGCCCATTTCACACCATCTTTACCTTTACCGATATTTTCTATAGTTTCCTAAAGGCAACAAAATTCTCGTAAGCTTCTTCTTGGAAGAAATCCAGTCAGACAATCAAAGAATATGAATAGTTAAAATGTAAATATTTCTTTAGAAAATGATAACCACAGTTAATTTGAAAACATTTTTTTATTAACAGATTATGTACAAGAGAACTAAATTAACAAGGTATTGCTAATTAATGAGATCATGGATGACTGAGAAGGGTTGAGGCACCATAGCCATAACCAGCACCGTATCCATAGCTTCCAAGTCCGTATCCACCGTAACTTCTGTATAGACCACCACTATAGGCTAGGGGGCTCGCGGCATAAGAGACGGCTGGAGCATGGGCAACAGTGGTGACTGCAGGAGCGGCATAGGATACTGCAGGAGCGGCATAGGATACTGCAGGAGCTGCGTATGAAATGGCTGGGGCGTGAGAAATGGCAGGTGCAGCATATGACACAGCAGGAGAGTGGTGAGCAACGTAGGAAGAACTTGAGTAAGTTGTGGGTGCATGTGCGATAGCTGGAGCAGCATAGGAGACTGCAGGACTGGCGTACCTGATCGCTGGAGCAGCATATGAGACTGCAGGACTGGCGTACCTGATCGCTGGAGCAGCATAGGAGACTGAAGGACTGGCGTACCTGATCGCTGGAGCAGCATATGAGACTGCAGGACTGGCGTACCTGATCGCTGGAGCAGCAGCGATAGTGGGAGCAGCATAGGAGACGGCTGGGGCAGCGTAGGATACAGCCGGGGCGTGGTGTGCAACGTAGGAGGAACTAGAGTAAGTTGTAGGAGCGTGAGCGATGGCTGGCGCAGCGTAGGATACGGCTGGTGCGTGGGCAGCGTAGCTGATAGCGGGGGCGGCGTAGGAGACTGCAGCTGGAGTGCCGATGAGACCTCCTGCCGAAGCTGCTGCCACACAAGCGAAGAGGATGGCCTGAAATAGTGATCATTATGTAGCAGAATAAACTATAAAGAAAAACTTTCTTTGAAACATTAAATTCGAAAAATGGCAAAACAGTATGTTTTTGTTATTTAATTATTTATTTACTTTTCTAAATATTTATTTAATCTATAGTTTAAATTACTTTAGTAAAACTTACAATCTTGTACATGCTGACTATTGGATAGCTGAGAGCAGAATGAAGTCAGCCGGAGAGAGGCCGGCTATATACCTGGTCCTCCGGAGCTAAAGAGTTCACGGTCAAGAAGAAGAACTGAAATCTCCTGCTCAACTTTTCGGTTGACATATAAGAGACACTAACTCGCCCCTTCGGCTGCTGTCGTATATGTCAATATCCCTACACGAGATTCCGAAATAATACTTTGTAAATGTCTCAGAATTAGTATCAATGACCTTGTTAGCACAATATTAAAACATCTTCTATGAATATATTTTAGGGTTTTTTGTAGTGTAGTTGGTTTGTATATCAGCTTCATAATTTGATGGTTCTGGGTTCATATCCCCAGATGGATAGGGAATTTATTAACATAACATAAATATAAATAGATGAATACTGGTATGAATGATATGAAAGGTCACGTTTCCCAGTCATTATGTGATTACATGATATTTTATTCTTACCTTAAATCAAATCTAGGCTGCAACTTGACGTAAAGAAAAAAGGCTGAACGAGGCTGTTGCCGTAATTGTTAGTAGGTGAAATGGAGCTGTGACCTGTCAGCTCTTATTTCATTTTTCTAAACTGCTGCGGCTGCTTCTTTATTTAACTATCTAATCAATTGTTTTATATCTACAGGCCTTTGTGGCCGCCGTTTTTTATGAATGAATAAATGCTATGTCTGCCAAATGTATTTCTATTTAACCATTCACGTTTCGGACACGGTAGACAGTATAACTGTCATTTACGTTTCGGACACGGTAGACAGTATAACGGTCATTTACGTTTCGGACACGGTAGAAAGTATAACTGTCATTTTCATGTGGCTAAAGTAAAGAACGTTTATTATAAAAGAATTATTCATCCACGGAAAGAGTATCCATTTTTTTCGGGATAGATAACAGTAAAATAAAAAACCGGGGATTTTTCCAAAAGAAGATATTCTGACCCTAAAATGAGGACTTTTATCAAATTTCTTTAACAATTAGATATTTCTTCTTTCTCTTCCTCATCATATTGTAGTCTGTGTAGCTAATTTACTTTATATTTGTAATTTCATATACAAAACAGCCTCCTATTTAATTTCGTCTAACGAAAAGAATTCTAAAACAATAATTATTAATAATTACTAGAATAAAATATGCTTGCCTAAGGATGAGATTGGACCCAGGATTTTTCCAATCTAGTCGAGATTTTACCGACTACTCGAGTGAACGACTTTTGAATATAAATTTTCTGTGCCTAAGACCTGGCAGTAAATGTAAGCCTTTAAGAATCAAAAATTGTGAATTATATGCATTCATAAAATCAGTTGTATAACTTCATAAGTCATACGAAAGGTAGCAATGTAGAAAATATAAGTAGCACTTTGTTAGTTTAGCACCATAGTTTATTTAGTTACTTTCAGATTCTACCCACATACGAGGCTAAAAAGACAAGAAATAACCTGACGCTTTGGACAACTGTACAGACTACTTCAAAGGAAATTCCATCACTCAATAGAAAACAAATTACTAATTTACAAATTTATATTCAAGCCAATCTGGACATACAGAATAGAGCTATGGGGGACAGCAAAAATGTCGATCATCAAGCGTATCCAATCCTTTCAATCAAAAGTCCTGAGAACAATAGTAAATGCCCCTTATTATGTCAATAACAAAACCCTTCATAACGATCTTAATATACCTTACATTCTCGAACTCATCCCTTCCAAGTTCATAAAATTCCATAGTAACCTACGAACCACCCTAATCCCACAGCACTGTCATTGTACTGCACCACTCATCCCTATAATCCTCCTCAGAGACTGAAACGGCAGTGGCCCAGTGACCTGATATAAATGCGTAACAGTGGGAGTCCTGGCAATGGCCAGTTTCTCCAATCATGTCCTGAGCGTATGTGGCTCCTGCACTCTTGTTCAGTTGGGAGGTCTCTTGGCTGTTTGTAAATACTGTATAAATGAGCGAGTGAATGAAAAATTGTAAATATGGTATGAATGAGATCATTTATCACAATTACTTATTGCCCAATAAGGGATATTGTAATTTTATCTTAACAAAGCTGTTTCCAAATAAAGGGATTTTGAGAAAGAAAAAACAACTCTGAAATCGATAATACAAAAAAGGTTTAGTTTCTCACCTCATTAGTTGAAATGAGGAAACTTTAAACTGTGTGTAGATGCAAGAAAAATACGGGAGAACTGTCATAGGATGGTATCCAAATTTATCACTAAACAGAACAATCGGCTTAGGGTGCCTTTCGTTTGCCAGATTAGACAGATGAAAACTTGTGATAAAATTTTCAAATTTCATACTTGCAAAGCACCTATTTTCACTTTTATAGATATACTGGATCGTCGTTCTAAATTTGAAATATTACTAATTCTTCTTAAATTGTTAATAGTACATATACTTGTAAATAGATTAATTTGAATTAAAACAATTTTATTTTTAATTAGGATGGTAATTATTATATATTAATTTAATTAAATTCAGTTCATCTTAGTAATTTTTCACCATTTTTGCTTTCACATGAATTATGGATAATTTTAGAAGCAAATGCACTTTTTATCTTATTGATTAAAAAAATTATTACTCGAAGGTGAGATTTGGGTTTTGTACTTTCTCCCCATATACTGGATGTACTGTGCAGCAGGACGAAAGCCACACCAGGCACCACTAGGGATAACTTTTCGAACTACCATAAAAACAAAAAAAACACTAAAACTGTGTCTGGAAACCACTAACAGAAACCTCTTTAACCTAACATAGGCTATAAAGATATACTAGGGTAGTCTGCAGGGGTCATTTTTCTTGCAACTAAGCCAGAGCAGATTCAACAAAGAATTTATCGAGGTCTTTTCTGTTTCATTATTTTTGTTCTCTTCTCTTGTACTCATTCCTTTCGTAATATCTGTACTAAATAATTATGTATTAGTCAAAATAAAAATATATATTAATAATCTTGACGTGTCACAGATAAAGACAGAAATCAGTGTAGAAAGTCCTTTTATTGGTCAATCAGAAACTGAAGAACGAAACGAGCGGTTTCAGTTCTTCTTTTTGACCGTGAACTCTTTTGCTCCGGAGGACCAGGTATAAAGCCGGTCTCTCTCCGGCAGACTTCATTCTGCTCTCAGCCATCCAACAGTCAACATGTACAAGATCGTAAGTTATCTATTACTAACTTATTCGTAAGTCATACAGGATATATCTAATTTAGTTAATCCTTCTGCGTAGTGTTTCTTATATTTATTTATGAGCCTACGGTACCTTGTATGTGGCAAATAATTTACATGGGGAATTTTAATTTATAGTGTCTGAAATTTAATGAAGAGAAATATTTTTTATGAAAACAAATGTCCATCACCAGCAGTCGGACACCAGCTTTTAAATCTAAGACCATTTACATTGCGCCCAGCTTTAAGTTAACTACCAAATTATTTGAAGAATCAGCATGAAGATGATTATGTATTAACGGACCGCAAAAAGAACATAGATGCGGTACATAATGCCGTTCCTTACCCAGCGCAAGTGTATTTATTTATTGGTCCATCCAATTTTATGTTGGACAGGAAAATGAACGATTTCCATCTATTGTGTAAAACAGAAGTGATTTAATTTATTGGTGATTATGAGTATCAGTATTCAAAATTGTATTAAAAAGTATAGAACTTGTAGTAAAGTCTTTCAAGTAAGGCTTCCTCTTACTTTTGTGATAAGAGACAATCTTTTGACTCGGCTTAGTTTCTTAACAATTGACTTTTAAAGTCTGTGGAAGATATGAAATTAAAATAACATAAAAAACATTATTCATTACAAATTGAAATCAATATTGCAGGCCATCCTCTTCGCTTGCGTGGCTGCTGCTTCAGCTGGTGGACTCATCGGTGCTCCGGCTGCAGTTTCTTACGCCGCCCCCGCTATCGGTTACGCTGCCCACGCTCCAGCAGTCTCTTACGCTGCCCCCGCTGTCTCTTATGCTGCTCCCGCTCTTAGATACGCAGCTCCAGCCGTCAGGTATGCCGCCCCAGCAGTCTCCTACGCTGCTCCAGCTGTTTCTTACGCCGCACCATCAGTAAGGTACGCTGCCCCAGCTGTCTCCTACGCCGCTCCAGCGATCGCACACGCACCTACCACTTACTCTAGCTCCTCCTACGTTGCCCATCACGCCCCAGCCGTTTCCTATGCTGCCCCAGCCATCTCATACGCTGCACCTGCTATTGCTCATGCTCCAGCCGTCTCATACGCCGCTGCCCCAGCCGTCTCATACGCCGCTGCTCCAGCCGTCTCATACGCCGCTGCTCCAGCAGTCTCCTACGCCGCTCCAGCTGTCTCCTACGCCGCTCCAGCTGTCTCCTACGCCGCTCCAGCAGTTGCCACTGTAGCCCACGCTCCAGCAATCTCCTACGCCGCCCGCCCTCTTGCTTATGGTGCCGGTTACGGTGCTGGATACGGATACGGTGCTGGATATGGCTACGGAGCCACCACCCTCCTTCACCACTAAGTGAATGACTGAATGACTGATAGTAGGTACCTGCAATTATCACATCGTTGTGTTAAGTTATTGATCTTGTACATATACAATATTTTAAATAAAAAACTTGTTTCTTATTTTAATGTATTTATGTCACCCTTCTAATAATTAATTTCCAATACTACATATGTGGTCATGAATGTTTTAAAATTATGTAACTTTTGTTTTAAATTTATTGGTTACTATTTGTTATACCATCTTTATGCATTACAAAATAATACAGTTTTGTGGCCTAATAATAGTGGTCTCTAATGTGAAGAGGTCACCAATTCTGGTTCCTTTGAAGAGCGTGAGCAAACGATTCATCATTGTACTCCATACATCACGTATTCCAGCTCTTCCTACGTTGCTTATGGCATAAACCAACTGACGTAGCCGGTTCCGCTCTAAACATACCCTATGCTATGCTACCAATTAATTGCTCATGCTCCACCCGTCTCTTAAGCTGCTGCTCCAGCCACCGCCTAAGCCACCAGTTGCCCACGCTCGCGCTGTGTCCTACGCTGCCCACTCACCTACGGACATGGAAACTACGGATATGATGCTGGATATGGCTGTTTCCACTCCTCACACTCCTCCACCACTAAGACACATAATAACTGACAGTGACAGTGCTTGTGACTGATTCACTAACTTATGCATATTGTAGACAATATCTTCAATAAATAATTTATTTGTTCCTTACGCATGGTAACGGTAACTATGACAACCATTACAGGAATTACAATTAAGACTTATAGGACTTTCTAGTTTGCTTTTAAAAATAGTTCCTTTGATCACAAAATAATAGATTTTGTGTTAAGTTGAATATAAAATCATCTGCACTATCATTAAAACAAAGACTTACGCAAATAAAATATAAGATAATCAACTACATTGCAAGGTTATGTCTAGATGAAAAAATGCATATAGAATAAATATAGAAAAAATACATATAGTACCTAACAAAAATCGATACATACAAAATATGAAATATTGGTTGAGATACAAGGACGATGCACTGGCCTGCTTCGTGGGGAGTCATAAAGAATTAGATGAACTGTCTAAATATTTTAACAGAATAATAAAAACATTAAATTTACGATGGAAAAAGAAACGAACAAAGAAATTAATTTCCTAGATCTAACAGTGAGCAGATATGGAAATAAACAATACATTTAGAATTATTAGGAAAGATACTACGACGGATGTAGCGATATATATAGAAAATATAGATCGGGTGTGTCGGGTCGTCACGAGGGGGCTGCCTGGTTACCCTAGCCCTGGTGACAAGTGAGGGTTGTTTGAGTTTATAACCTGGACAATCTTTTCAAGACGGCTTTACTATCTGACTCCATTTTTTGATAGGTATGTGCCCCGACAGTGCACTATGTTCAGGAAAAGAGGTGCAGGGTAGGTTTATCGGTAGTTGATGTGGTCTTGGAATGACAACGAATTTACACTCGGTATCTGAGGGTAGGCGAAATCCGTCCGGATACCAAACGCAAGTGTGAACCGGAGAGAGGCAGACTCGATTGCCGTGAGAGACGCTACTAGGTAAATTTGTAGGGCCACGACTTCCGTTGTCCGCGAGGGAGAGGTCTCTTCCAAGGAGCTGCTAGTTTCAGCGAGGCGAATGCAGAGAACCCCACTGGAGAGTGTGGGGTCTGAAAAGGCCAGAATAAACCACAGCGAGGTGAGGAAGAGAGCTCCAGAGGTTCCCTCCAGAGGCCAAGTTTTGAGACATCAGTGCAGCCGCAAGTCACCAGTTAGAGAGTCGTTTTCAGAATGATTTACAGGCCAAACCCCGAGTCTCTATATACTCAGGTGGCTGTAATAATAATGTTGCATTGCAACACCGTACAAAAGTTAGAAAATTAAATAATTTCCTGCAAAATATTGAAATAAAATTAGATTCCTTAAAGCCGGTTTAATAAAAAGTATTAAATAGCAAACATTCCATACCTCCTGGACAAAGCCAGTCGTAGAGCGAAGAGCGTAGATGTAGCAGATATAATTTTTTTTTATATATAAATTCTTTATTGAAAAAAATTACAATTTGCCTTTTCCAGCATTAATAATTGTGCTGAGAGATCATTTATACCTTATATACAATTCCATTTATACCTATATACAGTCCATTCATACCTATATACATACAGATTCAGCCCAGGAGCCCCCCCGCCCCCGAAGCCAATCCCCCAGCAAGCTGGCGGAAAGGCCGGAAGCAGCGAAGCTCCCCCCGCCCCCTCTCCGGCCGTGGCACCATCCGGCGCAGGCCACAGAGAGGGCAAGAGAGCCACACACGCTCAGGACATGAGTGGGGATGATGGCCAGTGCCAGGACCCCATGACATAGAATGTCTATTTATAATAGGTCGCGAGGCCACCGCCGTTTTAGGCGTCGAGGAGGATTGTAAGGATGAATGTTACTGGATATGGAGTCGACCAAAGGATTCGGATGTGCGGAAAGGTTTTGGTGAAATTTGGAAAATCTTGAGGGTATAAGGTCGAGGACAGTTGGTACATGGAGATCTCTGTGAAGGGATGAGTTTTTAATATAAAAGGGTGCGTTGACTATGGTTCTGAGGACTTTGGATTGGAATGTTTGGATACGTTTGATGTTCGATGGTTTGGCTGTCCCCCATAACTCTATTCCGTAAGTCCAAATTGGTTTTAATAACTGTTTGTATACGTGGAGTTTGTTTTCTAGTGTGAGGTTAGAGTTTCTGTTCAGTAGTCTGTATAACTGTCCAAACCGTCTGTTCGATTCTTGTCTTTTAAGTCTTGTGTGAGGGTTCCAAGTCAGTCTTTTGTCTAGATGAAAACCTAGATATCTAACTGTATTGGACATGGGAAGCGGAATTGAATTGAAGGTTACGGACGGGCAGGATCCTCGACGGAGAGTAAATGTGGTGTGAACGCATTTGCCTTCATTGACCTTGATGCGCCAGATGTTGCACCACTTCTCTATCTTAGTGAGGTGATTTTGGAGGTTGTAGGATGCCGTTGACGGATTGGGATGTGACGAGAGAATTGCTGTGTCGTCAGCAAAAGTTGCAAGGAAGGTGCTAGGACTTAACGGAATGTCAGCAGTGAAAAGGGTATACAGGATAGGGCCAAGGACGCTGCCTTGAGGAACTCCTGCTTCTATGGGGTAATAATCGGAGTATTCTGAACCACAACGGACCCGAAAGAACCTGTTAGACAGATAGGATTGAAGGATTAGATAAAGGGTCTGCGGTAAGGAGATTTTTAGTTTGTAAAGCAAACCTGGGTGCCATACCCGGTCAAAAGCCTGAGCTACGTCCAAGAAAGCACCCGTGCAGTAGTGTTTGCTTTCAAGTGCGGAGGATATATGGTCAACAACGCGAAGGCCTTGTTGAGCAGTGGAGTGTCTGAAGCGAAAGCCAAATTGATGGTTAGGAAGAAGGTTTTTGGATTCAACTATAGGCAAAAGGCGTTTGAGTAGGATTCTTTCAAAAACTTTTGAAAGGATTGGAAGTAGACTGATTGGGCGGTAAGATGAGGGATCATTTGGGGACTTTCCAGGTTTCTGAAAGAGGACGATAATGGAATATTTCCAGAGAAGTGGGTAGTGGGTGGTTCTAAGGATACAATTAAATATATAGGTGAGGAAAATAATTGCTTTGGGTGGGAGTTGTCGAAGGATCTGAGCAGTGAGAAGATCGTATCCAGGAGATTTACGGAGTGGTAGGTTTTTTAAGTGGTATTGGACCTCGGAGGGATTGACTGCCTTTGGAGGAAGTGAAAGAGGAATCGGAGAAATAAGGAAATCTTCGACCTTCGTATCGTGGGATGGATTATGCTGGTTGGGATGAGGTGTGAAAGTATGTGAGAGGTGCTGTGCGAATGCTTCAGATCTCTCTCCATCTGACGCAGCCCAGGACCCATCGCCACGACGAAGTGGATGTGATACATAATGGTATTTTAGGATATTTTGGGTAGCTCTCCAAAGAGAGTTGTCCTGAGTGGATAAAGAGGATAGGTAAGAATTAAATGTTTGGGATCGGAAGGTTGCCAACTCTCGCTTTAACAATTTACAGTTTTGATTGTAACAGCGGCGATCGGCAGGGTGTCGGGTTCTTTGCCATAAGGCTTTGGAGCGGCGTTTGATGTGGATAAGGTCGAGTAGGTTTTGAGGTAAAGAAGTTTTGTTCTGGGCATACGGGGAAGGTCGAGGCTTTGAAGCATTCCATGCACATTGTTGGATTAAGGTAGTAAGGGAATGTACGGCATGGTCTAGATCATGAGGTGTTTTTAGGGTAACTTTGAGGTCAATGGAATTAGTTAGAAGTTCACGGAAGTGGTCCCAGTCGACTGGACCTCTGATGAATGAGGGAGGAGGTAGTTTGGGGATGGGGTGTAACGAAAGAGTGAGGAGTAGAGGGCTATGGTCGGACGACAGGTCATCGAGCCGTGTAGTGGACGAATTTATCGATCCTATTCCATGGTGGATGAAGAAATCAAGGATGTCAGGATTTCGATAGGGATCTGCAGGCCAATAGGTAGGAGTCTGAGGAGGGAGAGGGGTGGAGTTTGTGGATAAGAGTGCAGATAACAAAGCTCGCCCTCGGGAGTTGGTGGTTCTAGAGCCCCACTGTTGGTGCTTTGCGTTGAAATCTCCACCCACAAGGTAGTGATGTCCAATTGAGTTAAGAAAGGAGGTAAATTGTGAGTTGGAAATAGACTTGTTAGGTGGACAATACGCTGCAGCTATGGTGAGGGGGAAGGAAAATGTGCGGATTGACACAGCTGTGGCTTGTAGGAAATCATGGGCAATCAATGGGACGATGTGGTGGGAAAGGGAATGGTGGATAAGGACAGCAGTACCAGCATGTGATGTTCCATCAGGGTGGTCTGTTCTGTAAATCTGGTACTGTGGGATTTTGAGGGATCTGTTAGCAGTCAGTCGCGTTTCAGTAATGAGTGCAACGTCAATGTTTTTTTCATTTAGTAATGTTGTCAGTTCGTTTGTGTGATTTCGAACACCATTGGCATTCCAAAGAAGGATAGTTAAGGGTTTTTTATTCATTTGGGAGAGCTTGGAATGAGGTGGGAAACAAGGTTGGTGAGCAGTGAAATAAGAGGAGTGATAAGAGTTCTGAAGTCGGTGAGAAAGGATGTAAGAAGGCTAGTGAGATCTGTGGAGTTGGGAGGGGGAGGAATTTGGTGTATGTGAGGCTGAGGTAAATGCTGTGGTTGAGGGAGGGGAGGAGGCGGTGCCTCGGATAATGTCTTGCGTCCACCTGACACTATGTTGGCGAATGAAGTGGAGTCATTCACTTCTCTGGCTGGAACGCTTCGCGGTTTCACTGCTTGTTCTACCACGAGTGGGCGGCGTTGTTGTTGGAGGCGGTTCTTCAGCACTTTATATGCCTCGCAGCCTTTGTAGTTGGCAGGGTGGTCTTGCTGACACAAGGCACATACAGCGGGGGATTGGCGAGGCTTCTTGCAAAGCTCGCTCTTGTGCTTGTCTCCGCACTTCACACACCTAGGTATGTGGTGACAGTACGAACGACTGTGGCCATATTCCTGGCAGTTGTGGCACTGAACTATGTCACGCCTGGGATGTGATTTTTCCACCTTTACTCTAGTGTAGTAGAGGTAGTTCACATTGTAAATTTGTTCAACTCCTTGTCCTCCCTGAAGACATTGACTACCTGTCTTGCATTGAACCCTTGGGCACTCAGTTCTTCTATAATTATATCAACTGGGGTCGTCGGGTGAAGGTTCCTAATAACAACCCTCAAGGATCTATCTTCCTTTAGCTGATATGTGTGAAACTCAGCTTTTGTATTTTCCAGATACTTAACAATCAGATATAATTTAAAGTTAAATGTAATATTAATTGTTTGAAATGTTTTAAATATATAACATAGTTAATTGGGCGAGTAGCTATGAGATTGTTGTATAGTTGGGTTTTTAGTAATTTTTAAATAATTGAATTAATTATTAATCACAAAAGTGTTTTATTTTTTAATTTTAAAATGATTTTTTTTGAAAAAATTGGAAACAAAAATTAACAATTTTTAATTTAAATAAAATAGAAAGAAAGATTCAAACTAAGTAGAGTTCAACACTGGTAGTGGAATATATTTGATTTAATGCCATTGTTACCTATAATAATATAATTTAGTTTGTCTCCGTAGGTGGAGGTAAGAGTTTTTTGTCATTTGACCTTTTATTTTATTTTAGAGATAGCCGAAGATGGCAACTTAGAGCTATCAAAAGCGCTTTTATCAAAAAATAAAAATAAATTATCAGTTGTTAAAAGAAAAAAAAGGGTATTTATTTATTTTAAGGTCGGGCTCAGAGAACTAAGAACTAAAAAAAAGAAAAAAAAAAATTCTCCCCTATCCTGACTGACGTCATAAGCTTTATTAAACATATGGAAATAGTGATAGATATGATCTGATCGAGAAGAGGGTGTCTTATAATTATTCGTAATTAAGAGGTGGCTACAACACATACTTTTTCGTGTCCTTGTTTTGAGCTTAAAAGACGCTATCCTATGAGAAGCAACCAACATCTATTCATAGATCAATTTAAGTTTCGAAGCCTTTTTTTATCTTGGCAAGAAATCTTCGAATCACCAACGCCATTGTTTCGTATTTATAATTTGAGAGAAAATTTAAGATTAATTTAATTTTCTTATTACATAGAAGTATTTTTTTTTATCTCGTGTAAGCATTGATGGGTGTGAAATAAAAGTCATTGCATAAACCGTTTCTTCGTTTTTTTGCCGAAAGAGATGGCTTTGTCTGCAGCAGAAATATGAGTTATCACGACATATGCAGCCAAAAAAACACTTTTTATCTCTTACCTTAATACTATCCACCCATATGTAGTAAACGAAAATTCAAAAAAATAATAAATATAAACCAAGAAATAACTGCTGATTATTTTTACAAGATTATATACATAAATGTGATGTTTTAATATATTTATTTATTTTATAATATATTAATATAAATTACCATTTAAAACTACGATTTGTACAATGTTGAATCATTTGCTCACGCTCTTCAAATTAGAGACCACTATTATTAGGCCACAAAACTGTATTATTTATTATTGTATTATGTAGTAACCAATATTTGCTAAATTTAAAACAAAAGTTATATAATGTTAAAACATTCATGACCACTAGCAGTATAAACGCAGCAAAAGGAAAGAGACGATACGCAAATACGTTTCAAAGAAAATCCTCTTAGCATATATAGTATAGGAAATTAATTATTAGAAGGGTGACATAAATACATTAAAATAAGAAACAAGTTTTTTATTTAAAATATTGTATATGTACAAGATCAATAACTTAACACAACGATGTGATAATTGCAGGTACCTACTATCAGTCATTCAGTCATTCACTTAGTGGTGAAGGAGGGTGGTGGCTCCGTAGCCATATCCAGCACCGTATCCGTATCCAGCACCGTAACCGGCACCATAAGCAAGAGGGCGGGCGGCGTAGGAGAGTGCTGGAGCGTGGGCTACAGTGGCAACTGCTGGAGCGGCGTAGGAGACAGCTGGAGCGGCGTAGGAGACTGCTGGAGCAGCGGCGTATGAGACGGCTGGAGCAGCGGCGTATGAGACGGCTGGGGCAGCGGCGTATGAGACGGCTGGAGCATGAGCAATAGCAGGTGCAGCGTATGAGACGGCTGGGGCAGCATAGGAAACGGCTGGGGCGTGGTGGGCAACGTAGGAGGAGCTAGAGTAAGTGGTAGGTGCGTGTGCGATCGCTGGAGCGGCGTAGGAGACAGCTGGGGCAGCGTACCTTACTGAGGGTGCGGCGTAAGAAACAGCTGGAGCTGCGTACCTTACGGCTGGGGCAGCGTAAGAAACAGCTGGAGCTGCGTAGGAGACTGCTGGGGCGGCATACCTGACGGCTGGAGCTGCGTATCTAAGAGCTGGAGCAGCATAAGAGACAGCGGGGGCAGCGTAGGAGACTGCTGGAGCGTGGGCAGCGTAACCGATAGCGGGGGCGGCGTAAGAAACTGCAGCCGGAGCACCGATGAGTCCACCAGCTGAAGCTGCTGCCACACAAGCGAGGAGGATGGCCTGAAATAGCAGTTCTTATTGTTACACTGAGGAGGCTTAAGCGATTAGTAAATAAAGTAAGCTTGGATACATCCATACATGTAATATTATATTTAATAGATAACTTACGATCTTGTACATGTTGACTGTTGGATGGCTGAGAGCAGAATGAAGTCTGCCGGAGAGAGGCCGGCTTTATACCTGGTCCTCCGGAGCTAAGGAGTTCACGGTCAAGAAGAAGAACTGAAATCGTTCGCTCAGGTTTTCGGTTTCTGGTTGACATATAAGAAGGCGGATCAGCTGATACACATTATCTCTTAGACTGTGATGAAAGGGAGGGTGGGATCTGACATTTACTAGGGCTATTTTTTTTAACCTGTTATGTGCAATATTTTATACAACTTTGATCTATACTGACACATAAAATTATAATTATACCCTATGAACAGGAATGTAGTATTTAATATAATCTAATCAGTTTAATATTGTACACCCTGTAATATCCATCATTTATACCGAAATGTACACGAACGCTATTTCCCAACTGGTGTTGGCCGCACAGCTGGTTAAAGGTCAACACACGGCTCCAGTAGTCCCAGTTTAAGTCCGACGTTGCCTTAAATTTTAAAATGATTCCATCTTTTTACTTAATAATAGTTAGTTATATTTAATATTTTTTTGTTTAAATACACCGTTATCTGTAGCGTCTCGTCCTCAGGATTTCTAGGTATGTAAAAAATAGGACTTATGTATTATCTTGCACTTTAAAAATACATTAAACTCTTTTAGATCTACAACTACTATATATCTACGATATTACGACTGTGCAACAATACCACTGTGGGCTATGTGTATAGACATATTTAAATATGGTATATTTTGTATGTTCTAATATTTATAGAGCTCCAGTTTTTTTCGCTAGATATTTTCTATTATAGTCTTGTTGAATCAACCGCTGACGCTTGAGACATGAAATTTTACACTTAGGTCCCATTTAATATTGAACAGACAAGACAACTGAACCAATCATCATAAAAGATTATAAAGCAAATATTTAATTAATCACTTGATGACAAACACAAGGGATTTTGATGCCCACATATACTCGACCATTTTTCTCGTTTTACAGCGATTTTTTTAAATTATGCGACTTCCATAATTATTTTATAGCACTTGGAAAAATCAATCTTAGGCCATTAAACCAAAATATGCTTGACTTTAAGCTCAGATTCACAGATAAGGAGGGTTTCATAACCTGGGTTCTGTAAGAAATAGCAGTAGGAATTAAAAGTCGCATTGCATTTTGAGAGTGGGTCATGCTTTAGGGGTGAGTAGTGATCCGGTCGGGAATGATTTGGTGTCTTGGGGTAGAAAATATCTTCAAAAAGAAAGTTACATTCTTCTTATAGCAAGTGGCTAACGTTAACTGAATACGTTAAGTATTAACTGAATACTGGAAGTGACTTTGTAAATCATGCAATATTGCTGGTTGTGGGGTTTAATCGATGAAATTAAACAGAAATCATTTTTTTCCTAAAATGTGTGTTTTCGGATCCAAGACATAAAATACAAAGGTTTTGAATGCTGCATGGATGTGGTAAGGGCATCGAATATTATTGTTCAATGCATCAAATTATAATTTTCAACTAATAAAAATCATTCCAAAGTTAAAACAATAAAATAAAATTTGTTCTAATGATAAAATTTGTCTATCGCTCACCAAAGTTGCTAGTTACCCTGCAACCTTTTCCTCAGATGTGTACTAGATATTTTTTTCTCAGTTGGCTGAGTACCTGAAATAAGGCGAGCTAAGGTGTGGCTGTTACAGGAGCTGATGTTGCCCAACTTCTGCATGAACTTGGGGCTGCTAGCACGTCTGGTCTGCCTGCCAGTTCAGCAAGTCGAAACGGTCGATTGAACACCCGAGAAATCTCAACAGTGAGATCATTTAATATGAAGAAAAAAAATCTTACTTTATAGGAAACGATGGGTCACATTGACCCGTTATTATTCATAAGGGGCTATTAAACGCACTCGTTAATAATGCTATTAGCGAGTAAAAAAGTCATTAAATCCCCAGTCTAACATGAATCCCATAACATTGCCCAATTTCGTATAAAACAATCTAGTGAATGTTAAAAACATGATATCTTAATCAATTCAACATTTAAAAAATATAATATAAAATAACCGAAAAAAAATGTATTTTACAGTCAGCCCCGTTTCTTATTAAATTGTCTTGTCACAACTCAAATCTATTTAAGATCAGTTATTGTAATTTTGTTTTATCATTAAGGGGGAATTAAAAACGATAAGGTAGAAATAAACTAATGGTATCAAGAATTAAGTAAGTGTCCATAGCCAGGTAATTAAAAAATAATATTTTATGCATATTGAACAAAAGTATCAAATTAATGATCCCGACGGTCTGATTGATAATATTTAACATGTTAAGGACTTACTATACTTAAGAAAAGGTGTTAACACTGTTACTAAAATAGGTTTAGTAACGTTGATGAAACCCTTAATTGTATGATGTATGACTAACTTTAATTTTTTTAAATAGTTCATATCATTTTTGAATCCAATAAAACATATTTATATAATTTATGTATGCATGTGCGTCTATGTATGTATTATAATGTGTTACCCATGCTTTATAACAAAATAGAAGGACCAAAAATTCCTGAGTCAGTTAAATATTGATATTTTCGACTTTTATTTTATCTTTGATACTTAGATCTACCAATCGATTATTTGGATCGTTATCGATATAAAACGATAGAGATAGGTACGAGATCGGGTGAATGTACTCCGGTAGCCCAGCCCACCTCGTTATGTAATGAGCAGTTCCTGCAAAGGTCAGTCCGTGGTGAGTCTTTCACCGTTGCGGCCGTCAATTAAGCGGCCTCAACCCTTGGATCGTATGGCTATTTAGTTTGTTTATTTAAAACAATTTTTTTGGGGAGGAGGCTTATTTTTAAATTTTAAATTATAGCTAGATATCCATTTAAATATATGGATACATTTAAATATACAGCATATTCGGCGAAATATTAAATTTATTTATTTTTAATGTTTATTATTTAAATATCTTACAATATTGCTCAGAAGAACAAATTATTTTTTTTTGTACGCGTTGGTCACTGAGACCATATATATTTACAATTGGAATATTTTTTTTTTTACTGTTAATGTAAAAGATTATGGAAATCTAAAGGTAAGAAACAACTACAGTAATAAAACATAACCTACATAAATACTACCTAAAATAACCTACATAATAAAACAAAAATAAAATATTAATAATTTAATAGATTAATAATACTAAATACAATTAAGTTAAGTAAATATAAAGTTAATTTTAATAATAGTAAATTTATTAAACTTGAAAAACAAATTTTTTGTTAAAGAAAATCTTTTCTTCATTTTTACATCACCAGTCAACGTTTTTACAGGTATCTTCAGAATTGAACATTTAACATATCATTATCGACATTGAATCAATTTTAAAATACATTTGTTTCTTTTTGGGGTATTAAATGTTTAAAATAATAAATAATATTTTAAACATTTTAGAAAGATATGCAAAGACGGAAATGGGAATTTCACAAGTGTACATGATATCGCTGATATACTAATGCAAAATTATAGTACTTTTATGCGGAATTCAAATTTTTTATAATATAGCCGGTGCAGAATGACCTTCGAAACGAATATTTTACTGAAAAAGGTTTTTAGAATGGCATCTATATGTATCTGTTTGTCAGCCATACTTATGTTAGCAGATCTAAAAAAAATACTCAAATGCAATAGAGCTAGAATGAAAATTATTACAGCCCCCCCCCCTAAACAGAGGAATTATACAAGTGCTTACATGGTCTGAAACGGCTGTATATAAATGGATTTCAACTTGACCGTTGGCCTTCACACAATATCATACACCCACTCAGATAGAAGTCTGTACGATACTAGAAGCGGCCAGAACCACCTGGCCATGATCATTTATTTTACATTCGTACATTACTTGATGAGCCAAGTTGATAAACTCTATATTACTACAAGGTACTTGAGCAACAAATTGAATGCGCTTAAATGCAGACATGCATATATTTTGCTGAGCTGCAGCGAAGAGATATGGGAACGAAAGTAATTGGCACTGCTTAAGTCGATGGTAGTCACTCGGATAGATCTCCGGCTTTATTTTATTTGGATGAATGATTTCATGCGTATATAATATTTGGCTTTACTATGTTAAAACATTTATTTTTTTCTTATCTACTAATAGTTTAAACGGTTCGTTTAGGCTATTATTATTATTTTTATTTTATACATTATTACTATTATTTTTTTTCATAAAAATCAACTTCTTTGTTAAGTATGTATAACCTCATAGTACAATGAAAGAGTATTTAAGTGAGCCCTATCACCTTTATTAGTCAGTTTAGTCCAGTCACGTATAATGTATATCATTATACTTGTTTATTCATTATATAATTTTTATAAAATAACAAAACCTGTATATAATGTAGCGATGCTACAGGAAATACAAAAATAATTTGTAAATAGATTCGCCTGAGGATCTTTAATTATATAAACTATCTGTAAATTTAAGGGGACTATGAAAGAAAAAAAAAAATGAAATAGTATTTGTATGGTAACTACTATATTATAACACACACATATATATATATATACATATATTTTTGTGATATTATATATTGTGGAGTTTGTGTATAAGAAATTGAAATATAAATATTTACTCCAACCTTGCATCAAGAAGGCAAACAAAAAAAAAAGAGGAATGATGGAAAAACAAAATGGCTATTAATTATATTAATTAGTTGTTGTTGTTGTTATGACGAGAACACAGCATTACTCACTCTAGTTTTGGGATCAGCTCGGGATATAACTATCTGACTATAGTGATCATAGTAACAATTTTTTATAAGTTATTTGTTGTTGGCTTTGAAGCGGAACGGAAGAGAAAAAGCACCAGGAAGAAGTGTTAATTGTGTTTAAAGAAAGAAGAAAAGGAAAAGAAAAAATAGACACGTAATTAATATAATTTTTTTTTTGTTTAGTTGTAATTAAATACACCTTTTGTCAGAATTATTTTTGTTAGAAGAACCTTAAACATCAGATAATAAGTAATAAAATAAATTTAAAGTTAAAAAATAAATTTAATTTCTTCATAAACGTAATAATGTATATAAGTTATCGTCTCCCAGCTGTAGACGATCAAGAAAAAAGAATGAATAAGGAGATAGATGATATAACGTGATGGTTTGGTTCATAACTGGCTTTATTCTCCTCCTGATCCTCTATACACACGTTATGGGTTTGTTTACCTTAGGATATGTGGTGTTAGGCTTAAAATTTCCGTACCACTAGCCATAACTTGTATATATATATATAAAATTATGGAACTTTGGTAACCAATAAACTCCTAATGGGCGTAAATGAGCTAACTCCAATGTGGAACCACAAAAAAGAAACTGCCGAACACTGACGAAATATTTTTTCACTGCGGTGCGCCCACATGGAATGCACCACGGTGTTACATTTCAATATACATATATAACAAAACTTTTTCTTAATAAAATCTGAAAAGGCAAAACTTTCACTATTGAAAATTTCGAAGATTTTCCCTCAATTTCAAGCCAGTCTAAATGTTGTTTACATTCCAATAATTACAAATACAAATTTTCATGGATCATGATAATCAAATAAACGGAAGTAACTCCCTAATTTGAACGTACAAACATAATTAAAAATATTTATTGATTTATCATCAAATCAACTGCTGTTTTTTGTTTTTAAATCAATCGATACTTGAAATATGGAATAAACGGAAAGTTTATTTTGATCACCTTCTTTTCTCTTAGTTGACGAGCTCATTATTTTTTTACTTTCTGTGAATACAGATGATAATACAATAACAACAAACTAATCCAACACCTCCGATGATGTCTTGCGAAATCGTATTGAATGATATAGCTTGTAACAGATATTTTAACCTAGATGAACGAACGAAATACGAGACTCGATCAGACCACTGTATGTAATCAAGCTGACTGAGGACCAGTTTCAGGATAAATGAACGAATTGATGAATTGGTCATTGTGAAATCCTTTCTCGAATCGACTCCTTACATTGCTCACGTTATATATATATCACTTTGAAGAATTGATTGAATGCAAGAATTAATAATTAAAGTTTCATAGAAATGTATAAAATAACTGAAGCAAGCTTGAAACTAAGCCGCAACACAAGGAGTATGATTGCGTGAATATTGTATTATTCGTATCAATAGAGAACATGCTATGTGTTATATTGAAAAAACTTTTTGTTTCAACATTATATTTTCATATTTATCACTGGATATTTAATTAACAATAGATTAAGAACAAATTACATTATTAAAACTAAAATTAGTAACAATTTTTTTTTTTTTAAATGCTGACACACCATTAATAAATAGTTAATTAGAGAAACTCCTCCCAACAGAAAAATACAAAAATTGTCCTGAAACCATTCTTCACACCTTGTGTCTCTTATTTATTATTGCCAAACGCTTAAGGCACTTTTATGGCACGTAGAATTTTTTTGTTTAGGTCGAATCAACCATAAGGCAGCCTAGTCATCTATGTGTTGTATCCAGGTTTTGTTCCAGTTTTTACGTAATTTCTTTTTAATATGTTCATTAAAGTCGTTTCTTAAAAAGAAATATTACTATAAATTCAATATGTTTTACCATTAAGCACATGCTACTGATGGTTGGAACTATATTAGCTAGGAAACCAGATCCGAAGTTTTATTTTACAATATCCATTATTAAAATTTATATAAATGTTAATTACGTTGAAACTCATTTTATTTTTATTTTTTTTTATAATTCCTTTATTGTGCAATAATTACAATCTGCCTTTTATAAGGCAATAAGTAATTAAGATATATGCTCTCATTCATACAATTCATTTTATTTAAACATAAATAATACATTACATAAGCTGTAGGCTATATTTAGGGAGAACCCATGGTCAATATTACTCTTTGACCAGCAGATTTTCTTGTATTTAATATTGAAGTTAAATATTATATTAGGTTGGTGCGAATGAAATGTCGGATTCTTAAGTGAATATATTAAACTGCATATCTTTTTCCAAAAGCTGTTTATTTAATCAAAATATGCTCCATTTACTTCAATACACTTTTCCCAACGAGATTTTAATGCATAGATGCCTGTCTTGAAGAAATTCTGATCTGTAGAATCAATGAACTCTGATATGGCATTTTTCAGACTCTTCATTTTTGTACTATTTAGCCCGTAAAAAAAAAAAAAGGTTAGCAATGATGAGCATACGTTCAAGCGATCCAGCTTATTTCGCTCGGTTAGTTCGTGCGGTATCCACTTATCCATTTTTTTCACCTTGCCAATTTCAGAAAGATGTCGCATATTGTTGTATGGTCAACTTCCATTCTGGCAGCAAGTTCCCTTGAAGAAACAGTTGGATTCGTTTCCACCAATGCTTTCAGAGCATCATTTTTCACAGACGTTTCGGGTCTTCCACGCGGTTCATTTTGCAGGGAAAAATCACCAGACCGAGATTTTTCAAACCAACGCTGCACTTTTCGATCGTTCACTGTATTCTCCCCAAACGCCTGGCTTATATTGCGTGCAGCTTTTGCAGCATTATTACCAAGTTTATACTCATATAAGAAAATTACACGAATATCGGTTGAATTCATATCGGTGCAAAATTCAAAGCAAATAACAAAAGGGAACACTTTTGAGAAAATCTTCTTTGCTAAAATGTGACTCTGGCAATGGACAGTACGACTATAAACCAGGTTATGTCAAAAACAAAAGCATAACAAAAACAGGGAGACAAACATTCACATTTAAAGAAAATCCGACATTTCATACGCACCAACCAATAATATATCTAATATTAGCTAAATATTATATTTCCATTTGAGTGACTGGAACAATTAGCTTAATAATAATCGTCGTCTTGTAACTGAAGACTAAATCTAATCAACATCGTCCATTGGGGTATGGCCTCCATGTATGCAACTTTCTTCCAGGCTGGAGTGTCTCCACGTTCACAATACAGTGGTGCCATTGTCTTCTGACCGAAGCCAATAAATGACCGGAGGTCCTTCCTGTGACGGTTGGCAGATTGAAGGAGACTGGATCAAGGAGATCGAAGGAGCAGAATGTCCTTGCAACACCGGGACCTTATTCAGCCAGAGACAAAGCATCCACCTCACAAAGGGATCCCAATCCAACCCATTCCGTAAAGAAATTGTCAAAGTAATGCAGGCTAACCCGAAAAGAGGGGCTGTTGATTTGGATAGTGGTGTATTCCACGTATGAATTCGTTACAAAAGTGGTCCTGAAATTGATCTAGTCTATCTAAAATTGTGAGGAAACCAGTTGAAGTACCCGGCGTTACTCGTGGGTCCACTGAGTAGTATATAATATGTGAAGTAAATTTTCAAGAAAGCACTCCATAGTGACCTAGACATAAATCAACGGCCACAGTAAAAGGCTTGATAAGCTGAATTTTCTATCGGTTAATTGTACATTATGATTCAGAATCATAGAGATTACTAAATGAATAGCTCGCATCTTATAACAAAAATATATATAACCAGCATTTACTCTAATTTATTTGTTTTGTTCGGAGCTAACAAATTACTCTGATGTGGCCACATCCCCCTGCCCCGGAAACAACAAAGCTGCAAAATAATCCTCTTAGAGATTGCCAGAATCATATAAAAAGAAAGCAAATTGTTTGGCTTCGTTGAAACTAGACGAGTGTACTGTAACATATACTAGCTTGGGACTTGGTCTGGCTTCAGAAGAGTAGAAGCCACCCGAAAATTAACCTAATGCACTACTTGTAACTGCCAGTTGACAGTAGAACACCTGACCACCCCCTGACCCTATAGATGCTCTCCAAAAAATGCCACAAAAGTATTTTCCTATTCATTTTGAAACTTGTAAATGATTGTAATGCTAGTTGATAATTTCTCGGCTAATGTATTTGCATCATGACATCCAGAGCTAAAAAAAAAAAGTTTCAAAGTATAAATAATTTAAACGAGTTCTGGTGATATTTTCTGCCTCATAAATACATACATATCTTGAACCGGCCTTTACACATGCAGGATAAAATATTAAATATCAACTTCAAGTAGGGTCTGTTCCATAATGACCGATAACCACTTTCCCCCCTCCCCCGTGAGCCATGTGCTTATGCATTATGTATGCCCTGTCCTGAAAGAATCGGTCGGCAGGTTTCCTTTCGGGATAGAGCTCAGGATGCGTGGTTCAGATCTAAGACCTGCTAGACCAGTTTTCAATTTCCCAGTCGGAGAAATGAGACACTTCCCTCACCTTGGCATAGATGTCATAACTTTAAAGCCCGCTTTTATAGACCTCGTAGTTAATATTTAATCTGACCTTTTGATCTATTACTGTAACCAACACCTTGGTGCTAAAATATTAAATTGAGTTAGTGCCATTCGATACTACTATACATGGATCACACAAACTGATAAGAGGCGGAGCAGTCAATTATTGCAGTTACTATTATAATAATATAATATTTAAGAAAAATAAGGGGGGAAATTCCACTGTTGAATGGGCCACCACAGCATTTTTTTACATATTTTTTAATGGTGGTCGCCCACGAGCCTGGTTGGAAAGATGTGCTACTATTGTCAGTAGCTATTTAAAAATTAATAATCTGATAATTTTTCCTACGGTTAAGGACAGATTTGTCCAAATTAATATATTCAAAGGTATTTAAAAAAAAAGTTTTATTAGCAAACATCAGAAACCGTTCCATTTAAGGTATTTTTAGTTTTTATATGTTGTCTATTTACAATTATGATGTCCTATGATATTGTATGAGGCTGCTTTCTCCCAATGACCTTGGACCTATCTCGGCTGGTTTGGATTCGTAGTTTTCTGAGGCATTCCGAGAATTCGTTCCAATCTTCAAAATTACTTAATATATCTCATGATTTGGCACGTTTTTATACTCCTTACCAGTATTCTAAACAGATTTTTTCTAACCGCCGCATTAAAAGACTTACGACCTTGAGGCTATTTGGTCCCCGGAACTAGCTAAATTTGTCCATGATTCATTGCTTCTTCCCCCCCCCCATTCATATGAAAGTATTTCTGAGAATAATATTTTTTTTAATAGGTCTTCTTTTATTATTTAAGCAGAATTCTTCAGAACAGTCATCAAGGTTGGCTCTGACTTAGACTCAGCTCTACAGACAGAGTAATGGAGCGGTGCTTGTGTCATGCAACAAAATTGGAGGGATACGCAAAACTTTGATCATTTTTCTTTTGTCTTTTTACAAACTAAAAAACATCAACAAAATAAATATGGTTATAGGTAGGCATTCGATAAGCGTACCTAAGGTGACCTTCGAACCTAAGGGGGTAACAGGACAAGGGGGTTTGAAAAATGACGTAATTTTACCTTCCGGTATTCTCCGAGACGTTTTGGAATACAATAAAAACTGATGGTAAAAGTCGTGTACACACTACAATGAATACTGTGTAATAATCGGTGAACGACTAGAACAACATGAATAGCGAAATTCAAGTCCGTAAAAAATCAAAAAACAAATTTTGTAATTTTGTCGCATTATCCAGCGTACCTTTGGATTATTCGGTCGAGGGGTGTGAAAGTGGATTCATTTATAGGCAATCGATGTATGCTTCAATTAATAATAGAAATACAGCATCTTAAAAATAATTTCAACGATATACGACAAAAATAAACTCGTAAGGGCTACAACAAAAATGGCGTATTTAATACGTTCAATTTATTTATAAGCCAACATTTTAGTTATTTATCTATTTTTTTCAATCAGCTGAAAACATGATTTTCAGTGACAGGAATAATTTAAAAAATCAAATTAAACTTTGCACGAATTTACCAATCCGGTATGTAATTGTAGGATAATAGTTCATTCATACGTCTATTGTTTTATTATTTCATTTGTTATTAACTATATTATCTATTAATTTAAATATTGTAAACAAAATAATTTTATATGTAAATATTGTTTTAAATGTAATTTGTTTAATGTTTAGTCCGAAAGATTTAAAAAAAAAGACTGATTTAAAAAAAATGATTGGAGAGAGTCTAAAAATTAATTTTTCAAGCAGTGAAATTTTAATGGAAATGATGTATTATTTTGTTATTTCTTAGATTTCTGAATAAACGTAGTTCTTTCGCTTTTTACATTATTTTATATGTATAGCCCATGACCAATAGAAATATTCATTTATAATATCACTTAGTAAACAATTCATCAATTTATTATATTAGTGATGTTAGCAATGTTTGGTCACTATACACAAAATATCTTCGATCAATAAAGAAAAATAAAGGCGTGATCTTAGGATTAACTGCTAAATATATATCTATAATAGTCTCGGTGTTAGTATATATTTATATATCGATTAATGATCGTTTCAGTCCTCGATTCAAAGAAATTAGCCTTCCTTGTGGCCTGGAAGGTTGCAACATTCACCTGCGACGCGGTCAGACACTGACCGGTGCGTGGTACAGTCCTTGATAGTCCAGGATGTGTTCCGGCCTCGGTGTCGGCCTAGCGGCTGGTAGTACCATGCCATTCAGTACATATCATGGTGCCGTAATGATAAGGAATAACACGATTGTATGGGCGGGGGGAGACGAGGAACTGCAAAGTTCTATGACATAACTGTACGGAATTTTTCATTAGTTTTATTTTTGGTTGTGTTGGAAAACTCAAGAAAGGTTTTCATCGTGGGTTAGGCACGGAGCCTATCACTAAGACTCCACTATATTTAAAGTGCCTAATTACCGGCTAAAATATTTTAATATGGTGAGCAGCACTATCATTAAATCTAATAAATTAATGACATTAAACCAGATTAAATAGAGTTCCTGTCTGCACTAAGTTAGATAACATGAAAGCATTAAACCAAAATAAACAAAATTACAACATAAGTTTCCAGAAATTTAATTGGCTGAATATTTTCATCATTTATTTCTATTGCAAATTTTTTTTGGTTCATATTCATATTATCATTAGAATTTTTATTTATCCCTAGAAATATTTCCTCATATTTAGTATTTCATACTAAGAGAGGATGTAAATACGATTTTAACGACTTTTACAGTAAATTAAAGTCCTACTTTTATCAAGTATTTAATAAATGAAAAACATTTTATCATGGTTTATGGTTTTATTTTGTATGTTTTTCCAAGATCAAATGGGAAAAATCATTTCACACAAAAATCACCAAGAAAAAATTTATTCCTCAGACTAGAACAGAGACACACGAATATACCCGGATGAAAACTTATTTTGAAATACTTAAGTGACCGCATGAACCAAAAGCAAACTTTTTTTCTAACAAGCGAAATCTCGATTGAGTCTGGAAAGCTATCGTTTAAGCTATGGAACAAGTTCAAACACGCGGTACCCTCATGTAGATGCATGAGGCAACCTCCACAAAATACTGCTCGTTAGATCTACCTTGAGGTAGAGAGGTTTCGACACCAGTCACTATCAGGGAGTATCTGCTACTTACATGGTCAGGCTCGAGTCATGCCTAGCCAGGTAGGTTAAGTAGCTGTATTTACGTTTCTGATACGTAGCTACCTGCCTAGTGCCTACTAGTCTGCTGATGCTTCAGAGCCACGCGTACCAGAACTTAATAAAGGTACCAAAATAATGAGAACCGGTGCAGGGGAAATCATAAACGCCTTATGCCTAGTATTTCCATTTTTCTCCTATTCATTTTATCCAAAATGTCCAAATTGCATAGGTAAAATAGTAATGCAAAATAGGTAAAATAGATAGAGTTGTAACAGATAATATAGAATAAAGAAACGATTAATTGGCCAATGAACTATTGTAGGTTGAATCTTGTTGATTTTGTGATAACTCTTAAAATAGTTAGATGGGGGGGGGTGCATTTAGAAGAATAATTGAAACTATAAAGAAATGATATAAAAAAGAGGGTGAAGAAGAATGACCCTTGAATTTAGTAGCAATAGTAATAATAGTGGTTGACAAAAAAGTAGCAGTCCAAATTTAACTGATCGGGCGTGTATAGAATAGAGTGTGATTAATCAAATAAATATTATGCTGGTAGAACAAATAGAAAATGAGATGCGACGAACATCTCATATAAAAAACAAGCCAGTTCTACCGGCATTCACAGGAAGAAGGGCATCATGATGCAACTTACGGAATTTCCTTACTACACCAAAAAAATGATGAAAATAAATTTAATTGATTGATTAGTCCGGAATGTACTGAAATTAAATTAGATTCTCTAATATCCTAACAATCGTATGCTTTGAACCCCCCCCCCCATACCTCCAGTATACCAGTCGTGGAGTAAAGTCGAAAGAGGTATCAGACCTTTTTTAAAGTTTAAATCGATATAAATTATTTTAAATGTTACACATTTTTCCACCATCAATTGGGACAGTAGTTATGAGATTAGTTTACTTTTGTGTTTTTAGTAGTATTTTAATTTTGAATTATTTATGACTTATGTGCTGATTTATTTTTAATTTTATTGGGTTGGCAAGAAAGTGATTTCGGTTTGCACCAGTAGATAGTGTTATATTTGTTTCGTTATTTTTTTGTCAATGTTAGAATTTTTATTTTTTTAATTTGGCATTCAATACCTTTAGGTTGCTATAGGAAGAAATTCCGTGTAATTTTCTTTACGACTGTCAGTTTATGGCCAGTTTTAACATGGAGTGCAAAAATAAGCATTTTCGACATATTTTACTTTTTTATTTTCATAAAGGCAAGAAAGCGGCTGAGGGTCACACAGAACGCACTTGTCAGCATTGGTTTGAAAACTTTCGTTCTGGAGAT
Source organism: Acanthosoma haemorrhoidale (assembly GCA_930367205.1). Lineage (NCBI taxonomy): Eukaryota > Metazoa > Arthropoda > Insecta > Hemiptera > Acanthosomatidae > Acanthosoma > Acanthosoma haemorrhoidale. Next base: position 45,536,810 of record OV884013.1, read on the forward strand.
TTTTCACTAACGATGACAAACGTTCTGGTCAACCTTCTGAAGTTGATGACAAAATGAAAGCCATAATTGAATCGAATCATCATTCACTCTCGTGCGACAGATTCCGAAACAGTTAAATTTATCACTCACAACAACTGAAAATCATATAAGACGTCTTGGACTTGTTAAGAATCTCGATATTTTGGTTCCGCACGTCAATGTGGGGCCTTACACATCTTAAGCAACACGTACGGAACTGTAGGAGCTTGGTTGGGGAGTAATGTCACATCTCCCTTACAACCCCGACCTTGCTCCATCGGATTATCATTTATTTCGAAGTTTACAAAACTTCTTAAATGGTAAATATTTCAGTAATAACGATGACCTCAAATCTAACTTGGTTGAGTTTTTCGCTGATTAGGACCAGAAGTTTCTATGAGTGCGGGATCATGAAGTTGCCAGAATGGAAGATATTTGACTGATTAAAGCTCATTTCACACTAAAAAACCGAAATTACTTTCTTGCCAACCTCAATAGTAAAAGAGATCGACCATTTCGGTTATTATTTTGCTTATATTTTACTTATTGATTGTTATTATTGTTGCTATAAATGATTTTGTTGTAGATGAGATTTTGTTTGTCCCCATATGTGACTTTTCTTGATTCAAGTTTTATTTTTTGATTATAGCCTTCCACGACTAGCACTAATTACAATTATCGTTGACAATTTGTAATCCATGTTTTGTTTTTTTATTCTTAACGGACAATGTATCTGAATATGGTTATATTTTCATAAATTCAAACCCTAACCCCACTTTTTTTTTAATTCTAATTAGTAATGAAGGAACATCTTGTGGAGTGTCATGCAAACATACATAAAAGTGTAGGTGCCTCCAGATCTTCTCAGTCGCATAGCTACTAGGGTAACGTTGTAATAGAAATTAATATAGCCTCTTTTGCGTGCCTGTTTAGATTTAATCATTAGTGAATGGCTGACAGTGTTAGACTGAGAATTATATAAAGCATGTTACGTAACAACAGTGAGAACAAAGGAAGAAACCGAATTAGAAAGGAATAACCTGTGAGACTAGCAACTGAAATATTGGTTATTTATAAACAAATTAGTCACGAACACAAGTTTGTTATAATTATTGTGAGAATCTTTTTGTAATTACGGCAGTTTTTGGCCAATCCTAATTAAATTTAGAAAATGGTTGGGAAACATGAGGATGGATCAATTCAAAAAGCAATAGTAGACAAATAACTTTCTCATAATAATAAACCGTACAAAAAGCATAATTCTTTACAAACGGTTTAGACAATACGATTATATGCTTGCTTAAAATTTTGTAATAAGGTCATTAGTACTTTCAGAAGTTTTTATTTCAGTGAGCTATGGAATGGGAATGGTCAATAGAATATAAATAAAATTAATTCTAATCTAGTGATTGACAAGTCCTAATCGAAAGGCTCTACATTCGTAAAAGCATGTGGCAACCGTCTTTGATCTGTCTGTCCCCTACAAAAAAGGTCCTAAAATGATTCAATGAATCTGAAATTTCAATTTATATTACAAAACACTTGAAAATAACATATGCAGTTTAGATTTTTGGTTGAAATAAAATTACATGAAAAAAGTGTTTAGCCTACTTTACTAGAAATCTATACACTGGGTCCCATCCTCTATAACCTATTAACCACTGATGACCCCGATACCTTCTTGGCAACATTTGCATATAACACTGCAGTCCTGTCAGCCCATTCATACCCTGATATAGCATCCCAAAACCTTCAAAAACCCCTTGATGAAATAGAGTATTGGTGCAACCAATGGCGAATCAAAGTCAATGAAGCAAAATGTTCCCACATAACCTTTACCCTCTGCCGCAAGTCTTGTCCACTAGTTTTTTTAAATTCAATTCCTCTCCCTGTGTCTGAGACAGTACGGTATTTAGGCTTCCATCTAGACAAAAGGCTGACATGGAACCCACACACGTGGCTAAAAAGACAAGAACTAAACAGACGCTTTGGACTACTGTACAGACTACTTCGAAGGACATCCCATCTCTCAATAGAAAATAAACTACTTATTTACAAAGTTATACTTAAGCCAATCTGGGCATACGGAATAGAGCTATGGGGGACAGGAAATACGTCGAACATCAAGCGCATCCAATCCTTTCAATCAAAAGTTCTGTGAACAATAGTAAATGCCTCTTATTACGTCAGCAACAAAACCCTTCATAATGATCTGAATATACTCTACATTCTTGAACTCATCCCTTCCAAGTTCATAAAATTCCATAGTAACCTATCCAAATTCCCTAGCACAGTCATTGCACTACTCATCCCTATAATCCTCCTCGGAGAGAAACTGTAGTGAAATCATTGGCAAGGCTACTGATCCATTAGTCAACTAGTTCGATAGCTAAGTCCATTAAAACGTCTCCTACTAACAATCTAACTTGGGTCCTGAGGCCCTAAGATGTCACGTCGAAAGCTCATTTGCTTCAGTAGCGGTGCACGATGAGTTAGTAAGGCAGGTGATTGTAAGATGAAGGGGAACGAAAAATATGTCGTGCACAGAGGCATTCTCTTGGCGAAAAGACATGGGAAAAGTAGTATGTCATAACAGTACTTTTACAGCAGTAAAATACAAAGAGTTGTATTACATAAAATTGTTGGCCTCTATCGGACATACATAGAAGTCTGAAAATAACATAATCGTTTTCTATAAGTCGATAATTAGTATTTCTTAAACGAGAGCAAGGTGCAGCTCCGGTGCTAAGTAATTGCACGTTGTGAACTCGCTGAAAGTTCAAAGTATCAATAAATACAAGAAGTTATTATTTATTATATTTAGTAACTAATATCCAGGGTGGGTTGTGTTGAAATTAAAAATGAGAAAACAGCTTTGAGGAAACTGTAATTAACCCGTTCAATAAATATCCCACACGGTGGAGATTGTGTAATTCAGCCAGCCAGCACCCATGCAGGGGGTGAGCCACGCACGACCGCACGGCATTGTTGGTCGGTATTCAGTCAGCCTGCCACCGAAGTACAGTGGAACTCGAGATGTATGACACAACGGGTGGAGTTGCAAATCTGGCTGGACAACAATCGTATCTCATTTGAAAATTGTTCGATTAAAACCAAAATTTGATGATTTACGTTTTATAAATAACGATAATTTGAAGCTCAATAAATAGTAGTGCGTAGAATAGAGAATCTAGTTTATTTAATAGGGACGTAATCGGGTTTTTTCACTTAAAATTCATAATCTAAAACAAAATAAAAGCGGTGCCTTATGATTATTACCTCGCATAGTGACCTATGGGAGGGGGGTTGTTAGTGTAATGATATCATTAATTAATCAATGCTTTGAAGTGACTTTTGTCCGCCTAGCTTATACTAGGCGATTCAGTGAGCGTCGCGCAGACGAATGAAACAGCCATACGGGGGTAGCTAGAAGCACATTGTATCGAATTTCCTTGGACAAAGCTGTGTGGAAATTTTAACGAAAGCCACAATTACTAACATAAATATACAAGGCTAAGAAGGTTACAAGATACACAGGTGGTCTGAAAAGTTTCCGACCTCAACATGAAGATGATAATAAAATAAATAAAAGCTAGTGAAATATAGGCTTTGTTATGTCGGAAACTTTTCAGACCACCCTCGTAGCTTGCTGCAATGGAAGAATCCATAAAAAGAGTGGTGGGGTTCATATATAACGACTACACACTGGTCATACATTAGTCATTACTCATACAGTGTGACATTTGAGCTATAATGCATTGGCAGTGTCCAAGACATCTACCTACTATGTAAACATCCAGTTATAATAATGATGAAATAAGGTTTCCTATTACGGGACTAATCGATGTTATTTTTCTCTTCTTTAGCACTATCGACCTATGAATGATTCGTTAACCGTTAGGTATCGATATACTTTTACTTGATTGCGGTATCGTTAAAAAGTATCTTCGCATGCGAGGGAGGTGACAACCATGTGGATTTGGGAGGTCTCTGGGCTGTTTGTAAATACTATATTAATGAGCGTGTCAATGAAAACTGTAAATATGGTATGGATTAAAACATTTATCACAATTACTTATTGCCCAATCAGGCAGATTGTAATTTTATCATAATAAAGTTGTTGTTTTAATATAAAAAAAAGTATCAATACCACAATGAAAATCGTTCGAAAGAATCGACACCTCTTGCATTGATTCAATGTACTATTTTCATTTTTTTTTCAAAGCTCTCAAAATTTAGGTATAAGGGAAAAATAACCTGGAAATTATTTTGAATGTGTGATTCCTTTTGTTAGGAGGGGCCTATTTTAAAGATGGGTGTAGGAATCAAGGAGTGTAGGAAACCTCGGGTGAGGTGCAGGTGATCGAGACAGTGGTGAGAGTCCACCGGTGAAGGTCAACATTTATACCAAACACGTCATGTGTCGATGTCAAACATGTATGGTAAATGGTAGTTTTTATAAACCATAATCATCGATCTGTTTTGATTTTTACTCTTGATGTTTATACAAAAAAAGTAAAATACACAATATGGTACAATCAAATACGAAAAAATCGCACTGTTAAACCTATTAAAATTGTTTTAAAACTACGATACTAAAACACAAGGATAGAAAAAATTCTTAAAACTACTACTTAAAATACTAACACTTAAAAAATACTACAAAAACACATAACTAAACTTATAACTATATAAATATTTGAAACAAGACCAACAAAATCTAACAGCAAAACATACTTTCTTTTAGTGGCCCCAAAGCAATGAAGATTTTCAAGTTGGAACCGGATAATTGTTTCTTTCTCTGGAAAATAATTTCTGCCACTTAGACAATCTTTTGCACGGGACCGAAGAGGCTGCTTTACCAAAATTCACTGGTTTTTTGTAGAGGAAAGGGAAAAAAAGTTCATTTCTTCCGATTGCTGTAATTTACCAAACTTCCTGGCTTGAATCGAATTTCCTAGATAAATAGAAACTTCATCATATCTATTTTTTTTCAGTTTTTCTCTATGCACCGAACCTCTGATACCTGGTATCTGGTACTTCCAGAAATCATCACTAAGGTCAGGGGCTAGGTCGGTTATCTCCCGCTAAAGATTCGCTCCTTATCCCGAAGCCCGGATCTACTTTTTATCAGATATCTTAATCTTTTAATTGCAAGCTTGAGCCTAAAAATTGTGAAAATGTTATCCTTGTGCCATTTTTTTTTATATGAGGGACGTAATGAAAGAATAAATAACCTGTGATTACGGTTTTATTGAACAGAATATATACTTAACAGAAACATACACGATAGATAGATAATTACATGAGAAGATAATCTTATTTATTACGTGTTTCACGCTACAGTTACAACATGTGTGTGACCATTGCTAACATTATTCATAACAGCTCATAATTGATAATGAGTTTCAAATCTATGACAATGACTGATTGTAGAAGTGATCTCTGAAGGTATCTACTTGGTGCCGAATGAAAAGCATCGATGCCAAAATGTACTTGTTACGGAATAAAAGTATCGATACATTACTCGTATCGAATCATTCCTAGCTGCGCCAAGTTTTAACAGAAAATGAGGATATACGAAACCCCAGATGGACCCGTTCTCTAAATATATATTTAATCTTCGTTCTATATTGGGTCAGAATAATCTTTGAAGTGTCAAAAAATATCTCTATTACGTTCTACTGTGATGTTGTAACTGGGTCATGATCTTCGCTGAAAAGCAATCAGCTATTAAAGTAGCCAATGATGACATGGTAAATTTAATTCGCTTGATGCTTATAGTATGGCGATTATAGAATAAATTTCAATTTAACTTATAAATTCGATCACTCATTACTGATGATAATGTGAAAAAAACAGTAAATAATTAGAACATCGAATATATATTTTTGCAACTTTCGGTGGAAGTTGAAGGACAACTAAAGTTTAATTTTTACTCAATGAAAAATTTAAATCATCGTGGTCTTCAACGATTATTTTTAGGAAGACCAGCAATACCCTTAAACTGCAAGGTTTTTAACTTTCGAGCAAAGAGCCGAACCGATGGCCATAGCAGAGATCCGTTGATGGTATAAAGAAGTTACAGAATCGCATTCATAGAAGATGAGAAAGCTGAGGGTAGAAATCAAGCAGGACCCAACCAAAAGGCCTATCCACAAGTTATCAAATACTTGCAATGAGAATTATCACGGGGAAATGATTGGCTCTCACCTCTTTGAAGATATTTGTGAGATTAATTGCGTGAATCCGTAAAATAATCGTAAGCAAACGGAGTCGTTCTTGACAGCTAAGGAAATTATGTTTGAGGAGCTGCACGGAACAAGTTCATTGTTGAAGCTCAACAACATTGCATAATTCCTGGATTATATAATCTTAAACATTTAATTAGAAGTTAAATGATTAATTTTATATTTAAATGCCTTTTTGTCATTGTTATAAGTGACTCATTTTTTAAATAGTGTTTTATTTTGTTTATTTGGTAGTTTGCAGTTTATGATATTCAATATAACGTTGATAGAGTTATAGATAGATTCTTTCTACATTAATTTTACAAATAAATATTCTTGAAATGAGTCGCTAACAAAATTTTAAAATTAATATACAAATATTATGCTTAACTTTATAAAACATGATAACATGTGAGGAAACTTTATAAAACATGTGAGGAAACATCTTGGCAACAACTAATAAAGCTGATTATGATGCTGGTAGAAGTTCGCTGAGTTCAATATATTTTCCCTCACGAGGCAGAAAAAACGCTTACAGGACCCTTCTGAATAAAAATCTATAGTGGAGAAGAATGGAATCGACCCCAACATCTGCAGTTAAACACCCACAGTTAATTACACACGCTTATATATTACATGCTAATAATAACTAGTACACAGAAACCACTGTAATATCATGAATAAATATGAACTACGTAATAATTATTGTTTTTCAAGATAATCTATCCAGTATTTGATCTTAACAATCATACTTACATACGTACTTGCTTTATAATTTTAATAAAAGGGTAATCTTCAAAATGTCCACCCTGCTCTGGTGATGTTCTATTTATGTCTATAATCCGTACCATTCAATTAATTTCCCAATAGAGAAAGGTACGAACACAATTATAATTGCCCACCCAGGTTGGTCGCACGAACAGACGTGCAAGGCCTCGAGAACAGTTAGCAGGTGGAAGGATGTTGAACTGCTAGGAACTGTGCAAATCATTGCCACTGATAACTGACAGGTAGTGCTCCCAAGGCCGGTGGTAGGCTTTGACTCACCGATCTCTTGTCCAAGGAGTTATTTCACCACGTCGCGAAACCATGGGGTGGGGTGATCAACGATGTCCAATATTTAATTAACTACCATAAAATAAACTACGTAATTCTGGGATTGAGTAATGAAGTAATTAACTAAAATATCGTGAAATTAATGTGCTTTAATTGTCTCTCCCCCCAAGAGGCTTTAATTTTTATCGGCCCAGCTAACAATAAAAAACAAAACATGTCCATCTAATAAAGTAAATCACATATTATGGGATACAAAGGATTATAGTGATAGTTACTTCTCTAAAACTCTAATTGATGGTTATAAGCTGGATTGATTTTTTTCCCTGAAACCATTTGTGATGTTTTAACGTGTTGGGGCCGATTCTCGACCCAATAAGATCAAAATCTTGTCACCACTCCTAACCGAAAAGAATATATTGACAGGTTGTATAAGCGAGGATTACTGTAAAGAATCGTCCAAGTAGACAAAAATAATCAGACCAATGGTACTATCGGTAGTGATGACTGAAGTACATGAGAGCATGTATGAGCACTATAGGTCCTAAGAAAAATACACAGTCCTATCTTCTAGCCTAACAACTAGATTTAGTTGACCGAACAATGATAGGTCCTTCAATAAGTCTACCTAGAGAAGCGAGTCATGCCTTAGCGGTGTGAAGCCAGGTCTAAGCCAGGTTATGAAGAACCATTGCTCCAAAGACCAGTGGACGGCGGTTGTCGAGGATACAGGCCCGTAATGCCAAGGAAGAGAAGAAATAAACGGAAAAATGATTTACTGAATGATGATAATGATTTACTAACATGGCATAAAAGGTTACGTTTTGATTAGACCTTTGTCCAGAACTTTAGGTATTAACTTACGCCATTATTTTTGTTAAATCTCCTCTATATCAGAGAATGCATTTAAAAAAATATTCAGGTTTGGCGTTAATACTTTTAGCCCTTAGGGTCATTTCTAATAGTCAACAAAAAATAACAACGGAAAAAGGAACATAGTAACATATACATGACCTAGGAACTTTTATTATTGGATCTCAAAAAAGTATTATTATTGTTTTTAACCCCACTATTGCATATTAACCAAAAGCGGATCAGTGAAAATGTAAAGGAATTTAAATTAATTTAAAATAACCATTTTATTATCAGGTACCTACACACATGCGGACGGGTACAGAGAATAAAGGCAAACGTTTTTAGAAATATATTATAAACGAAGGACTGCGGCAAAATTTTTAAGCATCATTTATCGATTGTAGTTTCTGATTCAGAGATTTCTGCCTTCTTGAAAGAAGACTCCTCCAACGGGAAATGAAAATTAAATAAAAATAGACGGAGCAAGTATTCAACTATTCAAAAAAAGTATTATGGATTTCTAATAATCTGACACTAACACACCACCTAAACACAAATTTCAAAAAGAGAATAAAGTAAGTCAAGTAGGCTTATAGTCGGGATAATAGACCAATTAAAGAAGACCTTGGCACTTTCTAAAAATTGCTCCAGGATCGCTGGGGGATTGGGCTATAATACTTAACCGCCCGATCTGGCAGTTCTTCATGGCTGCAGATAAGATCTTAATTAGGGCAATAACTTAATATGGATTTGAATAACAATCTTTTCAAACTAACGAAAGAAAAAAAGTGTAATAAATTCGCTATTGATTATTGGCTATAACGCAGCACTGGATAAATATTATCCTAAAATACATTTAGCCATGTATATTTACAAAAAAAAAATTCTATTACATAACATATACTCTCCCAAAAATTATCTATATAAATCAATCACCTAGAATCTTCGCAATATGTAAAGGTACTTTAAAAAGTAAGAACAAATTATAGGTACATCCAATAGACTCTATTCTTTAAGTATTTTGGTTACCTAGAATCGATTTTGAATGAGTTTTTTACTATAACAATCAGTAATGAAAACGGGAATGAGCCACACTTTTTTTATTTTGTACACTGAAAATACAGGTCTTCGTCATGAAACGTCCTGATTTCCCACAGATCACATATTATTAAAATATATCACAAAATATAAATATGATAAGGTTTCACTAAATATATTTGGAAATACCGTTCAAGTTTCTTAGATCGAGAAGGCATAAAATGATTTCTAAGGCGAAAGACAAATATTTGTATATCTAGAACCATAACGTTATAATTGCCAGAGAGGAAGACTTAAGCAACCAACCCTCGTTGTTAACAGAGCAGTCCAGACTCGACCGATTCCCTAGGTACTGACAGCAGCCCTCGGAGCGAGAGAGATAGAAAGGTAAAGGGGTCAGCTTCTGGTAGGGGGTGACCTTTGGGACCACGCCCCCTACCCCGCCCTAGCCTTTGCTATATAACCCAACTCTAGTCAGCAATAATCATTCTATCCTCAGGAGTCGAATACACATCCATCAACATGTACAAGATCGTAAGTGTCTACCATAGCAGGCTTACTGCTCTTACCAGCGTTAAAGTCTCCTAGCATTTAGCATCTCTTACTATGAGTTCTCTATTTCACAGGTCGCCCTCTTCGCCCTGGTCGCTTGCGCCAACGCCGGATATCTTGGAGGCTATGCCGCCGCCCCAGTCGCCAGCTACGGATACGCCGCTCACGCTCCAGCTGTATCCTACGCTGCACCAGCCGTCTCCTACGCCGCCCATGCCCCAGCTTTATCCTACGCCGCCGCCCCAGCTGTTTCCTACGCCGCCCCAGTAGCCGCTGTTGCTCACGCTCCAGTCGCCACCTCCTACGCTAACACCTACAGGACCGTCTCCAAGTCCGTCGCCGTAGCCCCAGCAGCTTACGCCGCCCCAGCATACTCTGCCTACGCAGCCCCAGCTGCATATGCCGCCCCAGCATACTCCGCATACGCCGCCCCAGCAGTCGCCAGCATTGCCCATGCCCCAGCTGTCTCCTACGCCGCCCCAGCATACTCCGCATACGCTGCCCGCCCAGCCCTCGCCTACGGTGCTGGATATGGATACGGACACTCCCTTGGTTACTCCAGCCTCCTCCACCACTAAGAGAAGAATCATGGAGTAACTTTACCTGAGCTCATCAAGTCCAACACGTCTATCTGTACCTCATGTAAATAAGCTCTCGTAAATTATTTTAAATTAAAATAATTCGTATAAAAATATATAATTTTTGATAAAATATATCATTTTTATAAAATATATCCTGTAGTATTCATTTTAAAACCTTTTTAACTCATATTTTATTCTTAATATGATGTTTATATTGTATATATATTGAAACGAAATAAAATAGATAAAACAGTCCTTGAAAATTGAGGCGTTACGTTTGGCTACTATCCAGTGATCTAATTATAGACACATAAAAGTATTTCATTACGTTCTTAGTAAAAGAATTTAATAGTGTACTAATAATAATATAATAATAAAATAAGTTTTTATTTTAACGACATGTTATCTTTTCAGGTAAATTGTATCACTGTGTCGTGGAATCAATCAAAATTCTATGGCTACATATATATTGAATGTAAATGATTTTCAGGTTTACTAGTAAAAAAACTTATAATTACTAGCAATAAATTAACATCACAATAATTGAAACGGTGCCTAAATTGAATTTGAAATCGTTCTCTGTTGCAACGCTTTAATGAAGATGCCATGCACACCTTAATATTGAATGAATATTTGAGTTCCCCGATAGTTTACTTTCCTTTACAATAGGACCTTTTTTTTTTTTTTTTTGTTAAAAAAGCAAACTAAAGGTTACCTTACAATCAAAAAAGGGATAAATTTACTTTCCCCTATCTCGTCATAGTCAGTAATCATTCATAGCAATGAAATCTAGTTAAATTGATTAGTTGAAATAAAATATAGATCTAAACATCCGATTTTCCTGAGACGGTAGAGCTGTTGGTAATCTTTGGTTATAAAATCTGCGTGGAGAAGCGTTCTCCATATTCAGTATCTCCAGTAAATCTTGGGAAACCTTCATTGACTAAAAAAAAAAAAAAATATTATATTGGTGCCTATAAATTTTGATTAAAAATCCCGCTAGTATGCTTGGTTCAAATCACACCCAAAATTGCACTTCAACCATTTGTGCGCTTGCGTCCACTGTCGACATGGAGTATTAAGTACGCATAACTCCCAATTTTAAATTGGAATTACTATTTTTCAAGCAGCATTCTTAAGTTTATTAAAAATTGTTTTATAAGCACAGCCACCTACCTGATGATTCAACCATCACATACGGGAGCAGAAATAAAATATACATGATGATGATATGAAATAAAATAAATACCGCCATTACATGAGTAGGCTCAGAGAACACCATCAGAAGTTTTGCAATGAAGCAAGAGATTGATTCGAGTTCTTTCGTTAATTATCAAGTTTCTTATTTAGTCTTAAGACTGTGATTCGAGAGCAAGGCTACGTGAGTAGAGTCTTACGTTCCATTAAGGCTGTCATTCGGTTGCCTCACCACTCGCCAATGAAATAGAGAGGGTTGGTTGCAGCTATGGCAGGAATGTCCTAGTATGTAGGCATTCCAACACCTTTCTTTGACAGTGACTCAGTTCAGACTCCAGTTGAGAAGCGTTTTAAGTTTGGAAATTCATTTTTAGAGATGTTATTATTAAATTAATTGATCGGTATGCATATTAGCTTAGAAAATACAGTTAAGATAAAGCTAATGTTAGAAGTTTCCTGTTGTGGAAGCTTAGCACCTGAATTTTATGGATGAGAAGAATCATTTTATTTAGACGTAAAATAAACCGAATAAGTCGAAGCTCTACTTCAGTGCTGTTTTATTTGGTGATGCCCCTATTGTGAAACAATTAAAATAACCTCTGAATAAAAGAGATCAATCTCGTAAGCTTGCATAAGTCTCAAATTTTCTACCTTATATTCAAAATCCTTAAATTCAAAATTAAAGATTTACGTTTTCCTAGTAATGTTTGAACATTGAATAGATTAGCTCTATAAAAATACTAGTCATTGTGGTTGGAAGAAAAATAAGTATCTGAACTACAATGTAAACTTCTCCACAAAATGTATTGAATCTGAGATAACAATGTGATTCTTCAAGCTAAAAATGCTGACTTTTCCAAGCTTTTTCGGCACGGGAGACAAATCGTTGTCACTTATCCCCAATCATTGCTCTTACTTCACAAAAACCACTTCTGGGTCAGCTAAAATTTCCATTTCTCCATGCGTCTTCCTACCAACAGTGCACGTACTTGTGCAATGTAGATTGAGGTGTCGTGCAAGTCCCTCTTAACCATATCCCATCTAAGGGTGAAAGTGGGATTTAATTGCTAATAATTTCAGACAATATCCTCCACTCGGTGAGGCACTCGAAGACTTGTTGACATAGTTCACATAGTATACTCTGGTATATCAATAGGGCACCCAAATACATTATAATTACAATGAAAATGCAAGAGGAAAGCCCCTTAAACACGCATTATTTTGATATTTTTAGGAAATCTTTCGCTGTGGACATACCCATTTATCAAATTCCATTCCACCACCACACCCACTAAAATAATCTTGTTTAGCTTTCAGTTAAATATAATTCAGAAGAAAAAATTAATATAATATAATTCCTCCTAATAAAGAAAAAATGAAAGGGAATTAAAAAAAATGGAACAGATTGCGACAGTGAATGGATACTAATACTAAATAAAATAGAAAGGAAAACTTTTCCAGGTTGATGACATAAAGAAAGAACACTAAAGAAATCAGGAATGAGAATCCTAGGAACACTAAAAACACAAATTTCCGGGACCAAATACCCAATTCCTGTTGAGGAGCAATCGGGGGTGTACCGTATGAAATGTGGGGAAGGTACGTATGTGGATAAAAAAATATGAGGTCAGATGTAAGGAGCACTTGGACAGAAAAGACGGTACATCCTACTAACATTTAAATTCTTAAGGCCAAAGAGCTGCATCTCACACCGTAAGTATCCTACATAGTGGTAGCCATCATGAACCGATGAACAAAATTGAAAATATTGAAATAAAAATAGACGTAAAAATGTCCAATAATAATATTAATAAGCATTAAATACAGCCCCCTTAAAAGAGACCCCATACCAAACCCTCACTAATCCCGACAGTGGCATTCTGCAAACATCTCTGAAAGTGGCCTCTTTTTAAGTTACTTACCTCATAGTTTTTGAGTTTCTAACGTTGGACCTATACACATTTAAAAAAAAAATATATAACACTACCTGTACCAGAGATAATATCCTCCTGTTCTATCTTAAAATATACCAAAAAACTATTTTTACAAAAATAAATGTTTTCTGTTGGTGTACGTTGGTGGTTCGTCAGTAATGTTTTTTTTTCATCCAAAATTATTTAGTCCAAGAATAAATCTTCCACGTGTAATCATTATAATATTCATTCTTTTGTTTCAATGATACATTATGATAGCAGTTGTCTTATGAAGCAGTAAAAACTCGTGCCGATGATGACGTCATGCTATTTATTGTTTTCAATACCCTTTGAGGCCTCTCATAGAAGGTATCCACTCAACCATATCTTTAGCCTCAATTTATGGTAATCTCTTCCTTTACTATAGAAGCTTTTAATTTACATACTTATAAATATTGTTTTCATTTCGGGGATTTTCTTATTTATTCATCTCACATTCGGCAGCCAGGCGATAATTTATGTATTGATTTCATTGCACCAGGCCACCATTTGTTAAACGTCGAAAGAAGTACAATTAAGATGCGAAAGTCGTGACACAATTCACGATTTGGATGTGATGGAATGGGGAAGAGTTACATTTGGCGCTGCCCGGGCTATTATACAAGCGTCTCCCCAGGGGAAGAATTATAGTCAATCGAAAATTTATTTCGGTCATTTGATTTGCATATTATCAAAGAGATCAAAGAAAAGCAAAATTCTTAATTATAAGACACTGACATAACAACCATCGCCATTCAACTGTAACTAAGTGCATACGTGACTAATCCATCTAGCATAATAGTGTAGTTTAATTTGAAGTTGTTTAAAATTATTTTCCTTAATAAATTATATTATGTTGTTTTTTTTTATTGAGGCTTTGAAGTCTTTTCAGACATCCATTAAGGAAACGGAAAAGCTAAAGTAAGCGTATATTTATGTTAGGGAAACATTCATGTCACGTTACGTGCATACGTACATATATGTATGTATAGGAGTATATTCAATGTGAGAACGCTTCATCAAAGTTTCAAATCAATCTTTGATATAGATTAATTTTATTTTTAAAAATATCTATCTATAATATGGAGTAAAGTATCAAATTAAATATCTTGATACTTTCTGATCAACCATATTCACTAATTGATTCAACTTTCTAGGAGTATAATTTTATAGTCATTCAATCGTATAACATTTTTATTGGTCATCTCAAACATAGCAACATAGTTTTCAGGGAAGTGTTAATTTATGTTGCGAACATTTTAAAAACAATAGCAACCTAATGAAAATTATGGAAAGTTCATTAATTAATAAAATGCTCTGTAATTAAAAAAAAATTTATCATGGCATTTTGTTGGTTTGTAATATATATGTGAACCACCAGAACTCCTGGTACCTTAGTAAGAGGTTTGCTTTAACATCTAATTGTGTGAGGATTTTAAAAACTTTATTTATCTAAAAACGTGTGTGATATTAATGTGCAATCAGTAACCGACTGGATCTCTTTGATCGTTTCTATTCCATACTTAAAAGTGACATTCCTCAGCAAGAAAAAAGAAAGAAAAAATTGGCCTGCCACAAACTATTAATTGATGTACCGCAAAAGGGGAACTAAGCTTGGAACTTACTTGGTACATTAAGACTCATTTGCATACCATATATTGGAACGAACGAGGCTCTCACGAGCTTTGAGCTAGATAAAACTGTTGGTTCAAGGTTCCAAAAGGCCCACGTTCTCTTAGCCCCTAAATGTGTTCCTTTTTCCGGAAATACTCCATTGATTAGTGCCACGCCCTGAATACTGTCATACGCACGAACGTCACGTTTTAGTAAAAGTCATCTTGGAGTCCTTGGGGTAAATAATTGACACAAGGAAGAATGCCAAAGGTACCATGAATTTAGTAGAAAATGTTCATATTTTATTACACCAACTGAATTCCATGATTGGAATGGTATAAAATACCAAGTCCTTCAAGTAATAAAGTTTATTATAAGTTGTATAACTGTGAAGTAGTCATACTGTTAGTGGAAATTTCGTGCCAGTCTTTATGTAGGTACAGGATAAAAAGACTATCCCTTCGGGATAAATGTTCATTGCATATGGACTTCAGTTTCTTAATATCTCTACCCATGGACAACCTTCCTTTTGAGAAGTGTACGGTTTCTACGGGGTAAGATGCGACAACTCAACATGCTAAAGCTAAATCCATCAGACTCATACTGTCCGCTTGTTTAGCCCTAAATCGGAATTTTAAAATATTCGAGCATTGCCAAATTAAGTAGGCGAAAAAAAAATAGAGAAGGTGAAGCTCGCCAATAATTTACCACTCTCTGGTAATTTGGTTAGCTAGGTTAGCATATAATACCCTTTCATGTTACCCGCCATGTTTAGTTTGTCGCCCCTAGATAGTGAAACTATGGGATGTTTGGTTTATATGCGTGATTGGAGGCAGTAAAGCCGAAGTATTAAGAGAAACATATTGTGATCCTTTTTAATTAGTCTTATGATTTTATACCTACCGTGATTGGTGGTATTAATAACTTACAAAGGTTAAGCGTCAGTTTTTTGTTGCCTATGTAGAATGAAGATGTCAGGTAGAAACGTTAAGTAACAAATCCTTCCCAATTACCCAATTCCAAATTATCTTCTCGTTTTAGAGTTACAATACGTTTTGTACGTGGATGCAGGTTGAAGTTGTACAAGGTAAGAACCACTTATTGTTTATACAGTCCGCACAGCTCCCCCCGCGCTTACATCATGTAACATTTAATTGTAATTTTATGTTTTGTGAATTGTTAAATGTCTCCTTTTTTTCTATTTTGTCGCCTTACGGTGCTAACCACCACCAGTAACAACAGATGCTCCCAATCCTCCAACAACGTGCAATTCGATATTATAGGATTGTTACCTTGCGCAATAGAAGCAATGACAAGTAATACTCAAGGAACCAATTACTGACATTCAGCTGAGCAACTGTTCGTATAGGTCCTCCGTATGAGTTACAAGCTCCATACGGAGCTATTATCTCACGTAGGGCCCTCTGATCGGCCTTTCATTTCGTTGTTTCGTCATCTCGACTGAGCGCACAACATGTCCTTACCGATAACTGAAGTAACAGGTGTTGAACCTATGATGACTGCGCGATGTAAGTACGCCTGTGATTGGTATCTCTGTGCTCCAGCCTTACTCTCAATAATGAGTAATTCTCAGTACTTATGAGGCAAAAACCGTATGAGAAGTTGCATCAACTGTACTCTAATACTTGGTGTCTTAGAAGTTATATGCACTGACTTAGGGATAGACGAATGTTCATTAGTCCCAGAAACTCTAGATTTCGATAGCATCACTAATTGATATCATACAGGAGTTTCTCAAGTAAGCTACTTATTAACCATAAAGTTATTGGGCAATTATACTTAAAATTACCTGTAAAACAGTCAGAATTCTGAGTTTTTAACATTTTTCAGCTCAAAATCAATCAAGGTCGGATGTTTCGATTTGCATGGTTAAATACAGTGTAAAGAAAATAAGCCAAAAAGTTCTAAAATTGTTATTATTTTTACTATAATAAAAGTATCAATCTTGGCACATAAAAACAATATTTTAAGAAACTCATCAAAGCCTTATTAAAATAACAAGTAATTCATCAATTTTCCACAAAAGCGGGTAAAAACTAAAAATTGATTTGACATATAGCTCAGTGAGAAAATGTACAAATGTTCTAGGAAAACTCGATGAAACATGTGAATCTCGGGCTGACAAAAATTGAAAGGGTTTTTATAGCTTGTAATAGTTTTTATAACTTTATTGTAATTGTACTCCACTGCAGTACACAAAAAGATTCATATTATTAACCAGAGTAACATTATTACTTATTTAATACAATAGGCTCAGGTCAGTATGATTTATTAACATGAAAGGTCATATCTTTTTAAGGAGGCTTATTTTTTTAAGCATCATTCCAGCATCAATTGAAACTAGTACCCAAAATATCATGCCTCTAGAAAAGAAACATTGGTTGAGTAAAAGACAAAAAAAAACGATGTTAATGACTTTTGTGTAGTTTGGAAAATCCAAATTAGTAATTATGCATTGTTAATCAGGGTAGTAGATTTGATGAGGTAATCAGTACTAATTTTCTGGCAATGGACAGGTGAGGAAAAAGATCGTTCTGGTTAATTATGTGCCTGCTCTTCATTCAGTAGTATGAAATGACATGGATCAATACTGCCAGTGAATGCAGAGAACAACTGGAGAATATTAGGAAACTTCGACGAGAGGTGATGGAAAGTTAGACGGAAAAGAAGTAAAATAATTTCTTCCCTCAGTTAAATTATTTAATCATATGTAAAATACTATTTAAGAACCGTTGGTCGTCCATGGTGTGTGTTGTGTACTGGTGGTCGTAGTAATTATAACTGCTACATCCGGGTTAAATCTTTGATCTATGTTTGATTTTTAATTTAATTAGTATTTATACAGTAGTAGAACCTAAATCTATAAAGGTAGTAGGGATAATATATAAATTAATAAGACTTTAAATTGGCAAAATAAGTTAGTTTATTTTGTGACTATTAATGGTGAAGCCATAGCTGTTAGAGATGAGAGTTAGTGGTGGAAGAGGGTGGGGTATCCACTGTATCCAAGACCGTATCCTCCGTATCCGTAGCCAAGACCATAGGAAACTGGAGCGTGGGCTACGGTGGCCACTGCAGGGGCGGCGTAGCTGACAGCTGGAGCTGCGTAGGAGACTGCTGGGGCGGCGTAGGAGACTGCTGGAGCGGCGTAGGAGACTGCTGGAGCAGAGTATGCCAGAGCTGGAGCTGAGTAGGACACGGCTGGAGCGATGAAGCCTGCGGAAGCTGCTGCGACCACGGCGAACAGGATGGCCTGAAAGGATTGTAACATTTTGGACATATGTCAAAAAACATCAGAGTACTCTAACAAAAGATCATTACATTAGGACCCAGATCCATTCTCTAACAAATTCATTGTCAGGTAATGTAATGTTAGTGGTAATGGTTTGTATGTTAGCATCCTAGTGGATGAACGTGCACTAAGATTTAACGAGCGATCAGTTTGCACACATAAGCAAGTTTAATGGATCCGTTAATTTTTTTTGCCTGGAACAGTCTGTTGAACGTTAACAACTTCCGCTTTAGCGTAACAGCCTTCTCAGCTTTCAAGATGCCTAAGAGTTACACTATTAGAAGGAAAATCAGACAACCCAAACTTGAAACAACCGTTCCTATACATTCTATGAAAATCATGCAATTACTAAATGGCATGGCATAAATACACAATGTTTTCATAAACATTCGTGTGTTTTAAAATGTACTCTCAACAATGGCAAGAATGGGATAAAAAGCGGAGACCACCAACATAGAGTCTTGGAAGTGAAATAAACATAAATGTTCTCCCAAGGATTCGAACACCTTGCTATCATATCATGAAGTAGTTATGCTGATCACTAAAGGGCCTATTCTTTAACATTTTCGGGGTTAAGCTATTTTTACCAAGAACGTTAGGCTCAAATTCCACGTGTAATGGTTCTTTTTGGAGTTCACTCTGCCTTGAAAGAATGAACGGGTACTAAAAGGATGGTCCAGGAACTTAACATATAGGAACTTAACGATAAAAAAGAACTTAACATTGACTCTTAAGGCACAGAGTGCATTCTATGATGAGTGTGGCTAAAACCTTGGTATCTGCTAAACCTTTAAGAGATGTAGGCCATGGATCTTTCTTAAACATTATAAGGTGAATTTTAATTTTTTAACGTTTAAAAGATTAATACCAATTTAAAAACGGTTATATTAAAACATTACGAACTGAATGTTTCATTTTAAAAAATCAGAGAACTCTAGCAAATAATATCGGGAGACCGGCGGGAAAAGCTATATGAAAATCTGATTTCCCTTCCAACCATGTAACATTTAAAACTTATTATATTCGCAATACTCACGAGCTTGTACATGATGAGGAGGAAAGTTCTGAGGACAGAATGATGACCACTGGACATCAGTACCCTTTTATACTCGAAAATTGAAACATTTTTAGGAGACCAAGGACACGAAGATCCTATCGATTCCGGTAGATCGCGAAAAAAAAAAGAAATCAAACACGATTCTCACATAAAATAAAACAATAGTTAATGTCACCGGTTCTTGTAGGAAGTGGGCGGGTACTCGTAGCTCGTAAATAAGTGCGGTGTATACCACAATCACATTAGGATGTTTATTAAACTTTAATCAGCATTATTTATTATCACACATATAGGTTATCTTCTATATGGTTAATTTATTAACATCTAATTAAATGTTTATATTAAATCAATGAATAATTTCTAGAGAACCGCTTAATCTACAACTGAAGGCTAGCTAGAGCAATATATTTCCAGGGGAGTTAGTGCAAGACACATAGAAAAAGTTATTTTTTAAAATTACAAAACCAAATAGTGGAAATTAGTTTAAAAGTAATATTGTGTTAAAATGTTTCCCTGAAAAATAATACTCAAAGTGAAAAACATCTATAATATTTATTTTTCTCCCTTCATCATAGTTCCACTCAAGCATAATTTCACTGATAATATTTTCTTCAGTTTTAACGTGTCAATTAGGAGATTAGTTCAGCCAACATTTTCACTCCATAGCCATAATTATTTAGTGTTTTAACACTCTAGTGTCCATTTCCACAGTTTTGTTTGATGGCCTATAGACGCTAAGTGCTCATAAAGTTAAGATTATTTACGAGGTGAGATTGTATGGTGAATTCAATTTGTGGTTGGTATAAAAACTTCGCTTCCAGCAATCCTACTAAAAATTATAAATTCAAGTTTTATCCTATACCTTCTCCATGTGCGTTACTGGATATTTTTGATATCATAACTATCCGAGCTCAAATATACTTGTAATTTGTTCTTTGTTAGTGAATATCGTTGGCATTATAAACTTATATTAATATCTAGATAGTCGAACACGTATTGAACCAAAGAACTGCAGGATTATCACAAAATACCGGATTATTGCGAGTAAAAAACAAAACAATTTTACATGTTCGTATGTACATGTAAATTTCAGTCAGAAACAACATCCATGTAAATATACACATAAGAGTATTTAATTTTAGTCAGGGAAATGACACAATAAAACAAACAATATTGAGTTTCTCTGTAACAAAAAGAAACAACATTAAAGTTTATTCTCCAATTAATGTCATCCCCTTTTAAGGTTTCAACCGCTTTAAATAAATAATTCAATAAAACAGTAACTGTACTTCCTTCAAAATAGTTACAGTGCAAAATATTCCACTCTCGTGTTTTTCCACAGAATCCCTTATCAATTTAATTTAAATTAAAGAAATACGTTTTTATAAAATACGTAGACATACTTAAAAAATTATTTACGTACTGAGAAGAAATACAATTAAATAAAAATAACTGAAAAATGTTTTTTTTTGCTTCAAACATTCAAAACAGAATTCTTGCATGCATATTTTTTAGCACTATTAGATCATCGCATGCAATCGTCTTCTTCTTCCTATTTCTTGCAGACATCGAGTCCTTTTTACGCGTCACTGTTGGTCACAGTTTGACAAATTAAAACATTAAAGCCATCATTGGCTTCTTCGTCATCCGTACAACGAATGACCTCTTTGTTCGAAAAGGAAAATTTGTATCAATGGTTCCAAATAAAGCATTTTTTTGTATTTTAGTTTTATTTGTTAGATTACATTTTTATCCATGGGGTAAGGGTGGTGTCTTGTTTGGAGACATGTACAGAACTTCAATTATCTTACGGTTTTAAAATAATTATCTCCCCTAGAAATAATTGCTGTATCAATATCTGTAATTGACACGCGATAATTTACTTTAAAAAAGGACATTTTTAGTCCGTTATAGTAGTTCTGTTATCGTCCTTCAAATATCCTATTACCTGCCGCAGCTGCTGACTCCCCAAGACCGTAAATTATCGACGAGGAGGAACAAGGACACAACAGAACCTGTTCACCACTTGCCGAGCCCCCGGGCCAAAGCGGGCCTCCTTAGTGTTTTTTTTTTGGCCCACTTTTTGTACAATACATCTATTGACTGGTACAAATGTTTACAGGTTCGTCTGTCCGTTGTTCAACAACTTTGCCATGATTCCAATATCAAATATGGTAATCATTGGTAGGTTTTATAGTAAATAAATAAGTTTAATTTTTTGGCACAAGTACAAATAAACAAGAGGTGTCCCTATCACGCCATATAAATTTCAAGAAAAATATCTACATAATTTTAGCACAAATTTAATCGCACGTTATCATGAATGGTTACAGCATAAAATTAAGATATACACAGTATAAGATATATTGGAGTCGAAAAACTTGATGTGCCTCTGGTGAATGTGCCCATCTCCTAAATTGTTATTCGTTATCAAACGGATATCTGGGAAAATGTTGTTTTAATTGTTCGGTCTAGGTTTATTAGGTTAAGCTTCAGTTCAGCACCTAGTATCCAAAGGCCATGAAGACCTAGTTACAGCAGTTTCCCGAACAATACTTCCATGACAACAAAAATATCACAGATCTGAGATAGTCCCTGCCAATGCCAAGAGAATACTAATGATACCACTATCCTCTATTGCTGTAGGTCTACGAAGTGTGAAATCCTTATCTCGGTCCCCTTGTGAAACACAACTTACGAAAGACGTCTCCGAAGGTATCGCTGTCTTCCGGACCGAGTCAGTTACTGGGGAAGATTTATTGGCGAGGTTTTATGGAACGGGCTAGCTTTGAAGAAATATGGCCTACCAATCATCTACTTACCTCTTGCATCAGGCATTGGAGTACGTCCAAGGTGTTATGGTGAAAACCATAATTTCAATATATTTTTTTTATGTATGATTACCAGCAAGTAGTGAAAAGAAAGTATTGAATGGAAAAAAGAAACGATTAATTTAAGGCAGACCATACATAAGGAGGAACAGTTAAGTCACTTCTTTCAAAACAGCTCAAATGACATACATTTACTTTAAAACCGAAGGATTGGATTTTGTTCTTCTCTACAAAACTTCCCTCCTAGTAATGGTTCTTTCTGAGGTTGACCAAGATTTGAAATTGACCAAGTCACGTGCTCGATAGGGATAGTCGCGGCTGGAGATCGGGAAGTCAACGCTAATAATAAGTTTAGTTCTCTTGAGCCATTTCAGAATGAATTTTATAAGAAACCATACTAACAAAACGTTTAAAACAGGATAAATATTTATAATGGGCGTATACTATGAGCCTCAAGAAAATTGTCTTTTTGTAAGATCCCGACAAATATACTTTCTGCCCATGTGAGCTCTTACATTAAGGAGCAATTTGGCTCTTCATCCCTTCATCGTACCCAACCAACCAACCCAATTGGGGACAACATTCGTTGTGGTTGAGTTCCAAGTAGATTACCTTATCATTTCTCTCTTACGACTCAGGAAACGATAGACTACTTCCCTTCTATAGTTCGGGAACATCAGAATGTGACCCGACACTACTTCTACAGTCACACATAACCAAATTCACTTCAATATTCAATAATTTTCTAATTATCGAGATATTACACACTTCATTTTCTAGCATGAAGTTAAGGTGTCGTTTGTCCTTGCTCTGTATTTTCTGCTTTTGACATTTACTTTTGGCAAAGGCCAAGGGGCTCATCCAGTTTTGATGTCGCTGGCCTTATTTGTATCCTTTCGACATTTCTTTTTATTATATGTATAAATATCAGGATACAATTGTATAACAGCTACACTCCTCATCATTGATCAAATATTTATCTTCGACAATAGGGGAAATTTCGTGTTTTCAACAAACGAAATCGTCAAAACCATTTGGTAATATGACGAGAAAGATTTCTGAAACACTTTAAAATTGAAAGAAACTTTTTACGAATCTTTGGTTTACGTAGGGGCTGAAGTCGATGCAAGTTGCATCAATTGAGGTGATTGTTCCACTAGAGGATATTGTTTCCTGTTGTATTGAAATTGAATATTGAAATTCATACTATGATTTAGAACATTTATATTTAAATGGTGCAGCGTATAAAAAACTATCAACTAATAATGAATACCAACAAGCAATGTAATTAAGTGTTCCATAACATAAGTTGCAGTGACACTAGTGTCAATAACGAGGCCCAATTCTGAGGGACAGCCGAACTAATGCATACACAATGGACCGGAGGCTGATCGATCTCTTTTGCATACAATAGTCCTGCATTGTCTTACATCAGTCAGTCCTACTCCGGTGACAGCGCTCGTAAACTACACAGAGTGGGCCTAATCGAAGAGGCTGATTACATGTAGGAGCTACTTGCAGACCCCGAAGTAGGAGGAGCCAAGAGTTATATATTCACTGTATGACAGTATAAGTAAATCTGTAATTTTGACAAGCACACTATGTTTCACAGATTAACTTCTCTCTAGTAGTCCCTGAGAAGAAAGAGTGAATACTTCGTTTTACGTGATCAGAAAAAAACGAATGGCTAATAATTGCAGTTCTATATCTTAATATCCTACATATGGTAATTATTGGATAGAAAAAATATTAAGCAAGGAGGTAAGTACTGAAAAAGAGGGTTTAAACTTCTGATATCTAAAACCCACACCTTTATATAACAGTAATCATTTAACATGCACTGAGTAAACACCATATATATGTAAAGAACTTGTCTTGAGTCATCGTATATCTTAATTTTGAAAACCCCGCGCACAGATGACCTGCGCGGCGGCTGCAAAGCAGAGCAGACGACTGAATGTCGTGACGGGGGTTATAGAGAGAACGGTGAAGTGTATATGTGATATTTTGAGTTGAGTAAAGTGAGGGATTAAAGAGTTATATGTAGAAATGAACAGTATTTGAAATAAAGGCTTTAAATGTTGTTTCTTTAGTTTACAGAGAAACGCGATTGAGTCTTTGTTCACAAGAAAAGCATTACCTACATCAACGGAATATTCAGGCAGATATAATCATACTTTATATATGATGTATTGTAACATTCATGATATTTGAAAATAAAGACCAGGAACCCTCACATCTGGTAAGCATTTTCCCTTATGCTCCTAGGAGTGGGGATGAGATAAACCAGCAGTCTTAGCACAACCGTCGAGAAGAACGGACTTAGCAAGCTCCCGAATTGGCGGTTACCATACAGGAAGAGAGGAGAAGAACCAACAGCAGAAAGTAACGTTGATTGGATTACAGGAAGATCATCGATTGGGTGATAATAATATTGTTTTTATTATGGATCCAATTAAAGAAATTGAGCTCAAATTCATGTTTGTAATTAGTAGTAATTATCCTAATTTAAAAGGAATTGAATATTTTTTTATACTTTTGTCAATAATCTATGTTAATTATAATTATTTGTTATAATTTTATTTATATATATTTCACAATTCCTAGTTTCTCAATTTATGAATAACTACAACATTAGCCTTCAGATCGGGCGATTCAATCGGGATAAATTCCTATGTCGAAGACATAAAAACAATTTGAATTAAAGATCTCATGATGGACCTGCCAAATTAGTTAAGTTAAATTGATCAAATAAAGTAGAAAGGGAAATGGTGAAAAATGAGATAGGTCTCAGTATATATATACATATTTTGGTGCTTACCCAAACCTGCGACAGTGGCCTACACAAAACAAATAGTGGAAATAATCGATTAATTGCCCATCAAATGAGACTTTTCTCCCGGACATCATCAAACTCAAGAGAACATAAACATATTTTGGGGCTCTCTCCAGCACCTTTACCCCAGAATTAGAGGTGTAAAATCTTAATTTATGATTTTTGAGTAATAGTCAGTGTATGATCGACTTGACCACTTTGACTTTATTCCTCACAGTTGTTTCGAAAAAAAAAAAAAAACCGCAACGTATAATTTCCACCACTAACGTCAGATGGTGCTTATAAATCTCAAGAGACAGTGCCTCGCTTTCGAAAGTGCATAAATACATAATCCTACCTAATCGCTCTCGCAAAGTTAACCGTCATGACACGATCTCTTTTTCACTTTCATCCATGCTTATTAAGTACATTTTAAAGTTTTAAAGGCTTTTTAAGTAGATTTGACTCCTATTGCAGTCACATGAATTACTGGGATTATTTCTTTTATTATTGGATTATTGGAATAAAGACGGTTATGCAGATGTAGACGGGAGAGAAGGTGGGGAGCACGCTCCCTCGGGTATTTGCTCAGATCTGTCCGTTCATTATTGTTTGTGCAGACTAATCTGTGCAATTTAGCTCAGACCTAATATTCGGGAATTAAATGCAGAAATATAAATAATAAAATTACTCAACGATCCAATTCTATTGTCTTCCCACAATCTGCTCTGTATACTCAAGTGCTTTCGGAACCTTCTATTACTTAAGTGTACTGCCCAAGATATAGGTATATTAAGCACTTTAAAATGAAAGTGTGAACTTCAAAAGCTCCGGTGTACACAAATATACTAATTTTAGTTGACAGTTATTTGATTCATTACGACACACGGACAGTAAAAATCTACAAGTGTTCTTAGTGCATCAAAAATATCAGCTAAAATAGTATTTTCATCTATACTATTTTTAGACAAGCAGCCATTAAGTAAACCAAACCTGATACCAAACTCGACTGTGCACTGGTTTGCATTCCTTAGGGACCATTATAGCGTTCATTTGTTTAGATAATCTTTCAGTTGCAATAGCTTGTTAATGATTGGGGGGGGGGAGAGGGTTTTATTAACTGTCCTCACTAAGTCAGGTTTGCTGTGGATTGTCCCAGCTTGGGGTTCTATGTCGTGCTTTTTAGTTCATGCAATATTAAAGGAAGGTCTAACTTTCTTTTTTCGTTACGCTTTTAGTTTTATGTCCGCCTTAAACGTGTTTTTACCTTATTTAAACGATATATATATAACTCATAAATCGTTGAACGTCTGTTAAAACAAAACCAAAACCGTAAGAACTTTTGTAGTTATAAATAAGCAAGGAAGAGATGGCCTCCAGTCAAGGCAGCTGATAGCAGACTGCGTGGGCTGTAGAGACCTCTGACCTCGCCACAGTAGACCTTCCTTCACCTCCATGGTAGTAGTGCCCTTCACCTTCTCGTTATGATTGCGATCTTTTTATATCGCCTTCCATTTTAGGTATTAGTTTATTAATATGCAAAATTCGTCGAAATATAGGTCACATATTAATTTTAATAATCTTCCTCTCGCAACTCTTAGCAATTGTGAGTTGAGAACACCATGGAGGACGTCTGTTTCGGTACATCATTAAGTAAAGTTTATATTTAGGGTCACATTATGAAAAAAATTTGAGCCAAGAATAATCATCGAAGCATTATACGTATGTGTGTCAAAATGATCTAATAGACCGTTTGAATGAGTTGGTATAAAAATACTCCACTAAAGCCTTGGCAGATAACTAATACTATTAATTGGGGTGTCACCCTTGTTTAGTTTGATGACTTTGTATGGCCGGTTGATTACAGGAGGTGCAGTAGTGTGGGGTGGGTATGACTCAGGGGTTGATAAAAAGGGCCATAGAGCTAGTTGTCGGGGCGATAAATTTGTATAGGTCCCCTTCTATCTATCTATCTGTCTAAGGTTTCTATTATGCTTCATAAAACACCTTTTGTCTTTCCACAACTTTATTTTCCATCAGAACGTTTTCGACGAACTTTGCCGTCATTTTCGAGGGATCGAACTGATCCCTCTATCATCTAGATCTAGATCCCTCCGAACTCTAGCACTTACCAGATTGGCTTTAAAACAACGCAAAGTGAATCACCTAGTACAAACTAGATGGACAAAAGTTAATTGAATGAATCCACGGTAATAATATACCAAACATTCCAGAGCAATGAGTCATAAACGGTGAAGCGAAGAGTATTACTTTTGCTGTGATGGATTTTCTTATTTCATTCAAATGAGAGAGAATATGACTTATAATAGGTTATGAAAAACTACAAAAAAATTTTATTTTATTTTTAATTTTTCAACAAATTTCTCCGGACACTGCCGATACATATCGAGCGATAATTAAATACTTGGAAGAAACCAAGGCTGACTTGCATACTTACCAGTTAAAGATCGTTACGAGTAGTGATCAGAAATCTTAACCCGACCACACCAGCTGATGAAATTGAAGACGAACTCTCAGCTCTCGGTTTCAAAGTTTGCCAAATAACAAACGTTTTGCGTGAAGACAGGGAAAAAATCTACGAACTTTCCCATCTGTATTACACAACAGTACAGGTTAAAAAACCTTTCCCAATAGTCCAAAGCCATAATTGCAGTAGGGCGCACGAAATCATACTGTCACCACCCTCCAAGGTGTTTAAAGTGCAATGGGCAGCTCAAAAGTGATTTGTGCAAGAAGCCCGTCAAATCACCTGCAGTAGGTGTTCTCTGCAATCAAGGCCACCAGGCCAACTATAAGGGCTGCGACGTTTACAAAATCCTCAAGACCAGGAGCGAACAACGTCATCAGCCAGAAGAAGAGAAGCCAGCCACAGGTAGCTCAAGAAGCGTCCCAGCCAGAAATTTGAGGCATTTTGCCACTTTTGGCGATGCCGTTCGCAACAGAGAGCAGTCACACGCAGCGCCCATTCCCTGTCCACAGGTTCATCTTCCTCAGCATTCCGTTCATCCCGTCATCCCACTAACTCCATCACACCCTCAACCACACATCTTGCATATTCCTCAACCTACAAGTTCTTTGGATCTCACCAGCCTTTTAACCTCATTCCTTACAGAGTTCAGAACCCTAATTACCCCTCTCATTTCCTTTCTTACAAATTCTGTATCCTACCTTATCCCCGTTAAACAAAATCCTTAAGTGGATCCTTCCGACTCCATACCCATTCTCCTTTGGAATGCAAATGGTGTTCGCACCCGTACTAACGAACTCACAGCACTTCTCCACGACAAGAACATCGACGTACATCTTATTACTGAAACAAGATTTACAAGTAAACGACCATTACTGTTCGACAGTACAAGACTTATCGAACTGATCGCCCAGATGGAAAAGCTCATGCAGGTACCGCTGTCATTTTCCATAACTCCATATCCCACCACATAGTTCCTTTGGTAGCACATGATTTCCTTCAGTCCACTGCAGTGTCAATCACCACCCTCACTTCCCCTTACTCTAGCATCAGTGTACTGCCGTCCCAAAAAATCCATTTCCGACTCTCAATTCATCTCCTTCCTAGACTCTAACGGACATCGTTTCCTTGTGGGTGGGGACTTTAATCCGAAGCACCAATATTGGAGGTCAAGATCCACGAATACACGTTCTTGTGCTTTGCTGTCTGCACTCACACCGAAACATTGCTCCACTATCTCTCCTGAAATAGCCAAATCCCCACCAAAATCCAGATCTCCTTGACTTTTTCTTCTACAATAGTTTGGGAACACTAAACTATTCACTCACGCGCCTCGATGATCTCTCCTCCAATCATAGTCCTCTATTATTAACCATTTCCCTATGACCAATTCAAAAACTGCCTCCTCCTTCATTTATTAGGGGCCCAATTGACTGGGACCACTTCCGCCAGCTTCTTACAGATTTCGTAGGCCTCAAAGTGTCCCTGAAAACATCCCAAGACCTAGACGATGCAGTGCATTCTTTCACTACTCTGGTCCAGAGGTCGGCTTGGGAGGCATCGTCACCCCATCGTCATCCAAAAATTCTTAATCATAATCGTTTACCTCAGCATCTCAAAGATCTAATCCATTCCAAACGACACTCCGGAACAGTGTGGCAAAGATCTGCAGATTGCTGAAGCGGCTATTGGCCGCTTCCTTCAATCCATCTGTTCCGATTCCTTCAATTCTCACCTCTCCTCTCTGTCTACAGGGGATAACTCCCTGTGGAATGTAACTAAAAAAATCCTAAAGTATCATCCTGTTTTACAACCTCTCCGCCGTAATGATGGGTCTTGGGCGGCTTCGGAATCAAGGTCAAGGAATTTGCTCTGAATCTTACCCATATTTTCACACTCTCATCAAAACCATACTCACAGCACAACTGTTGAAGATTTCCTCACTTCATCTATACCTCTCTCCCTTCCACCAAAAGCCGTTAACCCTTCTGAGGTCAAATACCCCCTGAAAAACTTACCTTTCCAAAAATCCCCTGGATATGATCTCATTATTCCTCAAATTCTCAACCAACCTTCTCCTAAAGCCATAATCTTCCTAACCTACATATATAATTTCATTATCCGAACGACGCACTTTCCACTCCTTTCCTCTGGAAACATTCCATTACTGCCCTTTTCGCCAAACCCGGTAAACCACCCAATGACTCCTCATCTTACCATCCAATTAGCCTACTCCCTATCACCTTAAAAATATTTGAGAAACTCCTACTAAAACGTCTACTTACAAATGTTGAATCCAAAAACCTTTTTCCTAAACACCAGTTTGGTTTCCGTCAACGACATTCCACTGCTGAACAAGGCCTTTGCGTTGTTGATCACATCTCCTTTGCCCTTGAAACGAAACAGTATTGCACTGCTGCCTTTCTTGATATAGCTCAAGCTTTTGACAGGGTTTGGCACGCAGGTTTGCTCTACAAGCTCAAAAGATATTTACCACAGACCCTTTTCCTAATCCTACAGTCCTACCTTTCAAACCGCTTCTTCCAAGTTAGCTGTGGTTTAGAATATTCTAACTACTATCCCATAAAAGCAGGAGTTCCACAGAGCACTGGGTCTCATCCTTTATAACCTATACACCGCTGATGTCCGCTCTACCCCCAATACCTTCTTGGCCACATTTGCAGATGACACTCACTGCAGTCTTGTCATCCCACCCAGACCCCAACATAGCATCCCACAACCTTCAAAAACACCTTGACAAGATCGAGTATTGGTGCAATCAATGGCGGATCAAAGTTAATGAAGCAAAATGTCCCCACATTACCATTCACCCTCTGTCACAAGTCTTGTCCACTTGTTTATTTTAATTCTATTTCTTTCCCTGTATCTGATACAGTGCGGTAAATACGGAGTAAATGATGAATATATGGTATGAATGAGAATATTTATCTTAATTACTTATTACCTAATAAGGCAGATTGTAATTTTAGCACAATATAGAATATTATATATGAAATTTTTAACATAAACTGCTTTTTTAACCGCATGTATGCAGGCTATTGTTTTTATAACGACAATCCTAAGCTGTACAATGATATATGATTGAATACCACATCGATCGAATATTTGTTTAGATCGAGTGTGCTCTCTTTCAAAAATAGAATTTCCACAACTATAGATTTGCAAAATATACTTTTGAAACCGTCCGATCCTGTAATCAGCTCACTCACAGAAGTGACTAGAAACAGAACCGTAAAATACCGGCGTAAGTTCTGAGTTTAATTAGCCCGCCTTCGATACCAATACATCAGGTAGTAAGTGATGTTCATTCTCGTGACGATGAAGATTAATTAGTACCTGATTCGTTTGATTGTAAGATTGATGATGAGTCATGTGATGATAATTATGAGCTAGTTTAATTTTATGTTGTTTATTTTTATTGTATAATTTATGCTGTGTTAAATTGAGTTCATGATTTTCTTTTTATAAACAATATCGATTTTTTTAAATACATTTTTTATTCCGTACTTCGGTGTTTTAATATAAATATTCCCCAAGCTTCTAAATTATCAAAAAAAAATGCGTAATTATTCAATAAAACAACAAAATTTCATTTATCATCGTAAAGTAAAATGATTTGTCCGCCTAAATCAATACTTTGACCTTGTGTGCGAAGGTTTAAGGTCTTTAACATGGGACCAACTTGGAGTAGAACTGAAATACTGATTACTCGGGGAAAACCTTGACAATGTACGAGTATATGAGCTAGTAGGTATCAAATATAAAATAATAATAATCCAAATAACAATTCCGATTGGAACTTAATACTCCTTATTAATTGTTAATTAAAGAGTTAACATTTTTCATATATCAGCCCCCACGTCAACGTATCATGATCCAGCATTTCAAAACGTCGGTGACAAATACAAATACAAAAACAAACATAGAAAAATGAGCAAGATATGATCAATTATGTCAAGCCGTTGATAACTGAAGCAATTCCAACTTGACCATAAAACATTCTCTGTATTTCGAAACAAAGATTTGAGTTGATATTTTTTCTAGAATGTTGGTTTCCGTTGATGTGAGAAAGATGCTAATTTTTTTCTTTAATCTATTAGAGTGACGCGGCTGACGGAGGGGCGTGGGGGGACTTCCCAAGACTCCGCTTCCTCTCTCGCATGCGAGGGAGGTGACAACCTGTGGGTCACCTGTTTGTAAATAGTGTATGAATGAGCGAGTTAATGACAAATTGAAATATGGTATGAATGAGATCATTTATCACAATTACTTATTGCCCAATAAGGCAGATTTTATTTTTATCATAATAAAGCTGGTTAATAATAAAAAATAAAAATTGATTAGTGGACGACGTCTTCTCTGAGAACATCTAACATCCACCCTCTAACCATCTTACATTAACCCCTGATGCAGACGTCCATGGTATGTCGAAATATCTTCCATCAATACATTTGATGACAATTCTTTCTACAACAAAAGAAAATATCGTAACAAATATTACCCTCATATCTAAATTTCCCGGTAAATGTCAGCTCCTAGTATACTAATAAAATAAGTATTGTTATAGTTTTAGCATAAATAATAAAATAAATGATTTAGATTCAACACAAAAAAATAGGATAGAATTATGATGGATAGCAATGGTTTGAATGGTGGTCTTGAAAATTGACAAAACATACTTCTGTTTCGCTTGTCTGAAAAAGCAGTTATAAAAAATATCTTTTTTTTCGAATAGGTGGGCTATAAACTCAGATTTAAAAGTCAAGAACTCCCTCTTAAAAAAAATACATATAAATATATATATATAGTAGATCAGGTTATTAAGATTCTACGACTTTACTAACAATGTGAGGAAAAAAATAAAACATTATCGTTTTGGAACCAGAGCTAAGAAATTTTTATGTAAGGCTTGAAGAACCAGTAAGACGGAAACAAATACACAAGTTTTATAGTTGTTTTTCTCCCGGTATGTAACTCGTATACCAAAAGCGAACAAAAATTTGATGATTTCGCAGAACAGCGCTTTCTTTTAATGGTTATCAATACATGGTAATATATAGAGGCACTTAGATATAGTAGATAAACTTATAGTTTATAGTATATTTATAGTATTACAGTTAGAATCGGCAGTGAACATTAGAGTCTAATACTATAATAGAGTAAAAAATCATGGCATGGTAATTACGGAAAAAAATAGTATCTATTGAGTTAAATCTAAAGAAGCTACCACTGTAGTTGGCAGATATCGCTGATCTATCAGTGTCAGTTCTATTTGATAGACACGACATTTATTTCAGTTAGCTAGAAGGAATAAACCACGAAACTGCTAGTATAAATAAACAACAGCTCATCTACTCATACAAAGGTGATATGATCCTTTTTTTCGCATGTATTTTCTAAGTTTCAGTTTTAAACTGAATCAACAGCAGTGAACAAAAACTGATTGTTGGGATGATGACTAAGAGTAGACCTCACTCGATAATGTAATATTTTATAGTCCGCTTATTATTGGTAGAGAAGTGCAGATATCGCTTGAGATAATGAACTTCGGCTGTCACAGGAAGACCATTTCACTGTGCCAAGGTGGGGAAATAAGCAATATTCGTATATTCCATGGCAATGACAGCTGAAGAAGAATCTTGTTCATACAGTTCAGACTTAATGCTTCATGATTTCCGGTGAAGTAGTAGAGGCCTTGAATACTTCACTAGATTACTCCGACCCCTGGTCCATATTTCATGAACTAAATCTTGTGTATTTAAGGAGCTATTATTTTTTTTATAGTAGAATATAATTTACATCTTTATTCTAACCATTCCGAATAAAAAGTCATCCATTAATCAATTACTTGGTAATAAAACAATATATATTTTTTTCATCATAATAAGAAAAGCAAATCAACTTTGTGAAACATCGATTAACATTCACATTTGATCAAGTCAAATTTGTTTTCAAAATAGCAATAAGAGCTAAGAGCAATTGACCGAACAAAGTTAGTTTGTGTTTACAAAAAATGTCCCTCTCCTAGCACTTCAAATCATTACCATTGATCATACCAATACTTGTTTCAAAACAAAGTTACTTAGAAATGTTTTGCTATTGAAACACCAATTACGGGGACATCAAAGTTAAGAGAATTAGAAGGGGATAGGTATCGATGGCCTGCTAGAGTTTTCTAGCCAACCTGTATTGTGACATTTGGAGCAGGCGAACAAACAAAACAAAATAGAACCAGGATAAAAAAAAAGGATTCATCTCACTCCACCTAGGTCCGAACTGAGCCCTGCTATATATAGGAGGGTTTCCTCCCGAGTCTTCATCAGTAGATCTCTTTTAGAGGGGCTGTGACTTTCCTGACATATCATCATGATCAAGGCAGTGAGTAGCCAAATATATTTTAGTAGTCATATGTAGGAAAAAATAGGAACCCTGAGTGTGTACACCTTAATCCGGGTCTGGTGGGCAAGTACATTGTGCCTACCCGAAACACTAATCATCAATTATGAATTTTGAGACCTACGTCCGTGAGATATTGGATGTGCTTGGAGTGTGCAGTGTAAATAATGAACCTTTAAGTAAGATTTAAGATTACCATCACGTGTAAGTGGCTTTCGGATATACATTCAATATGAATATTATTAGCTTCTAGAAGCAGTTCCTAAATGTATTTAGAAATAATAATAAAGTGTTGCACCTCCGTGGGACAACAACGGTCAATCGAACAGATTATAGAGGTACTACATGGGTTACAGTTGGCATTCCGGGCCATTGCCAAAACAGGACACAGCTAAAGACGTAAATTAGGTTTACCTGCATCAATTATGAGCTTTAGTCATCAAAGAAAGGAGGTTTTCGTTATTAGGTTCGGCTACGTTTGGCGAATGTAGGTTTTTATTTTTACTCGGTACTTACTTGCATTCCAATATACTAATATATTTTATATATCAAACTGTATTAGAATACATAAAATGTAAGGAAATATATCAGGGATGTATCTTTTTTATGGATATATATTCTTTTATGTATTTACCTGACTTACCCTCGAGTTGAACAATTTAGAAGGAATGCCATTTAACTATTCAACTACAAACTACAACGTATTTGATTCCTCTGTCAACTCTTGAGCGTATTAGACAAGCCTAAATTTATACAAAATTATACTTTGCTCAAGAATATTCAATGAATTTACTATTGTCCCAATAGAATCTAACCCAGAGTAATTTAGCTAAATAAATTGACATTGTGGTATTTAAAGGAAAATAGGTTTACTATGACGTTTTACACAAAATATCAATATTTTTGGCGTATAATCCAATTACTATTGATTGTAAAAATATTTTAAAAAGTTAATAAATATTTTTTATAATCAATAAAGTGGTTGACTCATTGGGTTTTTTGGATACACTATAACTGCACTCTGTTAGCTGGTAGGTGTATTGCTCCTCTCAAATGCACTATCTTTAAGATATCGTGAACTGATGTTTGTACACAGAGAAATAAAGTATAATGCCGGGTCCCCAAGGGGCGTGAATCACGAAAGTAAGTATAATTGATACACTTAACACGGATTAAAAAAATTAATTATATTAAAATTAATTTTGTCTTTGAAAATCTTCTGAAAGGTTCACAACTCATTCTTTTCATAAACTACAAACCCAAGCTAGTGCGCGCACTTTCGTTATTCACGCCCCGTGGGAACCCGGCGTAACTGATTGTCAGATAAATAATAGGCTCATCCCCACCCCGATAATAATAATAACCCCCCGATAATAATAGGAGGGTTGGGAGGGGGTAGGTACTCAGAACCCGCGATGCACAGAATTGCTCTATGTGGCCAAATTCTCCGAACAA
Organism: Acanthosoma haemorrhoidale; assembly: GCA_930367205.1. Lineage (NCBI taxonomy): Eukaryota > Metazoa > Arthropoda > Insecta > Hemiptera > Acanthosomatidae > Acanthosoma > Acanthosoma haemorrhoidale. Next base: position 45,572,276 of record OV884013.1, read on the forward strand.
TTTGTCAGGCACACTTTAGTCACTTATCTCCATTTGTGTATAAACATATTTAATTAAAATGTTGATCCAATCTGACACAATAAGAAGGACCCTAGCAACTTTGTCCATCAGCCTGTATAAAAAAAATGTTATGCTTTAAATCTTTTTTCTCAGGTATTGGTTCTGACTTGCTTAGCTGCTGCCGCTCAAGCAGGATTCCTCGCCACCCCTTACTTTGACGCTGGCTACGCCCCCGTGGTTGCCCATGCACCCTTGGCCTACGCTCCAGCAGCCACCTCGTACTCCAGCACCTACAAGACTGTCAACAAACCGTTCACCGTAGCCGCTCCTGTTGTATCCTATGCCGCTCCTGCGTACCCTTACTATGGAACCACCTTTATTCACTGAATCGGCTAAGGACTAAAATAATTCTTATTGTATATCATGGAAAACAATTTATTGATTGGTTAAATGAACTTTGTAAGCATAACATTAATAAAATGATCTAGTTATATTTTTGTTTTTTGTTAACCATTCTTAACTAACATATATTTACTCCACTTGGTTCACTCGTGTATTTTTTTGGTTTTAGAAAACGAAATAGTAATAATAATAATAAGTTGTGGTAGCTAATTCCACAGACTTTATGAGCCAAAGGTATTGACAGAAGCGGGATTTGAACCCGGATCCTCTTGGTCTCCGGTCGAGCTTCTGCCACCGACTGAACCGCCATTCTTGCGCCCAATGCCCTAGTCAATTTCTAATGTATTTAGTTGATCTCGTGGTAACCTTTGATAAATCAGCAGTAAGTCTATCAAAGGATTCTACAAAATATTTGATATTTATAATGGCGTAAAAATCAAAAAAAATCTTGGTAAATTTAAATAAAATATTATACACCACACTCTTTTGCCAATCTGTTATGTTATTTTCGGCGATTCTATTTATCAAGGGACATACGAGGTTAGCTTGCAAATTATTTAATCACTAAATAGCTTATAATGTGTGATCCGACTTTTTTTTATATGCACATTTGTAAAGCGTCTTCCAATAGAGACTTCCGGACTTTGACAGTTGATAGCGGCCATATTGTTGAATCTGTCGAATTGGCTGTAATTCATTCAATCTGTTTTGCCAAATCAACATGGACGGATATAGCGTTCAACAACACGTGCAAATGATAAAATTGTCTTATCAATATGGGTGTTATGTTCGGGCAACGTTCCGCGGTCAGCATAACCGTCCTACCGAGAGGACTATTCACAGTGTGGTGGATAAATTTTAGTCCAATGGTTCAGTAAACAATCAACTAACACCCATACGTCGACGAAACGCAAGATCTGCCGAAAACATCACCGCTGTCAGTGAGAGTGTGCAGGAGAATCCAAGGCAGTCGATTTCGCGTCGCTCAAAAAAACTCGGTCTTTCCTAGACCACAACTTGGCAAATTTTGCGTCGTGACTTTGGCCTGGACCCGTACAAAATTGAATCAAAATTCAACTCACCCAGAAGCTGAAGGTAAACGACCATAGGCAACGACGTGTGGTCATCTCATGTGGAGGTGATGTGAACTGGCCACCGGAAAATTGGATATTTCGGATGCGAGCCACCCAGCGAAGCCGCGGTGGACATTTGCACGATGTTATATTGCATACATAATGGCATTAATAGGCCTTTCAAATGAAAAAAAAAAATCGATGATATCTCACGCCCACTTTGCTTTATTTAAATTTTGAAGCAGCTTATTTCAGACTCTCCTGGGCAGAATGGAAACATTACTTTCAGTTCTGGGTTTAGAACATGTACCATCATGATGCTGCCACCGTATTAGAGCTTCCAATGAGGACATCAAGGCATGGAAAGATCTACCGCGCGACCTCACAGCTCCAGAAATGGCGAAGAGTGACTGAGTCAAAACGACAACAATGGGGCAACTCACACTGGGACGGCATTTCAGCTGAAAGCGCTCAGGTAAAGTTCAGGGTGTCCAGGGATCGTTTGGCCTAGATAGAACTTGTAGAATTTTTAGACAGAACATTTGGATAAAGGTGATTTGGTACTCTTCGGTTAAGAGATGGCCTGCGTCTACAATGTAGTTGATTGTAGTAACATTTACAAAGTTTTCTAAAAACATTTCCTTACAATCATGTTATACAAAGTGTTCATAAAATAAGGGGAGATATTTGGGATAATTTCGAATTTTCTAACGATTGAATAAAATAGCAAGAAATAAAGTATGGCTGAAAAAAACCGAATGTGTAGTAAAATATGGATAACTTATTTTAGGCTGCAGTGGGTTACTTCAGGCTTTTTCTGAATAAATTAATCGATACAAATAAAAGGCAAAAGAATGTAGGTTAAGAAGTAATAAGTTCGATTTTTCCTGCAAACATCAGAAAAATGATAATATATAAAAACATGTTAAAATATAATTTTTAAAAAAATTGATACTAGATACATCGGATCCTTAATGTTTAGTATGAAATAATAATGTGTTCCACATTTCAAAATCTTCTGAATAATAATAGACATACATAGAAAAACTTTTTCCAAAAAATTTATTAATTTTGTCAGCTCTTGAATTTTAAGATATTTTTCAAGGCTTGTTTTTTCTTCAAAATAATAACTAAGAAAAATAATGTTAACTACTATAAATTATGAATGCTAAATATAAAAATCGGATGTGTACCTAAAGTTTGATTCATATATTAAAATCGAATATTCTTCAAAAGTTTATATTTATCGCTATTTAACTTAAACAAATATTAAACTCTACACTATATGATCATAATAGAAATAAAATTCATCAATAACATTAACGAAAATATAATTTATTTCTTGAGATAAGTTTAACGTTATACTAAATTTGTATTTTTAACTAAAATATTTTGTATACATTTTCAAGAACTGCTAATTTTCACAAGTTATACTTGAAATTACTCACCTTATTCACCTGAAAATGAAAGAAAATCATAATTAGACTCACTCTTTAAATATATCCATTAATTAACCAAATATGAAAACAACTAGATATTTGGGGGTCCCCAGTTCTAGTAGTGATCCTGCCAATATATATATATTTTCTTAAACCGTTAATCATTAATGCTATAGGTTTAAATGTAAAGATTGCTTCGGGTTGGCAATATCACTTGTTGGGTCCCTATGGGCTTGTTATACTTGCAAAGCCAGCCAGCTTTAGAAGGTTGCGTGCACTGGCTGAACTCGGGAAAAAAACCCAGTCCGAGTTTCGTCACTTTGTCTAATTGGGTTGTTTCCTGTTGAGAAATTGGATAGATCTAGAAGGCACAGGCACGTATCCTCGGACAGAACGGAACCCACATAGCAATCAGGGGTGCGCTTGAGGCTACGTCACCATTTTACAACGAAGAATCGGCTACACACTTATAATAGGAGTTGATCAACTACCAAAAATAACACGATATTGAAACCATTACTGTTCACTTTGGGATGGGGAAGAATATAAGAATCACCAATCCCCCCCCCCCCAACCCCGATAAGATAAGAGATTTCAACCTACACGAGGCAACCCATTTTAGTAACATACAATATTATCGAAATTTCATTCCCGAAATTGTAAATGGAACACGCGTCCCGGTGATTAGCCTACAGGCCAAATGCCAGAACTAGGGTACTAGAAAAAAATTATATTTAAGTATAATGTGTGAAAATCAGTTTTCAAAAAATAAAAAGATGTCTCACCAAAATATCTGTTATTTTTGATAATGTAATATTATCAATGTATGTAACAGCCAACGTTTCCCCTATTCTGGCATGCCCAGTACTAAAATTACATAAAAAAACAATTAAAATAATAAATAGTAGTACCTTTAAATTCATATTCATTCATTATTGTTTACCGAATTGAATACGATATAAAATATTATGCAAAAATTACATATATATATATATATATATATATATATAATGAGATACTATTATTAACAGGTGTGCCATTTATTCTTTGGATTGCTCTAAATTTTATTATTTATTATTTTAAATGTTTTGTTTTGCGAGTACATTTAATTGTTTTGTAAAGAATTTGTTTGAATTTTACTCCTGAGTATGTGAACGGGGAGAAATATGAAGGAAACTGCGAAGCACTTCGGGGGTAGATGAACAGGTGCAATCAAAAAAATATATGTTACTAAAACTTGTGTTGATAACAATAAATTATCAATAATAATCACGATACTAATTTATTTGTTATAGTTCCATTAATTATAATCAATATTTCTGTTTGCTAATCATTGATCATTTTCGTTAAGTTTCTTTTCATTTTTGTCAACTTACTTAAAATATAGGTAAGGTAAAGGTTATTGTATTAGCCATAACATAATGATATATATTGTAGTATTTACATATGGCCGTAGTCAAAATATGAAAAAGCCTCACGTTGTGTATCTATTTTGTAGTGGTTTGATATTTTATTAATAAAAAAAATGTAAATTAATCTTATAATTTATTATATCTAAGGAGGGTCCTACACAACAAAATATTTAACACAAAAAAAAAAGAAAAAAGACATGTACTGTTTTTGAGTTCTTCACAATTTTTCCATCTCTTACTTGTCTTGCGCCATCCAAGTAATGTGTTTTCTTGATCCTGACGCCCCTAAGATAATGCTGCCTCAATGGCCTCCTGTTGATTCTGCCAATGTGACGAGTAATGCTTGTTCGTATACGTATGGGTAAATACGAGGATACTAGGAAATACGAAGAAGTAAAATACGATGTATCAGGTAAGAAGTGTCTTCACACGACCATATGCAAACTGCAAAAGTCGTCATCAACGCCTCTCTTCTCAAGCAATTCTAGATAACTGACAACTTCTCCTTTCAAGCCACTCAAAACAGCTGAGCTCGCGGCGTCCCTCCCAGCTGTTCCAAACTGGCCACGCTGCTTTTTTACCCGCACTTGTTCCAATTTAAACTTATTATAATTTATTTCCCTTCTTCTAAATTAATCCTTAAAATGACATTAATAAACATATATATAAATTTTTAGGTAGTTGAAAAAATAAAATAATAACTAACTCAAGAAAAATCTTTTTTAGGTTTACATCGAGATTTTCGAATTTCGTGAGTTTAATGTGAAGTCATTTTGAATGAGTTTCCTGAGCAATTCCATACGAATGAAAGGTCACATCTAAATATATTCTAAGGAAATACAGAAACGTGAGTTGCAGGCGTTGCAAAAGCTCCTACTCATGGCTTCCTTAAATAGAAAAGTAAATGCAACCTGGGATTAGTGGAAACTACGTGCAATGGGAAAACATCATCGCATTTCAAACGACTTTTAACGATCAGTTTGTAATCGGAGTAAAAAGTATTGTGCAATAACTCCCCTTAAGGTGGCACCTGTAGTAGACTAGTAGGCCACCCAGAGTCCAGTTCGCGGTCAATTTCGTGTTTTAAACTGTTTGAGAAATGTGTTATGTATTTACATGTATGTAACAGGAGTAAGTAAGGTGCCAAAATCAACAACAGGTCAAAAAGCCCAAGTATTCAATAAGATGTGTAATTTAATTGTTTTCTCCTTTTAGTTACCTAACATTTCTTTTTTACGTTGGATACGAATACTTAGGCCAAAGTTGCGAATATTGTAATGATATTTTAAGGATAAATAAATTTATTTATTTAATTTAATTTATTGTAAGATAAGATATCAGATTCATTTCGATATATCGATTAGATGGCAGATTAATCGATACGCAGACCGCACCAAAGAAGTAGGTATATGGAGTGACACACCCCCGACCTCGCTCCTGACCTAGTGTGCCCCCCTCCGCCCACTTTCCCTTTCGGACAAGGCCGGGCAGGTATCGGGCGAGTCCCACAGTCTCCCTCCTAGCGGCATGACAGGCCGGTCTCATGTTGGACTCTGTCGTCATCTTGATCGTATAACAATGCTTTACAGCTACAGAGTGAATCCACGTATCAGTAATCTCGCCATTTTTTAGGGTTGGGTGGTTTTTAAAATTCAGAAACCCTGTGTTTTCACTCGTCTGTCTCCCTGTTTGTTCACGGCTTTTTGAGCCCCCTGTTCAAGCCGGTGGTTCTCCTATTGACCCCCTCATTTTTTAAAAATCCAAGTTTAAATACAAAAAATAAGCTCTTAATAAATAAACAGTGTATCCGACCAACAAAGCACGCCCGGTGTGGAGCTCAATAAGCACTTTAAATTTTAAAAACTTAAGTTTCTCCAAAACCACTAAGGATAGCAGGAAACATACTACTACACTAAAAATACAGATATACAGGAAGAAATAAAAATTACATCTATAGATCCATATATTGAACATTTTACATGTTAATTTTTGCAAAAATCCCCAATCAGCAAACCTTTCCCTAAAACTAAATATGGGTCTACAAAATGTAACATAACGAAATTTTCGCAAAAGAACAAAACACATAAATATACTTACAAATACAAGATGTGGCAAAAAATTATACTTATTGATAGTGATATTAGAGAATGATAAAGACTATGAAATTAGTCTTTAAAATAATAATCATTAATATTAAAATTAGGTTTATTATTTTTGTTTGTTTTTACTCTAAATTTAAAGCAATAAATAATCTAACTATTTTAAAAACCAATAAGAAGAAATTGTATTATGTGTGCAATCTGTTCTTATCATTGTACGTATGTGTGTATGCGATGAAATTGCAATAAATATGTTTCTCCCTCTGTTCAAGTTGGAGACATGAAATTTTAAATGGAGGTTCCATTTAATATTGGGAAGACATGGAAAATATATCTATTTTTATAAAACATGGTTAAGTGTCATTAATTACTTGCTGTTTAAAAATAAAATGGTAAAGTATGTTATTAAATCAATGATCCAGACGTCTTTATTAACAGTATATAATATGTATGTTTAAACTTTACGATGAATCAATCAAAATGTCAATAATATGTATTATACGTTGGGTATTTTGAACAGTACAATAACAAAAAAACATTTGATACTGCCATTATAATCGTATTATAACTAAACATAAGTGTTATCTAGTGGTATCATATTTTGTGTGACGCAATCTGTTATAAATAATAACCTTGACCTTGTGGATAAACAATTCCATCGTTTTGTTATGACGTAATTTAATAATTTCCTGACCTGGACAATTATTATGAAAGTTTTAATATTAAATTGCTTCTTTGCATAATTAAGTTTATAATTACTTAAATTTCCAGAAACAATACGCTAGCTGTAGATATTGTTTGAATTTTACCTTAAAATGCTTTTAAAAAAATTGTATCTGCATATTGTAGCCATTTTCTTTTCATCAGTTTTGAAAAATTCAAGCGTGGTTTATCAAACAACTAAGGGTTGTGAAACAATATTTCAATAATAGTTTTAATGATTTAGTGAAATGATAGTTCACTAAAATATAAAAAAAATATTACATATTATAAAACAGTCTTAACTAAATTAATCTATCTTAATAAATATAACTTAATTAAATGTCTCCATTTGATTTTATAACCTGCTCAAAAATCTACATTTTTTTTTAAATAACAAGTAATGAATTAATTAGTGACGCTTAATCATATTTTGTAAAGGGGTGGATTCATTATACATGTATTTCCAATACCAAAGATTTCCCTCATGTAAAATCTGTTTTTTTAGAGAAAAGGAGCCTCTCAAAGACCACATAAGGGTTCCTGGTTTCGAAAAAACGCAGGAATCCTAAAAATATAACGCCAAACACTAAGGACAACAGATAATATAATAGTTCATTTGCATTGAGACTTATTAAGTGCTCACAAGAAAACCAATAAATGGGGTGCTAACTGTGAATCCTAGAAAGCGTTCCAGTTGAAAAGAAAAGGCATAAATTAAAAAAAAAAAAAGCTACCTACTCCTTAACTATCTTTGGCACTTAATGGTTGGGAAATTACAGTTATATAATTTATTACGTTATTGCTAATAAATTGCAGTCATTATGTCGTATTTCAACATCCCGTTATTGAGGAACATTTGCTCCGGTGAAGTGAAAGACTAAAAGAGATCGACCACTAATGGGCGCGGTTTGCCCACTGAGGATTTTCAGACCGGCATAGAATGTCCATTGTAAGGTTGGTGTGTCTCGAGTGACTCAGTCGATCGAATTCAAGGTAAACAAGGTGGTAGGGAATAGGATCTAGTGCACGTTCCATGTTCCATTATGCTACGATCGAGGCTGTGAGGTGGTTGTAGGAAGCAATAGTGCTGTTGGGGGGGGAGGGTAAGGGGGGTATTTATGACCGTACGAAATCTTAAAAAAAGCAAACAGAAAACCAATCCTTCCTGTCTAAATCCAGAGTAAACAAAGTTTTTTTATTTTTAAATGAAATATAGAACTAAAAGTAGTACTCATCAAAATATAACCTAACCTCATGAAAAAAATACGAAAATTGAACACCACAAAAACCTCCGGATTCAAAATATGAAAAAATATAATTCAATTTTTGTTTCAGAACAAGAATTTTACTTATTAAGCACAACTTTACCTCCCCCTCTCCTCAACATCTGCCATATGGACCTAATTATGTCCATTAATAAATGTGATGAATGGTCAGCTTTTTTTTTTTTTCATCTACCTAAACCGATCCTGATTTTGAGTTCTTCTGCTATTCTTATTGGTGTCAGTATTTTAACCATTGCACTATTTGAGAGGCCCACTGAAGTTATATAAGTATTATTTTCGGCGGACTTCAATGAAATAATAACGCCAATAAAGTATTCATTTACAATGTACGATTCACAGAACTTTATCCATTGTAAATCTTAATAGCAGAGCGGACGAAGATGAACAGTCACTGTCCATTCACTTAATACCCCAGCCCTCTGACGATGGAGATTAGATGGCCGATGTTACAGCGATCAGAGTTTTTAAAACGAAATAACCGTACAGCTCCACTAATCGCCAATAATGACAGGACAGATAAGATGGATATCGGGTCTCCGAGAAACAACTTCTGCGAGGATATATATCCTTGGGGCTGGACAGGCATTACACCACGATCGCTCCAGTCACTGACCGACACCATGAACACTAGAACGGGTTGTGCAGGTTCGAATTGTGTACGGTCATCATCGGTCTGGGCAATTAATTAATATGCAGGAACATTGCAAGCTGCTCGTGCATGATTGATCACCACGACATGCAATGCAATAATCGAATAAATCACGCACACAAAAAAAAAAATTCTCCAGGAATTAGATAAACATGTACTGTGTAACCGACGTCCTATTTACATCTTTCTAAATGGGTTATGTGGAACGGACGGTTTATAATCTATGGCAATGTTGTCTTGTTGAAAGAGCGAGAAACAACAACACATGTTTCACAACAACACAGACACTGTTTATTTGCACTGAAAGGTATGCGAAATAGTCATGGTTTACATACATATATTGGAATTTCACATACATATACTACAGGGCAAAGACCACCACTTATTTAGAGAGAGAAAACAACAATTTATTAAGATAAAATTACAATCTGCCTTTTATTAGGCAATGAGTAATTGAGATAAGTGTCATCATTCATACCATATTTACAATTCATCATTCACTCGCTCATTCATACAATATTTACAAACAGCCCAGAGGCCCCCCAAGTCCACATGGTTGTCACCTCCCTCGCATGCGAAGGAGGAAGCGGAGTCTTGGGGAGTCCCCCACGCCCCTACCTCAGCCGCGTCACTGGATAAGAGCCAGCGGAGGCTGACCAAGAGCGCGATAACCACCACTTATTAAGTTGATTTTTTAACCTTAACGTAAGACTAATGGTCAATACTAATTATTATTCAGGTTGGTACGAGTGTTAATTTTATAAAAAATAAACACTGTAAATATTGTTGACTGTACGTTTGGACCGGATAAGCCAACTTCAGACTTGTCTCCGTTTGCTATGACCTCAGACAGCAGACAACAGAAAGTGTAAGCTAATCATTCATAAATGAACAAATCACTTACAGCCAGTTTCATTATTCATAGCACGTATTGTTGCGTGCATTAACTACTCGGTATGCTGCGCTGAACAATGGTTTGGCTGGGCTGCTGCTATGAATCAAAGTTTCACCGCACGGTATCCGGAAACTTAGTGAATGTATGAAGTTGCACAAAGGGCGGGTTGTCCGTAGCGACTTGATTATAACATTTGTCTAAACGGCGTATTGTTTCAAGGGTCGTAATCCCATGAGAATCCACTGTTCCAGTGAACAGCAGTGATCACATCAAAACATTACATACTGAATTATATGTTCGTTTATAACATCTTGAAAAAAAAAAAAAAAAGAGATCCAACTCTTCAGCTAATGGTAAACATTTATTGTTTCCATAATCTACAAAAAGAGATTCTGTCACTAACACCGAGTTCACAACTCAGTGTGTTTCAGAGGCATTATTCGTGGTAGTTTCATTTGATGCCCTAAGATACCATAGAAAACAGCTCCTCGAAAAGTAATGTAGGGTTATAAATATCATCAGTCATATCGAATACCAAATAAAATACATCGACTTCCTGATTTATTATGTATAGTATGTTTTAGATTTTAAGTCCAACTAAAAACACAAAAAACCATTAAAACTGTCAATAAAATCGTTGTCCCCCCCCCTCTCAACCAGAAAAAATGCCTAAAGCTATTGAAAAAATTATTGGGTTAAACTGTACATTATAAGGTTATTAGGCAGTGACCATACGCCCTACTACTCAATACATACTCAACCACTCAAGTGCACTTTAAGCGCAACCGAGTGCACTAATAACCCCGACTGCAATAGCGACCCACAGACAGCGCTATTAGCCAACACCCTTCCTGTCCTCTGCGGTTAGAAAGTAGAACTTGTACTAGCAGAAGTTCACGGCTTCTTCTTAACTATCTATGTAATACATATTTTTTTTCCTGTTGCAATTACATGTCAAACACCCCATCGTTAGGGATTCCTGAGAAAATATGTTACTATTTCTACCTATTGGCACTATTCACAGTTTTATTACAATACACATTTAGAAGCTATTTATGATATTTATTGTACAAACAGCTTTACTTGAAACATTAGAATTTGCTTGTACAGCATTGTTAATTGGGTCGCAAGTATTCATTTATAACTTGACAGAATACGTTCTAATGTCTCGCTGTGGTTAAGATCACATTATATACAGTTACGCAATTAGAATTTAAAATATAGCGAAAACATAAAAACAAATGTGAGGTAATAGTACCTACATGTACAAAATTAACAAAGCTAAGTTACCTTAATGGACCTTCTGACTTAAAAACAAATACTTCCTCTGATTTAAAATGCTTACACCATTTTGCTTTGAATTTGAATGCAAAACTACGGTGTAGTAGATTTTACTATTTGTAATATTTTTTTGATATTTGCCTATAATTACAGTACAAGCTTCCGAAAGTGCTCGTATTTTGAAGAATAAACTTTGGGGAGACATATGAACATACCTTAACCTACTGTTGTATTTTCTTCGTAACGAGACCATAGAGTCGGAATCACAGAATTTCAAATATATTCCAAAAAACGATGTGTAGAGAGCGATGAATGAGTTTCCTCTAAGCTGTTTTAATAGTTTTTATAGAGTTTTTTTTTTGTAAATGTACTACTTACGATTTTCAGTAACCGAGATTGTTAAGCAAATAGGATGGAGTAATTGCGGCCAAAAATACACACTAGTTATATTTAATAAAGTTAAATTTTCGATAAATTCCTGCCCTGTTCGGTGAGTGTTCCTCAACATTGTTTACTCACTTTCTACGTAATTTATTTGGATTATATGTACACATAATATATATATTATATCTGCTAACATATAACTTATTATATATTATATCAATAACTTATTATAGATTTTCAATATATTTGTCCGTAGTGTGACAGCACCATATTGTGGGAGTTTATTTGCATCTCTATAAAACCCCAATCCCAACAAGCCCCATCTGGAAAATACTACGCACGCGGTGTAACCCGGGTTTAGATTAGTTCCCAGGTCATGGGCAACAATATATAATAAATGTATAATAATATATGATATAACATATAAAATATTAATAAATACACACAAAGTAATTAATAAAATTTTAAAATAAAAATTGTTTTATTAACGAAAATATTAAAGTACAGACAAAACAGGACCACTTAGGTCCAATTTAAACCAAAAATACATTGCACGGAGTTTAAAAGTGACCACACCAAAATTTGATAAATTTCTGTTGATTTTGAAGAGATTTAGAGGCATTAAGGGGGCAGACTATAGCTTATATATATGGCATAAATAGGGGATGTAGTATCAAAACCCACAAAATCAAATCGGAGTTTTTTCTTCAGGAAGAAATCCTGAAAAAAAGGAAAAAAGAAAGAAATCAAAAAAAACCTTTTAAAAATTGAGTATAATATAAAAACTGACTATTGCAGGTGATTTTGGAACGGGTATAACGGGTTTTAATGCAAGTCGTCAAACCTATAGTAGAAAACTTTAAACCCTTTGAACTTTAAAATTCGTGAAACAAGTAAAAAATTTAAATTTTCGGTTTTAGTGAGTTTTTATTCCTTATGCCTCATATTAAACTTAGAATACGATTTATGGGAATTAAAATAAAGCATCATTGCCAACTTTAAATATGAATCAATACAGGAATAATCTGATTCTGAACATGGAAAACATTTTATTACTTGGAAGCAGTTAACTTAGTCATATGATAGGTCGCAATACAGAGCATGTGTTAATCACTGCAATGAAAACAAACAGATGTTTCTCATAACAGTAAAGGGACCCTGAATGACAGAAGAAACGAAAGAAAAGAGTTTGTTTGAGCGTCGGTTCGGGCCTAAACAAAGGACCTTAGTAAAGAAGTGGTTGCCGAGCGCCTTCTTCTACACCATGTCCGCCGTAGTCGCCACGCTCTACCTCACCGAGTGGAGGCCTATCATCAGGTACGTACCCCTCTACAGGGGCAAAGTCCTACGCCTGGAAGCAGAGGAGGAAGCCAAAAGAAAGAGCAGCTCAAAATAGTGATCTTGGAATAAATTATCTTCTACCTATCATTTGTCCTTCTGTTTGCAAATAATTCCCAGAAGTACGTAACTATAATTTAGAGTATTTTTTATTTACCTGTTGGGAAATGCGGAATAGATTTGTGGATATCACCCTACAAACGAAACAGCCAAAGAATACAATTAATACAGTATGATAGACTCATAACAATCTTACCCTATTGAGATTCAATTTTGACTATACACACACTGTCCTACTAAATATTACATGCGCCCTGTTACATATACGAAATATCATTAGAACCCTTCCTCCAAACCCCCATCAGATGCTCGAGAGGAGGTGGAAGAGCTTCGGTTACAGGCGACCGCATGCATTCTTAGATGGGAATTGCCATGGCGCACACCAACAGTACTGTCCTACCACGGCGACTAGAGACCAGGTATTTAGTCTTGTACTTCAGCTAAGGCAGAACATATTCCCATAGTCTCGTTACTACCCTTTCATGAAAAATACGAGTACACAGTATTAATGGGTGAGTGTTTTCTGAAGAAGTGTGATCGAACGGTCAACTGCGTAGCTATTAACCCAACTTTTGAGCTCCAAGATAATTGCCCAGCTATGTACTAATTGTAGTTGGGCTAAACATAAACTAATGATTCAGATTAGACAGGATCACGCTGAAGTCAAAGAGAAACCGTTCACTAAACAATTTATCCATATAAATATAATATCTGTCTTCCCAGAAAATGTCATTTGTTATTAAATCAATAACACTTTCATCAGCTCAAAATACCATTTTTAAGTGCAATGTAAAACAAGGCAGTTAAAAAGGTAAAATCAAAGATAATTATAGCAACTACGTAGCAGAAATCTCCACACTTTTTAGACATCTCGTCTAAAATATCCTTTATTCGTCAATAATTCCTGGGGCTATCTAGCTACAACAAACTATCTTTGATTTTACCGTTTCCTATTTTGTTCTTACTTAGCACCTAAAAATGACCAGGGGTGAGTTGTTAAAAATGGTTGAGACCTTATGCAGTGGGATCAACTCTGTCTCTCTTAAATGCTTTCAATTCCCTTCAAACTCCACACAAATTCTGCTGAGTGAACCCTCAGGGTCAAAAAGTATCTGAACTCGACCTATTGGTTAATTTCCTAACTGAGACAGATTCAGGAGTGGTACTAAAACTCTTATTTCTCCTAGAGAATATTTTGTTAAATTAAATATTTTGATTTGCTGATAAAGATTATTGAGAATAATAACCTAAGTATAATATGGTTAGGGTTAAATGCAATATAGTTACAAATAAAAGGTAAAATCAAATTAATGATTATTTTGTTTTATTTTAATATTTATATTGAACACCTGTGGGTGAAGTGGCTAATTTGCATGTACAGTAACGATCCATAGGGGGAATTAGAGGAACTGTTTTTGAATGTGAATGCTAGTTAAAATAATTTAATAAAGCTTATTTAAGTAATCATTCTAGAGGGAGTACATATAAGATCATCAAAGATATTATGATCCTTTCGAGATCATTTTTCTAAACTTGCACAACGATTGACATCCAGTTGATTTCGTTGAAATTTACAATGAAAAATTCTTGCAAAATGATGCATCATACAATTAACGGCTTCTTTATGGTTTTTATAATTTTTTGATTGATGGTTATTTTTTTCGATTGAGGTATTTACTTTAATAAGATAAGAAATATTCAGTTTTTAATTATACACAATTGATTGATTATTGACCCTTCACTATTTTAATATTATATTTTTAGCATATTTGTGGTATCAAGTAAAATTTCATCCCTATATATGAAACGTTTCGCCAACAAATTGTGATACATTAATTGATGACAGTTATTATTTTATTGACTTCAAGTAATTATAGTCCACTTAAGCAATCAAAGATATTAATCAGGATGCCAAAATGTTTAATTTGATACCCTACTTAATACGGTGGAAAAATGTTGTTTTTTTTTAAATATAAATTAAGTCATTAATGACTTTTATTATTTACCATGACTAGTATTATTTTTAGAATCTTTTGGGAATCCAATGAAACTTTCATGTTAAATATCAAGCTGCAAATATTATGTTAATGGCAGTATTAATGACTGCATGTAATTATAGATAATCAAATTTATAGTAAAATATAATTTTTTTAATACCAAATATATTAATGATGGCTATGATTTCCAAGTCTTCCTAATATCAAATAGGAGCTCCTTCTCAAATTGCATGCCTCTAGCTTGATCAAGAGACTGTCAAAGACTAGGACGAACAGATACATGTGGGAAAAGATAAGATTTTTTGATTTTGAAAACAAATGAAATCCTTAAAGCAATTAAACCAGTTCTCGCAGCAGCATTAAAACTCTAATTGTCTATTATACTTAACTTGAATTTTTTCTTAAAGGTTTGTCCTAGTGAGACCTGCCTCTTAGGATTAGTTTTATCTCTCTGGATTAGTTTAGACTATTTTTTTTGCTGAAGATGAGTACTTGGTTAAGCACCATGAAAGAGAGGCATCAGAGGCACAGAGGATCTGGGGCGAGATGGCTGGTTGCTAATCCTCTTAGACATTTTTCCAGCTAAAATAAAAATCAGGTAGTTGTGCAGACTATAGTAATCAATAGAATGTAGTTATTATCAGTAGATGATCGGTGGTTAACATGCGGTTACATTCAAATCTTGGATTACAATCTCAAATTATTCTTCAACAACTGTAGTGAACCGATTTAGGTGTGCAGACTAGTCTTCCCATTATTACAACGTTCGAGCCAAACTGCTGCCTATCCATTAAAAAAAAAAGAATTTATTTGGAGATAACAATTTTAAACAAATATGTAATAGTGTAGTATCTCTACAGTTGAGGTTATTAGAAAGAGACAAGTTATAATTTTTAAGCAATGCTTCTTTCCCAGGCCAAGTCCCCGGTGTAAGGAAGGCAGTTTTCAATGGAGTATCAAAATGAAGTTTGCAATATTTATTTTCATTTTTCAATCAGTCAATGATTGAATAATCTCATTCTAAAATTGAGTCAAAACAGCAAAGTTAATGTAATGACTAAGCTTTTTTTTCATTAGAGTCATTAAAAATGCTTTGACAGGAATCAGAGGTTACATATAACACAAATTTCTAAAAATGGAACAGTCAACTTTTTTTAATTAAATAGTAAAATTTTGTTAACAGAAGATGAAACCCAAATATAATCAGATAGATCTAGAAAATAAAGACATTTGCTTAAAATGATACTAATCCTTGTCTTGTATCTTGTTCAAAGCAAGCTGTGGTAAATATTACTCATGGAACTATTGAAGAGGAACATAGGTACTAGTCTAATATATCCTTCCTAAGTATTTCTAAAGTGTAGCCTAAACTTGTAGCCATCACAACAACTTATAAAACAAGATGAGATCGGGCCGTGGATTAATCATGTTCTAATGAGGTTAAGACTATAATTTTGCATAGGATTATAACAAATAATTTTAAATATATTTTTAGTAGATAAGCCAATTCATAATATGCATGACAAAATAATCTGAAATATAAAGAAATAATTCCAAATTTGCATAAAAGAAATAAAAGCGAAAAAACTGCTGGAACCAGGTGCTTCTTCTTATTCATTCCCCAGTTTTTTATAGATATATACGACAATCACCAGACTGGATTGTGAAACTTAGACGCTTAAAGGAATATTTAATTTCAGAAAAATAAAAAACTTCGCAGAATTCATGGACTTACCTCTGTTTTACTATTATAATAGATACGTGCTTTGCTGAACACCAAACAGATGCATTTAAAAGGAAGAATTAAAACTGCACCACCGAAAACTGACAACGTTGTGATTATTCTATCAATCTACTTCATGTAATAGAAGCACCTGGAATACGGCTGCGTAAATAAATCAGTGAAGTTTGTGCCATAACTTTAAGAACACCAGAAATCGATTTTTTGTTTGTCCTCAAACACAAGAGACATATAGTATAATGAAGAGGCGAACAACAGTTTTCTGAATTTATAAATGCATTTAAAGTACTTAAAGACCTTCAGATAATGCCCTATGGGGTAAGGTGACAAATAAATAAAGTAAGCAAACAATTATCATCATTCAGAACACAACAAAATACATTTATATAAAAATCTTTGCTTTATCATTTGAACTGGTTTTAGAGATCAGAGTACATAATATAATCCATAAATAATATCAAAGACATGATAATGGCTTACATCTTATTTTCACTTATAGGATATACATCTTATTATGTGGTATGTACATAGGATAACATACTAAGGAATTCGTGACATGTGGACTAATATTTGATATGAAAATACCACACATTCTTATTTGAAATGTAAAATGAAATGAAGATCTGGAATAAAATTACAGATAATAAGTAGAAAATGTAACATTATAAAAAATGAACCTGAAAATTAAATGTAACAAATGAATCATTATTTTAACCGGAATCAATGGCCACTACTGAATGTGATATGCTAAAGATAAAATATTGAAATCTTTCATAGTGATTCACCAAGATCATGGCTATAATTATTATAATAAAATTTCAGTTTTCTTTATGCACAATGGTTTCACTAACCAAACTCCTCTATAAGCCTTTTCTCCCATTCAACCTTGTCAGTTATAATTGTTTTCTTAAAATTATTTTTTTGACTCAGTGATTTTCTTTGACATATCCTCAACAATGTTGAGATGAATTTATCTACTAAGAAAGTTACTGATACCATTTTTTTCACTTTATATTCCGATTATTTATACTTAAACCATACAGTAGACAGTAGGTGCAGTCTACGAAGTGAAGCCCCCATGTTGGGATTTGTTATCTCTCCCATATTGAACTTTTAAATATTATACATGAGTAACGATTCCGGTCATTTGTAACAGCGTTTTAAAACAAATAATGGATAAGTGTAATAATCCTCCCTACATCTAATGTCAAATCTTATTTCTTGAAAGATCTATAAACTATGACAGAAGTTCATTCTGTTGGTTATAGATTCAATTACATGATCCTAGAAATGTAATAAATGATATGTGAAGATGTAAGGATTAAAATTTAGGATATTATGATGTGAATCACAATAGAAATAATCTCTTGTAAACTGATATCTGTTAATAATTACTTGGGAGGAGTTAATTTTAT
Organism: Acanthosoma haemorrhoidale; assembly: GCA_930367205.1. Classification (NCBI taxonomy): domain Eukaryota; kingdom Metazoa; phylum Arthropoda; class Insecta; order Hemiptera; family Acanthosomatidae; genus Acanthosoma; species Acanthosoma haemorrhoidale. The sequence continues at coordinate 45,590,449 of OV884013.1, forward strand.
TACTGTTAATGTATTTTAATCATCAACCAATCAGCATATTGATCCAATATATTTGGTAAACTGAGCAAGTCAAAAAATTGAGGCAAAGACAACCAACTGCATTTGGTACTCACCTGCCTCAAATAGATGGTTAGACATTTCAGTTTGGTTTAAAGGCAATGTCCAATATAAATATAACCAGGCCAAATATTTATGATTCATGGTATTTCACAAAAACTGCGCAATAGTTTGCAGCAAAGTATGCATGAACCTGCAAACCAAATATCATTCTAAATTATTAAATACTATGTGATAAGTCAACTGTATGTTAAACTTAGCTAATGGAATATACAGCAAACACGCAATGAAGTTCCAATTGCAGCGAATCCCCTCAAAAGATATAAAAGTATTTCATAGTTGTCTCATTTTATTTGTTTATATAATTTTAATGAATAAAAAGGTACAGGAGAAAAATGCGTGGAAATACAGCTTATTAAAACTGGATCAGACACTAAGAGAAAGGAGAGGATAATCTGATTTCCGGCAAAGGAACAAATGAATAATTAACCAATAATAAATGCCAAAAATGCTTCTATAACTAGAGCCCAAAGATTCCATAGAACAAGATAGTAATTTAAGTTTTTAGGAGTGTGGTATCAGTTGATTTTAAAATATCTGATAATATCTATTGTAGTGCCTTTGATTGTAAAAGGCAAATATGATTCCTAAACTTTCTGTAGGAAGGACAGGTAAATATCAGATGAAAGAGATTTTTTTTGTCTCGATTGTTGTGTATTCAACATAACAAATGCATTCAACATGAAATTGGAGAATCTGAACTGTGTAAGCGTAAGGTCATTAAATTAAATATTTCTCTATGGCTAGGATTAAAATTAGAATTATTCAAATTTTAAACATCAATTTGATAGAGTTATACTTTGAAGGAAACTAAACTTTGAGGATTAGGACTTTAAATGCTATTGGGTATGCTTTCAATAAAATGTATATTTTATTAAGCTAGTTTTTAGTTAACAAACTTAAATATATTTTAGAGGGTAATTTGAGCCTTCCAGTTCTTACACTTCAAATGACCTATTTTGAGTGAGTCATCATCATGTATAGTAAATATTTTTAGCCCAATTAGACACTCCTTAAAAATTTCCACACCAGCCATTGATTTTTATATTTAACTTTTGGACTGATTACCTGGATGGTGAGATTGTACTTATTGACCAAATGCTTGAAGAAGTTCTAGTGTAACTTTTTAATAGTATACCATCCATATTTAAAGTCAATAAAACGATATGCTCAAGACGATAGCTCTGTTATAAGAGAGAGTTATAACTAGCTCTGTTAAACCTCAGTTCTTTATTTTAGCTTTTTAGAAAATACTGAATCCCAATCTACCTGCAGTCTTGGTTTTCAGGAGGGAATTCAAGAATAATGGAGCACTGAACAACATGATGCCTTAATAGTTGTACAAGGACATATTTTCTAACCATTGTATTTTATTGAGCTAATTATTGATTTTTATGTAATACTAGTTTTGGATATGCACATGGTTCATGTTATACAGGAAGGGCTTATTATTTTTTCACACCTAAGTTGTTTGCATTATATCTATATTTTGTGTTTTTGACACTCCTTCTCAAACCCAGGTCCTAGAACTCTTCCACATTGCTCGAGTGGAGGGTGAAGAAGTATGTCTTTCTCTAAAGAACCTCACTGGTGACACAATGCTGTCCCTGAGCTTTTCATCACCATACCTAAGCTGCATGTTTACTTTATTACATAAGGTGCTAAATAATGTAACTAATTTAGCAATGTCTCCTATTTTATACCAGTCACAATTTATCGACCACTCCCATTGGTGCATCGTAAACAGACCTTTAACAGTCTGCATATCCTAAATAGAAATTTATAGGAGTGTTTAAAATAGATTATCTGCACGACTGTGTCGTCTTCTAATTCTGTACTGTAAGTTGGGAATTATTTTAATGTCATGATCTCGTATTATAAATCAGTTTAATATTAATAATAGTAATGATTTAAAAAAAAAAAAAACCTTTAATCAGCAAAATCAGGCTTAAGTTTTTTCAGATTTTTATTTCACTTTTTTTATAATTTGGAACTTAAACTCTTGTAGACCAGGGTTTAAGGATCTAGTCATACCATACAAATTTATCTAATAGAAAGTTTTTATAAAGTTTCTAGTTATTCAGCATGTTTTTATAAAATTTTGAGGTAATGGTAATCAATTTAGAGGCTTTACCACACATATGACTACCTAGTACTGTTGGGATTTGTTTAGTGCTTAATGGTAAATATAATAGATGATGCTGATTTCATCATCAATTAATGTTGGTTATGTTAATAAATTTTTTACTCACCCCAAAAAGATTATAATAGTCACTTTCTCATCTGGATTTTTCAGTATCCAAATCAACCTTACCCACTATATTCAGAATACGAGAGTCTACTGTGCTGAAAATTTTGGAGACCTTCAGTTACAGCTACCATAATGATATCTTTCTGGTTGAATGAGTTTCACTCGGCCTCATGATGGGGGCTTGTGATTGCCTTGTGAATATTATAAGGTATTATATAAGGTCTCAATTATTCAACCCAATACAAATAAATTATAATAATTTTGAATTTCTAAAGATTAAGATGAGGTAACTTTTGATCTACAGGTGTTTTCTTTGATTTCAATTGCAGAACTTATTGGGATAACAAAGGGATGAATTTGAAATCTTAAGTAATAAAAATAAATATTGTTCAATTTATATTAAAAGTACTACTGAAAAGTATATATTACTTCCTTAGAACAGCTGTAAGCAAAGACATTTATCTATATATTTGATGTTTTTCGTCAAAAGCTCTTGATGTTATTGGAGCCGTTATACTGACCAATCATTGAAAAAATTTGATGATGGATACTCTAATATTAGTTTGCTAAGGTTACTCAAAAGCAGTCAAATATTAATTATTCATCTAATTTTGTATTAGAAGTATAAATTTGACATTAAAAATTATACGTACTATTATATTGTAAAAAATAATATAAATATTATTTGATATAAGGTATACTTGAGAAAGTTAAAAATAGCCCAATATGTGAAGGAAATGCCATAATATTAATCCATTGCTGAAGATGCATATAAAACATAAATTAAAATACAAAAAATGTTTTCAAAACGATAGATGTGAATTTAAACCAATCACCAATCAGTCTTTCTTAGTCTTTTTAGTCAATATAAAACATAATATATTAGTATAATTTATTTATCTTCACAGTCACTGCCGTTAATGAACATGCAAATTTATCTCACTCATTGCACTGAACTTAACTTAATTGCAAAATAAACTTAACTTCAAACTACTGCTAATTTTAAGAAACACTTCACATGTACTTGTTAAACTGAATTAAACTTACTATATTTAAAGGAAAATATATTGTGTTCCTCGAAGTTTGGAATATTAAACCCTTCCACAAAAAGAGAAAAGGGAGAAAAAAAAAAAAAGAAAAAAAAAAGACCAGTGTTGCTGAAATTGATGTAATCATATGCTATATGTGTGGTAGCTGAAACTTACAGTTGAATCCAAATATTTATGAGTTACTTTTGCATATCCAATACTTAAAATTATCATAAAACTGTTTGTAAATAAAAATTATAAATATCAAAATATTACTTTTAATTATTTAAATACATGTAACTTACTTTAGGTTTTTAATCTTTCTGTTTTCTATTTGAATGATAGATCGTTTATTTAGTATTTTTTTGTAACCATCAAAACGTCCAAGAAATCCCATTTTAATTAAATATTTGTACACTTTTTTTTTTAAATTTCTAATCAATATAAGAACTTCAGATGTCTAAAACATGATATATTCCCCCCTGAAGATGATTTTGGTCTTGGTTGTTGATACGATGTTTTCAGACTGTGATTAGTTAAGCTTTCGCACTACGTTGATGTTCGATATTGAGAAGATCCGAGGTTCAGCTAACTCACCAGGTAATTTTCACCTTAATAACTATAAATATGATGTATTTTGATCGCGTTTGTACAGGTGAAAATAATATATGAACAATTGAACACGTGATACCAGTCAGAAAATACTCAAGATTGATTGTTGCATTGCCATTATTCAACTTCACAACTTATCACCGCCGGTAGCAATGTATTTATTATACGCGAACCAATTATTGTAGACTTAAATAACAATGTCACACCTACGTTTATTTAAAACAGTTGTCGCTTACTTTTCAATCGATGATCTTACGAATAACTCACACTTCATTGATCTGCTAATTTTGTTTGATTATATTTTTAACATTCAATAAACCCCAACATATACATATCATTGGCCAACACCTCGAGATCTTTGATTAAATATAATTTTTTTACACAATAACTAATGTATTAGAGAGACTTATTATTTTTTATGGAATTGATTTTATTCTTAGCATTCTCTATAGTAATTATAATAAACTTAAGCCACAACCTAAGCTGCGTCATATTTTAATCGGGACTTTGAGATCTTTGATTAGATACTTTACTCAATATGATAAAAAATAAAAAGGATAATTATTTTAATTTCTGGATTATTAATGAGCCTTCATTATTTTCTATGAGACTTTTATCATATGTAGTAATAGAAGGAGCAAATAGAAACACTACGCAAAATGTCATGCCTCAAAAAAAGTGACATCGTGTTCACGATGTTACTGGCAGTTTTAATGGATTTTTGTGATCATAAACTACATAAGTATCCTTATAAAATATCATTGATGTCGAAGCTGAGGTAGTCAATAGAGATTTAATATCTTACTCAATATGACTGGATTTTTTAAAAAAATAACTAAAGACAAGTTATCATTGGTCATGAAATTCTTTTTTTTATAGTAATTTCAGATCGAACATGCATGTAAAATATCACCTTTCTGTGTAAAATGCGAATCTTGCGAGTCTTAACAAAATATTAAGTATCATACAAAATATTACAAAGTATTATTAGGACATGGAATTCTTTAGTTTGATATCCTATTCAATATGATATAAAAATGTGTATTTTCTCATCACCACGCAATTAATTAATAACTCTTAATTATATTTTATGGAGTTCAAAATATTGCTCGTTTTATTGGTTTGTAACCTCTATGTAAAATTTCAAGTTCATACCTTTAATAGGGGAACACATCTGCAAGACAGACGTATGGGTGGAAATCAAGGGTTTCAGGTTTTCAAAAACCAACAAAGCCCTAAACAATGAATGAAACATCACCTTTTAGAGAAAAAAATCCGGAATATTTTATTGAAAACCGCGAGCTCCTAGTAAAAGGCCAATGGATGTGTAGGCGCCATTTCCCAAATAATATGTGACTTTTTTTTTTTTTAGTTGACTTTAGATTGTTTTAAAAAAAACATTTTTTTCTTTAGACGTTTCATTTTTTATAACTTACTTTATTTGGCATTACATATTATATTTTTATATCAATAGTAATTATCTCAATAATATGATAAGTATGATTTGTCGTCGGAAACTCATTGTGTTTGAGCAACTACACTTATTTGTTAAATTATTATTTAACAAGTTTAAGTTTTTCTCTTTTAAAAAAATATACAGTAGTTTTCGCAAATTGCATCAAACAACCTCCAATCGCGTGGAATTAATATCATTTAATCCAAAAAGGACCAGACAAATAATCCAAAACTTCCAGAAAGTATGAGATACAAATCTTCTCTATGAAAGCGAAAATAAATGATACAAATAGAAATATCAGATTTGAATTACTGACAGAAACAGCTGTCCTCAAACTGCCATAAGTTCGTTGACATCAGATCTTGACCTTCAACTAACAGTCAAGTTCAGGTTTAATCACTTCTTGCATCACTCACCGCATCCTTCTTGTGGGTGTAAGGGGGTTGAACTCTTGAACTCAAGAGGCTCTCGCACCATGGTTAAGAACGCCACTGATACGAAGGAACTGTAATCGATTTGTTTTCTTTCTCCTCTAGCTCGGTTGGCAATTGGGCAACCCTGGTAACTTGGAGTGAGTAAATTTTTGAAGACTTAAAGATTTAAATCTTGAAACTGCAACAAGTAGACTTCGGAATTACTTTTACAGAGCTCGCGGAATAATTATTTTATAAAAGCGACGAAACGAGTATTAGTTTAGGTTATCTTTGGAACACAAAAGGAGAGGCTATACTTTTAAATCATAATAGATTGAACAGTCTGCATCAATTTGTGTGTCAGCAAATCTGCCTTCATCTAGCGCTGTCAAATCGGGAACTTTTTAAGTTGAGGCTACCGAATATCCATTGACGCTTTATTTACAAATGCTCACTAAAGAAATAAGAAAGAGCAATAAACAGTGTTGTAGATAAAGACTTCCTGAGAACCAACTTAAAATGTCAGTGGTACGCTAGATGAAGTAATTACACTCCAAATACAAATGGATACCGTCAATAGCTTAGAGTAAACTATTCTTCGCACTTATATTGACCAAGAGGTAATTATTTAGATTTAGGCAATCTAATACTTATTTAGATTTAACAACTTGGTAAAATGTATACTATTAAGACAAGCTAATTTCCTGACCAAAAGATAAGAAAATAATTGGATTAATTATTTTATTCATAAAAAAAAAGGCCAACATACAATGACTTAATAATTAATAAATAAAATTAGAATGTCATTTACCAAAAGTGCTTCCTAACTAAAGTTCTCAAACCTCTTGGATCGGCTTCAAAATTATATTTCAAAAAATTAGACCCTTTTTGAGCTTCGCCTAATACTTTAAGTACTATGGGAAACTAATTGGCCTTTTTCTACACCCTTTATGCACTTTTAGCTAATTAATTTGTTTCCATGAGATGTGGTTTTGAGTAAGTGATGTGGCTAATCAAACCTTACTACCAAAGATCCCAGTATGGAGTACAAGTTAGATGAGGGAAACTGTTGTTCCCGACTCGATAAAACTTTGAATTTTAACGTTTGCTTGTTTTTTTCGCGAAAAAGCATTCTTAAAATAGTACATCATAAAAAAAAAAGTTTACGAAATGCCTCGATTTTTTATCAAGAATCTCTGACCGGATTTCAATAATGAAAACGACAAAGCAAAGAGTACCCATGATTTCGATCATGCTCACACCTGATCGTAACAGGTAATGCTAACTAAACGGGACCGGTCAGAGTGTGGTACACATCGTATGGGAGCGGGCTGAGGCAGATCCTTGCACAACTCCTGACACTGGTTGAGATCTGGTCCTGCTGGTACCGTTGCCTGCCTGACCTAGGACAGTGGCCAGCTTTTGTTAGTTAATACTGCCACGTAGCAATCTACCATTTAGGACAGTATCGTGAAACTATCTAGGAACAATTCCAAAATATTAAAACAAATTCTCGATGTTCGGGTATTAACCGGACTCAATTGATTCATGCAGCATAAAGGTATGTATTACATGAATCAATTGAGTGAGCAAATTGGTTCATTTTTATAACTGTAGCTTCCACAAAGGTAACAGTATACTGTCTTGGTTTTCCTTTGTTTAAAAAAATATGTGCGAAAATAGATTTTAATTTGGTAAAAATTAAAATATCTATTTGACAAAAATTTATTATTATTTACACATTTAAAAGCACATATCTCAGGTTGGCTTGATACTCTCAATTGAAAATTTGAAATCGTTAATGTCGGGTCGTCACGAGGGGGGTGCCTAGTTATCCTAGCCCTGGAGACGAAGTGAGGGCTGGTTAGGGTATGACCTGGAAAATTGCTTCATGACGGGTCTTACTATCTGACTCCATATTTGATAGGTATGTGCCCCGACAATGCACCATGTTCAGGAGAAGAGGTATAGGGTAGGTAGTTTATGTGGTCTTGGAATGACCACGAATTCACACTCGGTATCTGAGGGTAGGCGAAAACCGTCCAAATCCCAAAAGCGAGTGTGAACCGGAGAGAGGCAGGCTGGATTGCCGTGGGAGAAACTACTAGGTAAAGTTTGTAGGGCCACGGCAACCGTTGTCCGTGAGGGAGAGGTCTCTCCCAAGAAGCTGCTAGTTTTAGCAAGATGAAGGCAGAGAATCCCACTAGGAGAGTGTGTGGTCTGATAAGGCCGGACTAAAACATAGCGAGGTTAGGAAGAGAGGTCCAGAGGATTCCATAAATGAGAAGGCCAAGTCTTGAAACATCAGTGCAGCTGTAAGTTCACCAGTTAGAGAGCCGCCGTGAGAATGATTTACAGGCGAAACCCCGGGTATATTTATACTCGGCGAGCTTCATTAGTACCCAATCATGTGCGGCGATATTGTGTCCGATGATATCCCAGTTTGTGGTGGCGCTTTGTTCTCGGCAGTGCCCCAGGCCTGGTCTGGGTCGCCCGATACCTGCTCTAACCCTTCCAGCCTCTAACTAGTTTATTTGCAGCTGTGCCTTTTATTGTTTACAACATTGACAATAACTTATGGTTGGGTAATGTTATTTACATTTGTTTAAATTAATTTACAACAGATTATAACTAATTTACAATATAATAGAGTATAGGGTGATTTATCTTATGTAGTTAACGGTCGCTACATAGCGTATAGAGTGTTCAGGGTATATGCTAATAAAATAGCAAAAATAATCCAGAATATTATGGTTTAGGGACCGTTTGTAAATCTGAATATAATCGTGTGGAGGTTGGTCGGTAATAATTCGTAAGCACTTATATTGCATAATCATGAAGAATGATGTTTAAATTCATGATAAAAATTCATTGATTTAGTGTTTATGGAGCTCATTTCACTTTAATCGTTGTGTGTAGCGACATAAGATAAATCACCCTATACTCTATTGTATATATATTGTAAGCAAATGTAAATAACATTACCAAAATATAAATCATTGTAAATGTGGTAAACAATAAACATGCAGCTAGGAGCCAATTAGTTATATGAGCTGGGACACCAGCTGCCAGTAGCAGGTACTAAGCGACCCAACCCACCGAGAGACCGTTACCCTTGTCACGTATCGGTGACATATCTCTTTGTCAGAGAACAAAGAAAACTACATACTCAACTGGCATTGGGTACACTAAAACCAAAGCTGATTGGCTACTGACGAGGCCAGCTGGGTATTTAAGACCGGCGGTTTGGGGCTCGTATAGCATTCTCCTGGGAACTAACTGGCTCGTGGCTGCTCTGATGTAAACTCTGAAACTTGGCTTCTTCATTATGAAAACCTCTGCATCTCTCTCTCCTCACCTCACTACGTTTTAGTCCGGCGTTGTCAGACCCCACACCTTCCTAGTGGGAATCCCTGCCTTCGTCTCGCTAAATCTAGCACCTCCTTAGGAGAGACCTCTCCCTAGTGGACAACGGTTGTCGTGGCCCTGCAAGCTTACCAAGCAGTGTTCCCCACGGCGATTCAGTCTGCCTCTCTCCGGTTCACACTCGCCTTTAGGATCCGGACGGATTGCGCCTACCCTCAGATACCGAGTGTGAATTCGTAGTCATTCCAAGACCACACAAACTACATACACTACCTATCCTATACCTTTTCTCCTGAACATAGTGCATTGTCGGGGCACATACCTATAAAAAATGGAGTCAGATAGTAAGACCGTCATGAAACGATTGTCCAGGTTATAAACTTAATCAACCCTAACTTCGTCACCAGGGCTAGGGTAACTAGGCACGTAAGATAACAACTGATTTCAATGAAAAGTTTTACTGAGCAAAACACGAAGCAAAGGTTAGTAGAGTAGTTGTTAGTGGGTGGAGTGGGCGGAGGAAGGGATTGGAGCGGGGAGGCTTAATTTATCTAGACCGCGAAAATTTGGTAATGGGAAAAATAATTGGTTAGCACTGCCGGACTTTATTAGTTATTTCTGTACACATTAACATACACTTTAGATCATAATTTAAATATGTTATACGACATTCTCCTTATTTAACCTCCCTTATTTTTTAAATATAACTTGCCTTCTGTTAGTTTGAATAGCAATTACCATCTTTAAACAATTGACATGTTTATCTTTTGCTAACTATCGACTAGCTGAGCATTAACTACGCCCCAAAGTGTTGACTGATGTCATTACCTCTTAAGTTGTATTATATCTAATTTATCTGATAATGGCACTCCTGTTGCCATGACCTCATAAATCATTCTAATATCTATATGAATGGCCAATACCATAATTAATATAATGGATGGAATAGTTGTTTTAAATGTGACAACATACTAGATAAATTCTATCCTATGGTAGATTCTACAATGAATATTGTATGATGACGGTTCCGCTGCCGAAGTTAGAGTTAGTTTCTGTGGTGTGCAGTTGTATAACATTGGCAATTCCTTACGAGTAAATATTAGCACATAGATATGTCCCCCTGGGTAGCGACAAATTAGTGACAGACATTTGGAGCACAACATGTGTTGTGAAGGAACGCGAGTCCTCCAAGAATGAAGACCACGTTAAGGTCAAGGATACTTTTGTATCTTCCTTCCGTGCATCTTCCTTTGTCTTTGAGGATGCCTTTTAAACAAGTTTGATGTGTCATTGGTCTGTTTCAAAAATTTTCAAAAAGAGCTTTTTATTTTTTTTTCAACTTGTTCATTTGAAATAGGAAGCGATATTTTTTAGAAAATTCCATTTATCTATTTAAATTAATGTTTATTGTCCCTATTAGTATATTTAGGACCAGTAGTTTGTAATAATGACAATAAAAAGGTTGTTAATGCTAGTCAGGCCACTATTAACCTGTGAATCCTTATTACGTAGTGTGACTTCCTTCCTGTATGAGTTTAACTTCCCAAACTGCTGAGAATAAATTTAGAGATTTAGAGATGTGGAATAAATTTATTTCAATTACTATTAATAACTAAGAGGAATACTGCATATGATAACACTGGTATAGATTATATCTATAGCAATATTTAAAAAGTAAGCACTTGGAGATTTCTTGATGGCTATAAGTTAAACAATAGTAAAAAGTATTGAACAGATTGATTAAAATTGAAAAAGTATTATAATTTGAAAGTCAGCTAAAAGTTATAGTTTTTTAGTTATATGTTTTTATTTGTTCTCTTCTTACATGTAAATTAGTAATTTAATACATGTTTCATAAATTCCCAAGGATATTATCTGATTTTTTTTCTTTGCTTTTTTCTGATAAAGTTACTTTTGTCCAACAAAACAACATCGTATGCCTACTACATACTAATTGGCCTGTACATGAATAAACTATCAGCCTTCTTGTAAGGACCAGCTCTCGCTCCCCTCCTCCTAGGGTAAGATGGGACGGGTCAGAGTACAGGAAGTGACCACCCATCAAAGCTATATAACGCGTGCCGCGAAATTTGTGTTGACAATTTTAAATGACGAAACTTTTTATAAATTTTGACATACTAATTAGTGGTGTCCTTTATAATTATTACGGAAAGTATGATTTCATTAACGTTGGAACGAAATGCGTAAGGAACTCCTCCGTTTGAAAGTTTTTAAGTTCAATTAATCGAAGAAATTGAAGTGTCAACAATAATTTCTCATCTAATATAATGAATTTGGTTTAATAATAATCTTAACACAAAACTTTTAGAATTCTATATGTAAGTTATTGAATTAATCATATAGTTCTGAATTTCAATTCATTTGTTTATTCCTATTGTTATATAATGTCCTGAACAACATACAATAAGTCCCCACCAGTGAGGGTTGGAGGGGCAGTTTGAAGGTCCTTTTTTTTTTCTCATATATCTCGGTATATATCGACATTAGCAATGCATCAGGACCAGCTATGCAAGTGGGTCGATGGTGAGATGTGATTGTTAGTCGAATTCTTTAGCCTTTTCCTCCACTCATTATGTGGACCGGAAATGGACATCGTATTTTATAATGGCGATAGCCGTTTGTACAAATGTGAGGTGCCCTTTCTTCTTCTCTTCTTGATGATTGAGTTTCGTTCAAGATTTTGTGGACAACATCATGAAAGCAGACAGCTGTGCTGCTCGTTTTCGTATGGTGAATATTACACGCTCACCATATTTCTGGGTCAACCTCGCTGTCACCGTCATAGCCCTTTATTATTAACCATTTCCCTAAGACCTATCCACAAACTGCCTCCTCCTTCATTTATCAGGGGCCCAGTTGACTGGGACCACTTTCGCCAGATTCTTACAGACTCTGTAGACCTCAAAGTACCCCTGAAAACATCCCAAGACCTAGATGATGCAGTGCATTCCTTCACTACTCTGATCCAGGGGTCGGCCTAGGAGGCATCGTCACCCCACCGTCATCTAAAAAATCACAATCAAAATACTTTACCTCAGTATCTCATAGACCTAATCCAATCCAAACGCCACTCGAGAACAGTGTGGCAAAGATCCCGACATCCTGCTTATCGTCGCTCATACAATCAGTACTGCAGGTTGGTAAAGCGGCAATTGGCATCCTTCCGTTCCGATTCTTTCAATTCCTATCTCTTCTCCCTGTCTACCAGGGACAACTCCTTGTGGAATCTAACTAAGAAAATCCTAAAATATTATCCTGTTTCACATCCAATCCGTCATGATGATGGGTCCTGGGCTGCTTCGGATGGCGAGAGGGCGGAAGGATTCGCACTGCATCTTTCCCGAACTTTCACTCCTCACCTTACTCCTCAAACCAATACTCATCGCTCAACTGTTGAAGATGTCCTCACCTCACCTATCCCTCTCTCACTACCACCAAAAGCCGTTAACCCCTCTGAGGTTAAATATCTTCTGAAAAAATTACCTTACCGAAAATCTCTAGGATATGATCTCCTAACTCCTCGAATTCACCAACATCTTCCTCCTAAAGCCATAATCTTCCTAACCTACATTTATTTATAACTGCATTATCCAAACGACGCATTTTCCTCTCCTTTGGAAATACTCCATTATAGTCCTATTCGCCGAACCCGGCAAACCACCCAATGCCGCCTCATCTTACCGTCCAATTAGCCTACTCCCTATCCTCTCAAAAATATTTGAAAAACTCCTATTAAAACGCCTAATTCCAATTATTGAATCCAAAAACCTTTATCCTACTCACCAGTTTGGCTTCCACCAACGACATTCCACTGCTCAACAAGGCCTTCACATTGTCGATCACATCTCCTCAGCCCTCGAATCCAAACAGTATTGCACTGCAGCCTTTCTTGATATAGCTCAAGCTTTTGACAGGGTTTGGCACCTAATCCTACAGTCCTACCATTCAAACCGCTTCTTCCAAGCCCACTGTGGTTTAGAATATTCTAACTACTATCCCATAATAGCAGGAGTTCCACAGGGCAGCGTCCTGGGTCCCATCCTCTATAATCTATACACCGCTGATGTCCCATCCACCACCAATACCTTCTTAGCAACATTTGCAGATGACACTGCAGTCCTGTCAACCCATTCAGACCCTAATATAGCATCCCAACACCTTCAAAAACACCTTGATGAGATTGAGTATTGGTGCAACCAAGGGCGAATCAAGGTCAATGAAGCAAAATGCTCCCACTTTACCTTCACCCTTTGTCGCAAGACTTGTCGACTAGTTTATTTTAATTCTATTCCTCTCCCTGTGTCTAAGACAGTAAGGTATCTAGGCTTTCATCTCGACAAAAGACTGACATGGTAGCCACACACGAGGCTAAAAAGACAAGAACCAAACAGACGCTTTGGACAACTGTACAGATTACTTCGAAGGACATCCCATCTCTCAATAGAAAATAAACTACTTATTTACAAAGTTATACTTAAGCCAATCTGGACATACGGAATAGAGCTATGGGGGACAGCAAAAAAGTCGAACATCAAGCGCATCCAATCCTTTCAATCAAAAGTCCTGAGAACAATAGTAAATGCCCCTTATTACGTCAGCAACAAAACCCTTCACAATGATCTGAATATACCCTATATTCTTGAACTCATCCCTTCCAAGTTCATAAAATTCCATAGTAACCTATCCAACCACCCTAACTCCCTAGCACAGTCATTTCACTGCACCACTCATCCCTATAAAGCTCGTCGGAGATTAAAACGGCAGTGGCCTCGTGACCTACTATAACTAAGTGTTTGTTAGTGGGAGTACTGGCAATGGCCAGTTTCTCTAATCATGTCCTGAGCGTCTGTGGCTCTCGCGCTCTTGGTCAGCCTCCGCTGGCTCTTATCCAGTGACGCGGCTGACTCAGGAGCGTGGGGGACTTCCCAAGACTCCGCTGCCTCCTTCGCATGCGAGGGTTTTTTTACTGCAAGAAACATGAACAAACACTTTTTTCTTACCTTGAAGAGTTTCAGCTTTTCTATCACCACTTAACCGACTTGCCTTTATCAAACCAATGATCCCTTTTTCACCTACACAGCAGCCATAGCCATCATTGTCTACTTCATCATAAAAAATGAAGCACTTATCCGACATTATCGAAGAGTACCCCGTTCATAGAAAATGTTCGCAAAAAAAAAAATCGGCACTAAAACATTATCACTGAATTTTGTGAAGTTTATAACCCAACCTAATGAACAGGACCAAAAATATGTGTGAGCAATTTGAGGGAGAAGGAAAATACTTACCTAAGAGAGGGAAACAACAATACAGCAGTACCTGACCTTCAGAAAATCCCATTCTAGCTTTTAAGGTTCACTATTTATGTTACTTTAAACATTTCTAACCTATAAATAATTGATGAATTTAATTATTATTAATTAATTCAAGTTTTAGAGATTAAAAATGCGATCTAACATTTTATCTCCCTCTATCTCCCTAACTTATGAAAAAAATGAATAGCACTTTCTTATAGGAAATCTTATGTACTTTAATTTTGTATAAGAAGCACCTTTTGCTAAAGTTGATAGCTAGTTCCTGAGAAATCCTCTGATTTTCGAGAAAAAGCAAGAAAAGGGACCTTCAAACTGCCCCCACCCCCCGCTCGCCTCTTTCTGGTGGGGACGTTTTTTATGTGGCTCAGAACACTCCAATGAACAACTGCACCAAAATCCAGATATATATATATATATGTGTGTTTTTTCTAATCAGCGATTTTTTGCATTCGTTGCAATGGACAAGTATAGGGATTATTAATGTCTCGTACAATATAATTAGTATAGACTTTGTCTCTTGCTATTTCAATGCTTACAAAAATTAATTTATTAAGCTAAATGACAAATATTTGAGTCCTTTCTATGACTTTTATTCATATCGGTTAAAAAATCTAAAAATAAATAAATTATCAATGCATTTGATTGTAATATGAAGAATAAGAACTTTTAATTCCTTTTAAGTCCCGCAGATTCATCGCACCCTTGGGAATTTCTCACACCTCATTCAAGTACAAACAACTATATTTGTGGATTTTGCAAAGAGTGAAATAATGCCTTAACCTGATTAACTTTTAAATTAACAATGCTCTGCGTAATTAGGCAAAGGATTATGCTGACAATTTAAACATGATCATTATAGTTTAAAAATAAAGGTATACAATTTTTTCAACCGTTGTACAATAGATAAATTTGCTTCTGAATAAAATATAATTGCTCATTCCATTAACAATAAAAAGCGGGATTATATTTTATAATATTTTTGGCGTGTAGCTGTGGTAGATCTTCTAATAGAAGTGTGACGCAATCAGTTCCTGTAATAAAAAAGTTGCTGTAAATCTGTCTGTCTGGCCAGTGTTCCAAGCCACCGAGTGGCCCTGACTGCGGTTCGTCACCTGTTTGTTTATAGTGGAACGGTGTCACCTAACTCGATGAATGAAGCGTTAGCCACTTGGATCGAATTGAAAACTACTTAATAACCATAATTAATAAATAATATATAATTACAGAAACGAACGTTAGCAAATAAAACCATGACTGTCGGGTACAATATATAATATATCACTAGTCAGAATCAGGTATACAAAGGTTTTAGTTAATGATCTCGGTATTGGTCGATTCAAACCCAGACACATTTAGACTTTAGTAAGGTTATTTGTAATCAGCCTTCCAAATGTCAGTCTATACAAAAACTCATACATAAGTGAGGAAGGAGTGTGATAGAGTTTACGTTTTACAAATTACGTTTTGAATAACATAAACATTTCAAACTATAATTGTTAATAATTAGCACCAAATGAATAAATATACTGGCACGATTGGTACTCTATCGTAAACCTCTGTTGGACTCTGTAGTCTGGCGCTCTACTAACTGAGCTATCCTAACATGAGTCCTCTTTTCCCAAGCTCTCAGAGTTACATTGGAGAAACTGGCCATTGCCAGGACTCCCACTGTCACGCGATTATAGCAGGTCACGAGGCCACTTCCGTTTCAGTCTCCGAGGAGGATTATAGGGATGAGTGGCGCAGTGCAAAGACTGTGCTACAGGATTAGGGTGGTTGGAAAGGCTACTGTGGAATTTCATAAACTTGGAAGGGATGAGTTCTAGAATGTAGGGTATATTAAGGTCGTTATGAAGGGGTTTGTTGCTGACATAATAAGGGGCATTTACTATTGTTCTCAGGACTTTGGATTGAAAGGATTGGATACGCTTGATGTTCGACTTTTTTGCTGTCCCCCACAGCTCTATTCCGTATGTCCAGATTGGTTTAAGTATAACTTTGTAGATTAGTAGTTTATTTTCTATTGAGAGAAGGGATGTCCTTTGAAGTAGTCTGTACAGTTGTCCAAAGCGTCTGTTTAGTTCTTGTCTTTTTAGTCTCGTATGTGGGTTCCAGGTCAGCCGTTTGTCGAGATGGAAGCCTGAGTACCGTACTGTCTCGGTTACAGGGAGAGGAATAGAATTAAAATAAACTAGTGGACAAGTCTTGCGACAAAGGGTGAAGGTAATGTGGGAGCATTTTGCTTCATTAACTTTGATCCGCCATTGATTGCACCAATACTCGATCTCGTCAAGGTGTTTTTGAAGGTTATGGGATGCTATGTCGGGGTCTGGGTGGGATGACAAGACTGCAGTGTCATCTGCAAATGTAAAATGTTTAATTAAAAAATATAAATATATTCCTTCAGCTGAAATACATTTACTGCTATCCAACTAAATAAGACTGCACTACATGCCTAGAGGGACTCAAGGCCCAGCCACCAGTGGACTCTCACAACTGTACCGCAACAACCAACCTCTACCGAGGCTTCCCACACTCCTTAATTCCCTCACACCACCTTCAAGCAGGTACTCCTAGTACAAGGATCCGCTCAACCCAAATATTCCTTTATTTTTCCCTCATCCTTAATCTTATTATTTGAGAGCTAAGAAGAAAAATCAAATAAATAAAAAAAATAAAAAAAAACATTTCCAGAATGAGATCATGCGAAAAGTGGTCCGACATACCTCTCTCGAGAGGTCAAAGAACCCTGACCTGCACCCGTTGCGTGGTGTGCCGTCGGTGGGTGAGTTTATCTGCCGGAGACACATAAAGTTGTTTGACTCGTTGCAGGACCTAACCAACCCAGTGTTTAACACTATGACCCTACCACTACTCCCACATCGATAGCAACAGACTGTGGGGGAAACATGTTTGTAAATAGATTCGCCTGAGGATCTATAATTGTATATAATTATCTGTAAATTTAAAGGGGCTGCGAAGAAAAAAAAAAAAATTCAATTTAAATGTTACCTGTTACAAAATTGCCTACTTTCCTGTTTCCCCTTATGTAAAAATATAGCGATGAAAGCCAATAATTAAACATGAGGAAAAAACAAATCAAAGTTGATGGTCCTGGTAGTAGGCTGTAGGGACTCTAATTAGCTAATAGTTTAATTATATAATGGATGACAAGTGGGTACTAGTGAGGTGTGGTATTTGCCCCCTTGGCAAAAGGTTAAGTACGTTTGTGAATAACATGTGTCATAGCCTATTCAACCTTCACTTTGTCACTAGGGCTAGAATAACTAGCCCCCCCGTGTGAGGACCCGACACGTGCATATCAAACATGTATTTAGCTAAATTATATAAAACATGTAAGTATGTCACCAATAATGCGAGTCTACGCGTCCAATTTTACAGTATATTTACTTAAAGTAGCAAAAAACGAAATTATCACAAAACCCACTAGTACCTAAATGTAGCCGGAACATAGAATAAGTGGGTTATTTTATGATTTCCCTATCCTGTTATGGCGAGTTTATGAACAAATAAAAAAAAAAAATTGTAATAATATGGCAGTATAATAACGTTATCAAGATATTTTAGGTTGTGGGGAGCGTGAGTTTCTTAATAATTCAAAGCTTTGAACTCTTGAATCACAATAATTAATAATTATAAGAATAATAATAACAATAAGAAAATTATTGTGTTTTCAATTTCTTTTTCCGATTGAATTTTGCTGATTTACTTCCGTTGGTTCACTCGTCCTCCGATAAAAACAAAGCCAACCATTCGTTGCTAGAAGCACCATCTCCATTTCACAAATTTATTTTTCCTTTAAAAATTAAATAATAAAGGGTTTGCTAAAATTGCTTTTACACCATTGCTCCAACATTATAATAATTGTAAAAAAAGGCCTCTCAAAGGGTTTCGAATACCTCAGATCAAACAAGGCATCTGCTTGTCAGAGTTATTTGAGCTCCTAACAGAGGATTTCTTATTCTTAATGTTGTTTCATTAAAGTTCACCGTTCTTATCTAATTAAATTTCGTATGTACTATGGCCAATATTTAAGAAAAAAACAACCAAAAAAAGAAAATTTCATAAAAATACAAATTAAGCCATCTTTCATCGAGGAAAAAATTGCACACCCATATATGGTCATACAAAAAAAATCCTGCTACTTCAGGCTTGTAAAGTAGCAAGCAGAATATTTTCATGCACATCTATTTCCAAAAGAAATATTTACACATTAACAAGCACAGAAAATATATTTACAAAGAATTAGAAAAATTATGTTAATAAGATCGACTAGTATCCGGTGACGCGGCTGACGGAGGAGCGTGGGGGACTTCCCAAGACTCCGCTTTCTCTTCGCATGTGGACTTGGGAAGCCTCTGGGCTGTCTGTAAATATTGTATGAATGAGCGAGTGAGCGATGAATTGTAAATATGGTATGAATGATAGTATATTTTAATTACTTATTGCCTAGCATGGCATATTGTAATTTTAGCACAATAAAGGAATTATACAGTTAATAAGATCGAAATATATACAATTAGTAAAAGTCAAAGAAAATTATAAAAGAAAAGAAATTGAAACTTAATACACTTAATATACAAATTTGATTCATAATAAAGCATGCCAACATTTAACATTACGATAAAATAAAGTGATGCATAAAGTAATAACAAAAAAGATAAAGAGATGTCTGTACAATGCAAAGATACTCGACATACTTTGTAGTTGATCTCTTTTTTAATGAGCTATTGTGTCTCCCAGTGTAATTGCTATAAATGTTTACCAGAAAAACTACTGTAAGCAAACTACATTAGCTGTTTGTCTTAGCTTTAGATATACCAATATCATTTTTCAAAGTAAACTTAGCAAAGTTTCTTAGCAAGCAATACCATTGCGGTTAAAGTTCGCAGTTTATAATATCATTACTCTTCAAAACCTCTTAGTGATGATTCTTTTGATCAATCATTATTATAATTGCCGAATGCCTAGGAATGGAATATTTTAAATGATGAAATAATAATATATTTTTTTTTTATTGTTTAAGCTTCATTCTCTCCAAAACATTCTTTTTATATCACCCAATATCATTGTTTTAATAACTTACAAACACTCATATTTTTTTTTTCTATGTCAACGAATAAAGTTACCATATTTTGTCCTATCAACTATCATAAGGGTTTCTGGTTTTGAAACAAAAGCAACAAAACCCTACAAAACATTACGAGTATTTAAAAACATTCAAGTAATTTAATAAAATAAAGGACTATAAGTGCTTAGCTTGGTAGCTTTAGCTCGCCTTGGTACGTAGATTGAGTAGAAATGTCTCCATTTTTTGGTTCGCATACCATTCTGGCTTGTATATATCTTTCGTGCCAGCCCCAGTTCTTTTACTCTTTTTTACTTTCATCGACAACTTCCTGAAATTATCAGTCATATGTTCGTTCTTCTTCTTAAGTTCTTTCCAAGAACTCAATACTAATATTATTTTGAACACGTTTCGATGCATCATACACCTGGTTCCTGACTTTAATGTCGTGGATTCCATTTAACAGGTTCTCCCTCGTACAAATCAAATACTCCATTACAACTTCATTATTCCTCTCCATTATGAACTACACTTTTCGTCTGTTAAATGGTAACTTTGAAGACAGGGGGATAGGCCCCATTCATTGGGCCCCAATGAGGTCACCGAGGATGAACAAACTCATTAAACTGCGGCTCCTGTATGAAGAAAGCCGTTAAGGTCGGAATGTCGAAGGACTTGTCCTAGCCTGAAGAGATCCTGTTTGGTTAATAATTGGCAGCAGGCGGGGGGGGGGGGGGAGGGGTCTTGTCAAGTCAAACTAGTCATCTCTGGAACGGCCAAAGTCCGGAAATTCTTTGGACATCTGGTTATATCGAGAGGTGTAGAATTCAAGTCTCGAGGAGGGAAACTCGTCTGGTATAAAACGGAATGGGTAGGTTTTGTGGATGGTTCAGAATGCGAATACATTCGGTGTTAACCTAGTCTAGGGCTCATGAGAAATGTACGGTTGAAGGCATTATTAATGCTAAGGGTAAAATTAATTTTATTCATGGCATTTAGTCAAGAGCCCTGAAACTTCGATACTAAGCAAACTGAAGATGGCCGGTCACCCAATGCATCTTAAACAATGCCCTAGCAAGCTTTTTAAGGTTTTGTTTGTTTGTTTTTGCTCAAAACTAGAAACCATCATTCCTGCCTAAAGCGCATCAAGATACAAAAATTAGAAATTGGACCAGAGTTTTCGTAGTTAGTTGTCAGGTATATTAGGACTCCACGCAAACACGCATCCAATAAATAATTAACATTATAAATACAATATTTTGTTAAGAACTAATGAAATTCAAAAATTAAGAATAACATTGTAGAGGACCACAGGGTGTGTAATAAAATTTTAAAAATATGAAGATGCCAGGCCAAATCTTCAAGAATTTTTATTGCTTTTAATATCATATGTCTAAATATAAGAGACATACTCTGCTGACACCGGCCGCTATTAATGAAAATAATTAAAGATACCAAGATTTTTATTTGAACACCTATGTAAATCAGTGTCTTTGAATAAGATCTTTTTTCTTTTACACTTATTTTTTTTTTAATTATGCCAATAAATATTATGTTGTGGGATAGTCCTTTATTACTTGTCCTTTATTACCAAGCTTAATTTTTACTAAGCGTAATTAAATGTTTTTATTCTTGGCTAGGCTAAAACTCCAGCTTACATCCTGTTTCATGGAATTTACCTGTAGTTAAGAATCACAACCAAGAAGAAATAGTGGCAAGCAGCTAAACCCATTCAGACTTTTACAAGTACAGTTTTAATGAAAGTGAATAAATAATTTGGTACAAAAATGGTTTTCGAAAATGGAAGATGACGTGATGATGATGGTGCGATGACTACGACGATGGAGATCAGTGGAAGCCGTGGTAGCCGCTATGGTAACCTCCGTGAAGAAGCGGTCCATGGCTGAGGGCAAGCGGTGCGGCGACTACCGGAGCGTGGATGGCCACAGGGGCGGCGACCGTCCTGACGACGGGAACGGAGTTGTGGACCACTCGGACGGTGTTGGCGTAGGACGATGCGTGTGAGGCAACCAAGGGGGCGTGCGCCACGGCAACGGGGGCGGCGAAGTAAGGCCCGTGGCCGAGGGCAAGGGCGGGGCCATGAGCCAGAGGGGCGCCTATGATCCCTGCGCTAGTGACGGCGAACAGAAGAGGAAGGATGGCCTGCAACATGATTAATAATGCATTAGTAATAGAATTAGATAGGAACATGTTTATTAATAGATAATTAGCTCAAGTCTAAAGCAATATGAGGGTTCTGATAATGATCGACTTGAATTTTGAATCTTTTTTCAAGGGTATGTATATCCCCCCAATTAAGGACTAACGATCATTTATATTGTCTTTATTTTTATTTACTGTAATTTCATATAAATATTATTATTGGTATATCTTTTTATTCAAATAAAATTACATTTTACTCTGTTTGGGCAATAACTAATTGTGATCATTGATTTCATTCGTCTCATATTTATAATTCAGCATTCCACTTACTCATACATACCCCACTTGATTGTCACCACCTTCGAATCCGAAAGAAGAAGCGGAGGTTTTGTAGATACCCACGCTCCTTTATCAAGCCATTGAAGGCTGACCAAGAGCACGAAAGCCACAGACGCTCGGGACAAGAATTGTGAAACACCATTGCCAGGACTCTCACTGTCATGAATTTACGGCAGGTCTGGAGTTCTCTGGCGCTTTTATTTTTTTTAATCTTCAAGAAGTTTATATTGCAGTGTGAGACTGTCCTTGAGGATTAGAATGATTTGATAAGTTTTGTCGAATCATAGAAGTAAAGAAGCAATTTTTTCACCCGTGGGAGCTGCACTTACAGAATTTACAGAATTTGATTTTACACAGTTTAAAGTCAATTTATATCTATAAAAATGAAAACATTGTGTCTGACGGCAGGGGCCTCGTGACCTGCTATAATCGCGTGACAGTGGGAGTCCTTGCAATGGCCAGTTTCTCCAATCATGTCCTGAGCGTCTGTGGCTTTCGTGCTCTTGGCCAGCCTCCACTGGCTAGTACCCGGTGACGCGGCTGACGGAGGAGCGTGGGGGACTTCCCAAGACTCCGCTTTCTCTTCGCATGTGGATTTGGGAGGTCTCTGGGCTGTCTGTAAATATTGTATGAATGATGAACTGTAAATATGGTATGAATGTGATCATTTATCTGTATTATTATTGCCTTATAAAAGGCAGATTGTAGTTATAGCACAATAAAGGAAAAAAAAAACAAAAAAAAAAAAACATTGTGTCAGGTTAAAAATGCAAGTAAACGCAAGTTGAAAGAAAAAAAATAATAAGGAAGGAAATCAGAAGAGAATAAAGTAGATATTTGGGTGATTGGATAATTGCGACTCCATGGAGTGTCATAAAGTCCTAAAGGGTTCATGAAGTCATGAATGGGGTTGTAGGTCATTAAATAATGAGTTATTTAAAGGTATAACATCGTCCTAAAAAATTTTTAAGATAAATCTGTTAATTAATTGATTTAAGATTAAATAAAATAAATTCTAAATCTTTTAACTTAAAATTGGTGTTTAGTGAAGATTTTATCGTATTGATTTGTCAGTTAAGGTCATTGTAGAAGTGGCGAAGCGTAAATTATTTTAGGAAGTAATATGCCTCTGTAGATTCTTAATATAAAAAGAAATGGAAGAATAGGATAAAATAGAAAAAGATTATTCAGTAGTGTGCATATTGTCTCATTAGTCTTCATGGTCTAATGTGCTTAGAGAAGGAAAGTGCTGGTCTAATGTTACTCGAAAGAATCTTGCTTGGTTCGCTAATGGTATTGAAGTGTTATTTATAAATATTTGTTTAATTTAGTTCCGTTGAGTACTTCGATAAAATGTATCGTAAACAACTGAACACATTAAAACTTGAAAAAATCTTTTAGATAACTTTGAGAAAATGGTGACGCTTCTGGTCCCCCGATCAAGTAGTGTAAAATTGCTGATTATCCAACTTTTTTAACAAAGCACCTAATGATAAGTTGAAGAAATCACTCAAGTCTGTTGCTACTTTACTTGAATGGGGACAGTTTGGAAACGAAATTGAACGTCTAACGCCCTAGGTTCCCAGCGTACCATTCTTGCGAAGTCAAGAGAATTTCCTACAGTGGTGGGTAAAGACCTTGGTAGCCGACAAAACAATACTAATGTTCTCGAAGATAATAATAATTTGCGATTTTTTCACACATCTGCATTTAGAACGTGAAGTTAATACACGCTTGTGAGCACTTTTTCTCCACAGAAAAAAAGATGTTTGACATCAGGATTCAGTTTCGAGAAAACTCCAAACGGCACCAAAGAAACTATGTCATTCAACCCGACTAATTTAAATCGTAAATTTATAAGAATCCATAATACATTAATTGGGTTATTATTCTCTTATTTGATAACCGAAGGAACAAAAAATATTTCTCTCTTATTTAGTAAGTCGAATAAAATAAAAAAATTATAGTAACTAAAAATACTCAAAAATAAACCTAAGTATAGTTTTTATAATAAAGACGTATTGAAAAAAAAATTAAAACCCTCGTGTCTCCCCTGAATATATTATTAACACCTATATAGATGCTCTTTTGATTAGAAACTTCATGTTTGATAATTCACACATATTAAATTTTTTATATAAGCGTATAAGTGATACATAAGTGATAAGAACCCCCCCCCAAAAAAAAAAATAAAAACGTAAAACTTAAATAACGAATAATTAATAAAATAAAAAAAAAACATAGATGCGTAACTGTTTCAAGTGAAAAAAATTTAAAAAACACAAGGTTAACAAATACTTTGAAGTATTTAAGGCAATCATTGTTTAAAATATGCTTCCGAATAGGTCTTATGTCATTTTTTAATGTTATGGTTTTTACTAAGTTTTCTCTTCACCCGTCCATTAGGTAGTCTAAAATAAAATGTTTGATAATTTTATTGTTGTTGTATGTATGTTATGTACTATTAAACTAAAGGTTCTTTCCTGATTTATTCTGTATTCCATATATACTTATCTTATGTACAAATGTACTTAACTAATTATGAACCGTTCAGGTATCTTCAGGAAACAAAGTAAAACACAAACAAATGTTTGTCAGGAGCTAGTATAAAATATTTCTATAAAAGCATCGCAAAATATAATTACTAACTGTCACAGTTATTGAAATAATTATGAGTTTAAGCATTAAAAACAAATAATCTGTCGATAAAATTTCATGTAATGGTAACTACCAATAATTGATAAAGATTAAAAATATTTCATTCCATTATTCTAAATTTAGTAAATTAAGATCAATAAAATTTGAATTTGATTCCATATTAATGTAATAAAATGCGTAAATTAATGTTTAAAAGGAAAATTTCAAAATAACACTAGGCGATTAGTTCAGTAGAATTTTGTTGTTTTTGCAGGAAAAATTTGTTAAAAAGTATCAATCATTCCTTTTATGATTGGCTTCAATTTCCTGTACACAGAAAAATCAAAATAGTCAGAAATGTCATAAAAGTAACTTTCTCAACAAAAACTAGTTTAATAATGTGTTCGTCAAAAATGAGGAAATTTAATCATTGCAATCATTTTTACAAATCCAAAACATAGTTAACTGAGAATTCTTGTAATAAAATAACACTCTTCATAATAACCCCCGTTATACCAAATATGCTTCTCCGGCTTAACATTAGATATCGTTCACTTGCTTAACCATTTGGCAAAAAGATTCAAATATCCCGCAGAAGGAAAAGTAATAACTGTACCCTCCGCTGTCTCAATGTAACAAGCGTGTAGTCTAGTAGCGTAAGTACCATACTACAATACCGAATAGTAAACCAGATTAAGTTTTCTCCAATGTGCAATTTGGCATTGCTAAGAAGCTGAAATTACACAAGACAATGGTTCGCATTCGCTTCTCATCGCATTAGCGAGACTCGTCATACGTTTTGACTTCGCTCTCCTGAAGATCGCACTTGACTCTAGAACTCAACGTTTTGTCAACAACAGGATGTTACAAGTCTAGAGGTCAATGGAAGCGAAATTAAAATATATGGTCACAGAACCTGTGATTGGATTGGAGGATCCTTCTATGTTATGCACTCATTCCTTTGAACGGGTGAATTATTATAACTGTCTGTTCTCCCAAGAAAACATTGGTGAAAACCTTTTTGCTCAAATAAAGAAAAGTAATCTAACCTCCGATAGAATTTTCTATGGATTAAGAACTCAGCTAAAGCTTGATTTAGAGTCAAGAAGCAACAAACTTATCTTGTAAAAGTCCCTTCTTCATACCGGAATGTCTTGTTTTGACATTCGTGTCCATATTATTTTGAGAAAAGACCAACAGGACTAATCAGATCCTATGATGCATTTATAGACCGACCGGCGAGCAAGGGAAATGGAGGGGATAGGCCAATTAAGAGCTCTACGATCCTTTGAGTCCAGAATTGGTTAAGGTCATCAAATCAGGAAAACTCGGGAAAACCGCTCACCAAGCCAAAATAGTTTAAGCGGAGGAAAGCAAATGTCAAACCATCTGAGTAAATCTAATTGTAAATAACTAAAAATGAATAAAATAAAACATTATTAAAACGTAATAATACACAATGTCAATTTTGGGCTCTCAAAAGATTACTTGAATGTCTTTTTTCTTTTATGTGTCCTTGACTATTGGTTAAAAAACAGATCTTTAATCTTCTAAACAGGCACTTAAGAATCTTTAATTGAGAACGACCTTTTTCAAAGTTCTGAAACAATTTTTGACAATAAATTATCAGCACATATTTGATTCTGGAATATCTCAATGAAATTTTGAACCTATTGAAAATTGTTTTTATCACAGCTGTCGTACGACATGGACATTGACAGACAAACAAAGGAAAGCTGATCAACCGAATCCCTGAATGTCACAATGGAAGTCGGGTAACTCCCTTCGGGCCAGGCAATGATATGAAATGTCTTCCAGCCTATTTTTAATAAATTTTTACCATTCCAAAATAAGACAACTAACTTTAAAACTAATTTCATCCGACAATTGCCAGCAAGCATGTTAAGAAACTGTCACCAAGATTAAAGATAATTAAGCTTTCGGTTCTAATCCATAGACGGAAAGTAAATTTTCTTTACACTTGCTCCTGGGATGAGAAACGTGTGGCATCCGGTATGTCCTTCAAGCAAATAAATTTAGTCCTAGTTTTAGAACGAAGAGGCAAATAAAAATTGTTATCTATAAAATCAATCTGTTATCAGCCCCAAACTCTCCTAAGCAATTATTTAATGCTTTACAGTGGATACAACGATATATACGTTCAACGGACGAGCAAACATAACCGGTAAGGTGGGTCTCGGAGCCATGACCCGATTCAGTACCGGATTGAGAAATGTGATCCAATTCTCCGGGCCCCCTGTAGGCGCCTCTTCCGATATTTCGGTACAAACAACACACCTGTCCCCGGAACGGTTGGTGGTATTCAATATCTTCTGAAATTAAAAAAACAAAATCTAAAATAAGGGACCATATCGCTGCATGAAACACAACAACGTGGGATTCCGGAAACTCCATAGGGTGAATCTGAATGTATCCCAAGTTTCCTCAAATAATGGACCAGTGTTATCTTTGAAGGTTCGCAAATTTTATTTCTTAATAAGTTTTAAAATTCATAACTTTATGCTATGGCTTTTATTGCATATAAGGGACAAAACACAAATGTGTTACCGCTCCTAAATTTAGACCATCTTAACACCCCACAGAACAAAAGCAAGTTAATAAGCGCCTTAACCGTTTCGAAAAATATGTTACAGATATAAATAAATAGATATTTTGAAAATTAACGAAATAAAAAAATAAATTGTATGCCCATTTATAAAAAAACTAATAAAGCTTACAGGAAACTCTTCAAGGTTACGGAACACTTCTCACACACGCTATTCACCGATTTTAAATGATTATGTTATTGCACAAGTTATAATTAAATCTGCACACTATCAATCAAGACGTCAAAATCAATTTAGAAGCAGTTATTGATAGTTAATGGTTATTGGCAGCAGACATTACTGGAACCCTAATATGTCATTATATATTAACGATCGTCGGATGTTAACAGCTGTCGATGTACTTACGAGCTTGAACATGTTGATTTGTGTGGGGGTCGATCTGCCTGCAACAGCTGACTCTGTCCTGTCAGGCGGCTACCAGCGCTTATATCCCAGGCAACCCTTCACTGCGGCCGGGGAGGGGGGCGTTGTGCAAGTTGTCTAGCTCTAGCGAGGAGTATAGAGTACCGGAGGCTGCTGAGGAGTACCCGATTATAAGTACTTAAAGGATGATGGAAGAACCCACGAATGTATGGGTAGCTCTCGCGAGGGCCCGGTAAGCCTAATCAGGTTTTCCTAAATCTGACTATGTCCATTTGTTACTAACAATTCTCTTTCCTATAGAAGTGTTTACGTTAACCTCACAGTTGAAAGAGGCGTATTTACGGCTAATATAATCACTTCAAGTAAGGCACAAGTCACACTAGCCACTACGTCCTTATTGCAGCTTGGAGAGGTTTCAGTTTAATTTCCGTATTATGCTAAAACCTCCCTCAAACGTGAATAAACTCTCCTTGGCTAAGATATAGATTTAAGACAATGGTGGTTGATATACACGTTAGTAATCTTCGTCGTTTCATATAATGCCAGTATCCATAAAAGTATCCTACAAAACTTACACTAGGTAAAATATTTTTTCCATATCTTAGTATTTAGAAAAATAGCATTCTAAGGCAAAATATAATGGTGCTAAATGCTGCGATTCATACCAAATTTACAATATTGGATTGGCTCTGTTATTCATACAATATCTCGAATATAAATAAAGTGTATTTATTCATACTTAGCCCAGTAATACCCTAAACTCACCTGCGGGTCATCCCTTGCCCCCAAAAAGAAGGAAACATTCTGTAAGAGATTTTTCCGAGCTGCTCTGCATCCATATCTGAAAGAGAGCGTGAGCGAGCTTCGACGTCTCCAACACTCCGGAGATGAAGGGAGAACGCTGGCTAGCATGGGCCAAGACTCCACGCCCTTTATGTGTTCTAGCTATAGTTGATCCTCGAGTCCATTTGTACTTCGATCTTTGAGGAGGATCGTAGGGATGAGTGGTACTATATAACGATCTTGCTATTGGATTGGGATGATCATGAAATTTAAAACGTTATAGTAAATTTGTCCCACTGTACTGCGTTTATTAAGGTCAATATGAAGGGTCTTATTGGTGACAGAGAAGGGAGTATTTTCTATAGTTCTAAGGACATTTGATTTGAAGGATTGGCTGTGCTTGGAGTTATTCGCTCTCACCAAACCTTAAGTCCGTAAGTTCAGGTAGGATTTAGGATTGTTTCATATACCTGCATTCGATCTCTACGTAGAGACGATATTTTCTAGTCTCATAGTTTGTATATTTGTCCTAAACCTTGATTAAGTTCATGTCTTCACCACCTCCTTCAAGTTAATCTTATGCAGAGGTGGTACGTACTGTGTCAGATTACGGGAGGGTAGGCTATTTCCTGGCTGATTGGTGGGCAGGATCTGCATTGAAAGGAACGTGAATGCTGAATTTTTTTCGCCATTGGTGCACTAATGCTCAGTTTTGGTGAGGTGAGATTATGGGATACTGTTTCAGGTTTTGAATAGGTTGAAAGACCTGCTGTGTCATCAAGGAAGGTATCAAAAAAGGTATTTGGAGCAATGGGAATGTATAGGGTAGAGATCTAGTTGAGGAGGGGGCTCAAACACAAATT
The DNA here is from genome assembly GCA_930367205.1 of Acanthosoma haemorrhoidale. Lineage (NCBI taxonomy): Eukaryota > Metazoa > Arthropoda > Insecta > Hemiptera > Acanthosomatidae > Acanthosoma > Acanthosoma haemorrhoidale. The sequence goes on from OV884013.1 coordinate 45,619,892, forward strand.
TGGAAAAATCCAGCTTTACGCCTCCAGGACTTAGAAGTACTTTTTGAATAGTTAGGAACGAAGGATAAGCTAAACGTTTTGAGGTATGATGGGTGAGATGGGAAGCCAAACCAGATCAAACACCTGAGCAACAACTTTGTGGCTGAATACCAAACTGCAAAGTTATTGTGCTTCCAGAAGAGAAATGAGGTGTTTAACATGCTTATCGTTGGCTTTGTCTGTGGCCAAAGCGGTTAAAAAAAAGTTGTAAAAAAAAGTGGCCAAGTCCATTTTTTTTTTTTAAATGTTGATATTAGTGGCAAACTATTGAAAAATGAACTGAAGGATATGAAACTCCTAGTTTGATATTGAATATTTTTCCTCTTTAAAATTTTCCTTTCGCCTCAGATTATTTGGTAGAAAAACTAAATAAATGGCAATTCGGAAAATGTACTGGGTCACATTTGCCTCCTACCTAACATTATATTCTCTTATGAGAATCCATAAACAAGAATATAATACACATAAGAATCATAATAGGTCAATTTTATTATGTATTCATCATATAATGATATAGGTTTGCTCCTTCTGCCCAACCTTCAGATATAAAGCTGGTGAATGAAGCGTATATGTTGGCTTCCTTTCCATCGAGATAAACATTCCACGCAACTTCACTATCTCGGATCTTGACCTTGCATTAATGGGTACAAGTTTATAATGATTAAATATTATTGACAGTTAATTAGTGAAACCGAAATTTCGAAATTGTGTTCGACGGTCTGTTAATATCTATTTATTTTGTTCTGTTAGCTCACTGGTGGTGAGAAGAAAACAATTTAAGAAAATTATTTTCAATATTTTACACCATCGGCTACCATCAGTGCCAGATTCAGGGGAGGAGTGGGATACCAGATTCTCCGAAATTCGGACAAAATAGATTCAAAATATATGTAGGTCTACCTGACGTAGAATCGCTTATATTGTATTGTAAATATTAATGATCTCTCAAGAAAAAATATTCATGTTCTGGAAACCGAAAATCCCCTCCACCGAAAAAAATGTGTTAATTCATTTAAGATATATATGTTCACCAATCCTCATTGTACTTTTAGGGTTTCGTTGTTCTTTAAAACTTTCTTTAATACTAGATACATCGACATAGTACAATAAAATCAATTAAAGGTCATTCACTAATTAATAACTTGCTCATTTTTGTTTAACATGTTTTTATCTTTCAAGATTTATCAGTACACATATGTGACGCAGTTTAAGATTTAAAGTTCTTATTTGTCTATGATTAATAACACCATAGTTTAAAAAAAATACATAATGAATTCAAGTGAATCGTAACCCTATAACCCTTAGGTCAACCTTGGTAATAATAAGAAAACTTATTTACGTTTTTCTTTACGATCCAATTTTTTTTTTTCATTTTTCACAAATTGAATAAAAATATTTACAAAATCTCTAAGGTTATCATGATCAAATATTTCTATTTACCTATGTATACATGCTCAGAATACCCTTCACATAACCTGCAATCACAAAAAAATAAAATATTATTTTAACAACACATGTTTTGTTATTTGCTTGACTGAAGTTTTGCTGTAATTGCCATTAATAGATTTTCGGAAACTATTGTTTTGTTAAAATATGATTCAGTTTGAGACAGGTCAAATCCTTGAGTTGTGGGGGGGGGGGTTATAAGTCATTTAGCGTTGTGGTTATTTGTGTTGTGAGGGTAGTTGTTGTTGAGTCACATTTTTAGGTTTTGAGACCTAGTAGATACTTGTTTTGCAGCACTAATGACCACCAACCTCTGGTGTTGGACCTTCTCTCGATAAACGTGGCGTGTCCTCATCGTTCTCACGTATATTTCCCTGGGTCCTTCACCCCTATCTCACGTCTAACGTCGTATCTGTCCAAGTGTATTGTATTGTTTCCTTAGTGCATGTTTTTTTTTCACATTAACTCCGGTCAGTTCCAAGGTTACAGCCTCAACAGGACGTGCAGCCCAGGATACTCCTGGCATATGAGCGTTTATTCGTGCTCATTTATGAAAAATAAATCCCTATCTTGGGTTATGGTCATTAGCTATACAATGTGCTGAAGTATGACAATAAAGAGAAACGTTTATCATTCATCAAGTGACAGCTCAGAAACTATTTATGTGTTAAAGTTATGATTAGTTTTCCATTTTTAACACGATAGCACTAACATATTAAACAACTGTTTAAAAAAAATTGAAACAGATTATAAAACGGATTTTCCATTATTATTTTTAGGCGTATTTTTAAAAAAAATTTATCTTAATTATTTAAAAATAATTTTTTAATCAACGAAATCGATTATTATAATAAGTATGTAATTGAACGAAACGCTTAGCAAGTGAAAAAAGAAAACACTCTAAAGTTGAAATGGGTGATTACAACATAAATAAAAATTAGAGCTGCTAAAGACGGTACTAAGTAAATATTTATCGCGGTTATATTTTATCATTATGTGTACAATCTGTAAAAAAATATAAATACTTATTTTGTTCATTTATTTATTTATGTCCAGTAATTGTTAATAAACAATCTTGATTTACATTGACTTAGAAAGGGCGGCAAAATCTCTAAATAAGTCACTGTTTGAGACTATACCTAAACTGTAAATATACAATACAGTAGACAAACTATATGCCTGGGTTTTTAGTTTGGCATTACATCATTTTTAGTTAGTGGGAGTAACTCCTTCACTCCCGGCAGGACACTGAGAATTTGGCTTCAAAAACTGTCTGACTACCGCTATCGTGTACAAAGAAAACTGCTTGGTAAAAAGTGAGTTTTTAGTTTGTCCCTATCCAAATAGAACCAGAAGCCCATAAATGATAAACAACTATGATCTCACCAGTAAAATATTTTCCTTTCCTGGTATAACAGTATTATATTACCTTTATTGATAATGGTACATAGGTACATAGGTACATGCTTATACAGAATTACATTGGCTAGTATCATTGCAGATAGAAACAATAACTTTTTTCATTTTTTTTTTCCCCCTGCCTGAGGACGACCCTCATACGGGGTTTTCTGTGGGGGTCCGGTGCACCCCTGTGTCATGAACCTGAAGTGTCGTCATTAACACGAGAAAAAAAATCGAAACAATAACCATATAAATATATTTTAATACATTATTTGCGTAATAAAAATCATTATTTGCGTTAATTATATTTTCCAAAAGACATGATAATTCAACCCCAAAAAAATAATGTCATCACAATGTTAAACCATGTAACAGTAAAACGTTAGTTATAGCCTGGTAGGAGAAATATATATGTATATATTTGCAATGGTTTGGAAAAGCACAAATCATTCATAACACGCCCTTATATACATAAATATGTAATACTTTATCCAGTGATCTGTGGCCTCAATATCTCTTTTGATCGAAGAGTTTTTACATACCAACAATCATTTTCAATGTTGCAAACTGAATTGTATTGTTTATAACCAAATTTAAAAGCTCAGCTATTAAAAGAAAAATATCTCCGAAACACCTGCGTATGTGTAATTCATTAGTCCTTAAAAAAATGTTTTTTTAATAATATATTGTTGAGTATCAAATTAAAGATCTCTACGTGCTGATTAACAGTATGGGGTTATTGTTTTTCTATCTAAAATAAAATAGGGATCATTAAAAATGTTACTGACATCTTGTTAGCAACGTAAACTAAATAAAAACAGTGATTTTTTTAAAGGAATGGGTATTTAACATGGTAATTCCATTAAATTACACAATTATGCTAAAAATAGAACCAACCCCATGAATAATAACGAATGGTTATTTATAAACAGCAATCATATTGAGGTTTTATATTAAACGGGAAATGAGGAATCATGCTTCGAAGAGTATCGAATTAATTATGCCTACTTCTTAATTAATAATATACAATATGTGTCAGGGCTAATGTGAACTGTAATTTCGTAAAGTTAAAACTATTACCAAAAGCGTATCTCCAACTAGAATTAAAGCGATCTATGTTACAGTGTATCAAATTAAAGGTCTCGACTTTCTTACTGCTAGTATCCAAACCCCGTCATATGGTTTAGTAGCTCATCATTACAAAAAGTAACTAAAGTATCAATAAATTCATTATTGACTGATTCATCATCGAAATTCATCATTGATTGATTAGGACCTCGCCCTTAATAATGTGGAACAACACACTTGACTTCGATTTTGTTTTCTATTGTTGTTCCTCAACTCACAACGTATTTTTCATTTAATATTATTATGTCAGCAACAAAACCCTTCACAACGATCTTAACATACCCTACATTCTTGAACTGATCCCTACCAAGTTTATGAAATTCCATAGTAGCCTATCCAACCACCCTAATCCCAGTCACTCCCACATTAGCACAGTCATTGCACTGCACCACTCATCCCTACAATCCTCCTCGGAGACTGAAACGACAGAGGCCTCGTGACCTACTATAAATGCGCGACAGTGGGAGCCCTGGCAATGGCCAGTTTCTCCAATCTTGTCCTGAGCGTCTGTGGCTTTCGCTCTCTTCGTCAGCCTCCTCTGGCTCGTATCGCGGCTGGCGGAGGAGTGTAGGGGACTTCTCAAGACTCCGCTTCCTCTTTCGCATGCGAGGGAGGTGACAAACGTGTGGACTTGGGAGGCCTCTGGGCTGTAAATATTGTATGAATGAGCGAGTGAATGATGAATTGTAAATATGGTATGCATGAGAACATTTATCTCAATTACCTATTGCCTAATGAGACAGATTGTAATTTTAGCACAATAAAGAATTACATATATCATATCTTGAAATTATACCAATATATCTGTGTTACTGCAGTATATTTTGAGCTGTTTCCTTTAAATTCCTGATCATTTAAATAATTTTCACGACCTCTGCCGTGGAGCACACTTGCAGTTGACAGTAAGATAATCGTTTCGAACGTGTTGGAAAGTAGAGCCTCTTAGCTCTAATTAAAAAATAATAACTTTTTATCCTAGGTTCTATCCTAGATAATTAATTTCTCATAAGAGTTCATTACAACATTGAAAAAATTATTTAATTTACAATAATTCTTTCACAAAGTGAAAAAAAATATTGTTTTGTATTACCTTAATAAGGATCAGTGGACAAACAAAATTACTCATACCATAAATAATATTCTTATTTCAAAAATAAATTTTATTAGTCTATTTGGTTTTCAAGTTATGTTCTTATTTAATTCTGTAAAAAAAATTGTTAAATCCTCATGATAGTTTCTGAGAATTAAGAAATATATGACATGTCTGGAAAATTTGACCACTATTGTAAAATAATTCTCTTCATTTATATATTTATTTTTTCCGGTGCCTATCACCGAAGCAACGCTACGACCACATCCCGGCGCAGGTTGTCCCGAGTCAGCCTAAACCAAGAACGGTTATTTAAAGGCTCCTAAAGGCTAAAATTTGGTTAAATGTCTCGATGCGGTCTCCAACAGTTTTAATTTAGCTACTTCTGGCCGACCATTCTGCCCTGAGGACAGATCTCGGGCTTGGTATTTCTGTAATTTTTTTTTTTATTTATTTATTTTTTTTTTTGACAATATATATAACAATCTTTATTGTGCAATAATTAAAATCTGCCTTTTATAAGGCAATAATAATACAGATAAATGATCTCATTCATACCATATTTACAGCTTCATTCACTCGCTCATTCATACAATAGGACATGATTGGAGAAACTGGCCATTGCCAGGACTCCCACTGTCACGCGTTTATAGTAGGTCACGAGGCCACTGCCGTTTCAGTCTCCGAGGATGATTATAGGGATGAGTGGCGCAGTGCAATGACTTTGCTAGAGGATTAGGGTGGTCGGAAAGGCTGCTGTGGAATTTCATAAACTTGGAAGGGATGAGTTCTAGAATGTAGGGTATATTAAGATCGTTATGAAGGGTTTTGTTGCTGACATAATAAGGGGCATTTACTATTGTTCTTAGGACTTTGGATTGAAAGGATTGGATACGCTTGATGTTCGACTTTTTTGCTGTCCCCCATAGCTCTAGATTCTGTAAATTTCTATAAACATTTTTAACACCTAATTGTATTTTTAATGTAAAAAAAACCAAAATTATTATGTTAGTGAAAAAACAATTTTTTCAAGCAGTTTAACTACAATATATTATCAATGTAACTCGATAATTAATCAAAATTGGTTCATTAAATATATTATGTCTGTAGGAACTTTAGGTAAGCAACTTTGTACGGGGAATTCTGTTTCGTTTACTAATTTTAAGTTCATTTGTGTCATATTCATTACTTCATTTTTGGTGGAGTGACATACCGATTTTTCCTTGTACCAGTTTAATGTAAAGCCCTTCCCGTAAATAATTCATGTCTAAAAGAATGTTTTCCACTATATATATATTTATAAGGCATTATGTTTTTGTATTTTCACCATACGAATAGGTAAATGGAACTGTCGTGCATATCAAATGGACTTGTCTTGACTAATTGCAGGCATATTAAAACGTCAGCTTGAATGACACATAGGTATACCGACTAGAACTGATATTAAACCGGTTCTAGAAACGAATGATAATTATCAAGCTTCTGTACGTTTTGTAAGCCTGTCTATAATGTTCTGGTTCCGACTGCACAGCCATTAGTATCAATAACGGTCCTCCGCGACAGCCACTCAGTGATAATCCATCATTATGGAGTCAATCGATTTGGTCACAATCGATACTGTAACTCTCTGTAGTTAACAGTACTCCAAAAAAAAAAAAATACATTTTGTTCTTTGAACCATCTAGGCCAGTAAACATGGATTTATTGACAATCAATAAAACAGTAATTGAAACGAGCCGGAACGTGAATTATTGTCTCTCAAAACTTAATATCTATTATATTTTTTTTTGTGTTACCATATTTAATGTGCTGGCAATCATGGACAAAAAAATTGATCTTTATATCTTAAATAGCTTTTGAGCTGGGATTCAAGTAGGACATAAAATTCATTTTTATTATGTAAAGAAATTGTTCGTGATTTCATTTAAAGTAGAAATAGGAAATTTCTTAAAACTTGATTATTGTCGATGAATTGGAATCAGAAATTTTGTTTAATAAATCATTCTACACTCGACGTCCAAAAAATCGCACCATGTATAAAACGAGATTTTTTTTAGTTTTGTAGCTTGAACCGTGTTTTATTTTATTTATAGTAATAGAGAGACATTGGGGATTATTCATATCATTGTTACCCACTGTTGGTCAACAAATGAAAGAATAAATGTTTTTCTTGATTTATTTCCGATCCGCTTTCAGTATTTGTTTGCCTCGTGCATCAATTTCTCTCTGACCACTTTATTCTATAATGAGCCGTTTAAGCCGCGATTCAGTAAGAACAATTAGTCTTCACGAATATGGCAAATCTTTGCGTAACAACCCTAATCACATTGATTTTCTTGGTTTCCATTACTATACAGTTTTAAGGGCCATAAAAAGAAACAAATATGATTGGAGTCACTCAAGACCACTAAATTCAGGACATCTAAAAGTAACCGATCCCATTGAGCGCCGCTTTATTAAAATACAAGTGCTTAGGAAACGCTATTCAACACCTTCTTGCTTTAGAAACTTGGTGGCTGGTATTCGGGGGATAACAATCTCAGATTCAACCGTTAGAAGAAGGCTGACAGAGTCAAGCCTTAGCTCAAGAAGGCCTATGACAGGGCCTTAGACAGGGTCTAAAATATGCAAGAGAACAGTAATCTTGGGCTGAAGAGGAATGGAAAAGTATCCTATTCACTGGATTACGAGAGTGGCCCTCAACAGTCCAGATGGCCATGAAAGAGTCTGGAGAAGACCTGGATAACGGTACAGTCGGTGCTGCGTGTCGGAAACTGTGGCATTTGGAGGGGGCGCTATCATGTTCTGGGTGGCATTTATTGGGAGGCCTGTGCCGAGCTGGTACCAATCCAAGGAGGGGCCTTGAATGCTTTAAGGTGGGTGGAGATGATTTTAAAAGATCATGTAGTGCCTTACATGTCTTTTATTGGCGCTGATTCATTGCTAATGCATTAAAATGCCCGGCCATATCAGGCAACTTGTGTTACTGAGTACCTGAGCCTCAACATAGCACCTGACCGTAACCTAGAGTGGACACCAAGAAGTCCAAACCCAATCGAACAGGTGTGGGACAATCTTAAAAAGAATCCTCCTCCTGTAGTAGGAGGTAGCTTGAAATACTAAATACAGCCGAATTGAAGGAATGTGGCAACATCCTCCAAGATTCTATTATAAACGACTTTATGAGTATGCCTAATAAGATGGAAGTGGCTAATTAAAGCCAGAGAAGCCAATGCTTCTTATTAAATACTATAATAAGTCTATACAATTTAAATATTATTTTTTAGAGAAAAAAATGATTATTTGTTGTAAAGAAATTTTTTATCTTAATTAAGCATATATTTAATTTAATATTTTTTAAATAAAATTGTTTATTCTGAATTGATTACCTTTTTTGTAATTGAAAAACCTGCTGTTCTCGTGAAAATCAAGAATGTCTAGGTGTTGGGATTTTTTTGACGAGGAGTTTATGTCTACTAGAAATAATAATTTAAAAATTCAACATGACATATAACTGCAATCCTTTATACAGCTATATATATTCATTCGACATCACTATGAATATTGATTTTAAAAATCATCCTTAGCAGCGAGGTATTATATCTTAAAACAAGAACAATAAACTTCAGCTATTAATTATTAATTGATTATTTTTTTTAGCCTGAAGGGAGAAGATTAACTGTCTACCTATGTCTGCTGGGATTGAGGATAAATGATACAAAAGATCTGAATTTTTAAGACTTGAAATATGTGTAAAAAAATTAAATATCCTCTCTGACTTTTAATATTTCTCAATTCGCAGCTCAGAATCTATTTAATGTGCAATGTTTATTTTTCACCCCTGAGGAAGGACATGTAGTCGGAAACACAAAAAGAAAATATAAATATCCTTTAAAAAATAAAGCTTTGAGGGCCAAAAATAATAATTATGAATTTAATTTTATTCGAGTTTGTTTCAACAGGTTTGTTTTCGTCCATATTTCTACTATTTGCAATTTTTTCTGGGAGAGAGAGGGGGTTGAAATAGCACTGGTGTACCAAATGCTTTACAAAATAAATAAACAATCTTCCGTCTGACCGGAGAGAAGCGAAATATTGGTTATTTGATCCATGTCTTCCCACTAACAATATATAATATAAGTTGAAGAGTTTTGTTTTTTTATAATAAATCCTGTTTATTTTTTTCATAAGCATTTAACATTTTTAGTTTTAATAAACGCTTGAGGAGTCTTGTACATACGTATCTATTCATTTTTATACCGGGAAACAAAAGGTACTATGTAATGTGATTTAAATAGTTGGAGCAGAATCATAACCTTTTTTTGTCCATTTATATTACAAACTTCCCCCACTAAAATTCCGATCTAAAATAAACGTGCACGTAAAAAACTAGATGTCAGTATTTCCAAAATGGAATCATACAGATTCAAACGAATTGGAAAATTTTATATTGAATTTATTTAAACAAGATGGCCTATTAATTTATATTTTCTTCATAGGTCGATTTATGAGGGAGATTGGAAATGCTCGACTCTGAATTTGGCTTTTATGACTCTCCCAGTTCTTCCCTGTGATCATCGAAAATTCTTTCTACTTGTTTATATCTTACCTTACAAAAATACGCTTTAGTTCATAATTGATATGGACAAATTAATCACCAGAGAATAAATTTAATTCAATGATGATGATTGCCCGAATTTTCCTCTCATGTCCGGGGAGTCGGCTTTGGCGCTCTCTTTGGCACTGCATCCACTTCGCAGATACCCACTTACTCCCTCCTCCTTATCTTAGGAGTGAGCAATCTCACAGGTGAATTTCTGGTTACGTATGTTTGTGTGTGTTGTAAATACTCTATTAATGAATAAATGCACTAAAGTCAATATGGTACGATTGGGATCAGGTAAGAGAATAATTGCTGCCCTATTAGAGCATATTGCTTACGATTTTTCAAATTCAAATTCAAGAAAATAAAATCCAAGCATTTTTAGTTGACTGGTTTTTTTTAGAGGGCTAACAAAAAAAAACACAGTTAATATTCTGTTCCTGAGCAATGAGTTTTTTTCTTCGTCAGCAGTAAACAAAGGAAGCTCTACGACGCCTCGTGACAATGGCATCCATTGGTCAGCGGACCTTCCTCTCAGTGAAAGCAGACCAATCTCTGCTGCTCTTATTTGGACCAATAGCCTTGATCGGCTTGTTGAGGTCAGAGCTTAAATCCAATGATATCGTCGTCCTTGCTTTACCTATTATGCACTTTGGCTGGTATGTGAAGTAGGTAACTCTTAACTAGATTAATTGCATTTTTTAAGAACATTCTCAGAACCCATTCCACATGCAATTGCTTTAGTCGGCAGGCAGGAATGACAGTTCAGCCCTGGAGGTTTGTGACCAGCTCTAGGTTCAAATTAGGAAACCCTGTTCAGTATCTTGCTACTGTAGCCCTGAGTTCTGGGGCTCATTGTGTATGGCAGTGTGGGACTTTTGGCCAAAAATACAAGTATATTTTCTCAACTATTTAATTAATATTTATGAATCCTCCGTCTGTGACCTATGTATCTATGTACTTGATCGTTACAAAAGTTCTAGCGCATAAAACAATTTTATTTTTAAAAAATAATATACTTATTTATACCTTATATGGCTAAAGTATCCTCCTGAGGTCACATACGATTTATTTATCTTGCTTAGGGTAGACCGGGGCATGTTTACAAAAATTTGTTTACTCTGCTAATTTTTAGAATTGCAGCTATTTACACCCTTTTCATGCTCACTCATTACTTAATATTTAGCTCCATTTTAACACCTATGAAGACCCACATACTATAATATATCTTTAAAGTAAGTCACCATAAAGGAGGCATGTTTCGTACACCGTGATCGGCGTAAGTTTACACACTTTAAAATTAAGAAATTTAACGATAATAGTAAAAAAAACACTATGAATAGACTATATTGGTCAGTTTTATTACTGTAAAATATTACATTAAGTGTTCTGTACATAATTTTACAACTATATAACTGTAGGCTAATATTAAATTATTTTTTAATTAATAAACATATTTTTATATTAAGATAAAATACAAATTGATTAGGAAGAATCATACTACCTACTACATTGGCCTAAAGTTATAATAGACGAAAATTGATTGATATTGATCTGATTTGACTTTTTCCCAATTAATTCTTTTCCAAAGGTAAATTTCATGTTAATCAATAGAAAGAAATTAAACAAAGGTAATTAATTAATTTTACGATAAGGTGGGTGATGTATTTACATGAATGAAAATAAAACAGAATAAAGTGAAATAAAATTATGTATGTGGGCACACTATTCACCCGAGCTAGCCCCCTGCAACTTCGTTTTACTATCCCAAAACAAAAGGGACAGGAAAGCGTTTGCGGACGTTCAAGAAGTAAAGAAAAAAACAGAAAAATTTAAAAAATGTTTCGAAGAGTGGAATAAAAGATTGGTCCAGTGTATTAATCTCCAATGAAGATTAATTTGAAGGAGATTAAAGTTTTTTTTTTATTTTAATTTAAGAAATTTTGTACAAAAATAGTTTAGTTTCCATTTATTTGGTAAAACATCGAGCTCACCCACTTATACTGCACTACACAAGAGTACAGGTCGAAAAGCCTTACCCGAAACGAGACATCGTCCAATGCCTTAATTGCCAGGCATCTGGGCACACAAAATCATACTGCTACCACCCTTCGAGGCGTGTAAAGTGCAGTGGGCAGGACAAAAGTGAATTGTGCAAGAAGCCCCTAAAATAACCTGCTGTATGCGTGCTCTGTCAGCAAGGCCACCCGGCAAACTATAAAGGCTGTGAGGCTTATAGAATTCTGAAGTCCAGAAGTGAACAACGTCGTCGTCCAGAAGAAGAAACGCCAGCCACAGGTAGCCCAAGAAGTTTGAGGCCTTCAGTCTCTTTTGCTGACGCCGTTCGGAACAGAGAGCAGTCACAGGCATTGCCCACTCCTCCTCCGCAAGTTCTTCTTCCCCAGCACACCGTTCATCCCAGCAACCAGCAAGCTCAATCCCATCCTCAACCACACATCTCGCATATCCGGCCACCTTCAAGCTCTTCAGATCTCACCAGCCTTTTAACCTCATTCCTTACAGAGTTCAGAACCCTAATTACCCCTCTCATTTCCCTTCTTACTAATCTTGTCTCCTACCTTATCCCCGTTAAACAAAATCCATAAGTGGATCCTTCCGACTCCTTATCCATTCTCCTTTGGAATGCGAATGGTGATCGCACCCACACTAACGAACCAAAGATCTACTCCATGTCAAAAACATCGATGTAGCTCTTATTACTGATACAAGACTTACAAGTAAACTACCATTTACCGTTCGACAGTACCAGACTTATCGAACTGATCACCCAGATGGAACAGCTCATGCAGGTACCGTTGTCATTGTCCATAACTCCATATCCCATCACATAGTTCCTTTGGTAACACATGATTTCCTTCAATCCACTGCAGTGTCAATCACCAATCTCACTTTTCCCCTTACTCTAGCATCAGTGTACTGCCCTCCCAATAAATGCATTCCCGATTCCCAATTCATCTCCTTTCTAGACTCCATCGGACATCGTTTCCTTGTGTGTGGGGACTTTAACGCGAAGCACCAATACTGGGGGTCAAGAGCCACGAATACACGAGGACGTGCTTTGCTGTCTGCACTCACACGGAAACATTGCTCCACTATCTCTCCTGACACAGCCACCTATTGGCCATCAGATCCCAACCGAAATCCAGATCTCCTTGACTTTTTCTTCTACAATAGTTTAGGAACACTAAACTGTTCACTCGCGCGCCTCGATGACGTCTCCTCTGATCATAGTCCTTTATTATTAACTATTTCCCTAAGACCAATTCACAAACTACCTCCTCCTTCATTTATTAGGGGCCCTGTTGACTGGGACCACTTCCGCCAGATTCTTACAGACTCGGTAGACCTCAAAGTACCTCTGAAAACATCCCAAGACCTAGATGATGCAGTGCATGCCATCACTACTCTGATCCAGAGGTCGGCTTGGGAGGCATCGTCACCAAAAAATCCACAATCATAATCGTTTAACTCAGCATCTCAAAGATCTAATCCAATCCAAACGCCGCTCCAGAACAGTGTGGCAAAGATCCCGGCATCCTGCTGATCGCCGCTCGTACAATCAGTACTGCCGATTGGTAAAGCGGCGATTGGCATCCTTCCGTTCCGATTCTTTCAATTCCTACCTCTCCTCTCTGTCTACCAGGGATAACTCGTTGTGGAATGTAACCAAAAAAAATCCTTAAGTATCAACCTGTTTCACATCCACTCCGTCGTGACGATGGGTCCTGGGCGGTTTCGGATGGGGATAGGTCGGAGGAATTGGCTCTGCATCTTACCCATACCTTCACACCTCACCTTTCTCATCAAAGCCATACTAACAGCACAACTGTGGAAGATTTCCTCACTTCACCTATTCCTCTCTCTCTCTTCCACCAAAAGCCGTTAATCCCTCTGAGGTCAAATACCTTCTGAAAAACTAACCTTACCGAAAATCCCCTGGATATGATCTCCTAACTCCTCAAATTCTCTCAAACAAAAAAAAAAAACTCAAAAAAAAATCTCAAACAACTTCCTCCTAAAGCCATAATCTTCCTAAACCTATATATATATTTGCATCATCCGAACGACGCATTTTCCTCTCCTCTGAAAACATTCCATTCTTGTCCTATTCGCCAAACCCGGTAAACCACCCAATGACGGTTGATCTTACAGTTCAATTAGCTTACTCCCTATCCTCTCAAAAAACTCCTACTAAAACGTCTACTTCCAATTGTTGAATCCAAAAACATTTTTCCCACACACCAGTTTGGTTTCCGGCAACGACATTCCACTGCTCAACAAGGCCTTCGCGTTGTTGATCACATCTCCTCAGCCCTTGAAACGAAACAGTATTGCACTGCTGCATTTCTTGATATAGCTCAAGCTTTTGACAGGGTTTGGTACGCAGGTTTGCTCTACAAGCTCAAAAGACATTTACCACAGACCCTTTTCCTAATCCTACAGTCCTACCTTTCAAACCGCTTCTTCCAAGTCCGCTGTGGTTTAGAGTACTCTTACTACTATCCCATAAATGCAGGAGTTCCACAGGGCAGTGTCCTAGGCCCCATCCTCTATAACCTATACACCGCTGATGTCCCCTCTACTTCCAATACCTTCTTGGCCACATTTGCAGATGCCACTGCAGTCTTATCATCCTTCCCAGACCCCGACATAACATCCCATAACCTTCAAAAACACCTTGACGAGATCGAATATTGGTGCAATCAATGGCGAATCAAAGTTAATGAAGCAAAACGCTCCCTTATAACCTTCACCCTTTGTCGCAAGACTTGTCCACTAATTTATTTTAATTCTATTCCTCTCCCTGTATCCGACACAGTACGGTACTTAGGCTTCCATCTCGACAAAAGACTGACCTGGAACCCACATACGAGACTAAAAAGACAAGAACTAAACAGACTCTTTGAACAACTGTACAGACTACTTCAAAGGACATCTCATCTCTCAATAGAAAATAAACTACTAATCTACAAAGTCATACTTAAACCAATCTGGACATAAGGAATAGAGCTATGGGGGACAGCAAAAAAGTCGAACATCAAGCGTAACCAATCCTTTCAATCCAAAGTCCTGAGAACAATAGTAAATGCCCCTTATTATGTCAGCAACAAAACCCTTCATAACGACCTTAATATACCCTACATTCTATAACTCATCCCTTCCAAGTTTATGAAATTCCACAGTAGCCTTTCCAAACACCCTAATCCTGTAGCACAGTCATTGCACTACGCCACTCATCCCTATAATCCTCCTTAGAGACTTAAACGGCAGTGGCCTCGTGACCTGCTATAAATGCGTGACAGTTGGAGTCCTGGCAATGGCCAGTTTTTCCAATAATGTCCTGAGGGTATGTGGTCAGCCTCCACTGGCTAGTATCCGGTGGCGCGGCTGACAGAGGAGCGTGGTGGACTTCCCAATACTCCGCTTTCTCTACGCATGTGGATTTGAGAGGTATCTGGGCTGTCTGTAAGTATTGTATGAATGAGCGAGTGAATGATGAACTGTAAATATGGTATGAATGAGATCATTTATCTTAATTATTATTGCCTTATAAAAGGCAGATTGTAATTATAGCACAATAAACACCTATCAATATTTATTGAAGCTAACCAGCCAGCCTTACATCAAGTCTCTGTTCTACGCTATCTTCTTCGTCCAAAACTGATCTTGACATTATGCCATCTTCTCGAGCACTACTAGAACTGACTTGTGTTCTGACCCCGTGTAAAGAAGGTTTTTTTTTATGACCTTCACTCTCTTTACCTGCTAGAAACCCTTCATGTTCTTCAGTGGAATAAGGGGAACATCACTGGTCCGTCAACTCGTCTGTCAAACCCCTTTTGTCGACCGCTGACCAAGAAACTTATTAGCTACATTATTTGCATATCTTATTTCTATTGTATTATAAATAATATATTATGTGGCCAGTTACTCATATAGTAAGTTCAGTAAATAATTTATTACATAATCTTTAATCCTAAGGACTAATCTCTCTTACCATTATATTTACTGTTTGAGTCGAGTCACACATATAATAGAACAATTATTTAAAACTGAAACTAGGAATGCTTAAAATATTAGATAATTTATTTGGCGAATCATTCATTAATGGAGCTACCATATGTTAAACTAGTATTAATATCATTGCTAAGGCAAACCATTAAATGAATCTCTAAATTGCTAAGTTCTGTCTGTAATTTAGAACAAATGTAAATTAACGCTGAATGGGTTCCGATGAAATGGTCAACAACTCATCATTAAAAGAGTATGACTCGAACTGTTACGGTAAGTGACTCTTATGACTATTTATTCCTACTTAAACAGAAAAGTGTTAGTGGTGTGTTACCTTCCTTTAATATAGAGTAGAAAAGCAGAATTTCCTTCGTGGAATATACGAGACTTAAAAGGCCAACGTGAACTATATTTCATACGGGACGGGGAACGGGAGAAATTTCATGTCTCTAGCTTGAACAGGGGACTGACAGTTTGACCGGACTAACAGACAGATGCATTGATTAAAACATGCAGTTTTATGATTTCGAGAAAAGCATATAAATCTTAGAAAGGGTGAAAAACTAAATATTGTCAACTACCATGCCCTCCTGGCTTATCAATCTTCTTCCCACTTTCCTCCAGCTAATAACCATACCTCCGATGGTTCGATTTATGGTTTCATCGATCTCTTTGCTGGTGGCGATTCCTCCTTACGGATCGTACATATGATCTCAAGGTAACTTTTTGGGGAGCGATCCTCGGTCGTTTCTTCACTTGTCTACACCAATTATGAAATGCCGACGCCAGCCTGCTAGCACTGCAGGACACCTACCCTCATTTATCAGGCCATGTTATGGAAACAATAAATCATCCCTGCAAGCTATGGCCCAGATGACGACCGCAGGGTGAGGGAATATTTAAACTAATTTCCCACGCCCGCCGAAGTAGCACATTTCTCCCTATATAAGCTCCTCCAGATTTCCACTCATTCCCTCTCAGTCACTCACTACTCACACACTCACACTCTTCCTTCCCGACTAGACGTAAAACAGTATTTATACAAACTGTTGCCTTGTTGTACTTTTTGAGTAAACTCTTCTTGAAAGTCTATCAGTGTAAACTTCTTTAACGTACCAGCTGATTTTATTTCGTTTTCATTATCACTAGTCATGTTCTGTTTCATGTACCATATTCTTAATAGTTTTGTGGGACCATGTTTCAATTTAGAGATACTGTAACTCCGTCTCAAAAACATCATTTCCAACGCAAGTAGTTTGCCCGCTGTTTAAGTCATGGTTACCCGCGTTTCTTCTACAAAAGTGTAACTCTACTTTTCAACAAATAACCATTTTTTTTTAATTAGCTACCCTTGTGTACTCCATAGGCTTCAGATTAGTGTTCGCTACTCAATTATTAATTAAAATAGTAATAATAAGGTATTTATCTATTACGCGCAAAGGTTATACACCAGCTTTTATTATCCTAAATTCAGTTGGTCTGTGTTTATTCTGATTGCTTCTTAAAATAATATAAGCATATAGAAGAATTCCTTTAAAATTTCAGATGGATATCAGAGCTTTTCCCGAATATCATAGAGCCATTCATACTGACAGGCAACAAGCCAATGGTGACTGTTAGAAAGTGGAGCCTTTCCCTTCAGTAAATTTGTGGATTGGGGCTTTGGTAGTGAATACGACAGCAGTTTGAAATATCATGGAGAACCTGAAGATGAGTTTTGCTTTGATTGAAAATTAATATGACGAGTACCCAAATTTTCGCCTGACATACTCGCCTTAGTTAGAACGCACAGTTAAACTACAAACATTAATAAAGAAATCTAAAGAGTTATGTTCAGGTTAGGTAATGAGGCTCACCTAACACATTTTTTAGACTCCTAGTGATACATAATTGCGTACATTGCAACAAAAAGTGTTGCGGATTCATTTTCACAGAATATACTTTTATTTTGACTTTTTACCTACCGTCTCCGCATAATAGAAGTCTTTTTTTTTATTCTCATAAGCTTTTCCATAGTGGCAATACCAAAGGGAGAGCTACTACTTTTACTCATGTCCAAGATTCGTATTATACATGTTAGTCTGTTTATGTACGAAATCGGTCGAAAATATTCAATCTATCTAAAATTATAAACACTATGCTGATTTGGTTGGGGTGAATATAAAATAATTGAAATAGTAAAAAAATAATTCACTAGATTTCTCAACTCCCATATCCCGAAGCTAGTTAAAAATTAGTTGTAAAAGAAAAAATATCTTTAGAGGGTGAGACTTAAACCCTGGATCTTCCTGATAGGGCGCTCTACCTCTGAACCATACCTGTTCAAATTACTTTGGCAATTAAAATTTAGTGGAATGAATACTACAACAAATAATTAATAGTATGAAATTATTTAAGCTTTAAAGTTCTGAGTTTTTCCTAGTGGCTAAAGACAAGCCACAGACGTGTTGTGCCAACTACACCATGGACAAATAGGAGAAACCTCTCTCTCTCTCTCTCTCTCTCTCCCTCCCTCCCCCTCTCTCTCTCTCTCTCTCTCTCTCTCTCTCTCTCTCTCTCTCTCTTCTCTCTCTCTCTCTCTCTCTCTCTCTCTCTCTCTCTCTCTCTCTCTCTCTCTCTCTCTCTCTCTCTATCTCTGGTTTTCGCATACCCTCAGTCGCCAAGTGTGTCGCTGTTCACTAGCGGTCATTCCCAAACTAGCTACAATACCTAGCCTGCACTTCTCCTGATTATAGTGCAATGTCGGGGCACATCTTCTATGATCTTATGGATTCAGATAGATAAATAATCAAATACAAATTAACCTGACCGCCAACTTGGCCACCAGCAAAGCTCCAAGGCCACTCTTTCTGACACCCGCCGGGTAGTGGTTATGTCAACTAGACCTCCCCCGGTGAGCCCGCCCGACAAACGGTCACACGGTTTGAGAGCCAACTATAGAAATCGTATGTCTTATACATAAATTATTTTTTATCAAAACTTGTTTTAAAAAACTCTTAATGGGTAAAATACTAACGAAAAAAAATTCTAATTTGATTCGAATGGCTCTCAAAAATTTCATTATTTAATTTGTATGGTTTCACTATATTTTTTTAATGATCCTTTGTGTTTTCACCTTTGTGTCCTGATCTTTGTGAGTTTCTTGTTTAAGATATAGAAATGAATTTTTTTTTTGAAGGTATTATCTGATACATGGAATATCGATATCGATACATTTAATAGTGTGATGCATCGTTTTTTATTTTGTAACGATTCTTTGTTTACTCCTTCCCATGGCCCCTCTAATACATTGACTGTTGCTGGAATTCTGTTGTCCGAAAAATAGACTACTGAAGGTATGTCCACCGACACAAGAACTGTGTCCCACATTTCCTCTACTACGTAAATCACGAATGCACCGGTGTTAGCCAACCTGGATATGTCGTCCGTTGTGCAAGACCATTGCGGAACTCAACCTCTCCCTCGTCCCTCCTCAAGGTCCTTCCTTCTTTGGGCTCTGCGGTAATTGACTATTTAGTTTTCGTTGTTATTGCTGTTTACTGTGGTCTAAGTATTATGCAATTCAGTGACCACTTTATTCGTCTATTTATTTGTTTATAGTTATTTATTTAGACAAATAGGGCGTGAAAGTAATATTGATTTGAGCACGTCCTTATAACTGCCTACTTCAAATTTTACAAAAGACGTAAAAATACTGCATAATGAATAATTTATAAAAAATAAATATAATTTCAATGAATTCAAAAAAACTGCATATATTAGAACAACTAGAAGAAGAACGCATCAGTGCGCATCTGTTTTGGAGCTTCAGAGCGTAAGTATTATCTTAACGACAAACAGATAGATTGTATTTTTTTGGGATACATCGTTATACTTAGCTTAATATGAATTATCCATATTACTTACGGAACATGATAGAAAACTAACTAAGTCATGGGTGCAGTTGATGTCACGACCGACTGGGAGATCTTCGGGACCAATCCATTGCCGATCATCTGCCCAGTCTGCAAGAACAAAGTGGTCACGGAAGTTTCCTACAAGTCGACTTGGAAGACTCATTTAGCATCCTTTGTGATGTGCTTAATGTGAGTAGCTTAGCTGAACAATATTAATATTGATTTAGGTTCCTAATATAATTCAAAACATTGCTCAGGGAATGATGTAGAGGGCCTCAAAAGATCTAAATGTTGGCCTTAATATCCGTACGCTAATAAACAGTAAATCTAATATCACAAAACAATAAATGTAATATCAAATAAATTCGGAACATCCTACTAGAGTACATCGGAGTTTGTTTGTAGAAATCATATTTGAACAAATTCACATTGATATGAGTACATGGTTTATAATAATTTTATTGGATTTTTAACGGAAAATGGTCATTCCACACCAAATCAACTAATAATAAAATAGAAAAATACGATCATGAGAATTGGTCCTAACATTCTAATAACATTTACATATATAGCATATATTTTTTTTAAAAAATTCAAAATTTCGTTTTTGTGCTTTGAAAAAAAACTTTTTGGAAATTTTAAAATTGGTTTGGTAAAGTCAAGCAAAGTATCAAAATCCCTTGAAATTCTGAAAAGAATGACATTATTTTCAGCATTCTACGATAAATAGTTTTGGAGCTATAACCTTTCGAATGTTTCAAAACGTGTCAAAAAACAGTCGATTTTTGTTTTTCTTTAATTTATAAGTCGAAAACTAAACACGTGAAAAATCGACAACTGAGAAAATAGAGACTGATAGCACTATATGCTCGTATGCACCAAAAAACATTGATTTCTGAGACTTCAAGCTCCAAACTATTGGTTGATTTGGCATGGAATGACCCGAAATATTTCCCTGAACTCAATGCAAGTGTTTAAAAATGTAATTCCTGTGCACTATCTAAAGCTTCTAAGTATGGATCTTAGTGAATCTTGTACTTGGAAGATGCTGTAGTTCCTCCCGGATTTGTTGTTCCTTGTACAGCTACCTTTACTAGACTTGTACTAGACTGTTTTTTTTTGTTTTTTTTATACACCCCCTTTTATTTATTGATAACTCCCTCCTTCAAATTCATATCTGCCTGTTTATCTATCTTTCTGCTCTCCTAAGCCCTCTATTGTTAATTCATATTGGACCTGCGCCTGCTTGCCTTTAGGGTAAGTTTTTAATTTAGTCACTTACCACTTGATTGTCGAACTTCTTTTAAACAAAATAGATAGAGCCTTGGACTTTTTCAACATAAAGCCCTTAAGTGGTTTTACTTGGTTTTGTCTAAAATTTTCCCACAATAATACGAGTGGAGACTGTTCTTTCCTACTAATTCATACTCATATTAATTAATGCTTGGATGATCGCTGTTGGGTGGACCAGATGTAGTAGCTTGTAATGGTGACAGTTTTCCTATTCCGGGTTCATGGTATATTGTCATGAATCAGTTTGGCCCAATTCATTGTTAGTCATTACCAGGCTTTGACAACCATCATTTTTTCTTAATAAGTAATTTTATTCTGATATTTTTTAGTACCCTCCCTTGACAAGACTGATGCAATTCACATTAATTGTAATTCCTCTGTAGGACAAATTACACTGTAGGACAACACTTAAATTAAATAAGTGATTTTATGTTATTATTTGTTAGAAATATTATTCAAATAGTAATTAATATTAATAGTAATATTAATTAATAGTAATACAATTCAAATAGGATGCTCTCTGGTGGATATATTGTCCAGTGTTTAATGTAGCTGCTTCATTACATGAACGTTCTGGGTTTAATTTCCTAGGTGGAAAGTGAATTTATCTCATTTTCAGAGATAAAAATGGGTAACACCCAATAGGATAGCCACCTTTCTGTCCTGAATGAAAATATATAAGGTCGTAAATACTTTCATAAGGTTGCTTTTAGTTTCTGTATCTTTGAGGGATCAAGTAAGACTTTCGTTTGAAATTGTCTTTTGTTTCTGTCGACAGTTTACTGACTTATGGTATTCATACCTCACTTTCTCCGCTACACATATTGAACATTGAGAACTTGATACCCAACAAAATTTGATGGAAAAATATTTTCCTCTGAAAAAAACACTTGAGACGCTAACACGGTGTTATTAATTGTTTAATGACTTTTTGAAATTATGGCTTGAGAAACAAAATACAGATCACCCAGTATTAATCAGGAAGTCGATATCTTTAGTTTGATATCTTCATCGAAATTATAGACATTTTTTGTTTTACACACTAAGTACAACTAGTTGGCTAATGACACTTATTCGTGTTTAATAGATATGTTTATATTTTTCATTTCTTCCCAATATCAATTGGGTCCTCTATGTAAAATTTCATCTCTCTAACTTGAACAGGGGGGGATCAAAATGACCATTTAAGTAAGACTTCGAGCTGTCTGAGTTTGAATGGATGAACGAAGCCATACAAATCGTTACAGTGATGGAAAATAAATGGGGTGGTAATTGATCCTAGAATCAAATAGCAAAAAGCAAATCAATGCCTGGATGGATGGTGGTTGCCCTAGAAAGCAGCTCCTGATCGAAGATGCCAGCCTGGTAGCTTAGCAGTTGTACTGGGCCCTCAGACAATGGAGCGTCAGCTGTGGCGGGGGTGGGAGTCGGAGCTGTTGTAGCTCCTACTGTTATTTGAGATCCTACTACCTCCTGCGGGACAAAAACTGGTTGTGGACACTACTACTATTTTTTTTAAATTTATTCAATCATCATTAAAATCATCTTAATAAAATAAAATAATAATAATAATAAAATAAAATCATCAGTGTACAATGACTATAAATAAGACTTTATTATCTATTATAATCTGTAGAAACCAAGTCCAACAAGGAAGTTTCTCATCATGAAATTTTTCTTATTTTTTATTCCTTCCTCCCAAATGCCTGTCAAGACCCATTCTATCTACCGTTCTGATTACCAACTTGACTAACCATAAACCAAACGGTATATTGTTAGAGGTTTAAATATTCCATACAATCCCATGCTAGGTAGTTAAAAAAAGTAATATAATTAATTGTATATTTTAGCTCTAATTGATATTATTTTACATAAAAACATAAATAATGCATAATCAGGTTGTGTCCGTTCTGCTTTGTGCCGTACGTGATGGACTCTTGCAAGACGGCCAGTCACTTCTGCCCAGCCTGTAGCACCCTCGTAGGGCAATACCATGGCTTATGAATATTCTGGTGTCTAACTTGGCTTTAGTTACAGGAGCAGCTTTCTTCAACAGCTTCGGGTGCTGTTGAATCACTATCGGCTCATAACATAATAAGTCAATTAATTGTAAAGTAATAAATATTCATATAAAATTTGTTTCATTGCCTTACTAATAATAATATTCTTTAATTATTTGTTAAATTTTCATTTTGATATTTCATTATATAGCCACCGACAATCACCATTTAATACATGAACGGATTTTTTTGACGGACCAGTTCCGTGGATTCCCGGCACGTTATTGCCCACTAATGCACCTGCCGTGTCCGTGATTTTTCAAATTCGCCCGTTTTGTGTATTGAGTAAATCTACCTACCTTTCTGAGTAGATCGGCAGACCCAGGACTTTCGTGCATGTTGGAAGGCCTGAGAGGCAGGGTACGGAGGGAAAAATTGCATACTTACATAGTAATAGGTACACATATATACATAGTACATAGGTACACATATATATACATAGTACATAGGTACACATATATACATAGTACATAGGTACAGATATCTGCCTCTAACGTATAATCATGGCCCGCTGGCTTTACCGTTTTTCCTAGAAAACTCCGTGGCCCATCAGAAAATTCCGTTCGTGTGTGGCTACCTTGTGTAAATAATACAAAATTTGTCATATTGAGTCCTAAATTTAATCGACGACAGTCACGTTCAGAGATTTCCTGACATCTCATGAGTGTCACGATAAGAAAGAGATGATTTCTGACCTTCCTGGAAAAATAATGCCTTTAACCTGAACAAGTGCTTAGAGAAATAAAGATTATCATCCGAAGTTTAATAATGTTATAACATTACGTGTTAGGTGCAGTAATCTAGGTTAATGCTGATTACAGCAGCAAGCTCTGATAAATACTCTTACCTCATTTAGATTATAACTTCATAAATTCTCTATACTGCTAGATTATTTAAAAAATACTGCTGAGAATTATTTTAACGTAACCATGATTTTTAGATAAAATTAAATTTTGCATGAATATTGTTGGTTATAATTCAAACCAACCAAGGAAATATCTTACTATATTAAATGGTTAGATTTTTTTTCCTTTTTTAATTATTTGTTAAACCTTGGAAAAATCCATGACACTCGGAGAGATTTCCAAAACTATTTAAATAATATAAATATTTTCATTTATTCAGTGTGTTTGAGTCGTCCTGAAAACTACCTCAAACTAAAAAAACTACGTCTCTAGTTATCCCATTTATACAGTAAATACATGAAACAGATAAACAATTTTCTTTATTGAAACAGACAACATAAGAATTTTTTTTCAAATCACAACAATGACTAAATAAATAAAAGGTAGTGTGTAATTGTAAACAACTAAATGCAAATAAATAAATTATTTATTTTATTTGCTTAAATATTCTCACATCTGTTGCCGGAGTAAAGGGTAAATAAACAGTTATTAAGTACAATTAATACACACTTTTAAATTTAATAAAAACTAATAAACCTATATTTTACAGTTTACGTGTCACATTTATTTTATGTTTACTTTCCCCGAAACAACTTACAATAATTACATATCACTGAAAGATAAATAGTAACATCTACCCAAATAACTAAATCAATATTATACTGTGAAATACTAAAAGCAAGTGCACAATGTCGTATTTATTTGCACAATGACAACAAATTTACACAATAAGTTGTATTGCAATTAAACTTTATTAATATTGTCGTTGACATAAATAAAGTGCCCACATAAATAAAGTCACAATCCTAGTGTCCTTAAACCTGAACAAACTACAAAAACACGTTTGCTGTGATCCCTTTGTTCTACAGCTGGTTAAACTGTTTAACAATCACAATGTAAGTTGTAACTGAAGCTATTACCTGAAATATAAAAGACCATGATAATGAGACAACTTTAATGGGACCTGTAAAATATAACTACATTAAGTATATTTACGTTGCAGCCTTTTCACGAAACAATGCTATTTTAATAAATTTTGATTTTAAGATCTATTGAGCTGTAGTAAATCAGTTTTTTTTTTCATGTAAAATGCTTTTTGTGTAAAAGTAACGATCACTCCCAAAATACTCCGACAGATGACACAATTTTCTTCAAGTCAACGAGAATTCTAGGCTTACAACTCTAGCCTATTTGTGACAAGCCTGAAATCAACAACCAACATGATTTGGGAAATGATTACATCGCAAAAAGGCTGCCCACAAAGAAAAATATAAAAGAAATACAAATGATAGGTAGTGCAGTCTAGATAATTGAAATAATCATGGAACGGGTTATTCAAAAATAGAAAGCATAGCCACAAATCAACACCCGTTATAAATAAAGTATTCATATGAAAATAAACATGATTACTAAACAAGTGAAGTGCAACAGTGGACTCTCACCACTGTTCCGAAACAACCAACCTCCACCGAGGCTTCCCACACCCCTTAATCCTCTCACACCACCTTCAAGCAGGTACTCCTAGTATAAGGATCCGATTAACCTAAATATTCTATATTTTTCCCTCATCCTGAATTTCTAACTAGAGAGCTTAGGGGGGGGGGAAGAAAAAAAAGTGAAGTGCAATACTTTTTAACAGCTAATTTCTTCGGTTTGGTATGACAGTAGAATTTTAAAGAAACGGAATTTAAATGGTATAAGGGAGTAAGAATGGCGAACAGTTTGATGAAAAGCATTTTAGAGGTTAGGTGTTTGAACTAGGAACGGTTTATCAAAGAAGGAAAATCTGTGGGATGAAAGAAAGTGGTCTGATGCACGAGATCTTGTGAGAGGTCAGGATGGAGTAGGATTTACACTAAACGAGTTCGAATGAGTATGGGACTTTTTCGGCATGTAAAGAATAAGAACTTTAAAGAGATAAAGAACGGATCTAAGAAAATATTTCATATACAGTTCATAAAGTACATAAAGGTACTAAATAATGCCTTGAAGTTAGATCACTTTCCTTTTTATGTTTTTCACGATTATCCTAGTATTCCCGGTATCTAAGGCGTGCATCCTTGTCTTCGGACTAAATCTGCCCGCCTTATTGTCTTACCGAGAGAAGAAGAGTGTAGTCCAATTTGAAAAGGCCACAAGCTGTGAAGATTACATCCCTCTTCTTAGAAACGTGCAATCTCAGATGATCCTGCAATAATAATTTTATTTATTGACGTATTTAAAAGAACATGATTATAAGTCATGGGGGGGTGGGTGGGGGGGGGGGGGGTTAGCATGGTCTTCTAAGCACTGGGCTGTGGAGTTCTTGGTCGGGTTCTAGCAGAAAGTTTCACTTGCAATGTATTTTCCATCAGTTCTCAACTCATAGAAAAAAGACCCCTTCTTGGGTACCAAGAAGCCATTTACAACATGGAACCTGACCTGAATCGTGATACTGGGCATAAAAAAGTGTTTGGTAAAGAACATTTCATGCTCTAATCTTTGCTATCCAACTAATCAATTATTACAACACAATACTTACATCATTCAGAAGATGCTTTGACTTGTCATGAATCATGATTCGGTAGAGGACGAAGTTGAATTCCTCCACCTGTATTTAACATACATATTAAGTCTGAGATTATTAACAATTAAAATTAAAACTCAGGTGATCATATAGCATTGCGCTACCAATGAATTATAAATGATAGAAATCCACAATATACTTTAAACTGCCCTTAAAAACTGTACAGCCAACATAACTTTAAAGTTTCATTAAATTAACACTATGTGAAATGGGGTCAAATATTTGGTGGCACCCAGTAC
The DNA here is from genome assembly GCA_930367205.1 of Acanthosoma haemorrhoidale. Taxonomy (NCBI): domain Eukaryota; kingdom Metazoa; phylum Arthropoda; class Insecta; order Hemiptera; family Acanthosomatidae; genus Acanthosoma; species Acanthosoma haemorrhoidale. The sequence goes on from OV884013.1 coordinate 45,646,591, forward strand.
TTAGGAGTTACCTTGTCAGTAATCTGAGAAGAACATGCAGACACATGCCAAACATTAGCAAGGTATATGATCGTCAAAATACATCTTTGCTTGTATACAGCTTCTTTAAAGTAATCCGTTGGCAGTAGCATGTAAATTAATGGTTTATTGATGTTAATGGGTTCGAAAATAGCAAAAAACGCGTTCATAACCATCCCTATGAATGTGCAAGTAACTTGGATGGTAAGCAGTTTCTCGAAGCCTTTTCCTAGTAGGAGTGCTGTGTCGCAAAGTCTGTTGAACACGTCGACCAACGCCCTAGCGCTTTTAACGGGAAGATTGAAATCTTCGGCATTCTGGACTCTCTTCAAGGAAGCAGTGGTTTCGGACACATAAATACAGATCAAATGGCTGATCGTCGCGAACTGATAGGTATTCAACCACATGCACATGATCCCCAAGCAAATGAAGATATGGTAGTTTATAGCACAGAAAAAATTGGGTGAATATATGAAGTAGACGGGCATCAGCATAACTACCAGGACTTCCTTGACACCAATGCTGGGGTGGTGGAGGTGCCTCCAGGGGTCCATGGTGTAAAGGATGTGGCCAACCTCTTCCAGAGCTGATAGGACATCGTTGATAAAGGGTCTCCTGAAAAAAGACGTGGTCCAGGTTGCAATGAGCATAGAATACAAAGATAGACTGAAAATGCTGTTACACAGATTCATCTTTGCATTCCAATTACTACCCATGAAGGAAAAATCAAGGATGAGGCTATGAACTATGTGAAATGTGGCACAAACAAACGCTAGAATTGTCAGAAGCAGGGACGGTATGGACAATTGGAAGCGATCATTAACGATGCGAAAAGGAAAGAACCCAGTAAGTTTGGAAATGGTGAAGATATTCTTGAAGAATCTGCCTCTGCTACAAACTAGCTGACGTGAGGCCATTGCACGGTCTGATGTCATGGTAGAAGCAGCAATGGTTAGTAAATTTGTTTCGCTACTATCTAAAATACTATACTTGTTTGGATTGGTCTTAAATATGCCTATTGGCAAAGAGGGGCTAGACAGGGTCTCATTAGATGCAAGCTTTTAGAAGAGGCAGAGCTTTTAGAATTTATTGATTCTTAATTCCATTACTCCTGGCTTTATAAACATTATCTCAATTTAACTACCAGCCCGAAGAGAGAAGCTCTAGTTTTAAACAGGTCGAAGCAATCGTCTTACTTATCGGGTAACTTATTATTGACAAGTATACCCACTCATTTATTAGCTAATAAAATCAATATCACCAAATACTTCACTAAACCGTTATGGTTGTAAAAGTTCCCTTTAATTATAAAACATATGTGTCTTAAAAATAAGTGTTTCAATAAAGACCTCTGCAAAATAGCACTCACCGAGAATATTTGAAATTTAGTTCTGCTTCAGCTTGAATATGTATTCAGCTACATTAAGCTATGTTCAGCTTCAAATTCAGTCTGCTGTGAATATATTTTGTGTCCAATTTGTAGGACTAGATCAGAAGTATCCTGTGAGGTTCTCAATAGCACATGCGATTTCTCTTAGTGAATACGAATAAGTTTGGGTTACAATCCAGTATTTAATGTACCAATAATGACTGTAGCGACCGCTAACTAAATAAGTGCATACATAACTACATTAAAAATCACCCTATACTCTGGTGCATATGTAATGTATTCTAATTAGATGTAAATCATGGTGAAAGTTTTAAGCAATAAATCATGCTCGGGACCGGCAGTCATAAAACTAAAAGGGTTGGCAGAGGGCAGCCATAAAACAGCCAGGTATCTACCGGCCTAAAAGCCAGGTGGGCAATAATGCCACCTGGCATGTCGTAAACAGTCCCTTAGGGGTTGAGGGGCACGTAATGGGTCGCAGGTGTGCGCATTTCCTCACTTGCACGCTTCCCCCACCAAGCAGGAACAGTATTTAATCCCGGGGCTTCTAGCCCGAAATCCCACTCAGTCTTTCCGCCTTTACTCGGACGCTTTACGCCCGGGCCACTGGCCCGGGAACTCAGTCTCCTCATCGCCCACTTAGTCTACTACTCTCGTAGTCTCCTCACCGGCTACCACTCGGTGACGCTTTACTCCCGGGTCACTGACCCTGGAAGTCAGTCTATTAGACTCCTCGTCACCCACTCTCTCCTCAGCGCCTCTGCCTCTGGCACCTTGCCTTTCAGCCTCCTTGCAGACCCTCTGCCGACTTGTACCTGTTATGCTATCGGTCTCCCGCCCGAACTCTGAAAACTGGTCTTATTCTTTATGAAACCTCTGTACCTCTTCTCTTGAACATAGTGTATTGTCGGGACACATACCTATCATAAATGGAGACAGATATTAAATGCCGACATGGAACAATGGTCCATGTTATAAACTACAACAATCTGCACTTGTCACCAGGGCTAGGGTGATTAGGGACTCCCCTAGTGGCAACCCGACAATGATATTATCATCGGTCCTTATTCACCTACATCTATGGTGACTAGGACGGCCTCCACTGGCTGGCAGAGCCACCATATGACCAGGTGCAGTTTTGGATGTACATCTGGTAGATCTCTAGGCTGTTGGACGAAGCACTGCTACTCCTACTATCTGAAACTTTTCAAAGCAAGGTTTTTATAAAATAATCAAGAAAGACCACATCTTGGACATATTTGGAGCAATTTAGCTCTGCAGAGTTCGCTAATACTATAATTTACACCAGCATTATTATCAGTCTTCAATACTTCAATCTTCAAAAAAGATTTATTGTCACAGAATTACATATACATTTGCACAACGTTATTACTAAAGCAGGAGGGTGAGTGACTAGGTGGCCAAAAGAAGAGCTTTTACATCCTCTAGATACATTACTGGCTGTTAGTATTTGTTTTTTTTTTTAGACTATATGCATTGGATATAAGCACAAGATTATTTTTATTATGTAAATGCTGGAAATTAATTGATTTGAAGATACATTACTGGTTACAGATTTCTTCATTTTGTTCGCCTGGATACAGATATATTAATTTGAGGATACGTCAGGAGATATGGAGGAAGTTTAGTGAATGTTTGTTTAATAACAAAATAGTGATTCTTCAAACAAAATAGTGATTACGGTATGTGTTATAATAAAGGAGTATACTTGTAAATGGGATCGTAAATATGTTTTACAAGTAAAAGAACGATATCACTTAACGGATGGTTGGTGTCCAAAGAAGTAAAACCACATAAAAAATAGTTATAAATATAAAGAGGGTGTTTTGCCAACTTCTTCACCACGAATAAATAGAAGTTCCCTATTCTTGGACCAGAAAATACCCAAAATAACCTACGTTTCCATATTTTAATAATAAATACGTTCATGAGAGGGGGAAACTAGTGCATGAAACTGTTTAACCCCACTAGGGGCGCAGGTGAGGCCCAGCCTCAAACCTTCCTGTATAAGACCCAGAATTGTTTTTTTTTCCTTTTTCCCAGACTCTCAGAACCCGGCACTAGAAAAGCACTGCTCTCTCTCTCTCTCTCTCTCTCTCTCTCTCTCTCTCTCTCTCTCTCTCTCTCTCTCTCTCTCTCTCTCTCTCTCTCTCTCTCTCTCTCTCTCTCTCTCTCTCTCTCTCTCTCTCTCTCTCTCTCTCTCTCTCTCTCTCTCTCTCTCTCTCTCTCTCTCTCTCTCTCTCTCTCTCTCTCTCTCTCTCTCTCTCTCTCTCTCTCTCTCTCTCTCTCTCTCTCTCTCTCTCTCTCTCTCTCTCTCTCTCTCTCTCTCTCTCTCTCTCTCTCTCTCTCTCTCTCTCTCTCTCTCTCTCTCTCTCTCTCTCTCTCTCTCTCTCTCTCTCTCTCTCTCTCTCTCTCTCTCTCTCTCTCTCTCTCTCTCTCTCTCTCTCACACACTATGTTTTAGTCCAGTGTTGTCAGACCCCGCACCTTCCTAGTAGGATTTTCTGCCTTCGTCTCGCTAAAAACTAGCACCTCCTTGGAAGAGAACTCTTCCTTGCGGACGACTGTCTCCTGGGGCCCTACAAACATTACCTAGTAGCGTCTCCCCCAGTGATCCAGTCTACCCCTCTCCGGTTCACTCTCGCCTTTGGGATCCGGACGTTATTCGGAAGCCGGTTTTCGGCTACCCTTAGATACCGAGTGTGAATTCGTGGTCATTCCAAGACCACAAAAACTACATATAATACCTACCCTGTTCCTCTTTTCCTGTCGGGGCACACCTTTTAAGATCTTATGGAGTCAGATCAAATAAAGCTGCCCGCCGACTAGGCCGCCAGCAAAGTTCAAAGACCATAGGTACACCCATTTTATCTCCTTCTTGACGCTCGCCGGACAATGGCCGGGTTGTAGAGACCCTAGCCCGCGGCGGGCGTCCTACCCCCTTGGGTACATTCCCAACAGAGGGTTTTCAAAAAGTAATCATTTAACCTTAATTCCCGAAAGTCGAGAAAAAACAATTGACAAATACTTATGATGACCTAACCAGAGTTATCTATATTATCAAATAGATTGTGTGACATAAACAATACGTAAAATTTCATGTTATATGTTAGTAACAATCATATCTTTATTTTGTCTACGGATGAATACTGTAATGTTATATTAATCTTAAGAAATAATAAAGTTATTGACAGCCAAAACGTTGAACATCAATCATATCCAATCCTTACAACACAACGGAAAACAGGAGAACAGAAAACAACAGGAGAACAATAGTGAAATCCCCTTATTACGTCAGCAACAAAACCCTTCATAACGATCTTAATATACCTTACATTCTTGAAGTCATCCCTTCCAAGTTCATGAAATTCCATAGCAACCCTAATCCCCTAGCACAGTCATTGTACTGCACCACTCATCCCTACAATCCTCCTCGTAAACTGAAACGGCAGTGGCCTCGTGACCTGTTATAAATGCGTAACAGTGGGAGTCCTGGAAATGCCCAGTTTCTCCAATCATGTCCTGAGCGTATCTGGCTCTTCGTCAGCCTCCGCTGGCTCGTATCCGGTGACGCGGTTTTGAGAGGTCTTTGGGATGTGTTGGGGGGGGGGGGACGCACAGAAGAACACAACGACGTGTATGAAAGACTTCTATCGACGACTTAACCCTGGCACGTGTATGTATTTCAAGGACCAAACGAGAGTACAAAATAAGTTACATGTCCGATGCTAGAGACAGTTAAGACCGCTATCCATGTTTTCAAAAGTGGAAATGTTCATAATTCGTGATAATTTATAAGATTATAAATGTTAAGGTTAAATAAATCTAAAGGGTTATTCCACGAAAAAAATCCTTTTGGCGTTCCGAAATGATATTACGCTGCCAGCTATATAGGGCTAAACAAATTTTTTTATTGCAGCTTCCAGCTAGTTTTAATAGGGACCTCAGTTTCAATGACTAAATTTCTCAGTTTCAATGACTAAATTTGAGTTTGTTATTTATTACATACAATGCTTAGTAGTAAAAATGTTTATTTTACTGTTTCCAGAAATGATGTTTTCAACTTTAACATCATGCTGCTCATTGACCACACATATTACAATTTCCCCCTTTCCACGTATTTATCAGCTGTATTATCAAGTTTCAGACATTGTAATAAAACATTTATTGATCAACTTTAAATTAGAAAATCGTGTTGAAAAGGCGTTTCCAGAGGATTCGGGTCATTACTGCACCTAGAATAGTTTTAAGCTCTTGGTGCTAACCTAGAGCATTTGAAAGGGAGGGGAGGAGTCTTTAACGTTATTATGTTAACTTTTAAACAAGTAACTTGGGGGGAATACTGTTGTCTTAGAAGCGTTTGAAGTGTTGAACTCTGCTGTGGTGCGTAAGCTTGTTTTAATTGATGTCAACACTTCACCAGCCTCTACCAGTAATTCGTCTATTTAAAAAAAAAAAATCTAATGTAATTTTTAATGTTATGGTTGATGAAACTGTAGTATTTTTTCATAATGCAATAAAAAGTAATAATTCAAAACTGCAGTCTTGTCATCATTTCATCGGTCAGTACTTCACCCAAAAACATTTCAAGAGAGTGTGAGATATTACCGACATCGACACATTCCTTGATGGGTTATCAAGAAAATTGAGATCAGTCAACCTTTTTAAAATTGAGGGCTCTTCAATATATCACAATGGATCAATCATTCCACAAAATATTTGAGTCTTCAAGGAAACAATGCAGGTTCACCAAGCAGTTTGGAAGAAATAATACCAAGATCTACATATGAACAAGCTTAGTTCCATCACATGTTCATGTAACTGCGAGTATAACAAAACTGGTCCCCACCTTACACCCAAAGGGATGGAATTCGGCAAGCAGAGTGCCCTTGTGGTTGGTAAATTAAATTTTCTAACAACATTAAAAACTACTATTTATATTAATATTTTTGTATTTAAATGTACAGATTTCATCTAAAATGATCGTGAGCTGCTGACACTCCGGTTTCATGAGGAATGCTGTGTGGAACATTCATGAATGTTTTCATAATTTTCTGAGCACTTTACATAAATAAAAATAAATGAAGTTGAAATGGACCTTCTTGGTAGAATGGCCCAAAGTACAAGTGTTAGTTAGTATCTCAGAACCCAACCTGAGATTTTAATTATTAATATAATTATTAAAATAGTGAATACATTTTAATATTCATAAAGTTGTTTTTGTATTAATATCCACATTATCAAATATTACTAAATAAACGTTATTATCTCAGTGTCTCAGGGTGGGTGGAGAAATAAAAACTAATAAAAGCATGACTCCATCAATAGCATTTGCATTTTTGAGAGCCTCCATGTTAAGGAGAACATTTTAATTGGTTAATATTTTTCAACTTGTAGTTGGTTTTATTATCAAAATATCTAATTATAATGTAGGAAAAGTATTAGTTGGGACTTCAATAACCCAAGCCACTAGATTGTCCTCAAATAAATAAATAATATACTTCATCTCTTCCGAATTTATTTTATAATATTATATTTACAAAGTTACAGCATATTGCACAGCCTGGAGAGAAATACTTGATCAATGTGTGATGATTATCAATAATAATTATCTCTGTAGTTAAGGTTACTCCAGAACTTGTATCTGTCCTCATGGAGACCCTCTGCGGGTTTGAAACCAGAGTTTGTAATGCTTATGTAGCGATGATGGTTTGGTGTCCATTTCTGCCATTTTCCACTGTTAGGTGGAGGTATCCCTTTCCTGAAATATTTTTAAATAGTTACGTTATTTAATTGTGCTTTTGAATAAAGTAAAATTAACAATTGATCACACATATTAATTAAATTTAAATTAATTTATCATTGAATGCAGTATTCATGTACTTACCCATACTTTGCAAAATCAGTCCATATCTTAACTAATTGTTTAGAAAGTTCTACGTCTTTTCCTTTCAAATCAGGGGCATAGTCCTTGTTGTGCCATAAATAAAGAATCTCATCTGTGTGGCCAGCACCTTAATTAAACAGAATAGGTGAATAAGAACAATATATTTCTTTACAATACAATGGATTAACAATTTAAACGTATATCAGTATCCTTATCTGTTATCATTTTTTGAACTACAAATAAGAGAACATAAATTAATGAAATAATAAACTATTGATGTGCCTTTTTTTTTTTTTTTCAAAACCTCAAACAAAATAATACAATCTACAAAAAATAATAAAATAATTGGATTACATATTTCTCCTCTTTCTGCATTTACATGCATTTGGCGGAGTGCATAAATATAATAAAAAAATTTTACTGACGTTAAAAGTTCATCGTTCTTATACAACACTAGGTGATGAGGCTCACCTTACTACTCTCATATGTGCCAAAACCGTTGGCTTGATGTGCCTACAGAAGGAAACAGTTTAAATAAAACCATTTTATCTAGTTAATCCAAGAATCAATGGCTTCGTCTTTATGAGAAAACTATAAAACTAAAATATGAATTATGGACTATATTATGTTTATGAAATATGTATATACATGAAGGAAAGGACACAAAAATAACTAAAAAAATGAAGAAGCAACATTATTCAACACATTAATGGGTTAATTTAATGTTTTTTTTTGTTCTGTCAGTCTGAGTTAGGACTATTATTATTATTATTTTATTACAAATCCATGGTGCAACTAATAATGTTGAGGCAAAGGCTGACCGAGGCTACCACTGTAGTAAGAGGTACAGGGGATCTTTTCATTCATGTAGCTACTCGTTTTTATCATGAGGCCTGATTAAACCCATCCCCCAAAGATAAAATTTTTAGTGGAACCTGGAGTTGAATCAGGATTTATAATTCTTTATTTACTCATGTGTCTAATCCATTTTATAAATTCCATTTTTCTATTGGAAGGGTGAAACCAAACTTCAACTTATTAAATAGATTTATATTTGACAAATTTATATTATTTCTTATTTATTTTATTTTCATGTCTTATTTGAGCTCAAATTGAAATGTGAAAAAGTATAAATCAGTACAAAATATTGGACAGTTATAATATAAAAATAAGAAGTTTGGACCTTATCAATAGATAAAGACATTAGGTAAGTATGTTTTTACAAAAGTAATGAAGAGTTTATCTGATGTGAGGTGATAATCCTTTGGAGATATTTACCAGTTATTTAGGCTGTCATAATGATAATAAATTTTGCTATTGTTAGTTAGTTGTCACTTGGAAGCATAGCCATTGTTGGTCAGTGGTGGAAAGATAATTGTTGTATAAGATCGGTTTATTGTCCTTTGAAATATTGGTATATAGAATATACCTTATATATAAATATTGGAAGGTAGATATTCAATGGTGTGTTCGAAAAATAAAAATAAAAAAGAAGGCTTGGCTAAAAGTTAACTTAGTGGTTATACGGTATTTGAATTAATACTGCACTTAGATTGATAGAACATGTCAGTACTGAAGATAGAAGTCATCAAGCAAAAATAATATTTAATAACCAATGACATTTTCATACTTACAGTTTAACCTTTATGTCCCTTGATATTTGAAATGTTGAGATGAACTATATTTAATAATTTTAATTTTGTAGAAATATATTGTGAATATAATCCAAATTATTTTAATATACTATTCATAACATTTTTTTATTATAAATAACTGACTACAGTGTTGTGAATGATTATTTTTCTCACATTGAAGAAAGTTTTGAAAATTCAGCCAAGAGGTCTTTTTCTAAGTTTTAAATCTCTATTGTAATTATCACCCAAATCAAAACCATGAAGACATAAATGATATGCAGAGTCTCATTCTATTACAAAGGTTTTATAAATGCTATAAAATTAATGGAACTACCTACCAAAAGCAAATCGTGAAGTGTTTGCATTAGAAGGAAAGAATGAGTATTCCCCTCGATAGTCAAAATAGTAGAAATAGACATCACCGGTGTGTTTGTCAGCTCCATCAAATATTCCTGATGTGAACCAACTGTCTGTGTACACCTATAAAAAAGCAAGTATGAATATATAATAGACAAGTTAAAAAGACCAATTTGTTAACGATGTCCATGAACCAGCTTCTGAAGCAACTGGGCCAGAGCCGAGCAAGTATTAGGTAGCATAACCTATACTTCAGTTGATAATATTAAAATATATTATATTTCTGTGGCTCCAGAGAATAATTGGGTAAGTTGACCTCATAACAAGCTAAGTGTACATACTTTTTTCCCTCATGAAGAAGTAGGTGTTATTTTTTTCGTTTGTTCTTAGCGGTACAAAAAGAGTTAATTTTTATCAAAAAGACAATTTTTAGGAATATTTCAAAGTTTAAAAAACCTTTCCTTGAAAATATATGTTTTTAGAATTACCTACTCACTTTCCAGAGCCCATATAATAGTAACCCAAGAATAATTATATGAACAATAATAATGTACGTACATTGGTTACGTTGACCCAGTCTGATAGAGAGATTTCTCTGTCATCGAAATAAAATTTCTTTATTTTCTTTGTCACACTGTCTGGATTTGAGGCGGAACGGAAGTATAAAAGTGAGACAGGAGCTAATCTCTTAAAGTTATTGTTGTACCACTGGAAGTCTAAGTTGTAGTAGAGGAAATCTGAAACATATTATACGTATGTCATTTTTACATAATCAGCCATTATTTTATTGGTAAAGCCATTTTAAATGGAATAACAGCTTGAAGAGCTAAGGAAAAAATAGGATAGTGCAATTACTTCCCTTTACTATAAACTTGCAGTTTAGAAATTACTTCTACTTTCCTTAACCAAATTACTAGTTGCCCCTCATCTCATAAATATAAATAAAATCATCTAAAAACCTGAATGAAACCAAAACAAGCGAACATCATGTTCCAAGAAAAATTCAGATGCTATATATTAGATGCTACATAAACATATGCTTCTTACATAAAAACCAAAGTAAACTGACTTTTCTTTGGCAGACAAGCTAAGATGGATTCTCATCAACTACAATATTGCAGTCTAAATATGGTAGGGGATCTTAATAAGATTGGGCATTGTACTTTGTGTAATCATGTTTCTAAATTCATTTAACGTGCAAGCTTTTAGTTACCCAGATGTAACTTTATGCAAGTGTGACATGAATATCATATACTGCTTTATAAATATTAGGTATTTATTAGCTAAACATGTCTAATTATGATTTTTTTTTATCTCTCCAATAATTAAAATTACTTATATCTCCCCAAAAAAACCTTGTGTAAATCACTGTTTGAGAATTTATTTATTATTTATGTCTATATGATACATAAATCAATAGTGTGAATGAAATTTCCGGAAGACCAGGCCTACTGAGTTGGCTGTCATAGTTGGTCAATAGGGTTAGGTATGACAGTTCTCGGCTAACTTCATATCATTTATTTTGGTTTTCTGTGCTAATTGTTTAATGAAACATCACTTCATATGTTCTTACTCAATAAATAAAACTTGCCTATTTAAACTGTCATCTTGAGACAAATAAATTCAAACTTGTTCTAAAATCCAATTATTTCAAATGTTAGGCAAGTGAAAAGAAACAACTGCACTCACATCCGGTCCTGAGGAGTCCTTCCCCAGAAGTAGTGCCCATCAGGAGAGGGACTGGGTTGTGCTTCCAGCTACTAATTGGTCCTGTCACAAATGCTCCTGGTCCCTCAGGCTCAAGGACCGGCAAGGTCAGGATCAGAGGATCTATCTGCCAAACCTGAAAATCACAAAATACAAAATAAGTCATAAGGAAAAAATAAAGAATTTTTAGACAGCAAGCTAGATTGTTTTTATTATGAACTTTTAAGAGACACGCACTATAAAAATTGCAGCATATTAACTCATTGAATCAAAAGAATCATCTTGTGCCTACAAATGTCTCGAAACAGCACTCTAGAAAAACAAACAAAAAAGCAGTTCTTATGCTAATGATAAACAGGACTACATTGTAAAGCAACATTTATATGCTGAAGTGGCTGGTACCCACTGACATTGAACCACTGAAACATTGAATTTTCAGATAATGAGAAAACAGAGTAGAAAGAAGGCATGCTAGGAGGTTAAACCTAAAAATACCCCTCCCTGATCTATTTACAATAATAAAAGGACAGGTAGACATTAAAAGAAATCAGCAGAAGCATTTTGATGGCAAAAGCTTGGTAAATAGAAGAGATTTTTACACAGTTACACCAAAAGTCTTCATGTGTTTCATCAATAAAAATAGTCATTATATGGACAGATAAGTTATCAAGAGAAATAACCAAGGTTCAAACAAAAAGTTTTAGTTTATGAAATTTATTGCTAGTAAATTTGCGCATCATGCCAATGAGGATATATTATTCCACTGTAAAGAAAAAAAGTAAGTTTAAATTAATGTTACATGATTGAATGTGAAGATGTAATGGATTTAATATCGACAAAATTAGAATGAAACAGTTGTTTAAACTCTTCAAGATGATTGATAGGCAGATACAGACAGTATATGCTGTAGTCGTTGGTAATGGCCATATAGAATTAAGTTTCCTAATCTTAAGCAACACTGTAAAAAGCATGAAATAAACAACAGTCATATACAATTAAAAGTATTTTAATATAGATAACAAAATACTGGGGCCGTACCCTGAAGCTTTCCATTTGGGCAGTAAGTTCACTAGCATCCTTTTTCAACATACAAGCTAACGATTCCTGAGAATTGTTCTGTGGGCAGGAAACAGATGATGCCACCTTCTGTGCTCTTTCTTTGGCAAGACCAGGAGGCATGACACACCAAAGGTTGTAACTTGAACCACTTTCTGCTATACCTCCATGGAACAGTCCTGTTTAAAAAATAATATACATTTCATTAGAAATATAAATGAAGTTTGTCTTCATTCAAAACTATATACTAGGAAATTCATTTTAATATATAAAAAATTCTTGAAGATGAAATATTTTGCATAACAATAGGACCGAACATACAAATAACAATTCACAATAATCTCTAATTGTTTGCTAGAATTTTAAAAGTTACCTAATGTTAAAAATCATAAGTACAAGTATAAGTAAATCACCCCAAATAAACAGTTGTGATAAGCGGATATTTCCTGAAATTTCCATTTCCAAAAATTCTTAATTATGTGTAGTGGAAAGAAAACTTAATTTTAGCAAATTTATATCTTAAAAGAACTTAATTTCTAGAATTTCATTTTTGTGTACTTGTAAATAAAATTCACAAAAGTTAGCTATGATCTTACAAAGATTGTGAACCATTTGACCAAATTACTAACAAATAGATAGTTTTGGTACTATTTGTCAAATTTTATTGTTCTTATTAGAAACGTGTCCTCCATACCTTTGCTTAGTGGGGATATTGTATGGTGGTAGACACTGCCAGCTCCAGCACTCTCTCCAACGAGAGTTACTTTATTTGGATCACCACCGAATTTGGCAATATTGTTCTTAACCCATCGGAGTGCCATCACTTGGTCCTTCAGACCTTGGTTTCCAGGCATCACTTTATCCTCGAAGCTGAGAAAACCTGAAAATTATAACATTGATGTATGTAGAAGTCCATTAAGGAACATGTGTAATCATGTATCGTTTCTATGAACTTTTGGTAAGAATACCTGGATTAGGATAACTGTGTAAGGCAAATAATATTTATAAACGTCTTCCAGCTATGGCCATGACTATAGTTAGCATCAGCCTGAAGTATCGCATTACTTTTTATGAAATAATTATTAGAAAGAGAATTAGTGCAATCCACACATTAACCGGAGACCAAGAGAATGAGAAAGTACTTACCTGCGCTTTCAAAATATTTAATTGTTTATTTCCGCACCCCTTATTAATACTGAACCGGCATTACTTACCAGCCAAGACCCCTAAGTACTATGTATTTGGGGTTAAATGTTCTTTTATTCCCCATGGATGAAGAATGGTTTCTACTGTAGTTTCCAGCACTCTATAATATTAAATCTTGAACTAAAACCGTATTTAATAGAAAATATTTACCCAAGATTCCAACCCTGTAGTTGATGTTGACAACAACCACATCCTCATCCATCATGTACCGAGGATCGGACTGGTGTGGTCCGTTTCCGCTGATGAAACCTCCTCCATGAATGTGGAACAAAACAGCAGCTTTTCCTTTAGTCTGTAACATCAGGATGTTTTGTTGCTTTATCGATATTTTAAACCAACAAAGTTGGATTCAATTGCAGGTAGATAGGCTAGTGCTGACTCACATTAGGCGTGTGAACTGCAAGATACAGACAATCTTCCACTCCGAAGACTTTTGGCGGTATGTCGTACATGTTGTACTGAATGCACCAGGGTCCTAAGTCAGTCGCGTTCCTTACTCCTCGCCATGGTTCCGGTTCTTGTGGAGGCTGTAAAAGATAAATAAGCTCAGCAATGGAATAGTCGTCATGTAGTAATAATACAGAAAGAATCCACACTTACTTGGAATCTGAGTGGGCCGATGGGAGGCTTAGCGAAGGGTATGTTAGTAAAGGAAAAGTACGACTTTCCAGAGCGAGAGGTCGCCCTATACCCGCGTAGTTTCCCCTGACGAGTTTCCACCACCAGGGGGTCACTAGCGAAGACGGTCCCCACGAAAAGGAAAGACAGAATGAAAAGCGAGTCCAGCATCGTTCTACCTGTAGGACATAAAGGTGTGATAATACATGCACTCGTATTTTGAAAACATGAAAAATTCTCTACTACGTATAAAGGTATTATTCTTAAGCTTTTCAGATGTCCAGAGCAATAGACACTTTCATGAAAAACCATTCACTACTTATTTTTAGTTGATTACCAAAAAAATAATATCTGTTTCCATATAACTGCATATATGCACGGATTTTTATACTGTATCATGAAGGAGTGAATGTGATTTTGTATATGGAATAAAAAAGACATTTTTTTCAAAATTAGTTGTTACACAATTCGGCTGGTTTGTAATTATTTTTCGGGAATTTACGAAATAAAACAAATTATCTCCACGTGTGTTTAATTGTCCGTTAAAATTCAGTAATTTCCAAAGCTATTTAAGATTTATTTTTTCTAATAGTTAAGGATATACAAAATACGATAATTCAAAATTAATATCAAAGCTTTTCTAAGAAAAAAGTTTTAAGTTTTAATGTGTATTTAATACCCATGTCCCAAGCCGGTTTCTATTTCTTTTTTATATTGATGTTTTAGCATTCTAAAAAAGGTGATTTTCAGTGGGCAAGATGGTTTAAGAAATTAAATGACACATTTTTGTTCAAAAATACTGAGCAGATTTCTCACAGTCATTCAATAAACTGCTTCGTAAAATTTAATAAATACAAGATAAGTTAAGTTAAATCTCTATCAGAAAAGGTCTAGTCGAAAGGTATTGATTTGAGTCTCTCCTGAAACCAAATTAAAGACTATATACTGACAGAGAATATGGCTATGAAGTGATAAGCAATAATGCGAATACCACAAAAACATTATGAAGAAAGGCTATCCTACAATGGACGCAAAGCCATGATACATAGTAGGCCAAAGGCCACAAGACGATTTTAGGGAGATTACGATCTCACAATGGTATATATTAATACTTAAGTGGTTGCATCAAACGAATCCAACGACAGCAAATAGTCCCGTAGAACTCTCGGTAATGACATAGCGAGCTGTCGTTCACAGTACAGTGCAGAGAAAACAGGCTAACAAGCGACTAAGACTTGAACAATCAGCAAACTGTCAAGAACCCAACCTGGGTTATTAGATCTCGTTCAATGAAAACGTAAGCTCCCAAGATTGACGATAAAGAAATGGTCCTCCCGCAGGAGGAAGCTGATACCTCGCAGTAAAAATGAAATTTGTCAATTGGGTGAAAGACATTATCAAATACTCCGCAATAATGAAGAAAAGACTACGAAAGAATAAGGTGAGAGAGTGCACTATCATTAGGATCAAGTAATTTTGGGTTTTGGTAGATCAATCGTTTCGGCTTGGATCGTGGTTGGATGGCAGTAAAAGTTTGGACTGTGCCTGATTTCTTCTTCGATTACATTTATGTTATTTAACATACATTTTCCGTGGGAATAATAAAGTTCTTTATTATATCACAGTTATAAGCCCCGCCCATTGATAGAACTGAAATTCTTTTGTGAGAAGAAATCGGGTGTGTAATCGTGATTTGGTAACTTAATATGTTAAATGAGTCTACCATTCGGTACGATACCAAGTATAAAGAGCAGGGTAAAAAAAAAAAATCAACAAGAAAAAAAGGAAAATTTATGAAAAATGAATTTCCTTTTGTAAAGAAAAATTCCATGAAAAATATCCTGTTGTGAAACAGTATCTTGTTACTGGGTTATGGTTCAGTTAGGGGTACGATAACAAGTTTTTTTTTGCTTGATTCCCTGCGGAGCAAAATCCGTTTGTCAAAACATTTTATTCCGTTTAAATTTTTATAACCCGTCTCAACTTTGTCCAACTCTAACGATTTTACCACCGTTGTATAACTTAATATCTTCTCTTTCAGTAACAGTGAACAACAATCAGGCTTTATGTCTTTTTTAGTAAAAAACATGATGATATAATTAACAGAAAAAGCGAAAACGTTTTATTTTATAATTTTGGTTTTAATTTATTTTTGGAGCCTATCCGGTTGGAGTCATTACATTAACTTAATGGGCATCTAGATAACTTGGTGTGGATCAGAAAAGGTCGTTCGAGAGTAATAGGTTTGTGGTGTTATCGTATTTATAGATTATTAGGGGTTCTGAAATCTAAGACAAACTAATTTTTTTTTTTTCACATAGCGTGTATCGTTTCCTGGTTTTTGTAACTTTTCAAGAAGCTTTGTTTAATTAATACAATCTGGAATACCATTTTTATGTTCTACGTTATCAAAAATCTGTGCACAAAATTGCGTGTTTTTGGACTTTTTGAACTAAATCACACGAATCCAGTTTTTATTACACAACATTATACAATTGATCAAATTTCATCTAATTTTTCTAAAATCTAATTTCATCTAAAAAAGTTTTTTATTTTATAAAGGTAGTATTTTGTTCGTCCTGTGAGCTAAAAATCTTTTAGAGAAATATGATCCACGTGATTAGCTCATAGGTTGTATTGAGTGTTGAGAAAGTACGTGAAATTTTCCCGGAAGTTAATAAAATTGAAAAAAATAGAGTTTCTCAAATCTCCATCACGGGTGTTGAAGAAGTATCGCAATATAATCCAGTTTGGACTTCACCGGAACCAGTTTTAACACGATGAAGGACATTATTATTATTATTTAAATATTTTGTACTTAATATACCAACAATATATAAAGAAAATTTATATTATGTTATTATATTTTTTTCTTGCATCATGTATTGTTTTTTAAAATTCATTACACCAAAAAGAAAATTGTTTTTTCCAATTAACTCTGACTCAAACAAGGCTAAAAAAGCATTCCATGTATTATTAATATTAATATTATTGATTAAACAAAAAATATGATTTTAGCAAGTTGTAGTTTTTTACACATTTTGGGTTTTTTTCTGCACGATTTTTAGTTCTTATAGCACGTTTTTTGGTTTTTTATACTCCATAAAAATCCGGTCTCTAATCATTGATAACCTTGTTCATGTTCTAGCCTATTTTCTGGTTTATCAGCCGTTTTTGTATACAACGCTACTTGCTGGATTATTTTTCCTACTTGGTTAAAAATTAATAATTGATAAATCAGCGAATGGAATTGAAAGTGAAGAAAATGCATTATTAGTAACACGCTTTGTATTTTATACTAATCAATCGTCAACCTCACATTGTAAAAAAAAAAAAAATGCTGAATTCATTCAGAGAAAAGGAGTCATTTGACAACTGATTTGTTTGTAAACAAGAGTTGCAATGATGTAGAATTTGAATCGCTCTGTTCTCAGAATATTGAGCGTCTATTAGTTATTCTTCTGTGGGCAATTAGTATGCAAGGGAAGGTATGAGAAATTCTAGAACTCGACAACTATATTAATAGTTAACAGAACACGGTCTGTTGCCTGTTGTACCATTGCCTAGGTACCACCCTAGGCTCCACCCTCGGCAGACTCTCACTACCTTCCCGATTCCACCCGCCTCCTTTAGGCATTCCACACCCTATATCCTTCTCATACATCCTTCTAATGGGGGACTCCCCTTAGTGAAAGGCACTCATTAGCCCAAAATAATTTTCCTTTATTTTTCCCACATCCTATTTTTATAAGTTTGAGAGCTAAGAAAAAAAAACCAAAAAAAAACGGTCTATTCTCTCCTGGAGAAGTTTTTTGTGTGTTTAATGTCTTCATTTATGGTAAATTTGAGTTTCAATAAAACATAATTTACTGGCCATCAACCTATTCAAGATAGAGGGAATGCTGTACTTACTTCGTTTGGTAACTAGTGAGAAAATGGGTTTTATTAACTAATTGGATTTTCCTAATTTATTTTTATCATCGTACAAGCTACAGTAGTAAAAGAAAACCACTAGTAGTAGTGGCACGCATGACCCAGTATTCATGAAGAAATGCAGTAATAAATATACAAATAAAGAAAAGAAATGAAATTAATAACTACTCTTTGGTAATATTTTCAGCTTAGACATTTAAATCACAATACAAATATGGAATTCCAACGGTATTATGTTAAAATTGGATGAAGTCTGAAAAGTATGACCCCAAACACAACTATAAAGGATTTCAAATAAACCCGTTTCGTCGGTCTGCCCGACCCGTCGTACCCTCTTTGACCTTGAGCCTTGATATTTTATCTTGATAAAACAAACAGTTGAGGAATTAATCTAACTTTCCCCTATAAATTGAAGTATCAAATTGAAGGTCTCGGCGTTGCTTTTACTCATACATCTCTGTTTTCTCTGGACATTAGCGCACTATTATCACAAAAAAAAAAAATGTGCTTGTAACCTGACGCGATGTCAAGACATGGAATTTGGCTTTGGTGCTGGATATATTCCTGTTTAATTTTGGTTTTAATAACAACCTGTATGTTTTTGTTTTTCACCATTGACTAAATAAAAAGGGACTGAGTACCAGAAATCAAACAGCTCCCAAATCGTATTATCAAGTGTGAAAAATCTCTGTTGAAATTTTCAATTTCCATACCTTGCTTAAGTGTAAAATGAACATCCCCTTGACCAACAGACAAATCTGTAGTTTTCTCGAAAGCTGAGATATCTCGTGCGAAGTTTGAAATATGACAACCTTTTTCGAACCCTATCATGGTGAAATATATTCAATTAATATTCTCGAAATTTTACTTAACGAAACCTTAGTTTCAAAAGTATACAAATAGCGTACTGAAACAATTTTCTATTACTTTTATTTTACAAATCCAATTGTTTTGTTTTTTTACTCCTCGTTTGTACATTCAATAATTTATCATGGCAGTGACATTGTGGCCACTGCCTTCTTTCAATATGCTGTCCTGCCCTAAACTACCAGTCTAACTCATATCATGAAGCGGACACCTTTCATAACTACACCCGAGTTGCGCTAGTAACCACTGAACTCACCTGCTGTAGAAGCAACTCCAGACTACTAACTCGAAGGCAGCCTCCATCGCTATTTATAAGCGCACCCCCTGACGGGGATTCCCCGTAACGTTTTCCTTATCTTCTCCTCCGCTCTTCTTTCTCCGCGGGGACATTTCATTCCAAGAAGTGAGGAAGTTGTGGGTTCTGACGATCTTTAAGTGTCGCGGGGTTTTACTGAATAATATTACGGCAAGCGAGGGGCCATGACCTCGCCAAGGTCAATGCCTGGTACTATCTTCGCCCCCTCACAACAGGAGTGTTCTCTACAGCAAGATAAACAAGTAGAAATGCAGGACGAAAAGTAATCTATTGTTTGTATATAGTGTTTAAATTCCTAAACGGACTAAGTAAATGTCCCATATGAAAAGCAAGTCAGTCTCAGTCAGATCAAGGTTGGGGAAAATTTACAATTGGAAACAAAGATGTTTTAAATAAGTAACTTGAAAAATTAAATAAAAAGTAACATAAGACGCTGTGGAATTTATTAAAGTTGCACTGATGAGATATTCCAACATCTGCAAGCTTGTACATTAACAATTCGAGAAAAAAAAATGTCCAACTAATAAATAAATTAAATATTGTAGGTGGATACATTTTGATAATAGGTACCATTTAAACTAACTAGTTGGATATTTACGGATGGAGCAAAATTAAGAAATTAATGAATACGGCATTTAATATTAATATACAGGGTTTAAATTTCAAGATTTTATATATGTATGATAGGGGGATAGGTTGATTGTTATCGATACAATACACCTTACGAAGAAGTAACAAGTAATTAACTAAAGGAATAGGTGCTTCAGTAATATGTTTTGGGTAGGTCTGGGAGCTTGCAATTGTATTGTACACTTTAAAAAAAATTAAAACCCAGATTGTTGGGTGGAATTAAATAAAAATGCATTCAATTAGTCAATAATCGTTTATTTTAGGAAACATTAATGATTCAGTGTTATAAATTTACAAAAAACTAAACGAAAAGAAGAAAATATAAAATTAATACGTTCTATTCTCTATTCTATTCTATTCATCTCCCTGTATCCGAGACAGTACGGTACTTAGGCTTCCATCTTGACAAACGACTGACCTGGAACCCACATACGAGACTAAAAAGACAAGAACTAAACAGACGCTTTGGACAACTGTACAGACTACTTCAAAGGACATCCCATCTCTCAATAGAAAATAAACTACTAATCTACAAAGTTATACTTAAACCAATCTGGACATACGGAATAGAGCTATGGGGGACAGCAAAAAAGTCGAACATCAAGCGTATCCAATCCTTTCAATCAAAAGTCCTGAGAACAATAGTAAATTCCCCTTATTATGTCAGCAACAAAACCCTTCATAACGACCTTAATAGACCCAACATTCTAGAACTCATCCCTTCCAAGTTTATGAAATTCCACATTAGCCTTTCCAACCACCCTAATCCTGTAGCACAGTCATTGCACTGCACCACTCATTCCTATAATCCTCCTCGGAGACTGAAACGGCAGTGGCCTCGTGACCTGCTATAAACGCAGGCAGTGGGAGTCCTGGCAATGGCCAGTTTCTCCAATCATGTCCTGAGCGTCTGTGGCTCTCACGCTTTTGGTCAGCCTCCACTGGCTAGTATCCGGTGACGCGGCTGACGGAGGAGCGTAGGGGACTTCCCAAGACTCCGCTTTCTCTTCGCGGTGGATTTGGGGGGTCTCTGGGCTGTCTGTAAATATTGTGTGAATGATGAACTGTAAATATGGTATAAATGAGAGCATTTATCTTAATTACTTATTGCCTTATACAAGGCAGATTGTAATTATAGCACAATAAAGGAATATAATAATCTAAAAAAAAAAAAATAAATAAATACAACTTATACTATGCATCATGGTTCCCCAACAGTGATATGGCCTGACCTTGCAAACAGGTTTCTGGGTAATTTTGTAGCGTCTAGATAAAGGAAGCATTTTTGAAAGAACCCTTGCAGTAATTGTAAACAGCCTGGAAACAAGGGGGATTAAAATACGGCAGGTTTTTCAGGACTATAAGAGAACAGTTGGTGCACAAGCCATAGCTTGTGGATATTTAAGGTTTCAACATCAGCAAGGTATCCCACATTTGGCTCCTTAGTGTTAGATTAAGGTTAACTAATAAGCAGTGGTACAAATAAATGTTTATTATCAAAAGTAATACAAAGTTATTTAGTAAGAGAGCACTTATCAGAACAACGAGCGACAGCAGAGAGTAAACATGGCGGAGAAAAAAAACACCTCCGTCTTATCTAGGCCGTGTTGCCTTACAAATTTACAATTAATTATTGTATAATTGAACACCAACACTTAGGAGTAAAGTAGTTTTCCATCAAGACCCTCAAATTGCTGAATCGGTCCTAAAATCTCACAGAAACATACACGCCAACTTCCACTTTCCTCTCTCGTCTCCCCCCATTTTGCCTACGGTTGAGTGCTTTATAGTGGCCTATTTGAGGACCTCGAAGCTCGGATAATGCGGCTGACGAATTGTTTCCTCAGATTTATACTCGGGATAACCAGATCCTGTCCCATTTCGCAGCACTACTCGGAGTCGGGATGAGTGACCCTTCTTCCCGTCACCAATGCTCCCTTGGATCCCTCCTCTTCAGTTATATTATAACTAAACACCTCTTTACCTTATCAACCTCTAACAATTCAAATCACCTATTAAATCTCATTTCAAAATAGTATGGTCATCCTTTCATTCCCCCCCCCACCAAAAAAAAGGAAACATTTAAATTTAGTAATTAACTTTACTAGTCTATAAATCTGTTCACTTCTGAGGAATTGTTATATGGTGAGAACTGACTATATTGAAACCTACCTCATTTTTTACCATCTCTCTTTTTACTTTACTTGATCAATTTAACTTAACTTACTTGGCAGGTCCGTCATGAGATCTTTAATTCAAATTGTTTTATGTCTTTGACATAGGAATTTATCCCGATTGAATCGCCCGATCTCAAGGCTAATGTTGTGAGATTTTCTGCCGCATTTGAAGAAAATCACTGGTAATTCGGAAGTGGAGTGGGTGGGGAGGTCGGTTTTGCTGTTTAAATTTTTTGTTGAAATGGTTATCGTCCGTAGTCTATGTTTCGTCGTCCTCAGTCGTCGGAAAAGAGAATTTTTATGGAAGATATCCGTACTGTGAGAGATTTCCTCATAGCGAGAGTTCATGTCACGTAAATGTACCTCAATTGGATTTCATATTCATTTCATTTGTTTGCAAGGTTTATGAGACTATGGTTTTTTGTTGAATATTGTTAAATCTTTAAATCTTTTCATAACCACCTACAGGATTAGGGTGGTTGGAAAGGCTACTGTGGAATTTCATAAACTTGGAAGGGATGAGTTCTAGAATGTAGGGTATATTAAGGTCGTTATGAAGGGTTTTGTTGCTGACATAATAAGGGGCATTTACTATTGTTCTCAGGACTTTTGATTGAAAGGATTGGATACGCTTGGACATTTGTAATTTAGTGATCATAATTTCAACTTCTACTCAATTGCAAACAAATTATTTAAAAACTTACTGGAACTTTTATGAATTCAGTTCAAACATTTTAAAGACCCTTACTTCTAGGGATAGAATCCATTTTTAGAAAAAATCTCAACTTACGTATACGAGTTCAATTTATAAGTTGTTCACTCTGGCAATCAAACCGGTACACTACGTGTACCTATACTAACATGACCTTAGATGATTTAGGCATTGACTCTTTGGTTTTTTATCTAGGTTTGTTTACTTTGAACTCGGATGCGGTTGACATGTGCAAACCCGCAAGATGACTGCTTAACACCTTTGTTTACTTTATGTATCAATATTAACAATGAAATAATTTTAAAATGAAATCTATGTTTATACAAATGGATCCCTGGAGTCGTTTAAATCCACGTGCAGCCCTTAACAGCCCCCCCCCCTGGTGTTGTGAAAAAAGAAGACTTCAATATGACATTCGTATCAAATCCATAGCTCTTTTGAAACAGATGAACATGTCGTTGACACACCATACCCAGAAGTTTACTCAGCTTTGAAAGATCTCCGTATTTTCAATACCGTCCATGATGGAGGACTATTTTATTTTTTATTATATAGGTTTTAAATAATTTTATAACTGTATGTAATTGTTTATTGTATTAACTTTATTATTAAATGTATCCTAATATTTTGACTTATTTAATCAAGACTTGAAACATGTTTTTACAACTACATTGTGTCTTGTTTGGTAGGCACTAAAATATTACAGTAGATATTCAAAAGCTTTTTCATATCTTGCCCAGCTTCAAAAGACAGACACAGAGGTTAAAAAGTAATAGATTCTGATTTTGAAAAACACCTACGATCCCCCAAAAAGGAAGAACCTCTTGTTATAAATTATATCTGATTAAAATATAACAATGGATATAAAACTAACATAATAAGAGTACGCAGCTATGAAATATAATAGATCACACTATAGGATAAAGGTCTCTATAGTTGAGTTTGCTCCAGAATCTGTATCTGTCTTCGTGAAGACCCTCGCGAGGTTTGAAGCCTGACTTTGTGATGTCCATGTAGCGATGATTCTTTGATGTCCACTTCTCCCAGTTTCCTGAGCTTGCTGGTGGAATCGCTTTCCTGGAAGATAAACAGATTCAAAATGATTGCAGCAAGAGGGTCAATATTAGTCTTATCTTAAGAATCTACTCACCCATACTTAGCAAAATCGGTCCATATCTTGACTAATTTCTTAGAGAGTTCTAAGTCATTTCCTTTCAGGTTACTGCCAAAGTTCTTATTGTACCACAAATAAATTATCTCGTCTGTATGACCAGCACCTGCGTCCACACAAATAAACTGTATTAAATGTATAACCGGGACATGTGTACAATTATAAAATATATAAATAAACTTTATTTAAAAAGTTATAAATTCCATTGACTACTCTAACCCACGAAAATTCACATTGTGAGATTTTCTGCCACATTTGAAGAAAATCACTGTTAATTCGGAAGTGGAGTGGGTGGGGAGGTCGGTTTAGCTGTTTAAATTTTTTGTTGAAATGGTTATCGTCCGTAGTCCATGTTTCGTCGTCCTCAGTCGTCGGAAAAGAGAATTTTTATGGAAGATATCCGTACTGTGAGAGATTCTCTCATAGCGAGAGTTCATGTTATGTAAATGTACCTCAATTGGATTTCATATTCATTTCATTTGTTTGCAAGGTTTATCAGACTATGGTTTTTTGTTGAATATTGTTAAATCTTTTCATAATGAGTCGTATATGTTCTTCGATGCCCCATCTCCCATGTGAACTGAAAATGAGCACCAAAGGAATGGGTGGACTTGAAGATGAGCTGATTTCCGAAAAGTGGGTAGGTTTCTGTACTTTCTGTCAAAGAAAGAAAAAACAACAACAACCAACAATGAATGTTTGCAGAAAATAAAATATGCGTATTTGCCCCTCACACACTAATTATACATGCCCAAAACATGTTGATGATCCTTTACACCTTACTAAGCAGAATCTAAACTACGTTTTTGTTAAACTAACTTTGTGGTTTATTCATTAATTACTTTTATGGGCTCATAAAATCCTTTTAATTAGTCCTTTATCTTCTAAAAATAATGTAATAATTTTATTTGTCATTTAACAATTCATTGTACGTTGAAAAAAGAAAAAATATGAGATATGAGGGAATTTCTCACGTCCGAGTTCTCATGTCTCACATCCTAGTGAGTTCTGCTGGGTTAAGACATGCAATAGTTGTTAATAGGGTAATAGGGTAAGGCATGTTCTACGTTTACTACGATAGCAAACGTTACAATTATTATTAGGTGACTTTTTAAACCTATTTATATTTCCTGAACTCACATGTTAGGGATGTGTCGGCGTTGGTAGCCTGGCATGAATCGAAATTGTGTGAGTTAGATTATCCACTGGTAAGCAGATTTTAATTCATAATATCCTCATGAAACGAATTCAGAATCCTGTAACTAAGATAGGGTGGTAACCTCTACTCCCAAATAAACAAGACAAACACACAAATCTGATTTCTGTTTTTATACGGATTAATCCAAAACAAGCCACCGTTTTAAATCACTACATCCCCATCTCTACAATAAGTAAATGTTATAACTCGCCAAAAGCCAAGGAAGATCTGTTGCCCTGATTGGAGAAGAAAGAAAACTCCCCACGATAGTCGAAATAATAGAAGTACACATCACCGGAGTGTAAGTTTGCTGCGTCAAATATGCCTGCTGTGAACCAACTGTCTGTGTATGCCTGTAAAAAATACATATATTAATTAGCAATTTAGACAAAAATGTATTTGCTCACAAACTTTACAATTACATATATTTCTTCCCGAGGGCGCCTTCTGGTTTTCTTTTCCTTTTTTCTTATTCTATATTTTTCAAGCAACGAGCTTAACATTCCAGACAATACCTAAACTGCAAGGAGACATCTTTTTAATATGTGGAAAGCAAAGTATGAAAAATTGTTAGTAAATATGCAGTTATATAGTAGAGAAAAGTTCTAGTGGGAAAATAAGAGCTCAAGGTAATCTAGAGTTCCATTAAGCACAATGTGAGCCAAATATAATAATTGTAATGTTTTTAGATCTGGATAAAACCTGTTTAAGACATAACGAAACTCCTGGCCCGATAAAATTAAAATATAATAAACGAGAAGTAATAAAATTAGTTAATTTACTATTTGGCCAATAAAGGTACTGTGAACTAATGGAGATGTACTGGCTAAATGCTAGCTCAACTGGTCATGTGAGTGGTTAATTAAATTAATTATTCTAGTATTAAGCAAATTCCACATCACTGAAATCCGAAACAAGCATATATATTCAAATTTTTACATTGGTTAAGTTGACCCATTCTGCCATCGAGATCTTCCTGTCTCCGAAGTAGTACTCTCTAATCTTCCTTGTCACGTTATCAGGCTCCGAGGAAGATCGGAAATACTGAAGGGAAATTGGGGCCACATTTTCGAATTGGTCGTTGTACCAATTGAAGTCCATGTTGTACAAGAGGAAATCTGAAAATATACTTAAAGAAACGAATAATATTACATTAATCTTGCCCCCATCTAGTCTGGAGAACTCTTAAATGGGGCAATAAATACAATTCCATATTAAAAAGTAAATTTTTTTATAAAACATTTTTAAGGCAACAAATCATCACTAAGCAAATTATTTATGGAATTTTCTTTATTTATCAGAATACATTAGAAATAATTAATAATAACAAAAACTCTTACCAAAATTTAAAAAATGAATTAATTTACTGTTAAATTGATACAGTTGAGTTTGGACATCGATAATTAATTGAATTTATATCTTCTAATCGAAATTTTTTATTTGTTTTTCACTTGAAAATTCTTGGCCGAGCAGTAAACATTTGTGAAAATACTATCGATCAACCAATAGGTAGGTTGATACTTAGCAAAGTAGCCTATCACATCAAATGAGTCATAGATACCTATTGTTTTGATTTGAAAAACTATATAACCAGAAAAAGTAGTACAGAATGGCGGGTTGAGCATGAGTACGAAGGAGATGACTGTTGCCACATCTACCATGCATTGTTGCCACATCGACCATCTCTACTTGACACACTCAACACCTGCTATTACGTCACAAGGACACACCCCCTGTGCGCTGTTGCCACATCTACAATGCAATGTTGCCCCATCGACCATCTATCGGTTCTTGACCAACTCAGCACCTCATACCACCTCACAAGGACACCCCCCCCCGCCCTAGGAAGGACGGTCAATGACCTCAAGGTCATATGATAACATGCTACAGCACGCCTCAAGGTCATCTCCTTCGTACTCATGCTCAACCCGCCATTCTGTACTACTAGAAAATAAGCAAAACTTTCAATATTTTCAATTAAGCAAGTTCCATAGTATTACAGCTAGGTTCAGATAATTCAGATAATCAGATAGAGAGAGAGAGAGAGAAGTAACATAATTACATTCGGTCCTTAGAAGTCCATCACCAGAAGTGGTGCCCATGAGAAGAGGGACTGGGTTGTGCTGCCACCTGCTCACAGGGCCCGTCAAGAATGCTCCCGGTTCTGGAGGCTCAAGAACTGGCAAGAACAAGATAAGAGGATCTATCTGCCATACCTAATTTTATACAATTATCTGTAAATTAAAAGGAGCTAAGAAAAGGAAAAAAAAAACCTAAAGAGAATGTAACATGAATAAGTGACCACCATACACAATCTTATATGTTCCTAGTTGAGTTCAGAGGAACAAATTAGATCAATGTCCTAAACTAATTATATCCATACCCTGAAACCTTCCATGTGCGCGACCAGTTCTCCAGCATCCTTCTCCATCAAACAGGCCACAGCGTTACTGCTGTTTTTCTGAGGGCAGAAGACCAGACTCGCGAGCTTCTCTGCTCTCTCCCTAGCAAATCCTGGAGGCATCAAGCACCACAAGTTGTAGCTGGAACCACTTTCTGCTATTCCTCCATGGAACAGTCCTTTAATCGATAATTGCTAAGTTATTACCCTAGCAATAGTAAATAATGATACAAAAGCATTTAATGAATGATTACTAGTTGTGGTATGTGATCCCACTATTTCAATAATTATTGGCCAGAAAAAAGAGATTTCATCCGAATCTTAAATCGAAATCACTTAACCAGGGATCTTCCCTTACAAAACAGCCTTGTTGCTACCCAACAACTTTTTAATTTTCAAAGGAGGCTACTACTAGTTAACATTTACGGCATTATATGTATCAAGTATTTAACATATACCAACTTAAATAATAATTCAATGCTAGCTGGGTGTGTAACCCCAAAGTTTTAATTATTTTTTGCCAAAGACAAAAAGATTTTCTTACAATTCAGGAAGACTGATGTTTCTAGCAATCATTAAAAATGACTGTACTTAAAAATGAAATCTGTTATTTCTTATAATAACCGGATTAAAATAAGCTAGTGGACCCAATACCTCTGCTGAGTGGTGATACCGTGTGGTGGTAGACACTGCCAGCTCCAGCACTCTCTCCGACAAGTGTCACTTTGTTTGGATCACCACCAAAGTTGGCAATATTCTTCTTAACCCATCGGAGTGCCATCACTTGGTCCTTCAGCCCTTGGTTTCCAGGCATCACTTTGTCCTCGAAGCTGAGAAATCCTGTCAAAGGTGCCATAAGAATAATGACTGCATAAACCTAATCTAACCCAACATAAGATTGAATTTACCCATGATCCCAACTCTATAGTTGATGTCCACAACAACAACATTTCCATCCATTAAGTAACGAGGATCAGTCTTGTGAGGTCCATTTCCGCTGATAAATCCTCCTCCGTGGATGTGGAGCATTACTGGAGCTCTTCCTTTGTTCTTTAACATCAAAACATATTTTCAGTTGTTTCCAAAATAGAAGGGAATAAATAAATTATTAATTCTTTACTAAGCCGTTAAACTAGAACGTTTCATTTGTTGAAATAAGCCTCTACAGGCGACGAGACGCTTAATGATTTTCACATATAAGTTTCTTGAGTTCAGTTTTTTTGGAATGAATTCAACAAACAAATATTTTCCCATGCCAGTAATTAGATCTGACCTGCTACAGGCCTCTTAGCTGACTTACAGTTGATTAGTTGACAAAATAATAATAATTTGACAATGGCTGTAAATTGATAATGTTATGCGGACTTCGTTCTGGAGTGAAATCACGCAGTAAACGCAAAACTCACATCACGTGTATACACAGCTAGATAAAGACAATCTTCCACTCCGAATACAGATGGTTTTAGCTCGTACATGTTGTACTGGATGCACCAGGGTCCTGGGTCGGTCGCGTTTTTTTCTCCAATCCAAGGTTCCGGTTCTTGCGGAGGCTGAAATAGACGAATTAGTCAAGTGAATCATGCGGAATGTTCGAGATATAATGATGACACATAAATAATCTATACTTACTTGGAATCTGAGTTTGTCAATTGGAGGTTTGGCGAAGGGTATGTTAGTAAAGGAAAAGAACGGCTTTCCACTGCGAGAGGTCGCCTTGAACCCTCGAAGCTTTCCCTGAGAGGTTTGCACGACCAGCGGGTCATTAGCACAGGCAGTCCCCGCGAAGTAGAGGAGGAGAAGGAAAGACATCGTTCTACCTAATAGTCGCATTGAAGATAGGCTATATACTAGTGACTTATTACTGTTAATACCTAATTGGCAGAAAATAAATTTTATATTATCAACAAAAATAATTGTTTCCTATTATTATTATTTCCTATTGCATAACAATTGGGGGAGATATAAGATATCAGTAAAACAATTGGAGAAAAAAAAATCGAGGTCATGATATTTCCAAATTGAAGTGAAAGAGGAAAGGAATATCTTTGAAGGTTATCGATGTGCCAGGAATAGCAGTACTGTCAAACCTGGATAAACGAGATCCAGTTAATAGAAAAACATGTTTAACTCGTATTATGTTGTTTCCTTTTTCGCCTCCTTCCTCCAGAAAACCTCTCCAAGGAAGGAGCTTTACCATATGATCACATCTATATAATACAAGTGAGGGTGCTATAATTAATACACATTTAGGGAAGTAGCATGGAGGCAAATCTGAATGGATTTTTCGTGGTTCGCGTAGTGATTACATGACATTTCATTATGATGGTGCAAAAATCTTCTACTTACAGATTAAACTGACTTTAACATCTTATAAACATTAGCTAAGGAACTTTTGTACGTGCCTAATGGTGACCCGTTTCCTTTCTGGGATGACAAATATAATAGTTTATTTTTTTTTAATAGTTTATTTAACCTCTTTAAGAAAAAAACAGAGGTTGAAACATCGGGCTAAGATCTAATTCCTAACATTGTCTTTATAAATCTAAAGGAACTGCTTTTTTCTGTATCATCTTCAATACGTGCCTTCGGTTGGGCTATTTTCCATTATCTTAGATAAATGCTTTACGCATCGTCTTTCAGGGAGAACAAATGAAAAGCGGTTCTGAATGGTAACTGCAGATAACACCATTTAAAATCACTTGAAAAACTATCCACAAAAAACTATTCAATTATCTCACTCTTACTAACTTCAGAAACCTTGTCACTCATCAGTTCACTGGATTCAGCAAGCTACCGAACACATATCTTATATTATTTATTTTCATTAATTTGCCATTTTCTATTTGGAGCGTCATAAGACATCAATTATGGCGGTTAACTAAACTTACATTTTAAACTACAAGGAACACACGCTTAGAGAAACCTTCTACTAGACAAAACCTAACACTTAACATCCACAGCATGAGACTCCTGCACGATACACTTCTCCTTCTTAGACCAATTCTTTCCATTATTTGCTATATTATCTGAAGCACTGCTTCACAAACTACAAAGATTCAAGTCCTACACACCGTTTCCCAAAAAGTCTTGTTTCTTAAGAAGCTACCTCCAAGATGATTCAAGAACAGTTAGTCCTCTTGATCAATTTCTTTTACAAAAACTTGACATGAGTAATTTAGCAGACGTTACGGAGCTGAATATCTAGGAATATCTGACGTGACGATCTCGGAAAGGCCACATTACCCACCCATTTTATTATTTTTCTGTACCATGTTCAGGGAGTTTCTATAGTTAAAAAAGAACTAACTGTAGGTATTCAAAAAATTAATAAATACTTAAAAAAATAAATAACTGAACTCTAAAATAATAAACAATACCAAAATGCATTTAGTGTGTGTGTGTGTATGTTGATCGCAGACTGCTCTAGAGTCAACTGGCTCTGGACGTCTTCGATGGAACAAACAACCTTGAATTCGTGCTTAATATTACTAACCCTCGATTAATATTCTCAGCACAGAGCGTAGATAACACTCCATCTGTCGGAATATCTTCACATTGATTATTTCTGAACAATTAGAATTTCAAACCACAATTGCAAAATATTTCTTTTTCCTTTTGTATCGAGGGAATAGAGATACTTCTGCGAACTGTTGTTAAACAAACCTCTTTGTTCCTGTCTTTTATGAGCACTTCGGGGAGTCAAGAGAAAAAAAAAAGATCAATAATGTTTACTTTAGTGTAATTGGGAGTATGGGTTTGAGCCTTAATAATTAATTAACGCAACTTCTACCTGCCCACAATTTTTTTTAATTCCAAAAATAAAAACCATGATAATAAGCCATGATCCTCTGGTGCTTAGAAGCGAATCCGCTAGTTTAAACTCCATCGCTTGTATTTTTGGAAATAAAAAACTGTAGTCAGACATAAGTTAAGTTAATGAATTAGAAAAATAATGCATTTAGAAAAAAAATTCTTCCTGAGTAATTGATTTATTATCAAAACTATTTTTACGGTAAATTGTGAGATAAAGAGAAATGTTTTTCTTTTTCCACTTTTGACCTTGCTTAAAGTAATTAGTGACTTCGTAGATTTTTTTCCGTTAAATGCATTCGAGCAAAATATTAGTGTTACTAATATTTCTTGGCATTTCCTTAGTATTACAAATATTTATATAAGTTAAGGTTCGGACATCGTAGTGGAAATGTTAACAGTGTGGGAAAATAGGACACTTGGCAGCACAATTTCCACCCACTAGGTGCTTCGAGTGTGGCACGGAGGGGCACATAGCCAAGCAGTGTCTATACATGAGCCGTCGAAGAAAGGGAAATCGACCAGAGCCAATGGAAGTAAACGCTCAGAGGGTGCGGAGGAGGGAAAGGCCACGAGTCGGAGGTGTCAGAAACCTCCGAAATGTCCTAGGCCGACAATGAGAGGGAGGAACCAGGTAGCGGAGTGGGCTGGGGGAGCAGAAGTGTCCGATGAAGCGGTCGACGACAGGTGGCTGAAGAGAGGAACGAACGCGAAATCTAAAAAGTGACAGAGGAGAGGCGACCGCGGACTAATAAGTAATAGCGTGAGAAGTAAATAGAGCGGTATGCCATGGAATACGGGGAGATCGCTAGCGAAGGTAGGAGCAAGGAAGTGGAACGAAAAGGGACGATAGGACATTTTTTGTATATGATGGAAGAGATATAGGTGCTCGAAAAGAGGGAGGGACGTATGGAAAGACGGCGGAGCGCGGAAAGGAGCAGTGTGACGGGTATAACAGTGCATGAAATCCCGCTCAAACGGGAGGTAGTAAGTTACGTGAAAGAGCGCAGATACATCTGAACGGGGCGCAGATCTTTAGCACGCTAGACTTCAAAGCGGGATTCCACCAAATACAGATGGATCCGATGGATCGCCACAAAACAGCCTTCATCTTCGAACGAGGACATTATGAATTCACACGGATGCCATTCGGTCTTAAAAACGTACCTATCACGTTCCAGAGACTTATGGATGAGTTGCTCAGGGATATCGATGAGTCCATGTGCCAAATTTATATGGACGACTTTCTAGTATTTAGCGCGGATGAGGCCCAACACCAAGAGCACCTGAAAACTGCGTTCAACCGAGTGAGGCAATTCGGGTTAAAATTGTCGGGAGAAAAGTCCCGGCTAGGCCAGGAAGACCTCATTACCTTTCTTGGGCCTCACTATCTCCAAAGAGGGAGTGCGACCAGATGCCGGAAAGATAGCAGCCATCCAAAAGATGGCGGTCCCGTCCGATGTCAAAGGAATCCCGTGCATCCTAGGAACACTAAATTACTAAGAAAATTCGTCCCGGAAATGGCGGTTAACCATTTTTAACCCTATGTGTTCGGGAGAAGATTTTGAGTCCACACGGTGAGGGTCCCAGGTGGAAGGAATTCCTTAGCCAGTACAACTTGGAGATTGAATATACCCCCGGCAATGAAAACGTCGTGGCGGACTGGCTGTCACGGGCGAAGACAGTCTAGAACCAGAACAAGGGTAATCATCCAAGGATATCCCGCAGTTCCTCCGGGAATGGACGCCAGAGGGGGTGGGTGACCAAAGTGAATCAGGTTCCGTGGAGGGGGGGCAGTCAACAGGTGGAGGGAGCTCGAGAGGTGACAGATCCGTGGAGATGGAAGAGCTCCAGGAAATAGTCAACGATAAATGTCGCCAAACAAATAATCTGAAAGACGCGAACAATGGGACCGACGAAGATTGATTACGGTGGTTACAACAGATTCACAACAACTTCCACCTGGTTGCAGCCGGCAACAGAGCAGATAAAGTTGCTGAGTGTCAGATAGCATTCAAAGAGCAGGGGCAAAATTGAGAATCATCTCGGGGTATATCATGCCGATAAGGGGTTGGTGGCGGCTGAGGCTATGTCGGTATCGGTGATAGTATATAATTACTCCATAGACACGGCCACGGGGTTCTCTCCCTTCAAGATTCTTTGGCCTTTGGGACTGTCGCCGAGACACCAGAGGAATGAGGGGGGGGGACAAGATGGCCACATATCTCGTAGCAAAAACTTAGGAGATGGGTGAGGGGCGTCAAACCTATCGAAGGATGCGTCACAAAAGGGACCACCGTATACCGCAAGGTTGCATCGAACCGGGGTAAAGAGCTGACCCGTTACGAGGGCCTCTTTAGGGTGGTCGCGATTCGCGAACACAATATCGTAACCATACAGAGTGTTCGCGAACTACGGAAGCGCAGGAACTTGTATAGCAGCTTGAGATACCAGTGGGTACATCCTCTAAGCGAGTCTTGGGTAACGCCCTCACCCCCATACACTCCTCACTTCAGATCATAAATCGATCTCAGCGTATGTGTTGGGACCAAGATGTATTTTTCTTTTTGTTTGTTGGTTTTAGTTTTCGTTTGTACTATTTTTAGTCTGTGTATAAAGTGATAAGGTTCCTTTTTTTATGATGTAAGGCAATATTGTATTGTCCACTAAGAGTATCGGGGCATGATACTCTATCAATTGTACATAGCCCCCTGTTAAGTTCCCGATGGGTGGTCTTCAAAAATTCATTACTTAACAGTACATGGTAAGCTCCTGTGGCCGATGCTACTTGCTCATCACTGTCGATTCATCAACTTCACTTATTTTGGAACAACGAAACAAACGCAATTAAACAAGGGACGTCCGATCATTGCCACGTGTTGCCATTGCGTGTTGACGAGAAGAGGACCCTGGAGATTTGCCAAATCACACGCCATGGGAACGAATGACAAGTTCGAAAGTATGAAGCTCGAAGACCTCAAGGCTCGCCAAGCCGTCGTGGGTTCGGGGCCGAAGATGTAGGATTGGAAAAAGGGTTGACTGAATTGTGAGGATGAAGAGTCTTGTGGTAAAATGATTTAAAAAAAAAATACTTGCATGAAATATTTTATTTGCTTGTATAGTATGTTAATTTATTTGCTATAGAGAACAAAATAATATCCATTGTTGTTTTTTATCTGGCTTATGGCTTCCATTCATATAAGGAAGCGAATATTCCTTATTTGTATTTTAAACTTTAAATTTTTAATTTATCCCTGTAGTTGATACTCTTCCAAAACTTATAACGGTCCTTAGCCAAGCCTTCTTTTTGTTCGATCCCAGAGTTACTGATGAGAAGGTAGTTGCTGTCTTGAGGATTCCATTTTCTCCAGGATATACTACTCCCTCTTGGAGTTGGATTTCTGCAACATAGAGATTTATATATTATATAAATGAAATACAAATTAATACATCTGTCAAGTATTGAATGCGATGTACCAACTTACCCATACTTAGCAAAGTCAGTCCAAAATTTAACTAATTTATTTGATAATTTTAAGTCGTTTCCTTTAAATGTTCTGTTGGTCCAAGGCCGTTGCCATAAATATTCAGCTTCTTCGATATGAGGAGCCCCTGTAATTTTTTATAATGTGTAATTTTTAAGTGTTTTTTATAATGAATTATTTATTTTCCTATATATTATATAGTGAGATCATCGTTGTCCAGATTTTTTTTTCAAATTTTGGATAGTGAACACTCATAGTGAAATATTGGTTAATACAAATTCGAGCTAGATCAGATAAAACGGTCATGATCTGTGACCCTAAAAACTCATTTTTGGTTAATATCGACCTTAAAAGTTCGAATCGACTGCCAAACTTCAGATCAAGACACGCGATGATGAAATTGAGACAAAATAAAATTAATTTTTGTAACTTTCCTTTTTGATGGTGTTCCTTCTGTTTTTACATAGATGTATTGTTAATATCAATGTTATTTAACAGTAATCTTAGATAGATATTTGTGTCGGAATCATTTTAGTTTTTATTTATACTGTATTTTATTATTTTGTTAACAAAACAATTAAAAAAACAAAACATTTATTAATTTCTGTTAATTGATTGCTAGTTTTGAATTGTATGAA
Source organism: Acanthosoma haemorrhoidale (assembly GCA_930367205.1). NCBI lineage: Eukaryota > Metazoa > Arthropoda > Insecta > Hemiptera > Acanthosomatidae > Acanthosoma > Acanthosoma haemorrhoidale. The sequence continues at coordinate 45,681,822 of OV884013.1, forward strand.
TACTTGTATAAAACGATCTTTATATAGTAAACACCTCTTATACAAATAGACATCAATTGTGTGCATGAAATTACCAAACAATATTGTCCGGTTGGCATCTTTTGGGTAAGTGAACTCTCCGATGTAATCGAAGTAATAAAAGTACACATCTCCTGGATGGAGATTCGCTGCATCCATGATTCCAATACCAAACCAACTATCTGTGAACATCTGAAAAAGTTACAGTTTAAAAGTTAAGGTTTAATAAATGGACTGAATGATTTGAAGTTAGACCTTTGAAGTTAGAATTATCGTAGTCATCATCGCTTGTCAAAATAACTAAACAACATAACAAATATTAGTACGTAATGAAACATCCCAAGTGGCACCACAGTATATCCTAAATAACTTGCAGGTATAAGTGTAACGAAAAACTATATTTATAAATGCGAATAATTCTATTTTGGCTAATCGCGTTAAGAAAATAACATAATTTTTGTCTTCCGATAAGCTTTTATTATCTGTTCACCCCATTAATCTATTAAATGAACAAACAGATTAAATCGATAATCAAAAGCCAAGCTTACATTGCCATTCAAAGTAATATACAAATGAATAAAACATATACGTATACATAAACTAAAACGTCACATTTAATATTTCTCTCTATTTGAAATTTAGTCTAATTTTAAAATGTAGTTAGTAATGTAGTTTTTTTGTTGTTTTTTTCTTCATAGCCCCTTTAAATTTACAGATAATTATATACAATTATAGATCCTCAGGTGAATCTATTTACAAATTATTTTTTGTATTTCCTCTAGCGTCGCTACATTATATACAGGTTTTGTTATTTTATAAAAATCATATAATGGAATAAACAAGTATAATGATACACATTATACTTGACTGGCCTAAACTGACTAATAAAGGTGATGGGGCTCACCTTTTTGATCAAACTTAAAACTAACTTACATATTAATTCTTAACCTAATTTCCCCCCGACAGTCTGTTGCAATCGATGCGGGAGGGGTTGTAGTTAGCACTTATATATATATATATATATATATATATATATATATATATATATATATATATATATATAAAAGTTGAAGTCAGGAGTATGACTGTATTGTAAATAAATACGATCATGGGATGTAAACAACCCCCTATAACCCTAGGATTGTCGGAATAATAAAGTTAGTCTTTCTCTTAAGCCCAAGTGTGTCAGTTCGTTTCCCTCTTTCTCTTTTTATCAAATCTTTACCACCGAAGATTAACTTATATATATATAGGAAAAGTGAGAAATTTTGTTTATTTCCTCACTGGGTAATGGCAGTTGTAGCTGCCAAAAGCATAGTGAAATAAAAATAAAAGCTTATTGGAATACATAAATTACGTTATTTTCTTAATACCTTAACCCGCAACCATCATTCAACCATAACTATAATGCATGTTATTCATTCGTCATCTATTGCTAGTTGGAACACCAACTAAACATGGAAAACATTACTTCCAGCTCAGCAAACAAGAATCTGGTTGCCGATATTGCATTAGCTAGGGGACGTAAGACGCCCATTTTAAAGACGGAAAACCCTCAACAAATGTGATTTTTTATCAAATTACGTTGTTTAGAAGATGATCAAAATAAAACATCTAAATTTGCTACATAGTGTGATCGTCCCGGTACCATTTCAATACTTTTAAGTCCCAACAATTCAGAACTTTTTCAAAATGAATCCTTAAGATCGAGTACAGTAATAGGTCAAGCCAGATTACCACATCATGGCCGCATGACCTGTGACTCATTTATTTTATCTCTGTTAGTATCTGTTTAATGCATTTGTGGGTTAAATATACAAAATACATGTCTTCTAGAGGGACTATAACTTTAGGAATCGTCTCTTATCGCCTATGTATAACTAATTTTTGTCACTTTTAGAATATGTGCAATGCATTTTGAAGTTGTTTATTTTTTCATATTAATTGCTACATGAAGATCCTTATAAAAAATATTCGTTTTATTACTAACTATCTGTTCGTCAACTTATTATAACCACCATAGCTATTAGTAATAGTTATTTTAGATACTTGTATCTTAGTTATTATTACAATTTATTTTATTTTTTCCTGTGTACATATATATATATATATATTACTACTACTAAATTTGTGACCTCAGAACTGTTCTAGACCCGTGACTATACCCAAAATACGGTCGCAGGATTCCTCTTCCTCAGCAATTATGAAATCAAGACAAATACCTGCGTCAAATTGAACCACAAATCGGGGGTGATTTCTCCTCCAGGAAAGTAGTACTGCCTGACCTTCTTAGTAACTTCTGCTGGATCTGAAGCAGTCTGAGCGTACATCAATAACAAGGGAGCCAGTCTGTCAAAGTTGTCACTGAGCCATTTGAAATCAGTCTTTTCCTCGTGGAAAACTGAAGGAAAAAGTTACAACATTAGCTTGAAAAGATCTTTTATATCAATATAGACAAAAAAAAAAATATTACAATATGTTCTTAGAAGGCCTTCAGCGGAAGTCTGCCCTATAATCATAGGAACAGGCTGGTGCTGCCATCTGCTTACTGGGCCAGTTAAGAAAGCCCCGTGTCCTTCTGGCTCCAAGCAGGGCCAAGTCATGTTGAGATCACCTTGCCAAATCTGTAACCAGGACATTTAAAGTTTGTAATTGTTAAAAATAAACTAAATAAAATATTCATATGGGAATATTATGGACACGGGTACGTGGTAGATACTCTTATACGAACCAGATAGAGGATAGAACTACTTCAAGGACCAATGACATTACACCTGCGAGATCATAATGTTCCTCCATACACATCCATTTTATTAACCATTTTACGAAGAAGTTGAAGCATACTCGCACGAAGTCTTACCGACTTACGCATTTATTGACTTCCCCCAATCTGTCACTGCGTCTCAAGAGCATACTCAGGCCTACTCTGCTGTATGGTGCACCGCTATTTCGTTATCTGACGTATACAACAGCTAAGAAACTCCATTAATTCCAAAACGGTATACTGATGAAAGTGGTCAGAGGTACTTCATTCGAGCAGCGGAGCAACAGAGAGCTTCATGAGATATTTGAGCTGCCTACGGTGGATGAATTCATCCAACGTAGACATATCAAATTTTTCGACTCCTTGCAATACTTAACAAACCCAGTGTTTAACACGATAACCCCCGCTCCGTTCCCCCATCGATGGCAGGACGCTGTCGCGGCTGGAACGCTTTAGTCTTAGGTTCTAGGTATAGGTTTTAGTGTTTAGTGTTTTCATAAGCTGAAGGTGAGCCTCATCACCTAGTGTGTGTATGACTATGAACTTTTAACCACAAAAATAAGTAGTATATTTATGCACTCCTTCAAATGCATGTGAATGCAGGAAGAAGAGAAATATGTCTATCATAAATTATTTATTTTGTTCATTGTATTTTATTAATAAAGAGAGGTTATGAAATGAAAAAAAAATAAATAAAAAATAATGTTCCTGATATCCATATTTCAGGGAAAATCATGACTAACACAAATCCTTCTCATTTCTGATACCAACGATGTAGTCCCGCGGGAGTGTCATGCCCAGTAGATCGGGGTCCTGGTCCGCTTGGGTTCCCAAGTGGCATCGAGAGCCTGTTTAGCTCCAAGAATATTGGGGAGTATTTAGGAGTTTTCTATGTTATTGAACTTTTTAAGCATTACTACTCTATACTAATTTAGACCTTTATTCTCCAAGCCATTCTCGAATCTTATGAGTTACGGTCTAGTTATCGAATGGGTCGCTGCCGAGGTGCCGAGTCCAACTGCATTACCGGAGAACTGGTTACAGGTTTGCGATAAGTGAATATTTTGGTAGATTTGGTTGTTTTTTTTGGTTGGGCCCGTATAGAACAGGACATTTCAAGGGGTCGTTATAATGTGGAGGTAACCTTAGGATATGCTGGAGGTTCATCTACTCACAACCGTTGACGGTAGGCGAAAATGTTGTACATTATCCAAAGAATCACCATCAGTTGTCTGTTTCTACGGTTTGGATCTAGTCACCTCGGCTGAGCGGTGATACCGTGTGGTGATGTACACTGGTTACTCCAGCACTCTCTCCCAAAGAGAAAGACCGAGGCTGATATGGGTACATCTGGTCGTACATGGTGAGCACAATATTTGCTTTCCTGGAGGAAGTTGCTGCAGACGACTAAGTACCATGTAAGTGAAGACAATGGAGAGAGAAAAAGAATATTATAGATAAAGTTAGTTTTGCCATAAAAATTCTTCAATTGGACTAATCAACTTTTCAAAATAACTGATATAAAAATACAACCATTACCTTCAAGTCTTGAACCCTTGTAACGATTTCAGAGCCGTCTTTCGATCTCAAGCAATTCACTGCTGCAACAGTGCTATGAATAGGACATCCTAAATTCTTTGCAAGTTGCTGAGATATACCCTTGGCAAACCCAGGAGCTGCAACGGAGAACGGGGTGTAGCTGGTTCCACTTTCTGCAATTCCTCTGTGAAATAGGCCTGTAAACGTTTGAAAATGTTTTACATTATCCAAAGAATCACCATCAGTTGTCTGTTTCTACGGTTAGGATCTAGTCACCTCGGCTGAGCGGTGATACCGTGTGGTGATGTACACTGGTTCCTCCAGCACTTTCTCCCACGAGAGTCACTTTGTTTGGATCACCCCCAAACTTTGCTATGTTCTTCTTAACCCAACGAAGGGCCATCACTTGATCCTTCAGTCCTTGGTTGCCCGGCATATCCTTGTCCTCGAAGCTGAGGAAACCTGAAACAGAAAACATCGCTGACGTACTGTCTTGTTAAATAATGAAACTCTTCTATGAAATGCAGCCAGAAGAGAATCTGAAGAAAAATGAACATTTTAGAAAACATGTAGCACCCTCATCTATCTGAAAAAACGTTCATGTTTCCAGAGAATATTTAATGCATTATTTGTTTCTAGAAGCTTTGTACAACTGCTTTAATTGCTTAGTTTGCTTAATTGCTTTAAAACTGATCCAGGTGGTCTATTTCATCAGTTTGTGTCAATAATAGTTGTCGTATTTCCCTAATGAGTTTCTGGTTAACTAATGAATAAAATAATAAAGAAAACGCGACTAAAAACTATTATCTTTAGCCTTTACATTAGCAGCACATCCCAAATGGCAGAACCAATATTAGAAAGATTTTTTAGGATCTAGAATCATAGAAGCAATTATAATTAGGATTTTTCAACACAAATGCAGATTAGATATGAGATCAGTTTTACTCCCACTTGAAACTATGAGGAAAGACATACGTCTTGTATAAATATCGCGAACTATTTTAAAACAATATTCATTGTGTGATGTGCATCCAAGGTATGCTGGTTTTCCCTCTAGTCATTCTGATTGTGACAGTGGCTACCGCTGATGATCCTCCCGTAGTGAACACAACAGCAGGTGCTGTTCGCGGTTTCGTGTCCACTTCCAGGTCTGGGCGCCAGTATCTGTCCTCCCTTGGTGTGCCATTCGCAAGGACTCCTTTGGGATCTCTGAGATTCAGGGTAAGTTGTTTTCCATTTCAATTAAATTGTTTGAGGGAGAAAAAAAACAAACATACGATGACATGTGAAGTATAATTCAATGGCAAATCGGTGAATCCAAAAATAATGTAGAATAATAATAAATTAATTATTATTAAGGAAAGTAATGTTTTTATTTTATATCGATATGGGTACCTAGTAAAGATCTTGGTGTTCTAATTAATACTATGGTATATGTGTTGTAGCTCAAGTTTTAAACATGTCATCTCTATTTTTAAACTCATCAATCCAATAAAAAAAAAGTATATGTTTTGAGAGAATATTTAATGCATTATTTTTTCGCATAAGCTTCGTACAACGGCTTCCATTGCTTTGGTTTTACTTTAAAATTGATCCAGGTAATCGATTTCGTCAGACTGTATCAAGTACCGTGGTAGTCATCTTTTCGTAATGAATTTTTGGTTGATCAATCAATAAAAGAGTAATGAAAACGTGACTAAAAACTATTAACTTTAGCCTTCACATTAGCTCCCAAATGTTACGACCCATATCAGAAGGATTTTTTCAGGAGCTAGAATCATAGAAGCAATCATATAGATTTTTCAATACAAATGCAGATTAGATATGGGATCAGTTTTACTCCCTCTTAAAACTATTAGGTAATAGGTCTACTAATAGGTTTTATATATGAATAAGAATGAAAATATTGTTTAATTGGTACAATGAATCATATTTAGATAGAAAGGTAAGAAAGAAGGGATTCGGGGGACATCACGACACTAGGCCCGCCAACAACAAGCCTCTAAGGGGCACCCATCAATGAAATCAGAGTAAATAAGAATACACTACATGCCTAGAGAGACTCTAGGCCCAGCCACCAGTGGACTCTCACCACTGTACCGAGACAACCAACCTCCACCGAGGCTTCCCACACCCCTTATTCCTCTCACACCCTACGTCACACCTAGTACAAGGATCCGACTAACCTAAATATTCTATATTTTTCCCTCATCCTGAATTTCTTACTAGTGAGCTTAGAAAAAAAAAAAAGATTCGGGGGGAACTATAGTAGATTAATAGGTTATTGGATCATTAAGTAAGTTTGCAGTGATTTTGTGAATTCCAAGAAGTGGGTCTAGGATGGGGCTGTGAATGAGTCATTTTTATTATTATTACAAAAAAAAACAACATGAAACTGTCAATAAAATCGTTTTCACAATCGTAACGAGCCCTTTAATTGTATGATGCATTGTATTTGACTCAAAAAAACATGTAAAGTGTGTCCATATTACAGTGAATTGGCCAATGATGGTGGTTCAAGTTTTAAACGTCTCTGTGACTCTACATTAAAATAAGGAATTAGCCTTATATATTGGTTATTAAGCGACTTGCTTACTATTACTATGTTATGTTGTCAAATATACAAATATGTATCATTGACGAGTACAATATTTCTTTGAAGATAAGAGAAGGTGAAATGTAACTGGAAGATGACGCTGAGTTCTAAATATTTTAACGCTTTTAATCTTTTATTTTCCGTTTGCATCCTTATTTCGAAGCAGTTCAACGCCACAAACGGGCAGTAAATTGATTTTCTGTTAATGCCACCTGGATTGATCCTGTATCAACAAGACGGTCTAATTTTCAGCCTCCTGAAGAACTCCTACCATGGACTGGTGTAAGAAATGCGACGGATCATGGACCGATGTGCATCCAATACAACATGTTCCAACTGCATCCAGAGGTGATTGGGTCGGAAGACTGTCTGTACCTCTCAGTTTTTACGCATAATGTGAGTACACTCGAATAAATCATTAGCCGCCGTGTAAGAAATGGCAACGTACATATTGTAATTGTGTTGGACTTATAGCTAAATAAAATTGGGTAATATCTGATCCAATGTCATCTTCCACAGGCAAAAGGGAGTGCGCCTGTAATGGTGCATATACACGGCGGAGGGTTCATCGCAGGTGACAAGTCAAAGTCGAGTCCAATGTATTTAATGGACGAGGATGTCGTCATTGTCGGTATCAACTACAGGCTAGGAATAATTGGTAAGTGTTTCCTAAATCATTCAGAAATAAGAGTTCTTGTTTTTTCAGGGATGCCATAGTTATTGTAGATAAAAATAAGTTGTTCCTTCAAATACTTATTTTAGGATTCCTCAGTTTTGAAGATGAGGAACAGCCAGGAAATCAAGGAATGAAGGACCAAGTAATGGCGCTGCAATGGGTGAAAAAAAACATCGGAAGTTTCGGTGGAAACCCTGATAGGGTTACTCTAGTGGGAGATAGTGCTGGGTCTGCGAGTGTCATACACCACGTTATATCTCCACTGAGCAGAGGTTGGTTGTAAAATGAAAAAGCTACATATGACATCTATAAGAATTTCCATTCATAAATGCAACCATTTATATTTTAGACTTTTTTTACTATATAAACGTCTCACATAAATTATAAACTTTGGTAGGACTTTTTCATGGTGCTATTGCTGAGAGTGGAACGAGTTACAACACTTGGACATTATTGCCACCTGGGCTAGCAAAGACGAGAGTGAAAAAGTTGGCAAGTTTAGTCTCTTGCCCTCTTAACAATACCAAGGTGGCCGTGGTATGCCTTCAAGGAAAAGACGCCAAAGAGTTGGTGGCCCAAATGGAAGACTTCAGGGTAAATAAGTTATAATAAAGATTATATCCAGAACCTTTTAAACTCGCCACCTTACCTACTTGCGCGTAACTACCTATTCAAAATAACATCGGAAAAATATCTTCAGGAGTGGCAGATCGATCCATTGATGCTTCTCTTCCAACCAGTGCTCGAGCCACCAGGACCTGGGGCTTTCTTATCAGGACCTGTCAAAGCCTGGAAACACAATCCTGTGCCACTTCTGATTGGAATGACATCTGGAGAAGGATTACTGCGGACTAACTGTGAGTTCTTAAACGAACATAGAACGGAGTCGTGTCTTATGTGAATTATTAATAAGGCTTCATTCCAGGAAACTGTAAAATAAATTTTATTTCAGATTTTCGTTGGTTTAATATGGACTTCAAATGGTTCAACGACAATTTCGAAAAGATTGCTCCATTATCTTTCCAGTACGTTGCTTCTGCCTCAAACCCTGACGCAGTGACCAGAAAAATTAGGCAGTTCTACTTCGGTAACAAAGAAATCACCATTGCAGACTGGGTCAACATAACAAATGTAATATTTTTTTCTCAAATCACTTAGGGGAATTTTTAAATTGTTGAATGCTAAGACATAATTTGAAATACATTCATAAAAAATGTAATACATTTGTAGGCGTACACAGACAGTTGGTTTGCTGCTGGCATTTACGAAGCAGCAAACAAGCATCCTGGCGATGTTTATTTCTATTACTTTGACTACGTTGGAGAGTACACTAACATTCAAAAGAACATAACTTTTGCAGGTAATGAAATCTATTAAACCTTTGGCATATGTATAAGGTTGTATTGTTTAATACATATTTAATGAAAAGTCAATCATGAGGGGCATTATTGTCCGTTAATCGTCTTAAAGCAAAAGCTAAAGAGCAAGTAAGCAATTAAAACGATCCTAAAATATTATCCTGTTTACACCCACTCCGTCGTGACGATGGGTCCTCGGCTGCTTCAGATTGAGAAAGGTCTGAAGAATGGTTCTGCAACTTTCCCGCACTTTTACACCTCACGTTGGTCATCCAAAACGTACTCCGTATGTAACGTATGTGTTTGTTAATCCCGCTGAGGTCAAATATCTTTGGAAAAACTTAATTTACCGAAAATATCCAGGATATGATTTCCTTACTCCTCAAATTCTCTAACAAGTTCTTCCTAAATCCATCATCTTCCTAACCTACATTTATAATTGAATCATCCGAACGACGAACTTTCCTCCCCTTTGGATACATTTTATTATTGTCCTAATACTAAATCCGGTAAACCACCCAATGACACAGTCAAATGCGCCTACTCTCTATCCTCTTGAAAATCTTTAGAAAACTTCAATGACAACATCTACTTCCCTTTGTTGAATTCAAAAACCAGTTCCGCAGCTCTTTTATGCTTGCAGAGCTTGGAACGAAATCTACCATGCCCCGATAGCACCTAGGAACTCCAGTAGTCAAGTGAGTCTCCACTTTACCCTCACCACTTTGAGACTGGTAACCTACTTTCCCACATCGCACCACCAATCCTCACATAATCATTACTTCTACTGGCTCTTTCCAACACAGACTTTCTGAACACAAGTTTACGTTTAATTCTCCAGTGGCTGCACTTTTCTACACGTTTCGTTTGTTTGGGTCTAAGAGCTTAGTTGGTATTAATTAGATTATTTTTTAATCGATCATAAGAACTTTTCATTTTATTTGATAACACGATTCCATGAAAGTACTTTAACATAGGCGCAGGACACTCAGAAGAGCTCCGTTACATCTGGTGCAGGAAGTTTTCTTCTCATTTAAAAGGGCAAGATCTGGAACTATCCAAGAAACTGGTCAAGATATGGACAGATTTCGCTAAACAAGGGTGGGTACATCACGATTTAGTCTTAATTGCATAATTTGAGACAAGAAATTAGTTTAATTACCGTTTGAATTATTTTTTCAGGAAAGGAATTTCTCCAGTAAGTGGTAGTGGGTGGAAAAGATGGAAAAGCGATATGCACTACTACCTGCACATAAGCAAAACGGGATTCCGGCAGGAATTGGGGATCAATGAAGACAGGCAAAGGTTCTGGAGCACTCTCAATTACAAGGATAAATATGACGCGAGCATCTGAGAAGAGAAGGTTCCAAAAAGCTACATAATGTATTGGATATTGTTCGTAAAAATGTTTCTCTACTGTAACAGATACAATTTCTGTGTTGAATTTTGCACAGATTTTCTTCAATTTCTATCTGATGATCTCTTTGTTTATCAATAAAAATCGGTAGATTCTTGGTCAAATTAGCCGTTTTATCATTTAATTCCTTGTTTTATCACCGTATTTAATTTATTCCTAATCTTTTGAGAAAATCAAGGCACTTTACCTTAAATATGTGTTGAGTGTTCATGAAATTTACATTGACATTTACTGTGGAGAGGGTTTGATTCACCTCGAGATCACCTATTAAATATATATAAAGCTATCACCTATGTAAATTGACTTTTACCAAGGTATGAGAGCCTGTAGTTAACATCGACTACGACCACGTCTTGGTCCATCATGTAATGAGGCTGTGTGTACCGCGGACCGTTCCAAATGTAGAAGCCTCCTGCGTGGAAATGTACCATCACAGCCGCTCTACCTCGAGTCTGCAAAGACAACGGAGTTTAGATCGGTAACCCACAATAAGTGCAAGAGTCATTTAATAGCATTTAATATTACACTGTGAGTGTAAACTTGGAGGAAGAGACAGTCTTCGCTACCGGTGACCTTTGGCTCTGCTTCAAAGAGACCGTACTGAAGACACTCGGCTCCTTGATCTGTGGCGTCTCTGATCCCGTTCCAGCTAGCTGGCTCCTCAGGAGGCTGTAACAAAAAAGTTTGTTATGGGTAAAAAAGTGATCTGAAAGCTGCTGGGGCGTCTTTAAAAGGATAATTTGAGCATTAAACAATAATCAGGAGAAATACAATTGATCACTCACCTGGAATCTGAGAGGTCCAACCGGAGGCTTGGCATAAGGCACCCCTGAAAAGGCCATGAACTGCCGACCCGACCTGGAAGTCATCCTGTAGCCCCTCAGCTTTCCAGTGGAAGTATTCACGACTAGGGGATCGTGGGCCACGGTGGACACCGTGAACAGCAAGGCAACGCCCAGCGTTGTCTGTAGCATCTTATATCTATCGCAAAAAGAATTTCAAACGTATACAATATTTACGGGTGAGCCCAGAGGCCTCCCAAATCCACATGTTTGTCACCTCCCTGGAATACGAAAGAGGAAGCGGAGTATTGGGAAGTCCCCCACGCTCCTCTGTCAGCCGCGACACTGGATACGAGCCAGTGGAGGCTGATCAAGAGCGCGCGAGCCACAGCCGCTCAGGACATGATTGAAGAAATCGACCATTGCCAGGACTCCCACTGTCACGTATTTATAGCAGGTTGCGAGGCCAATGACGTTTCAGGCTTCGAGGAGGATTATAGGGATGAGTGGTGCAGTGCAATGACTTTTCTACGGGATTAGGTTGGTTGGATAGGCTACTATGGAATTTCATAAACTTGGAAGGGATGAGTTGAAGAATGTAGGGTATATTAAGATTGTTATGAAGGGTTTTTGCTGACGAAATAAGGGGTATTTTCGGATGGGGATAGGTCGGAGGAATTTGCGCTGCATCTTACCCATACTTTCACACCTCACCTTTCTCATCAAAACCATAATCACAGTACAACTGTAGAAGATTTCCTCACTTCACCTATTCCTCTCTCTCTTTCGCCAAAAGCCGTTAACCTCTCTGAGTTCTGAAAAATTTACCTCACCGAAAATCCCCTGGCTATGATCTCCTTACTCCTCAAATTCTCAAACAACTTCCTCCTAAAGCAATAATCATCCTAACCTACATATAGATAGTTGCATTATCCGAACGACGCACTTTCCTCTGGAAACATTCCATTTGTCCTATTCACCAAACCCGATAAACCGCCCAATGACGCCTCTTCTCACCGTCCAATTAGCCTACTCCCTATCCTCTCAAAAATATTTGAGAAAGTCCTATTAAAACGTCTACTTCCAATCGTTGAATCCAAAAACCTTTTTCCTACACACCAGTTTGGTTTCCGTCAACGACATTCCACTGCTCAACACGACCTTCGCGTTGTTGATCACATCTCCTCGGCCCTTGGAACCAAACAGTATTGCACTGCTGCCTTTCTTGATATGGCTCAAGCTTTTGACTGACAGGGTTCGGCACGCAGGTTTGCTCAACAAGCTCAAAAGATATTTACCACAGACCCTTTTACTAACCTTACAGTCCTATCTTTCAAACCGCTTCTTCCAAGTCCACTGTGGTTTAGAATTTTCTAACTACTATCCCATAAAAGCAGGAGTTCCACAGGGACGTGTCCTGGGTCCCACCTTCTATAACCTATACACCGCTGATGTCCCCTCTACCCCCCATTACCTTCTAGGCCACATTTGCAAATGACACTGCAGTCTTGTCATCCCACCCAGACCCCGACCGAGTATTGGTGCAATGGTGGATCAAAGTTAATGAAGCAAAGTGTTCCCACATTACCTTCACCCTCTGTCGCAAGTCTTGTCCATTAGTTTATTTTAATTCTATATTCTATTCTATATTATCCCTGTATCCGAGATAGTACAGTACTTAGGCTACCATCTCCACAAACGACTGACCTGGAACACACATACGAGACTAAAAAGACTAGAACTAAACAGACGCTTTGGACAACTGTACAGACTACTTCAAAGGACATCCCATCTCTCAATAGAAATAAATTAGTAATCTACAATGTTATACCTAAGCCAATCTAGGCGTACTACTACTCATGGACCAACTATTTAGCAATATTTGAGAATAAAGTTAATTTTCCAGGCGATGGTTGTGGATTTGATTCGTCCGTCACCCAGTATTCTATTTTCTAAAAAAAGTTTATGTTGTTTTAAATTGTAGACCGTTGGAGTGAATATGATGTCAACTTAGAGCTGACGAAAACTGATTTATCAACAAAGAACACATTCTAGAGTTTTTAATTGAAAAATAATCATTAAAATAATGAAAATATAAAATAGTGAGAACACCAATCTTTCTACTAGTTATACAGCGGACATTTCAGGAAAAAAAAATTACTCTAGCCTTGTAGGAAAACGTATAATGGTGATAAATTACTATTTATACTATTGCACGTAGATAAAAGAAACAGAGGAACAAAACAATAGAAGGAACACTCACCAATAGAGCAGCGCACGCCTTGAAGTCAAGGGACTGACTACTAACTGTTTACGACGTGCTGGTTTCTGGTGGGAATCCCCGGTTGTGTTTTCCTCGTTTAAATCTTGGAAACGAACATTGAACATTAATGGGCTTTCTTTACCCAACGGTTAGAAAGGAATATTATAACGTTCCTTGAGGTATTTAATTTTTTAACAGAGATAACATCACATACAAAGAGGATATGGAAAGTATGACCGAATCCATAAAACATGTTTATTCCATTAATTACTTGTTTAGTAAGTATTAAACAAATCAGTTTTAGATAATTTTGGAGAGGTTACCAAACGACATATATGTAGACCTCTGAAATAATGATAATTATTAAACACACTAATTCAATTGTTAACATCGTGTTCCCAGCTTTAGCGCGGAATTTTATCTTCGTTTAACGCTTAAGTATTGCTGAAAATAAAACCATGACAATAATAAAAGGTTCCTAGTAATTAAAACATAAATATTTAGCTGAAAAAAATGTATGCCAGTAGTCTAGATTAACAAAACTGTATTATTTATTTAAGACAAGTTGATTCAAACATCATTGGCCTTATCTTCTTTTTTCTTAAAGCAATTATTTTTTTTCTTTTATCCAAGTTAACAAAAATCACGTATTTAATTTAGCCTATTTTAAATTAATATTTAGTAATTATAAAACAGCTTTATTGCCTTTCCACAACTGATAATCTTTTCTTTATTGTAATGGCGCTTTCGGCACCTCTAAGCTGTCATCTTCAGTTATCCCACATAACCAATTGAAAATGACAGCTCAGAGCTGTCGAAAACGCTATTACATTAAAGAAGAGGTTATCAGTTTTGGAAATATAGTTTTTTTATAATTATATCCACAATCCACAATTTTTTTGTTTTAATTATTTTGCAATGTTTAGTAATTTTTTTTTTTTTTTTTTAAAAAAAGGTGATTTCAATGAACAAGATGACAGAGTAGTTGTGGAGTATTTATTGCTAAAAACTCTTCCACATTGGTAAAACAAAAAAAAAAAAAACTGGTCATCAACTCGTACCTTATATGACTATTAAAATAAATGCATGATTATTAATTATCAACTAAATTACTGCAATTCATTAAGTAATGTTATATTAAACATACTGAATTAAAAAGTTAGTTATGGTCTCGTTGGCGAACTAGAATGAACGCGACCTTTTATGCCAAATATATTTTATATGATTTTTAAAAATTTGTAAAATCGTGGAGTAATATAATAATTTAAATGAATAATTAATATTAATATTTTTTCCAATCCTCCATATCAGAAAACGTATTCTTCACGCTGATCTCATCATCTTATTCATATCAGACCTAGCCACTTGCCAGAACCAGAACTTCCTTTCCCGCCTCCTTGCACATTCTAATCCGTATGGCGATACTCTATTTGTACTCCCATCTCATCCCCGGACCCAGAGCGACGCCTAAGGTGGAGGTGGCCCCCAACCTGCTCTAAACCAACTATCATTTTGTTTATGTTAAGCTCTATGTAATAAAATAAGTGTTATCGGCTAATGGTCCAATTGAACAGAGCATTCCTTGAAGACCTTTTCCCCTCCTATATAACAAGACACTAAAAACTGAAATTTTAACTACTGCTTAAAATACTTTTTATTGATCACATTTAATCATTTCAATAATTTTTTTTCTAATTATTCATAAAAATTACTTTTTATCAAAGATGCCGAAATGTGTTTTCTCAATAATAATGAATTTTAAAAACTCATGCAAATCTCATTGTTGTTTCTTATTATTAAAAAAATCAATAAATTGTTTCCTACACAATCTTTACACTGCGACAAAAAGAAATATATACATTTTTTTTATTACAATGTAATTTATTAATGGCCGCCAATTATTTTTTATGTACCTGCTTTAATTTCTAGTATCACTGGCCCTACAAATGAAGATAATTTAACGACTGTCTTCATTTTTAGATTTATAGTCTCAATACCGAAGACTTTAAGATCTTTAAGTTGATACCCTACACAACATAATAGAAACAATTTTTGATTATTAATATTACTTAATAGCAATTCTTCATGATCTCATAAAATAAGCCTCAATGTAAATTGCATGTTTATTGGCTGAAGAGGGGAATTAAAATATCTAGGGCAGGGAGGAAGATGCAGTAGTGAAATAATGAGGTTTGTTGTGGGTAGAGAATCGAATGTAAGTGTTCACTATGAATGTAAGTGAACTATTTACACTTGACTTACCTTAATTACAATCACATAAATTCAATGAATAGAATAGTCACTGATAATTTATTATATTAGTTGTTCTTGTTTAGTTCGTAATCGTATGAATAGACGACCAAGGACACAGACACCTGACCTGTCTCGCACACTGCACTTCAAATATCCCTGATCCCTCGATCCCGATTTAACTGTAAACAAAATTACAATCTCTAAGGAATTCCCAGGGTTTTATCGATTATGATTACTGCCTTGAACCTGCTTGATAATCTTTCCTCTTGGGTAATATCATTTATCATAAACCAACCAAAACTGGGACAAAGGTTCTTCAGCACCTTAGCTATTTGATGATAAGAACTTTTTGTTATTGACTACGCTGATAACTTGGCGATATGAGTCGTTAATTTGATTATGATTGCTAAAATAACAAAAAGAAAATATCTATGTATAAGAAATTCCGTTGGTCTAAAATTAATCTTTTTTTAGATTATAATTTTCTTTTTATAATCGAAGCTGACCTCATAATTAACCCCTTTCACTGCTTTTATTTGCAATTGAAATATGAATTTCATATTCAATTTGAATCATAGATTCGGTCAGTTATAGATCTAAATTAAATTTGTGTAATTATTTGGTTCCTGTGCAGATATAATTCTTGCGTAAACTGACTTCTTAAATCCTTGTTTGAATATTTTGTTTATATAATTTTGTTTACAATAAACTAATCCTTTATTCAACTATGTGACTCTCACATTTATTGTTACAATATTTAGTAACTAGATAATCTGAAGAAAAGTTTGCGATTCGCGGTAATTTAACACCCTACTGGAAAACGAAGTAGGCAAGTAAAGGAGTGGTTCATCGAAGAAGGGCAGCGCTTTAGTTCAAATCACAAGAATACAAGTGTCATGAAGACGAGCCTCGATTGGGTCGCCGTCGATTATGGATTACTTGAGAGTACGAGCCAGGATTCGCACCGAACACTAGAAGACTAGAGGGCACAGCAGAAGCATAAAATGCCACCATAAATATTACACGGACTATTTGGATCTGATTCCATATGAATTTGATACCCTGAATTTGAATATAGCATTAGTTTAGGGCTAGGAGCTGAAATTTCTAAGATATAGCATTTTAGTGAAAATAATAGTGAAACTATTTTAAGTTAAACGATGGATCAAATAAAAAAATTAAACAAGAAATTTTTATTATTGTATTATACTAATATTATTCTATATAAAGATAGAGGACGAAACCAACTAGTCACTGAACACTTAAGAAGCTTCTTTTCCGTGACATTCTTGAATGCATTTTAAACTCCAGGAGTAATTTGCGATCATGTGTGCATCCCATCTTCCTCGGTAGTGGGTCTCAATAGTTTTAATATCCTGGTGAAATCTTTCACTTTGTTCATCACTGGTTTCTCCGAAATTTCCAGGATAACGGTCTAAGTGGCTGTGTAAATCGTCCTAGCTTTGCGTTGGGCCAGAAAAGACAACTGCAACACACAAATGAAATCCAGGCTTTTCACTAAGTCTCATTCTTCTAATTTACGATTTTATCGTTTTATTTGTCTTGTATACGTCTTATTTGTGGGCCGACAAATATTTCTGATTTATTTTTTTCCGTACTCAACTGAGGCATCTTTCTCCTATATATGCAAAGCATGATCCGTTCTTATTAGGAGCCTTCACAAACTGCTTCATAAGGCCCAGCTTTATGTGCAGTCGAGGAAAAATGATTTTCTCTTGTTCAACTAAGGAAGGGGTCGTTAATAACATTCTTTTCCCCAACGTCCATGTTTTGTCTCTTAGGCCACTCTTTTACCATTGTACCAACCACTCTAAAACCCAATGTTGTGTTTTGTCTCTGCTGTCCTAGAGCCACAAGACGCAAGGATATTCGGTGTGGCCACTTTGCTGTCCGAGAAGAAATTTATCATTTTTAACTTCATATAAATCACCCATTGATGTTCATGATACTTAATCTTCCCCAAGTCCAAAGCTATGGTGTTACATACTTCTTTCATTTCCATTAAGTGAGCCATTGCTATTGAACCATATTTATTCCCAATGTGTAGAAGGAAACATTTTAAACTTCGCTTTGACCTGTCAATAAATATGTGCCGATCATCTGGAAAATAGTGACGAAGACCCATTTTTTCTAGGACTTCTCTAATTTCGTGACAAAATACAAGATTGTCTTCTTGAGAGAAGAAAGAGAGCAGACTCTTGTCTATCGTAAATTACCTTTTACTAATTTTGGTTCCTTGTTCCAGAAAATTAGGGCTTCAACCTGAAAGTAATTCGGAAGCTTCTTTTGACAGGCTGAGATCTTGGGTAAGATCATTGGATAGTGATCATCGAATTGGTTTTTGTGTTTTCTCCAAACTATCGGGTCGCCGAATTTCAGCATATTTCTTTTATGTCCCAAATGTTCTGTACAAGTTTTACAGACCTAATGCAGTTTCCAGGTTTTATCTTGATCAATAAGCTTAACATTAATATGTCCAAGATAAGCTCCCTTTACAAAGCCACTAACAGTTTTTCTGGTTTCTCTTAACGTGCATATATAACGTGAAAAAAAATTGGACTGGTCTAAACACATCAGGAATACTACTATGAAGGCACTTCGATGCCTCTATGCATGTAAAAGGGCTGTGGGTAGGACCTGGGGACTACAACCCAGAATGTTATTCTGGCTATATACCGCAGCAGTTAGACCAATGGTGCTCTATGCCTCTATGGTGTGGTGGCACAGAGGTAGTATTAGTAAAAATAGAACTTTGCTTGGCAAATTACAGAGGCTTTCATGTCTCATGATCACTGGTGCCATGAGTACAACTCCTACTGCTGCAATGGAAGTCTTATTGAACTTAAATCCACATAAGCGTAGAAGCGCAAGCCTTGAACGTGGCTTACAGACTTGCGAAATCAGGAACAAGATCCAAAGTCATGACTCACATGGGACATGGGAACTTGTTCAGAAGAATTGATGAGGACGAGGTGCTGTCAATGCACTCTGACCTACAAGTTAAGAAACACACAGACGTTTTATACTGTGCGGAAAACACAAAGACCAAACCACATAAACTGTGTAATGGGATTAATTGCTATACAGACGGCTCACTAACAGAAAACGGATCAGGGGCCGGCATATGGAGGAAAGATAAACCAGAATCTGGGATTTCTATTCCTTTAGGTAGACACACCTCGGTCTTTCAGGCCGAAGTGATGGCGATCAATGTCTGTACCCAAACCTTAATTGGGGAGGGTGTAAGAAACAGATTGATCACAATTTTCACGGATAGCCAGGCAGCCATTGGCGCCCTGAGAAGCTATACGACCAGATCTTATTTGGTTAAGGAGTGTAAAAACAACTTAAACACACTCTCGCTAGCCAATAAGGTTAGAATCGACTGGGTGCCAGGACACACAGGCATCACAGGCAATGAGAAGGCAGATGGCCTTGCAAGGGTGGGCTCAGAACAGACACCTCTTGCACCTGAACCCATATGTGGTATCAGCCTCAGCTACGCTAAAAGGCGTATAAAATTAGCTTTAGAGGACAAGGCAAGACTTTCTTGGAGAGAAACTAAGAAACAGGAACACTCGAAACTGTTTCTTAATGGACCCTGTAAGAGAAGAAGCTCAGCACTTCTATCAATGGACAGGTGGACACTCAAAAGTGTGACAGGACTCTATACAGGTCACTGTCGGTTAAATAAACACCTCTTTAATTTGGGGATAGTGGGATCACCAATCTGCAGATTCTGCAAGAAAGAGAGAGAAACGGCACGTCATATAATATGTGACTGTGATAACTTAGCTAGAAGGCGATACCTTCACTTTGGTAGTGATCGCATTGTAGACCCCAAACTATGTGAACTGATCGATCCATTCAGTATCCTCAGATTTGCAAAGGCCGTGGGCCTGTCACATATATAGGACAGGGACATGGACGGCGCACAATAGGTCTCACTGAGGCCGTGGTGCACAAATGCCGGAACAAATAATAATAATAATAACGTGCATTCTCAAAAATATAATATGCAAAACACATCAGGATGATTTAGACAACTTATTCTACTTGAACTCATTTTATTTCTATTTAACAACACAAAAATAACGCCGTTGTTTAAGGTTCAATTTATAGCAACTCTTTTCTGAGCAGGACAACTTCGATCTATTCTGCACGGCGAGAACTCACAAACTTAACTCAACTTTAGTTTGGGTGCTGAAGGTCACTTAAGTTACCGCATGCTTACTCCATCTGGTCGATTTCCCTGGAACTAACTAGACAGCAGACCAACACTAGGGCAAATAAACAGGAACCAATCCAATTGTATATGTGATTTAGAACTGCACAAAATAGAGTTATAACTGCACATTTCGTGTAAAACTGGACGATGAAAAAAAAATCTGATCTGAAAATATGGAGCAGATAGAGAAAAACTGATTTCATATTTAGATTCGGCACCCCAGATATACCTAAAATAAGTTCTAAAATCCTAGCCACCAAAATATTTTTTTATAAGCAGCTATAGCTATGTCTGTTGATAAAGGGATTTGAATTTGAAAGGTTAAATTAAAACCCTTTCTTTGTAGCAAATACAAGTCTTTACAAAGGCATTACTCAGCAACACTTCATTTTTCATTCTATAGCCATGCCGTCTCTTGGCATCCAACTGTCCAGGGATTACAGAATAGAGAAAGGAAAAATGGCAGTTTGATTTAATAAACTTTATCCAATTACTACATTAAAAAAAAAAGTTAAACATTTCACTGTATAATGTTTTACATTACAAAATAAATTATTGTTCTAATCTTCTAAAATCGTAAATCTTCTAGTTCTTCAGTGAATGACTATCACAGACTGAAAGTCTCATTTGATGTTGTTCCTGTAGTTTATACTCTTCCAGAAGCGATACCTGTCCATAGCAAATCCTTCTTTTTCCTCAAACCCTGATTCGGTTATGCTTAGATAGTTGTGCTTCTTTGAACTCCACTTGGCCCAGCTAATGTCACTGCCTTTTGGCGTGGGATTTCTGTTGAGAATAATGAAACTCATTAATAAAATATTATTTTTTCTTAGTTCGTTAAATATGCGTTTCTGAAATACTTACCCGGCAATCGCAAAATCAGTCCATATCTGGACCAGCTTTTCAGAAAGCTTCAGGTCGTATCCCTTCAGCTTTCTGTTGGGGAAGTTAGTGTCCTGCCAAAGGAAGTTGAATTCTTCCATGTGAGGTGCTCCTAAAGAAAAATTATGTGTTTTGAATTGAAGTTTAAACAGTTCATTATTTGCTTAGTTCTTTTCTTAGGTGTCGTGATTATTTTATTACCGAAGAACAGAGTCCGGTTGGCTTCTTTCGGAAAGGTATACTCTCCGATGTAGTCGAAATAATAAAAGTAGGCGTCTCCCGTGTGATAGTTAGCACCGTCTATGATGCCAATTGCGAACCAACTGTCGGTGTACATCTGAAAGAAAAACCAAATAACCCAATGGCCCACCTTCAACATTAAATTATGAATAATGAATGTAGCGAGCAATCAACGAGATCAATAACGAGATATTAAACAAGTGATAGAATAAACAATAAAAAAAAAATTTTAAATACTTAAAAAATATAAATAGTGCTTTCTAAATAAAAGTATTAAATTGGGAACAACAATTGGTAGCAGCCCCCCACATAAAGATAACGGGTGCCAGTTAAAATTTTAAACCATTAAATGTATTAAATAATATAATCTCACCCTCTCAAATTTCAAAAAAATCTACATAAAATTTGTATTGTTATAAAAGACTAATGCCTAATTCCATAAAACCAATGTAATAATAAAATCGTTGGTTTGAAAGACGCTTAAAGTATACTTGTGCTGCATGAAGAAAATAATTGAGAGGTATATTAAGGCGATCATGCGAACTCGATGAAAGTTATTCAATTTCTTGAAATAACGAATCAACAAACCAGTTAATGGATATCCAAGGGACACACAGATTGAAGTGGCAAGAATGTTAAAGATAAGTTCTTGTACGTCGTTAAACAAGTAAAAAAATTATTATTTTGTTTATTAATAACCTGAGTCACATTGCGCCAACTTCCCGACGTTATCTCTCCTCCGGAGAAGTAGTACTCGCGGAGCTTGTTGGTGACTTCTTGCGGGTTAGAAGAAGTTGCAGAATACTTCAAGGATATTGGACCAACTTTGTCAAAGTTGTCGTTGTACCACTTAAAGTCCATTTTGTAATAGAGGAAATCTGAACCCAAACAGAATATTCAATGGGAAATAAATAAAAATAGAATTCGTTACGAAGCTTTGTTTTCATAATAGTAGAAGCATTGCCATTACTGGCGTAATGTGATACTCACATCGGGTTCTTAAAAAGCCCTCCCCTGAGGTAGTTCCCAGCATCATTGGTACCGGGTGGTGCTGCCATTTGCTGACTGGTCCTGTCAAAAAGGCACCTGGTCCGTCAGGCTCCAAGCAGGGCCAGAGCACACCAGTGTCGATCTGCCAAACCTGAAAGTGTTTAGTTTTATGGCTTGCCACTTTTCTATTCTCCCCACTATCTAGCAAGATTTGAAAAATAATAGGCACATATTAACAAATAATGTGCTTATTTCAAAATAAAAATTTATATTAGAAGAAGATTTATATATTTCGATAATTGTTCGGTAATCTTACCAATATCTGTGACCAATAAAATAAAAAAAGGGTGACACTCACCCTAAACGACTCTAGACCAGCTATCACATCCAATCCATTCTTGGACTTGAGACAGGATAACGCCGCAGAGGTGCTGCTGGTAGGACACCCCAGATGTTTTGACAGATGTTTTGCCATTGACCTTGAGAATCCTGGAGGAGCCAAGTATGGATCGTAGCTAGTCCCGCTCTGGGCAATAACTCTGTGGAAGAGACCTGAAAAAGATTTTCATATGAAGCATATTTGAAAAGTTTGTATGGAAGGGGTCGTCAAGCATTGCAATTAATTACTCCTTCGTACCTTTGCTCAGGGGAGACACCGAATGGTGGTAAACGCTGCCTCCACCTGCGCTCTCACCAAATATAGTCACCCTGTCCGGGTCACCTCCAAACTTGGCTATATTGGCCTTTACCCAGCGAAGGGCCATTACTTGGTCTTTTAATCCTTGGTTGCCTGGCATCTCTTCGTCCTCGAAGGAGAGGAATCCTAGAAATTCGCAAATATATGTTTGTATGCGAAGTATTGTGAAAAATGGTGGTAAGATTTAATAATACTTTAGTTTACCGATAGTTTCGACAGTGCAACTAACCTATGAACCCAAGCCTGTAATTAACATCCACAATAACAACATCCTTGTCCATCAGATACTGAGGCATCGCCTGCCTTTGTCCGTTTCCACCCATGAAAGCACCACCGTGAAAATGGACCATTACAGCATTTCTTTCTTTGGTCTGCAAAAAAATCCTCTTAGTGTTCATGAGCAGTATAGGGTGTACTGTTAATAATACAATAGTGTATTGTTTTCGAGACCATTACCAATAATCATCATTTCTATAAAATTACAATCTGCCTTATTAGGCAATAAGTAATTGTGATAAATGTTCTCATTTATACCATATTAACAATTTTCATTCACTCCCTCATTCATACAGTATTTACTAACAGCCCAGAGACCCCTCAAATCCACATGGTTGTAAGTTCCCTCACATGTGAAGGAGAAAGCGGAGACTTGGGAAGTCCCCCACGCTTCTGCGTCAGCCGCGTCACGTACGTGGCGTACGAGCCAGTGGAGGCTGACGAAGAGCGTGAGAGCCACATACGCTCTGGACATAACTGGAGAAACTAGCTATTGCCATTACTCCTTCAATAAAAATTTCTTCATTTGTAACTAAGAAATTAGGATTGCATTGTGGGCAACTTAATTAAAATAATAGACAAAATAAAATAAGACATTAAAATCATTCAATCCCGGACAATGAATTTAACGACAATGTAATTAACATAAGGAAACAATATGCATGGGATCTGTAATCTTAAAAATTTGAAAGCTAAGGGAAAAAAAAATAATAAAAAAAATAAATGGGTAGAGCGGATCCTTGTACCTTGTAGATACCAAAGTTCGCCCCGGTATCGGCTTCCCTGAGGAAGCCACCAGAACACATCATGCAACTGATACAGCAACGTAATAATAATATTAAAAACAGGTGGTTCCGGACGAAAAACAAAGACCTGAGGCCTGTACTAAACGCTCTAACTACCTAAATAACAGCTCTAATGATCCAGTGGAAGAGCTCTATGTGGGGTGACCGTCTCCGCAGTTTACACAGAAAAACACTGTAAGACTGGTAAACAACGGGCAGTTCATCTCTGTTGCAGAGCAGGCAGACATACTACGACCACTTGAGAGGGGATAGAGACAGTGAGCCAATCACAGCGCCCAACCGGCGGACCCCTACCCTCACCACTATATATACCTCCTACCACCAGGTTGCACACGACCTGTGGAGTACCCCAAGGAGCCGTATTATCCCCTGTACTATTCAACGTATACACGTCTAAGATTGTCGGAGCCCGGTACAAAAATACCACAGTTACTGCTTTCGCAGATGACATAGCGGTGTACAGTAGCAGCATGAGCGCCAAGGTAGCACTAAGACAGGCTGAAGTAGCCTGTAACCAGATCAGTGAGAGATTGGGGAGACTCAATAAACGCGGGTAAGACTGACTGCGTAATTTTCTCTCATTGGGGATATCTCACATAGTGTACATCCTCAACTCCTCACTAAGACTATACTGCTTTCCCCAGACGTGGAAGCACGCCGCCGTCGTCCCACTATTGAAACCGGCCAAGAATGGATATGAGCCAGCTCACTACAGGCCCATCAGTCTGCTGACCCAATTATCAAAAATATACGAGAGGTTTCTCTACGACCATCTTACCAGAAACTGTGACGCTCAAGATATTATACCACCTCAACAGACCGGCTTCAGTAAAGGACTCAGCTCGGACTGCAATCTAGTGAAATTTCAGCAGCACGTTGCAACGAACATGTGAAACAACAGAGTCACTGCGATGATCTCCCTTGACTGTACGAAAGCATTCGACTCTGTAGATCACCGTACACTCCTGCGACGCCTGAACGAGCACGAATTTCCTCCGCAACTGCAGAACATCATGACTTCCTATCTATCAGGCGGAACCTTTTCTGTGCGAATAGGAGCCACCAGAAGAGGTTTCGTCGTCGTTCCCCAAGGGTCGGTGCTGGGACCCTTACTCTTCAACATCTACACCGTGAGCATAGTACGAGCATTATACTCTAATTGTGAGGTAGCGGCATATGCGGACGATATAGGGTCTACAGCACCAGCCTCAACCCAGCGAAAGCTCTAAAGGCGGCAGAGGGCGCCAGTCAGTTAATCACCGACAGGCTACGAGCTGTCCTTATTCAGGTGAACCCTGCCCAAACTCAAAGGATCGTCTTCTCCTTCCAGCATGGAAAACGGAAGCGGCCACCCAGCTTCACCATAGACAGGACTGAATGCAAACTTTCCAACAGCATCTGCTACCTAGGCATCACCCCAGGCAGACACATGACGTTCTACACACACCTGCAGAAGAAGTTGAACTTACGTAGGACTTACTTTTCTCTCCAGCATCTCATCTCAAGCCCGGCTATATCCCTTCGGCTGAAATCGTTAATATATAAGAGCGTCCTGAGGCCAGCTCTACTGTTTGGGTCACCACTCTTTTGATTCCTACACACTAGCACAATAACGGCTCCAGAGCTTCCAGAACAAAATCCTGCGCACGGCACTATGGCATACCCCTTTTCGTGATATGAAGGCTCCCGACATCCACGAAAAGTTCCCACCATCAAAGAAGACACATCAAGTTCTTTGACTCGATGAAACATAGTCAAAACCCTCTGTTTCGAGACATGACACCCCCACCGCTACCGGCAAGATGGCAACTCTCAAGATCTGTTAAAGCAGACCAAATGGTGGACATCACGGCGCTTGGCCCACCAACGACAAGCCTCTAACGGGCACCCATCACTGCTATCCAACTAAATAAGACTGCACTAAATGCCTAGAGAGACTCTAGGCCCAGCCACCAGTGGACTCTCACCACTGTACTGCAACAATCAACCTCTACCGAGGCTTCCCACACTCCTTAATTCCCTCACACCACCTTCAAGCAGGTACTCCTAGTACAAGGATCCGCTCAACCCAAATATTCCTTTATTTTTCCCTCATCCTTAATCTTATAATTAGAGAGCTAAGGCAAAAAAAAAACAATAAATAGTATGATAAATTATAAAAGGTAAAAATATAAAAGAGGGTGAATTGATTTAAGTGAATTCAATCTGGTTTTTCAAAAACTAAATGGACTGCAATGAATAAACAATTATTACCTTGCAACTGGATCGGTGCACATGTATTCGTAACAGAATATGAAATTATGCAGGTATTAGGCTTCTAAATAATAAGTTAGTTAACATTAAAATGTTAACCATCTATTTTAGTCAACAAAGACTACCTTCATTTACTTAAGAACAATAAAGAATTGGTGGACCCACCCTGAACGAACACCTTAGCTACAAGGTATCCAAAATATTCGAATTTGGAAACTACTGTGAAGAAATGAACCAGGCTCTGTCTCTAACGAAGGAAAGCTATTCCGCTGTAGGAAAGGTATCACGCCCGTATCACCAATTATGTTACCTCCAGTAGTGCTCCACGGAAACTTCTCACCACCGAACAAGTAGGGAAGATGTACGGAACAGAATCTACATTTACCAACTCTTAAAAATTTCAAGCCCATTGCAAGTTTCAAAAGAAAATTTATTGCATGTATATAATTTCTTCTTAAATGAAAATAATTTTAATCTGCAGGTTGTTAGTTAGGATTAAGCGCTTACCCCGTGAGTGTAGACAGACAAGTAGAGGCAGTCTTCTGTACCAAAAGCTTTTGGTTCCATTATATACGTATTGTACTGGAGGCACCAGGGTCCTGGCTCTCCAGCGTTCTTAATGCCGTCCCATTTGTCAGCCTCAACAGGAGGCTGAAAACAACCAGAAGATTTTTACACTTTTCTGAAACTGTCAATCAAAGCAATCACAAGAAATACTCCCTCACCTGAAACCTGAGCGATCCAACAGGAGGCTTGGCGTACGGCACCCCTGAGAAAGCCATGAAATTGCGACCCGACCTCGAAGTCATACTGTAGCCTCTCAGCTTACCTGCCAATGTATCCACCACCATGGGATCGTCGGCTAAGGTTGCCACCGCGAACAGCAAGGCAACGCCCAGCGCCGTTTGTAGCATTTTCTATATGATTGGATCTGAAAGTAACTCGAGGAATCATTGCTGATCAAATCGTTTTTTTAAAATTATTAGTTTCATTTTACCACTACAGTAGGGGGATTAGAAATTAGAAGGAAGTAAGGATGATCTCCTTAGAGAGAGAGAGAGAGAGAGATATGTTTTTGTACATTTGTAATAATTAACCATGACTATGGATAACCCGCTCTTCAATTGTAATCTAAACCATTAAACCTCTCTTTGGTTTGAATGGATATGATTCTATGTTTTCCACCCCTTATATTTACGTACAATATTTATTTGTGTATAAATGTTTGTAATAGATATACACATCATCATTTAGTGTTTAGAATCAAGCCTGCTAAGATCTGAATTCTCAGGTAACAATTCACTCCCAGTCTAGGTTAAGGTTGTCATTCATGCCAACAGTTTATCTTCTCAAGTCAAGTATTTGGTTTCCCTTTTTTTTATACTTGACAAAGGAGAATGAATCGTGTTTGTAGAAATACAATCCAAGAGAAACGAATGTAATTTCTCATAAACGTTCAAAGGTAACAGACCTAAGAATGTTTCCTCACATCCCTCGTATGGGAGTTTCTTCGTCCAGTGTTGATGCATGGTATCTTGTTGATGATTATTCTAACTACAAATTGTGGGATCTTACTTGTAACAACCTAAATTATCCTCCAAATCCCCTATGCTATTCCCTAGTTAACAATCTTTCAAACCACACCATTGCCTTTCCCTTGCAAATTGTCCATTGTAACTCTTGTAATTGGATCTGCATATTTTGAAGTATATTAAATGAAGGTTGAGTATTCTGACGAACATGGTACAGCTTTGAAATGAAATGAAAAAATTATCCCCTAAAAATAACAAGAAGGAGCAAAATATAAATGTCGAGCTCACAAAAAAGCAAAATAAAATACATAGAATTACACAGATTTGCTAAGCTTATAAATACTATATACATATGTATAATACTATGTGCTATGGCTATGTACATATGAGATAAATGACAAAGAAAAATAAAGAAGGTCGTGATAAACGATTAAATTAATTTTTTTTTCATGTTATAATTGACTTTATGTTTAATTTTCACAGCTGTATTAGTAGGATGGTTGCCAAGAAAAAACCATCAAGCTATTAATACATTTGTTAATGAGCGTATATATAGAAGACTCACTTGCCCTATAGAGATGTTCCCAGAGTAGACCCCACAGCAGATCTGGTCTCTTGTACCTACCTCCACAGCTGCCTATGTAGACCGCAGCGCCTCCTGAGGGAACCCGTCTCTCCTTTTATTGTATCCAAGCAGCTCAGCTAACTTTTTTTCTGTGTTTTTTTGTTGTTTTTTTATCATGTGGAACATAAATGATACTGATCCTGTTGGTGAGCTGATCAGAGAACTTATCTCCGTCTCAGCTAATTATAACACGAGGCTAATCCATTGCGTTTCCACCTTACTGCGCCACTCTCTCATTTATATAATTTTGAAATGTAAATAATTCATGTACCGATTAAGTTAATTCATGATAATTCTGATTAAACTGTTGATGATTTATGACCGAACTGAATAATGTTATATATTATTTAAAATTATTTTTCACCTCTGCTATATCATTGGTGCTTGTCATCTGTTCAATTCGTTGAAAGAAAAATGTTTTATGTTCAATAAATTTAGTAATATCTGAAGCTTAAACTTGCTAAATATGACTACATCAGATCCTATAGTGGAATTTTTATAGCATGAAAGTGAAAAGTGTACTGTTCAATACATAGCTATGCTATTCAGTTACATAATGTGTTTTCTTCTTATATTTTTTGTAAGAACTTTATTATATTTGTTTACATTTTTTTTTACGTCAGCAACAAACCCTTCATGACCATCTTAATATACCCTACTCATTACAATATTGAACTCATCCCCATGAAGTTCATGGAATTTCATA
The DNA here is from genome assembly GCA_930367205.1 of Acanthosoma haemorrhoidale. NCBI lineage: Eukaryota > Metazoa > Arthropoda > Insecta > Hemiptera > Acanthosomatidae > Acanthosoma > Acanthosoma haemorrhoidale. The sequence goes on from OV884013.1 coordinate 45,710,744, forward strand.
CTAACCTATTCAACCACCCTAAACTTCTAGCACAGTCATTATACTGCGCCACTCATCCCTATAACCATCCTCGGAGACTAAAACGACAGGGCCTCGTTACCTTCTGTAAAGAAATACGTGACAGAGGGAGTCCTGGCAATGGCCAGTTTCTCCAATCATGTCCTGACCGTCTGTGGCTCTCGCGCTCTTGGTCAGCTTCCACTGGCTCATACCCAGAGACGCGGCTGACGGAGGGGCGTGGGGGACTTCCCAAGTCTCCGCTTCCTCTTTAGGATGCGAGACAGGAGACAAGGACAGAGGATTTGGAAGGTCTCTGCGCTTTACTAACAGTTCTACTGTATGAATGAGCGAGTGAATGAAAATTGTAATTTTGGTATGAATGAGAACATTTATCACAATTACTTATTGCCCAATAAAGCACATTGTAATTTTATTATATTAAAGAAGTTTGAAATATATTTTTTTCATTAACCTAAGCCAGTATCCCAACAAATAACCTACATTCTCAGTCTGGGTTTAGGTGCTACCTGTGATCATTCATGCCAACAGATTTATCTTCTTGAGTCCAGTATTTGGTTTCCCTTTTTTTTATACTTGACAAAGGAGAATGAATCGTGTTTGTAGAAATACAATCCAAGAGAAACGAATGTAATTTCTCATAAACGTTCAAAGGTAACAGGCCTGAGAATGTTTCCTCACATCCCTCGTATGGGAGTTTCTTCGTCCAGTGTTGATGCATGGTATCTTGTTGATGATTATTCCAACTAAAAATTGTTGGATCTTACGTTTAATAACTTAAATTCTCCTTTAACTCCCGTATACAACTATTCCCTTCTTAATCCTCCAAACCACACCATTGCCTTTCCCTTGCAAATTGTCCATTGTAACTCTTATAATTGATCTCCATATTTTGAAATATATTAAATGAATATGGGTGAGGGAAGGTCTGCATGACGAATAAAGTACAGCTTTGAAATGAAAAAAAAAAACATTTCTGGGACATTATCCCCTAATAATCTCAAGAAGGAGGAAAATAGGAATGTCGAGCCGACACTGGAAGTATAGATCACTTCACACACCCTCCCGCCTGGATTAAGAGGAATGACATGAGACGGTAGGGTCCGCTAGCTCACAAAATGCCCAGACTATATCAGTCAAGCATTCATCCGGCAGACAGGCCGGATTCAGAGTTAGGATTAAGCAACAAAGGAAGGTGATCCAGAAGAGTTGAAATGTCAAGAAGATGATTATCAGAAGCATCAGAGCATAAATAGCATAGCGTTAGCTCAGACGGAGGAGCTGACATAGGATCAATGAGGTTATCAATGACAAAGCTTCTCCGAAGAAAGAAGGGATCACTGCTTTGATGAAGCATGCCATTGATATGTCCTATTACATCCACCGTGTTGGAATTATTCAACGTGCGAAGATGGATAGTCCCAAGGGTAAATATACAATTTCAGCGTTGAGACAAAATTTGAAGTAGTAGGATATGCTGACTATCTTAATCAAGAATAGCATGTCTGAGGTCCCATATCCGACTGTTATCATGTTGAACAAGCGCAGTTGACACGTGATGCTCAGGATCACGATTACGAGGCGAGAACAAACTAGGAGATGAGAACACACCAGAAGATGATATGAAGGGTAATGTAAAAGTGAATTCGACCTCTTCACAGTGAAGAAGGGTAATCGGTGAGGACGGCGTCGTGGTGCTTTAGGCACAGGTTACGATGATGAAGCTGCCCTAGAACATGCAAAAGAAGCAAAAGTTGTGGCAAAGGATCCAATCCAGCTAGCTGAGTATGAGATTGAGGATTAAATATCATGCGATGTCGTTTTGCCGTAAATGTTTCGATTTCAGCAAAGGCCTCTTTTCACACCATTTATGTAGGACGATTAAACTTAATATGGTTTTAATGTTCTCGGGATATTAGGGGGGCGCCCGCCGCGGGCTAGGGTCTCTTTGACCCGGCCGCTGTCAGAGATAAAATGGGTAAACCTGGGGTCTTTGACCTTTGCTGGTGGCCTAGTCGGTGGGTAGCTTTATTCGTATTGATCTGACTCCAAGATATTTTAGAAGGTGTCCCCTGACAGTGCACTATGTTCAGGAGATGAGGTACAGGGTAGGTATTATAGGTAGATTACGTGGTCTTGGAATGACACACTCTAACCGTAACTAACGGTAGGTGAAAACCGTCCGGATCCCAAAGTTGAGTGTGAACGGGAGAGAGGTAGACTGGATCGCTGGATACGCTACTAGGTACAGTTTGTAGGGCCCCAGAGATCGTAGTCCACATGAAAGGGACCCCTTCCAAATATTTGCTAGTTTTAGTGAGACGAAGGCTGAGAATCTCACTAGGAAGGTGTGGGTCTGAGAACACCGGACTAAAACATAGCGGGGTTAGGAAAGAGAGGTGCAGAGGTAGTTGAATAAGAAAGCAAGTAGAGTAGAGCAAGCAGAGTAGAGCAGCAAGCTCCAATGCAGAGAGATAGAGCAGTTTACTTCAAGTGCCGGGTTCCGAATGAATGAAAAATGCTCCGAATTTCGGCCTTGTATAGGCAGGCCAGAGGCCGGGTTAAGCCTTTAGTGAGTTTCCCGTGTCGTTAACCAGTTTCATCCTCTCTAACTGACGCCTAAGTTTTTTTTTATTAAAATATGGAAACGTGGGTGGGTGTTTTCTGATCCGAGAAGAGGGGAACTTCTATTTATTCATGGTGAAGAAGTTGGTACAACCCCTTCCATTGGCCAACACAAAACATCAACCATGGCTTAAAGTAGCGTATTTATTCAAACTGTAGTGTATAGTGTGACCGTTGCCGTAAGTGAGGTTAATATAGAGATATACTTATAATTTGCTTAACGGAAACGCGTAGTATATCTCTGAAATAGTAAATTACTTCCCATATTGTTGTTCTAATTATTTCTTCCCAATCCCCTATATTCTAAAAAAAAAAAAATAATAATACGCCTCTTTCCTTTTCTTTGTCATCAATTTGCAGCAGGATCTCTGATTTGTCAATAACATCGAGGCAGCAAGGGTGCTCCTAGTAATGTTAAAACATCTTTACCAGACGGTTTGAGGAAAGAGGTATTCAGGAGGACAGATAAAATCTACATTAGAGAATGCCTTTTTTTTTAAACATATTAAGTAATCATTTATAAGTTTAACACTTTAAAAATGGTTGTTATGTTTGTGTACGTTTGTATAATTAATTATGAAAGCAATGGAGTATATTTATTATTATATACAGACTATTTTGTGGTTGAAAGCAGAACACCCATTATTCTATTGATATAGTGATTAGATTGTTTCATTTGACGTTGTCCCTGTAGTTTATGCTCTTCCAGAAGCGATACCTGTCCATGGCGAATCCTTCTTTCTCCTCGAACCCTGATTTTGTCATGCTGAGGTAGTTGTGCCTTTTTGCGCTCCACTTGGTCCAGCTTATGTCGCTTCCTTTTGGAGAGGGGTTCCTGTCGAGGACAACAAAAGTAATTTTAAAACTAACGAGTCACGTAATAAGGTTTAAAATTGTTCGTTAATGTAACACTTACCCGGTAATTGCGAAGTCAGTCCATATCTGGACAAGCTTTTCTGAAAACTTCAGATCCTCTCCTTTCAGAACTCTGTCAGAGAAGAACGGATTCACCCAGAGAAAGTTCATTTCTTCGGTGTGTGGCGCTCCTATATAAACAAATGTTATTAGTTGACTTCTGTTCTTAAACAGATACGTTTAGTTTTCTTTAACGATACGTTTAATTTAACTGATCTCACCGAAGAATAGAGTACGATTGGTTTCAGCTGTGAAAGTGTACTCCCCTATGTAATCAAAATAATAGAAGTACACGTCTCCTGTGTGATAGTTAGCGCCGTCTATGATGCCAATTGCAAACCAACTGTCTGTATAGAGCTGTAATAAAAACCTTTTTACAGTATAAGAAAGGGTAATTATGGAGTATGAGACCATGATATATAGAATCGTCAATTTTTGTAATTAAAACTCTTAAGTTTATGCAGTGTCTACATAGTGTTTCCTTTATCGCCACCTACTTGGCATCCGAACCTGGGGAAAGTTACAGAAACAAATTATATCACAAATAATATAACCTTAAAAGGGCCGTCTTTGATTTTTGTGTGAATATCATTTTAAATTTGGGAAAGTAGAAATCGTTTTTTCTTTGATGCCATTATTGACCATTGACTAATTGGTCACAACCTTAATAAAAAAAAAAAAGTATTATGTTCATTAATCACCTGGGTCAGATTCTCCCAACTCTCGGAAGTTATTTCTCCAGCAGGGGGGAAGTAGTACGACCGGAGCCTCTCTGAAACCTCTTTTGGATTAGAAGAGGTAGCGGAGTACTTCAAGGAAATCGGACCCACACTGTTGAAATTGTCATTGTACCACTTGAAGTCCATCTTGTAATAGATGAAATCTGATCCAAAAATAAAATTCAAAGGAAAATTAACATTACTGCATTCTTTGTCTATATAAATCAATAAACATCGTCATGAATGCATGAAGTATCATTTTGAAATATGGTGATTCTTTATAACATAATAATCAAACCACGACACTCACATCCAGTTCTTAGAAGTCCTTCTCCTGATGTTGTCCCTAACAGCATAGGCACTGACTGGTGCTGCCACGTACTTATAGGTCCTGTCAAGAATGCTTTGGGTCCTTGAGGTTCCAGGCAGGGCCAAATGACACCAGTGTCGATCTGCCAAACCTGAAAGTATTTCATAGAGTCATTTATTTATTTTTTAGATCATTTTACAATGGTGCTCAGTCCAACCTTTGAGCTACAGGTCTGGTAACCAAGTCCTTTATAATATAATATTTACTTAGGGGTTCTCCATTTTTTATTCCTTAAGTCATCGGATGAAACCAATATAAATCGTGGAATAAACACAACTTCTCCAACATGATCAACAAAATAATAAAAAGAACAAAATGAAATTAATAATTTTTTTTGGGATGAATAAATTCTTACATGGCTATTTGTTTTATCTGGAATTTTATGCGTCTAAGTCTAAAAAATATTGCAAGGAAGCTGCTTCAAAATAATTACCAAAAGATGCAGTGGAGAAAATCAATTAAGAAGCCTTTTTAATGATGACTAGGGGGGTAAATGGGTAGGGTAATGGAAAGACTAGAGAGGGAGACAGGTGCGGGGGTCTCCTTTACTCGTAGCTGAGGAATCAAGCAATAGTGCCCTACTCACTGCTTGTGAACTCCCAGTCTGACCTATCCCTACCAACGCCTACTGTCACCTCCACGTGGTACCCCCTGGGGAGTCCGATGGACTCGCGGACGACAGAGGCGGGATCTCCCCATGAAATCCAGGTGGAGATCTCCTTAACACCCAAGCCAAGTGTAGAGGAGCTCGAGCTGTGGCTGAATGGCAGGGGGTGTATAAAAATGCACTGTCTTTAATCGACCCCCTTGGGGCACCAGGCGCACCCCATTGTATTAAATGCCCTCTGCAGGGAGAGGGGGCAGTACCTGCAGAGTAACTTCCCCCGCTTTCGTGGGAACAAAAATGAGTAAAAGTAATAAAAATAATAATGAAGACATGGAGGAGCTGGTCAGCATGATCAGCGGAGAGGACTCAGCCCAGGGGCCTTCAATGGACCTTGGCGCTGAGGTAGTGGACGATGAAGCCTCTATGAGCTCGCTTGCGACGCTTGTAGAGGAGGCAAGTGGACTGGTAATGGAGCCAGAAAGCTTGGCGCCTGGTAGGGACGCTGCATCCAAGGATGCAGGCGAGACCTCCAAGCACAAGTTCTCTGGAGCCCAGAGGGAGAAGTGGAGGAGGGCAATGTTGGCTGGAGGGCCACCTGAGGATCCGGCCGCTCGTCCAGGACCTTCGGGGTCCGGGAATACGGCAGGGTCTGGGTGCGCTCCAGAGAAAAGGATTAGGTCCTCACCCGGTACCTCTGCGCCTACGGCAAAGAGGCATAGGGGTGGGGATACTAGCATTGCATCCTACGCGATTGCTGCCGGAGGAAGCAGGGTGGCGATTATCCCTAGTGGATATCCGTCCACTCAGCTGACGAAGGAGAATTGCGAGGAGATGAAGGGCCAGCTGATGAAATTTGTCGATCAGCTGGAAGAAGAGAAAGGGACACAGGCTGAATTCAGCGGAATTTACCCACATGTGGGAGCCTGTGTCATAATCTGCGACAACCAGGAGACCAAGGACTGGTTGTCGATTATAGTACCCAATTTTAACATGAGTGGGGATCTGGAGCTCCGCGTAGGAAAGGTGGAGGAGCTTCATAAAACCGTGAAGGTAGGAACCTTCATTACAGGAGAAATGCCTCTGGAAGGTTATTTCATGAAGAGGATCAGGACCCAAAACTCTAGGGTACCTGATATTGGATTATGGAGACTCCTGGGCACCAAGGTGGAGAAGCATGGCTTCTTTGCGATCCTGTCTGCCCCAGAGACTAGCATGGAATACCTTGAGAAGCGGAAGCTTAAGCTGAACTATGGGTTCACTAAGGTCGCTCTCAGGGTATTGGGTAAGAAGAAGCCGCTGAAAGGAGTACAGGAGAGGAAGGCGGCTGATAAGGTGGAGGAGGCAAGGAGCGATCCCGAGGTGGAGGAGTCGAAGGGGATCGCTACGACGAATTTGCCAACTCCAAAGGATGGCCCCAAGGCGATGACTATGGCGGCTGCGGGGGGTGGCCCCGTGGCGGGGGCTGGGGGGCGCGCTGGGTCTGGGCCCTCTGTGATGGGAAGGCCTGGGTTTGGCGCTGTCTCCCGGCGTCCGCCTCGGGGTGGCCCTCCGGGGGCCGGCGGGCACTGATCATGGTGGTAAGGCTGCTGCAAATTAATCTGCACCACTGTATTGAAGCATGTGGTGTTCTGCAGCAGTATGTGAGAGGTAAGGATATTGATATCATTCTAATACAAGAACCTTACCTGTATAAGGGCAGGATGGGGGGGCTGGCGATGCGTGGGTATGAGATTATTTCTGTACCCACGCGTGCCAGAGCCTGTATCCTGCATAAGAGCAGTCTTAAAATGCTGTCTCTATGGCAATATTGTTCTAGAGATTTAGCAGCAGCTCAAATGGCCCTTAACGAGGGAAATCAAGGTGGGAGGTTGACGATTGCATCTGTCTACCTCCCATATGAAGAAGAAGTCCCGACCGAGGCACTTAGTAAGCTAACGGAAGGGACTGGCCTAAAGGGCGAGCTTATAGCATCGCTTGACGCGAACGCTCACCATCAGCTCTGGGGGAGCAAGAACAACAACCAGAGAGGTGAGTGTTTAGTAGAGTACATAACTAGTAATGACCTAGACATTCTAAACAGAGGCAATATTGCCACTTTTAACAATAGAATCAGATCTGAGGTCATTGACATAACCCTTAGCACACGCACTATAAGCCTAAGGGTTAAAGGCTGGCACGTCTCTGAAGAAGAGTCATGCTCAGATCATAGATACATTAGATTTGATCTAAGTGGTAACATCACGTCCGAAGCTGTGTATAGGAATCCCAAACTTACAAACTGGGAAACCTACTATACACAGCTTGAGGAGGAGGTCAAATGCTGTCCTAGAGTGGTGAGTAGCAACTGGCATTTGGAACATTTAAACTCAACATTGACTGAGGCAATAATTAAGTCATACACTGATAATAACACTGTATGTAATGTTAGATCCAACAGGAACTGTCCCTGGTGGAACAATAAACTTGGCAAGTTAAGAGCTCTTACACGTAAACTCTTTAACGCGGCCAAAAGATCAGGCAGATGGGACACTTATAAACGTGCACTCACTGATTATAACAAAGAAGTCAGAAAGGCTAAAAGAAGGGCGTGGAAGAAATTTTGTAGCGAAATAAACGATACAACTTCCATGTTTAGAGTAAATAGGATCTTATCCAAGCAGTCTGACAGGGGAGTATTGGGCTCCGTCAGGGTGGGAGGGGGCTATACGGATTCTGAGGAGGGAACCCTCGGTGCCCTGGCGCGCGCGCATTTTCCTGGCTGCGGACTGATGGATACGATTAATAATGACCCTACCAACTGTGAACACACTAGTTGCAAGGGTAACTGGGCAGAAGCAAATAAAATTGTCAATTCTGCAAGAGTGGAGTGGGCAATCAATTCTTTTGCTCCCTTCAAATCACCTGGTACTGATGGGATTTTCCCAGCCTTGCTACAAAAAGGCCTACCAGTAATTAGGCCCCTTATACTTACCTTGTTAAAGGGAAGCTTGGCACTGAGCTATATTCCAGTAAGCTGGAGGATGGCAAAAGTGTGTTACATACCAAAACCTGGGAAAGAGTCCTATGACGAACCCAAGTCTTACAGACCAATATGTCTGACTTCTTTTTTGATGAAGACCTTGGAAAAGGTCATAGACAGACATATTAGGGATGGAATACTGGTAGAACGACCGCTCCATAGCGCTCAATTCGCTTACCAGGCAGGAAAATCCTGTGAAATTGCTCTCCACCACCTGGTTTCCAGGATTGAGAGATCCCTAGTTCACAAAGAAATAATGGTAGGCATCTTTGTTGATATAAAAGGTGCCTTTGATCGCACACCCTATAACACTATGGCATCGGCCTTAGAAAGAAAGGGGATTAGTTCCTTAGCCTCTAGCTGGATAAACTCCATGCTAGAGAATAGGATTTTACAATCACAATTGGGACAAACCAAACTGTGGATGAAGCCAGTGGGAGGATGTCCACAGGGAGGGGTGTTATCTCCATTACTGTGGTGTTTGGTCGTTGACTCATTGTTAACAAACCTAAACTCTGCAGGGTTCTACGCACAGGGATATGCTGATGACATTGCTGTGCTCATAGGGGGCAAGTTCTCAGAAACCATTTCTGAGTTGCTTTCCGCATCGATGGATCTTTTGAGGGATTGGTGTGAAAAGAATGGTTTAGGAATCAATCCCCAGAAGATAAATCTCTGTATCTTCACTAACAAAAGAAATGCTATAGTTAGACCACCCTATATAGGGGGGACACAGGTAAGCATTTGTAGTGAGGTAAAGCATCTAGGGGTTACTCTGGATAGTAAATTGGACTGGTCCAAACACATCAGGAATACTACTATGAAGGCACTTCGATGCCTCTATGCATGTAAAAGGGCTGTGGGTAGGACCTGGGGACTACAACCCAGAATGTTATTCTGGCTATATACCGCAGCAGTGAGACCAATGGTGCTCTATGCCTCTATGGTGTGGTGGCACAGAGGTAGCATTAGTAAAAATAAAACTTTGCTTGGCAAATTACAGAGGCTCTCATGTCTCATGATTACTGGTGCCATGAGTACAACTCCTACTGCTGCAATGGAAGTCTTATTGAACTTGAATCCACTGCACATAGAAGTAGAAGCGCAAGCCTTGAACGTGGCTTACAGACTTGCGAAATCAGGAACAAGATCCAAAGTAATGACTCACATGGGGCATGGGAACTTGTTCAGAAGAATTGATGAGGACGAGGTGCTGTCAATGCACTCTGACCTACAAGTTAAGAAACACACAGACGTCTTATACTGTGCGGTAAACACAAAGACCAAACCACATAAACTGTGTAATGGGATTAATTGCTATACAGACGGCTCACTAACAGAAAACGGATCAGGGGCCGGCATATGGAGGAAAGATAAACCAGAATCTGGGATTTCTATTCCTTTAGGTAGACACACCTCGGTCTTTCAGGCCGAAGTGATGGCGATCAATGTCTGTACCCAAACCTTAATTGGGGAGGGTGTAAGAAACAGACTGATCACAATTTTCACGGATAGCCAGGCTGCAATTGGCGCCCTTAGAAGCTATACGACCAGATCTTATTTGGTTGAGGAGTGCAAAAACAACCTAAACACACTCTCGCTAGCCAATAAGGTTAGAATCGACTGGGTGCCAGGACACACAGGCATCACAGGCAATGAGAAGGCAGATGGCCTTGCAAGGGTGGGCTCAGAACAGACACCTCTTGAACCTGAACCCATATGTGGTATCAGCCTCAGCTACGCTAAAAGGCGTATAAAATTAGCTTTAGAGGACAGGGCAAGACTCTCTTGGAGAGAAACTAAGAAACAGGAACACTCAAAACTGTTTCTTGATGGACCCTGTAAGAGAAGAAGCTCAGCACTTCTATCAATGGACAGGTGGACACTCAAAAGTGTGACAGGACTCTATACAGGTCACTGTCGGTTAAACAAACACCTCTTTAATTTGGAGATAGTTGGATCACCAATCTGCAGATTCTGCAAGAAAGAGGGAGAAACGGCACGTCATATAATATGTGACTGTGATAACCTAGCTAGAAGGCGATACCTTCACTTTGGTAGTGATCGCATTGTAGACCCCAAACTATGTGAACTGATCGATCCATTCGGTATCCTCAGATTTGCAAGGGCCGTGGGCCTGTCACATATATAGGACAGGGACATGGACGGCGCACAATAGGTCTCACTGAGGCCGTGGTGCACAAATGCCGGAACAAAATAATAATAATAATAATGATGACTAAAAGGTAACTGATAACTTTAACCATTTGAGGACCTCCATTGATATTTAGTCCGAATTTAACTTTTGGAGCACATTTTCCCAAAGATCAACAGAGCTCAACAGAGATCAACAGATGATTGAATATGATCTATGGATGAACGTAATGTTGATTCTAGCATCATAGCTAATACATGGAACTGGAAGACTGATCCCAACAGACAGTACTCTCCATTCGAAATACTATGTTCGAGGTAGAGGGTCTGTTATAGGTCTATCTATGGCACTGTAAAGTTATAGTGAACGACCCTTACTTTTAATGATATATAATAGCTAAAGAAATTTCAATTTCAAGTTCTTACCCTAAACGATTCAAGTCCAGCAACTACTTCTGATCCGTTTTTGGATCTAAGGCAGGAAACCGCCTCAGTTGTGTTGCTGGATGGACATCCAAGATAATCACACAATTTCTTTCCCATGGACTGCGCAAATCCTGGAGGAGCCACTGCCCAAGGGTCATAGCTGGTACCGCTCTCGGCTATAACTCTGTGGAATAGACCTTAGGAAAATGCTCATGATTAGTAGCAGAGATAGGATCAATTGACACTTTACTTGTTTAATATTCACCTTTGCTCAGTGGAGAAACAGTGTGGTGATAAACGCTCCCTGCACCTGCGCTCTCACCAACTATAGTCACCTTGTTTGGGTCTCCTCCAAACTTTGCAATGTTCTTCTTCACCCAGCGAAGAGCCATCACCTGATCCTTCAAGCCTTGGTTTCCTGGCATCTCTTTGTCCTCGAAGGAAAGGAAGCCTTGAACATTTTGCTGTTAGCTGACGTCTTTTTGCAAGTGTGCTTTACTGATATTTACTACCTTACGACTCACCTATGAAGCCAACTCTATAACTGACATCAACAATGACAATATCTTTGTCCATGAGGTACTGCGGTATCGTCCTCCTTGCTCCGTTGCCACTCATGAAACCACCTCCGTGGTAATGCACCATCACAGCTTTTCTTTCTTCTGTCTATATTGTAATGTTACCAATGTAAAGAAGAAGCATATGATTGATTCTTTGCACAAAGTGTAAATTATATTCTGTATTGTTATTGAATATCTTCAATTCATTATCCAGCCTGATGTTCATTGGTTCATGAGTTAATATGTCTAGCACAATAATAATTGTTTCTGGCATGCTATTCAAAATTTTTTGAAATTCAGATCACATTGGTAATTTTGTGTAATACTTGCTAATAAAGTAACTACCCCGTGAGTGTAGACTGAGAGGTAGAGACAGTCCTCGGTACCAAAAGGTTTCGGCCGAATTTCGTAAGTGTTGTACTGGAGGCACCAAGGTCCCGGTTCTTTGGCGTCTCTGATGCCATCCCATTTTTTGGCTGCAACTGGAGGCTAAAGACAAGAAATAGGTAAGGGATAATTGTGAAGAGTTAAAGCAAATCTCTGGAGAACCATTCAAATAACTGATCACTCACCTGAAATCTAAGAGGTCCAACCGGAGGCTTGGCATAAGGCACCCCTGAGAAAGCCAAAAATTGGCGACCTGACCTGGAAGTCATCTTGTAGCCTTTCAACTTACCTGCCGAAGTTTCTACCACCAGAGGATCGTGGGATAGGGTGGCCACCGCGAAAAGCAGGACTATGCCCAGCGTCGTCTGAAGCATTTTCTGCTTATGTTTTTTCTGTAATAGTCACATTTAATTAATTCCGCAGTCAAATGAGAACTACTTAGTTTACATAAACAAAGTAAGATAAATCCATTGGTTTAAACAACTTTAAATAATTATTTATTATGGGTTCCACGGAGATTTGAACTAAATTACACTCCGCAAGTACATATCTTGTCTATTCCAATCTCTCTGATATTTATTCTTATTGGCTACTTCCCTGTAGAGGAGAACGAAGAGAGATAACTATCTGAAGAAAAATATGTTTTCCTCAAAGACCGGTTAAGCCCAGGTATTTATTTAACAACGATAGCCATGGTGACAGAAAATTAATAATATAATGCAATCTAGTACAAGAAGTATCGAGTTTATTGGTAGAAATACTACTGTTGAACTTGTCATTAAAAAAACAAAAACATGTTTAATGGCAATGTTAAAAACAATGCAGTTGAAGGATTACGTTCTTCAATATAAAAATATTTTTAATAAAGATTTGAATTAAAATACTCTATGATTATTAGCTTAATAATCATAATATAAAAATCTTTTTATGTCTTGAATCTATTAGGTAGTCGTTTACCGTAATTGGGGAATTCGAGATAGAGGATTTAGCTTAATAAAATACTTTGTATTTTTCTTTAACCAGTCTAGAGCGTATTGACTACGATAGGGATCGAAAAACACTTGTTTTTTTCATTCAATCAGTTTATTTGTTTTATCTCATCAAAATGCAACAGTGCACTACTAAATGGCAGCATACAACTATTAATAGCAAACTCACTTACTCTATATAGATGTGCCCGGAGCAGACTCCACAGCAGATCTGGTCTATGTTCCTTCGACACCAACAATATACTGGTTCGCAGTGGGGGGGGGGGGGCTGGTTTGAAGCCCTTACCTTTGCAACTCATTTCTCCGAAACACTCAGAACATCTTTATCGCTGACCTTGCCGATCATTTTTCTTCATTGTCTGATAACAGTATTGAACTTTAATAATGTATATATATATATATATATATATATCTTATATTATTATATATATATATGGCAACTTCACTGTTCTTGCGTTCGTACAAAATCCTGGAACCAAGCGGTATATTTGTGATTATCTTACAATGAATAAAGGGCCTATGTATATTTCTGATGACTACTAGGAATCAACAGCATAAGAGTGAAACAAAGAAAAAAAATAGCAAGAGTAGAAGCGAAAGACATTCGCTAACAGTTTAAGAAAATAATGGAAATATAGGAATTATTTCATGAGGGGAAAGAACGTGACAGGTTACTGGAATGGATTAAAATAAGAAATAAAAAAAATTATTAATTTTTTGGCTGCAACTGAAGGCTAGAGAAATAAAAATAAATTAAAAGAATAATATTTATTATTATGAATTATGAACGAATTATGAATTGTTAGATTGGACGGAGATAAGGAACTTGTCTAGATTTAAAGATTGAACGATTCGATGAACTAAGAGTATCGATGGGAATAGAGCTCAAAGATGTGTGGCACTGGTAAGAAAGAACGGTCAAAGGAAGCAGATTTATGAGATGGGAAATACAGATCAGACGGGTGGGATCTAGAATTGCGAGATTTGAATTAGAGGAGCTTGTAAAGCTAAGGTGACGTGCAAGCTGAGGAACTAGTTGACGAACACGATAATAGTTTAAGAATAGCTACTGACCTTCGAGAGATAAAGGGCTTCCTGTACAGATTCCGAATGTCGGTTTTTTTAGCGATGCATCAGAAAGTGAAAGCATGATCATTTAGGCCCAATTTCAATGCTTACTTGTCCGTTAAACGAGTGGTGACGTTGCAGTAGCGATGGATGTCAACCAGAGAAAATTCAATAACTTCACTGTTCTTGCGTTCGTACAAAATCCTGGAACACCACTTGGTTCCACAGATATATACATATATTTTATATTTAGAACTGTTAAGTTAGTAATTTTCTTAAGACACATTCACAGGAGCACACGTTTTGTGCATGCCTCTTCAATCTCTTTGCTCTGTAAACACCCACCTACCGCGTGATCCAGCTACTATATTCTTGGCCATACTCTGGATCGCTTCCCTTCCAGACCTAACTTGCATTACATTATTTGAAGGCTGCTTCACTGGCATTCTATGGACGTAACTGAACCATTTAAGTGCTCTGAAGTGCATTGTGTCCTGGAAGGGTACCTTTCTCACGCACTCTAGCGTTCCTCATTCTGTCCAATCTCGTTTTCACAATTATAGTTGGGAGACTGGCTTGTCCTACATTCTGTCTGGATTGTTCGGCCTTCTTCCGCAGTTCTAAGCCCATAGCCGGGTAGCCAAATGGTTTTACCTCTTCTAGAAATTCATTCTAAAAAAACTGTAATTGGAGTATAATCGTTTCATAGGTTCATTGAGACTCCCATCCTTTGTTTTTGACAAGTTGAGGGGCGTAGTGACCATTCTTGAAAATAATGTGTATAAAGCGAGCCTTATTTCACCCCATCATTCACCGAGCAACTTTTACTGTTTATTCTTACCGTCCCCTTCATATTCTTATATGAACATTTATTAAGCATTCTAAATTCTCCGGAACCTGCTTTGTCCCTAAAGCATGCCGCAGCTCATGTATCAGCACCAGATCAAAGGCAGGTACTAGACCATGACTGCTAGGTATCTATCTATATTTTCTTTATCCTTATTTTTTTTCTCCATCATATCCTTGCCTAGTTCTACCTCTCATCATCTGTAAGGCCATCATTATCTTAAAATCGTGATAACGATTATCTTAAACATTATTTTAATTTAATTTGTAATATTTTTTTATTTTTATTTTTTATTTTTGCATTTACATATCATCATGTAATAGACTATTTTATTGGCTATGTGGGAAGTATACCGGGACGTTTAATAACAATTTAGTAACAAGTTTAATTGTAAATTAAATTGCGACTAAAATTTTATTATCTTTCTACTCGTCAATTGGGTATTCCCACAATCACGCTTACTTTCCGGGTTTAACTCCTCTCCTGGCATCCAATCAATAAGGAAACGATGGAAATAAATAAATCACTTGTGACAAACATAAAAATAAATCCCTTGAAATACAAATAATCAACACTCACAAGACCGTTCCCATATCTGTGCGATTGTTACATTAGGTGTTCTGTGGTTCGTTAGAAACCGACAAATTCACGACGAAGCAAGAATCCAACCACAAGTCGCGAGATTTGACTGCTATGAATGAATCACTAAAAGCAATGCCAACTGTATAGTACAGTGGTAGGCAAACCGTGGCTCTTTGGAGTGTGGCTCTTCCATTAAATACTACATGCAGGCGTGCACGTATAGTGAGTGCTATCGAAACTTCACGATGACTGGATTTATTTTTTCTAGTTTTGCTTACTTAGTTGGTGTTTTTATTTTTTGTTCGCATGTGTATTTAGACTGCTTCCAGAAAGATATAAAGACAACGCGTATTGTCAAGTCTTACCTTTGGATCGTATTCCACAGTGTATCCGAGCGCGTGTCCCCGCAGGAAAGACAAGAATTGTAGTTAAAATCCACGCAGCCGAAAGACGCGGCGCAGGTGGGCCTAATGAAACGCAGTGCACGGGGGAACCGCGTGCAATTTTCGCATGAGTTGAGTGAGCCAGTCAGTCAGAAGCCTCATTATGCATTGTTTAGTGCTAGTCGTGTCCGCTACAAAGAAGAAGCAACAAAAAACGGAAGACTAAAATCGTGAATTTAAAGTTGAATGGCCCGAGACTTCCGACCTCCCTTATATGTAAGGAAAAATTGGCGTATAACAAGAAATTTGGAGAAACACTTAACAACTAATCACGTGTCATTTCGTACTAAATATCCTGTGGGTGATGGAAGGAAGAAAGCAGTTGAGGAACTTCAGAAGAGTAAAAAAAATCATGTTCTGTATTTAATTACTGGATGCAATCTTCCAACAATGTTATAATAGTTCAAGTTTTGTGGATAGCCAAGAGAGGAAAACGTTTTATAAATAAATCCCAAGTGATATTTCAGGTTTTTAGGAAAGCAGATATCCAAAAAGAAATTAAAGAGTTGCCATTGTCTCCTTAAACAGCAATAGACAGACAGTCAAAATGTCTTCAAATATAACCAATGAGCAAGTCGAAGATCTTGGAATTGGTTTTAGATTTATCAATAGGAGTTTTGACGAATCTTCTGACATAAATGATACAGGGCAAGTTTCACTTTTTGACCTATTTATTTCAGCTATAAGTCCTAAAGAAGAAGTTTTAGGATTTTGCTGCTCAAAGGAGAGGATATTCCACTCGACAAATTGTCTCAATTTCAACAGACGGGGTGAAATGTATGGCCGGCATAATAAATAGAGATGTTTGCGATCTTTGTTGCAGGAAATGCAACTGGTAAGTGGGCATAAAAAAAAATAAGAAGAAAATCTATTGCCTTATCGCAGGATCACGCCCCTCTTATTTATAATCAAATACAATTATCTTAGTTGTTCGACACTGTAAGAACATTTCATTCAAGCTTGTCCCTGTAGTCCAGGGTCTTCCAGAAGCGATATCTGTCCATGGCGAATCCTTCTTTTTCCTCGAACCCTGATTTTGTCATGCTGAGGAAGTTGTGCCTTTTCGGGCTCCACTTGGTCCAGCTTATGTCGCAACCTTCTGGTGCCGGGGTCCTAATAATTAAATGTAATGTATAATAATAGTAGCTGAGATACTACGATTTTTGCCTTACTTTAATTTTAAACTTAAACATTTTTGTCATTATTATTGAATTAAATAAATTTACCCAAACTTTGCGAAATCCGTCCATATCTTGACAAGTCTCTTGGAGAACTGAAGATCTTCGCCCTTATGAGTCCAATTGACGAATGGATTCTTCCAGATGAAGTTAATCTCCTCGGTGTGAGGTGCACCTGTGTATACGATATTCGACCACATTACAAAAGTTATACATAATTTAGCTTAGTCTCACTAAATTTCCTCTTTATTTAATTCGAATAACTAGTGATATGAGGAGGACATTACTCACCAAAGAAGTAGGTGCTGTTAAAATCCGGACTGTATGTGTTCTCCCCGATGTAGTCGAAATAGTAGAAGTAGGTGTCACCAGTATGCCGGTTTGCACCATCTATAATGCCGATTGCGAACCAAGTGTCGGTGTACAACTGTACACAATTTTTTTTAATTAGGCAAATTAAATATAAAGTTAATTAACTGAATATTAATTAATACTTCTAAATGAATCCTATACACTGCTTCTGGTTTTCCATAAAAAGGAAACCTTAAAAATGGGTGCAAAATAGACACTGGTAGTGCGAGAAAACAAATATAATTTATTAGCAATATATTTATATATATTGGTGATTTCCTACAGATAATAATACTTAATATGCTTCCCATTTCAGGTTTTGTAGGAATATGTTTATGTCAATTTATATTAATAACAAATGTTAATTTTTTTTTTACTGATTACATGATCCAAAAAAAAAAATTTTTTTTTACTGTTTTCTCATTATGTTTAAAAAACCTTAACAACAACATGTTTTGTTGGTGTTTCTTTTTTATGACACTATCTTTAATAATTCTTGCATAATGAGATATGTTTCGCTGCTAACATTTGACCTTCATAATCTATTTTTTTCCTCGCCTAGACTAATAATAGCTGGTTCTGACGTTTTAATGTGATGTTAATATTTTTTAGAGTAAGATAAATTGTAACATAAACAGCTTATTTCCCAAAGTGACGATTCCGTAAATTTCAAAGTGCAGGACCTTTTCCCGAATGAAACCATAACACCATTCGTATCAAAAATAAATACTAGTGTGCAGACTAACTAATGTTATTGAAGAGCTCGTTCTTCAATAACACCCGAAAGCCGGGATCTTACCGATTTACTGACAAATAGTCGTCGTTGTGATTGTACCCCATTGTGGGGGTTACCTGTGTGAGGTTGTACCAACTCTTCAAAGTTATCTCTCCTCCGGGGAAGTAGTACTCCCGGGCCTTCTTGATGATCTTGTCAGGGTTTGAGGACGTAAATCCCAGCATCAGGGACGTCGGTGCAAGTCTGTTGAAGTTGTCGTTCAGCCACTTGAAGTCGGTATTGTAATAAATAATATCTGGAATGGTTCAAAATCAAAATTAAAACCACATCAAAACAATCACCCGTAAAAATAAAAACCGAGAATGAAATTCTTGTGAAACGATGCCATCCTGCTCTTCTTCCCAATCCAGGAAAACGTCAGGATCCTTTTTATGGGGGAAAAACCTATTGAAGGAGGATTTTCCCTATTTCTAACACCTTTTTTAACCTTGTAACACATAACATTTTGGAACTAGGGTTTAGAAATTTACACAATAACGAGAATGTCGCTTACATGAACCCCCCCCCCCCCGTGGACTTATAGAGGAAAAAGAGAGGCGTGAATGAAAGCTATCATTTGGGTTCTAGAATTTCTAAAAGCCTATTTTTTCCAAGATTGTTTTTCAAAAACAATTAACTGAACATATTCACCACTTATAGTTAAAAAAAATAAATCCCTCAATAAAGTATTATCCCCATCCCAGTAATCCTATTCCTGATTTATATTTACACAAGAATAACTCGGCAAAGTTGTTTTTTTTGTAGTTATGAGACAATTAAAGATATCAATGCAGCTATCTATGCAAATCTTATTCTTTATGAAACCTCTGTGCCTCTCCTTTTCAACACAGTGTTTTGTCGGGACACATACCTAGCATACATGGAGTCAGATATGTTATTAACTCGAACAATCCGGACTTGTCGCCAGGGTCAGGTGAACAGGCACCTCCTAGAGACACCCCCCGACAATTGGTGACCTTGACGTGAACGAGAAAACCGACAATTGGTGACCTTGACGTGAATGAGAAACCCAACAACTGGTGAATCTGAAGCGAGAAGCCGTCGTGATCTCAGAAGAAACTTTTTCTTCCGATGGCCGACCCACCAGCTCCGTCCGACGAAGCATGCTGTGCAACCGTACAAGCCAACTCTCGGACGTGCATACCACCAGAGTTTCACGAAGAAGACCCCATTCTAGCACACAGAACGAAATTAAAATCAACGTCACGGTTTATTTTCCCCGTAAGTTACTGTTAAATTAAATAGCCGACCAGTATTTTCGAAAATCCGAGTAAGCCTAATCGCTACCACTTCACGAAGCAAGACATCCGATGACTCCTCAACAACAATTCGCCAACGCAGGAAGAGACAACACATCCACTTGGACTTCATGGGTCCGTTGCCACCACCTCCGAGGATGCGATAAAACTCACTAAGATCGACCGAACTTTAGATGGGCAGAGCCGTCGAACCTCGGCGACATAGAAGCTACACCGTAGCTGTCGTATTCTAAAACTGGCTGGAACGACCGTAAAACGACCATCATCTCTGCGAGTGCCTGGAGTTCATCCACTAGCTCGAACCTGCCCGGACGCCTGCTAATCGACTTCGACAGGACACACGGAACCCCGGGGAACTACTCACTGCATAGAGACGACCCACGACACCCGGGAGATGATAGAACGACAAGACGCGAAAGACAACTCAGGACAAATCGACATCTGACCCAACAACCCTGCGAACGAGTTCATCCGGATTGGCGCTACAAACTGGGGGAGCCGGAAACGCGCCTGCCGCAGCCACATCGCTACCTCGGGTCTACAAGCCACCGCTATACATTTGCACGAGAAGTCGGAACGCGACGGTAAATATAAAATAAACTCACTTATTAAATATAAATTAATTTTTGTTTTGTAGGTTGTTTCGAAAGATACGCTATAATATTTGTTATTAGGGCCGAAAGTTTCCACTTGCTACTGTAAGTCATTTTGTATCATATGTTTTTTGTTTTTTTTTCTCGTTCGTAAATGTTAACAGCGATCAATAGACCACAACAATTGTAAAATAATGTCAGTCAAACGTGTACGTAAATATGTATGTGTTAATACTTTTAACTGTTTGTAGTTGTTACATTTTAATGAGCTAACTTGGTACGTGATCAAGTAAAATATTAATTAATTTATTGTCATCCATGTAAAAGATAAATTTTTTTTTGTAGTGAAGAAGATATTTAATTGTTTATTAGTAATAATTTTTCGACAAATAATTTCCAATATACACACAAGTGTAAGCATTTAAGACAGATTGATAGAAATCTGTTTGTATCATGTACGTTTTTATTATGTAATGTAATTCAATGTAAAAAAAAAATGTAAAAATTTACCGAGTATAGGGCAATTTGGGGGAGCTATGTAGCGAGCGCCAACCATATATGTAAATTATCCTATACTCTGGTGCAACTAATGTATTGTAATTAGATGTAAAACATGGTTTTCTAGTAATAAATCATGGAGGGGACGGTAGTCGTAAAACAAGTAACAGAGGGTTGAAGGTCCAGCAATCAACCTGAGATTAAGCCACCTGCCCCCTCATAAAACAGACCCGTAGACCTGCGGTCACCTTCCGGCGGTCATAAAATCTAAAAGCCATGTCATAAAACAGTCATTTAGGGGACGAGGGGCACGTACCTCGGTGCAGGGGTGACATCATAAACACACCCCTTTCAAGCCAGGCTCCGCCTTCCGGTAGGAAGGGGACATTATATTTAAACCAAGGGGTTTCGCCCTGGAGGACCACTCTTTTTCCCAGTCTCCTCATCTACACAGCCCCTATCACTCGGTCGCGTTACGCCAGGGCCCCGGGGCCCTGGAAGTAAGTCCGCTCAGTCTTCTACTAGTCTACACTCTCTCTGCCACAACTCTGCGCCGTCACCCTGTCTCACAGCCCTAGCAGACCCTCTGACGACTTGTACCTATTTCGCTGCCGATCTCCCGCCCGAACTCTGAAAACTGGTCTTATGCTTTATGAAACCTCTGTCCTCTTCTCCTGAACACAGTGTATTGTCGGGACACATCCCTATCATACAATGGAGTCAGATATTAACGCCTACATGGAACATGGTCCATGTTATAAACTACAACAAACCGCACTTGTCACCAGGGCTAGAGTGATTAGGCACTCCCCTAGTGGCAACCCCGACAATCTACATCACCTTAAATTAAGACCGAACGTAAAGTCTAATTGAATGAAATCAAAGATTGATTGGCGTTGTAACGAATGGATATTATATACGTATTCTCACATCCAGTTCTTAGAAGTCCCTCAAAACCACATCAAAACAATCACCCGTAAAAATAAAAACCAAGAATATTGATAAAACTGAAATTCTTGTGAAACGATGGCATCCTGGTTTTTTTCCCAATCCAGGATCCTTTTTATGGGGAAAAAACCTATTGAAGGAAGATTTTCCCCATTTCTAACACCTTTTTTAACTTTGTAACACCTAACATTTCGGAACTAGGGTTTAGAAATTTACACAATAACGAGAATGTAGCTTACAGGAACTCCCCCCCCCCCTGTGGACTAAGAGAGGCGTGAAAGAATGCTGTCATTTGGGTTTTCTAAAAGCCTATTTTTTTCCAAGATTGTTTTTCAAAAAGAAATAACTGATTCATTCACCACTTATAGTTAAAAAAAAATATCCCTCAATAAAGTATTATCCTCATCCCCATCCCAGTAATCCTATTCCTGATTTATATTTACACAAGAATAACTCGGCAAAGTTTTTTTGTTTGTAGTTATGAGACAATTAAAGATATCAATGCAGCTAGTAAACAGAAATTATGAAAAGTCCTTTTTGTGTGCTACTAAAAGAAACATGGCAATAATCTACATCACCTTCAATCACTTACTCTATATAGATGTGCCCGGAGCAGACTCCACAGCAGATCTGGTCTATGTTCCTTCGACACCAACAATATACTGGTTCGCAGTGGGGGGGGGGGGGGCTGGTTTGAAGCCCTTACCTTTGCAACTCATTTCTCCGAAACACTCAGAACATCTTTATCGCTGACCTTGCCGATCATTTTTCTTCATTGTCTGATAACAGTATTGAACTTTAATAATGTATATATATATATATATATATATATATCTTATATTATTATATATATATATGGCAACTTCACTGTTCTTGCGTTCGTACAAAATCCTGGAACCAAGCGGTATATTTGTGATTATCTTACAATGAATAAAGGGCCTATGTATATTTCTGATGACTACTAGGAATCAACAGCATAAGAGTGAAACAAAGAAAAAAAATAGCAAGAGTAGAAGCGAAAGACATTCGCTAACAGTTTAAGAAAATAATGGAAATATAGGAATTATTTCATGAGGGGAAAGAACGTGACAGGTTACTGGAATGGATTAAAATAAGAAATAAAAAAAATTATTAATTTTTTGGCTGCAACTGAAGGCTAGAGAAATAAAAATAAATTAAAAGAATAATATTTATTATTATGAATTATGAACGAATTATGAATTGTTAGATTGGACGGAGATAAGGAACTTGTCTAGATTTAAAGATTGAACGATTCGATGAACTAAGAGTATCGATGGGAATAGAGCTCAAAGATGTGTGGCACTGGTAAGAAAGAACGGTCAAAGGAAGCAGATTTATGAGATGGGAAATACAGATCAGACGGGTGGGATCTAGAATTGCGAGATTTGAATTAGAGGAGCTTGTAAAGCTAAGGTGACGTGCAAGCTGAGGAACTAGTTGACGAACACGATAATAGTTTAAGAATAGCTACTGACCTTCGAGAGATAAAGGGCTTCCTGTACAGATTCCGAATGTCGGTTTTTTTAGCGATGCATCAGAAAGTGAAAGCATGATCATTTAGGCCCAATTTCAATGCTTACTTGTCCGTTAAACGAGTGGTGACGTTGCAGTAGCGATGGATGTCAACCAGAGAAAATTCAATAACTTCACTGTTCTTGCGTTCGTACAAAATCCTGGAACACCACTTGGTTCCACAGATATATACATATATTTTATATTTAGAACTGTTAAGTTAGTAATTTTCTTAAGACACATTCACAGGAGCACACGTTTTGTGCATGCCTCTTCAATCTCTTTGCTCTGTAAACACCCACCTACCGCGTGATCCAGCTACTATATTCTTGGCCATACTCTGGATCGCTTCCCTTCCAGACCTAACTTGCATTACATTATTTGAAGGCTGCTTCACTGGCATTCTATGGACGTAACTGAACCATTTAAGTGCTCTGAAGTGCATTGTGTCCTGGAAGGGTACCTTTCTCACGCACTCTAGCGTTCCTCATTCTGTCCAATCTCGTTTTCACAATTATAGTTGGGAGACTGGCTTGTCCTACATTCTGTCTGGATTGTTCGGCCTTCTTCCGCAGTTCTAAGCCCATAGCCGGGTAGCCAAATGGTTTTACCTCTTCTAGAAATTCATTCTAAAAAAACTGTAATTGGAGTATAATCGTTTCATAGGTTCATTGAGACTCCCATCCTTTGTTTTTGACAAGTTGAGGGGCGTAGTGACCATTCTTGAAAATAATGTGTATAAAGCGAGCCTTATTTCACCCCATCATTCACCGAGCAACTTTTACTGTTTATTCTTACCGTCCCCTTCATATTCTTATATGAACATTTATTAAGCATTCTAAATTCTCCGGAACCTGCTTTGTCCCTAAAGCATGCCGCAGCTCATGTATCAGCACCAGATCAAAGGCAGGTACTAGACCATGACTGCTAGGTATCTATCTATATTTTCTTTATCCTTATTTTTTTTCTCCATCATATCCTTGCCTAGTTCTACCTCTCATCATCTGTAAGGCCATCATTATCTTAAAATCGTGATAACGATTATCTTAAACATTATTTTAATTTAATTTGTAATATTTTTTTATTTTTATTTTTTTTTTTTGCATTTACATATCATCATGTAATAGACTATTTTATTGGCTATGTGGGAAGTATACCGGGACGTTTAATAACAATTTAGTAACAAGTTTAATTGTAAATTAAATTGCGACTAAAATTTTATTATCTTTCTACTCGTCAATTGGGTATTCCCACAATCACGCTTACTTTCCGGGTTTAACTCCTCTCCTGGCATCCAATCAATAAGGAAACGATGGAAATAAATAAATCACTTGTGACAAACATAAAAATAAATCCCTTGAAATACAAATAATCAACACTCACAAGACCGTTCCCATATCTGTGCGATTGTTACATTAGGTGTTCTGTGGTTCGTTAGAAACCGACAAATTCACGACGAAGCAAGAATCCAACCACAAGTCGCGAGATTTGACTGCTATGAATGAATCACTAAAAGCAATGCCAACTGTATAGTACAGTGGTAGGCAAACCGCGGCTCTTTGGAGTGTGGCTCTTCCATTAAATACTACATGCAGGCGTGCACGTATAGTGAGTGCTATCGAAACTTCACGATGACTGGATTTATTTTTTCTAGTTTTGCTTAC
Organism: Acanthosoma haemorrhoidale; assembly: GCA_930367205.1. Taxonomy (NCBI): domain Eukaryota; kingdom Metazoa; phylum Arthropoda; class Insecta; order Hemiptera; family Acanthosomatidae; genus Acanthosoma; species Acanthosoma haemorrhoidale. Next base: position 45,735,293 of record OV884013.1, read on the forward strand.
TTAGTTGGTGTTTTTATTTTTTGTTCGCATGTGTATTTAGACTGCTTCCAGAAAGATATAAAGACAACGCGTATTGTCAAGTCTTACCTTTGGGTCGTATTCCACAGTGTATCCGAGCGCGTGTCCCCGCAGGAAAGACAAGAATTGTAGTTAAAATCCACGCAGCCGAAAGACGCGGCGCAGGTGGGCCTAATGAAACGCAGTGCACGGGGGAACCGCGTGCAATTTTCGCATGAGTTGAGTGAGCCAGTCAGTCAGAAGCCTCATTATGCATTGTTTAGTGCTAGTCGTGTCCGCTACAAAGAAGAAGCAACAAAAAACGGAAGACTAAAATCGTGAATTTAAAGTTGAATGGCCCGAGACTTCCGACCTCCCTTATATGTAAGGAAAAATTGGCGTATAACAAGAAATTTGGAGAAACACTTAACAACTAATCACGTGTCATTTCGTACTAAATATCCTGTGGGTGATGGAAGGAAGAAAGCAGTTGAGGAACTTCAGAAGAGTAAAAAAAATCATGTTCTGTATTTAATTACTGGATGCAATCTTCCAACAATGTTATAATAGTTCAAGTTTTGTGGATAGCCAAGAGAGGAAAACGTTTTATAAATAAATCCCAAGTGATATTTCAGGTTTTTAGGAAAGCAGATATCCAAAAAGAAATTAAAGAGTTGCCATTGTCTCCTTAAACAGCAATAGACAGAAAGTCAAAATGTCTTCAAATATAACCAATCAGCAAGTCGAAGATCTTGGAATTGGTTTTAGATTTATCAATAGGAGTTTTGACGAATCTTCTGACATAAATGATACAGGGCAAGTTTCACTTTTTGACCTATTTATTTCAGCTATAAGTCCTAAAGAAGAAGTTTTAGGATTTTGCTGCTCAAAGGAGAGGATATTCCACTCGACAAATTGTCTCAATTTCAACAGACGGGGTGAAATGTATGGCCGGCATAATAAATAGAGATGTTTGCGATCTTTGTTGCAGGAAATGCAACTGGTAAGTGGGCATAAAAAAAAATAAGAAGAAAATCTATTGCCTTATCGCAGGATCACGCCCCTCTTATTTATAATCAAATACAATTATCTTAGTTGTTCGACACTGTAAGAACATTTCATTCAAGCTTGTCCCTGTAGTCCAGGGTCTTCCAGAAGCGATATCTGTCCATGGCGAATCCTTCTTTTTCCTCGAACCCTGATTTTGTCATGCTGAGGAAGTTGTGCCTTTTCGGGCTCCACTTGGTCCAGCTTATGTCGCAACCTTCTGGTGCCGGGGTCCTAATAATTAAATGTAATGTATAATAATAGTAGCTGAGATACTACGATTTTTGCCTTACTTTAATTTTAAACTTAAACATTTTTGTCATTATTATTGAATTAAATAAATTTACCCAAACTTTGCGAAATCCGTCCATATCTTGACAAGTCTCTTGGAGAACTGAAGATCTTCGCCCTTATGAGTCCAATTGACGAATGGATTCTTCCAGATGAAGTTAATCTCCTCGGTGTGAGGTGCACCTGTGTATACGATATTCGACCACATTACAAAAGTTATACATAATTTAGCTTAGTCTCACTAAATTTCCTCTTTATTTGATTCGAATAACTAGTGATTTGAGGAGGACATTACTCACCAAAGAAGTAGGTGCTGTTAAAATCCGGACTGTATGTGTTCTCCCCGATGTAGTCGAAATAGTAGAAGTAGGTGTCACCAGTATGCCGGTTTGCACCATCTATAATGCCGATTGCGAACCAAGTGTCGGTGTACAACTGTATACAATTTTTTTTAATTAGGCAAATTAAATATAAATTTGACATGGGGCATAACTGAATATGAATTAATACTCCTAAATGAATCCTATACACTGCTTCTGGTTTTCCAAAAAAGGGAAACTTTAAAAATGGGTGCAAAATAGCGCTGGTAGTGCGAGAAAACAAATATAATTTATTAGCAATATATTTATATATATTGGTGAATATGCTTCCCATTTCAAGTTTTGTAGGAATATGTTTATGTCAATTTACATTACTAACAAACGTTAATTTTTTTTTACTGTTTTTTCATTATGTTTAAAAACCTTAACAGCAACATGGTTTGTTGGTGTAACTTTTTTATGACACTATCTTTAATAACTCTTGCATAATGAGGAATGTTTCGCTGCTAACATTTGACCCTCATAATCTATTCTTTTCCTCGCCTAGACTAATAATAGCTGGTTCTGACGTTTTAATGAGATGTTAATATTTTTTAGAGTAAGATAAATTGTAACATAAACAGCTTATTTCCCAAAGTGACGATTCCGTAAATTTCAAAGTGCAGGACCTTTTCCCGAATGAAACCATAACACCATTCGTATCAAAAATAAATACTAGTGTGCAGACTAACTAATGTTATTGAAGAGCTCGTTCTTCAATAACACCCGAAAGCCGGGATCTTACCGATTTACTGACAAATAGTCGTCGTTGTGATTGTACCCCATTGTGGGGGTTACCTGTGTGAGGTTGTACCAACTCTTCAAAGTTATCTTTCCTCCGGGGAAGTAGTACTCCCGGGCCTTCTTGATGATCTTGTCAGGGTTTGAGGACGTAAATCCCAGCATCAGAGACATCGGTGCAAGTCTGTTGAAGTTGTCGTTCAGCCACTTGAAGTCGGTATTGTAATAAATAATATCTGGAATGGTTCAAAATCAAAATTAAAACCACATCAAAACAATCACCCGTAAAAATAAAAACCGAGAATATTGATAAAACTGAAATTCTTGTGAAACGATGCCATCCTGCTCTTCTTCCCAATCCAGGAAAACGTCAGGATCCTTTTTATGGGGGAAAACCTATTGAAGGAGGATTTCCCCCATTTCTAACACCTTTTTTAACTTTGTAACACCTAACATTTCGGAACTAGGGTTTAGAAATTTACACAATAACGAGAATGTAGCTTACAGGAACTCCCCCCCCCCCCTGTGGACTTATAGAGGAAATAGAGAGGCGTGAAAGAATGCTGTCATTTGGGTTTTCTAAAAGCCTATTTTTTTCCAAGATTGTTTTTCAAAAAGAAATAACTGATTCATTCACCACTTATAGTTAAAAAAAAATATCCCTCAATAAAGTATTATCCTCATCCCCATCCCAGTAATCCTATTCCTGATTTATATTTACACAAGAATAACTCGGCAAAGTTTTTTTGTTTGTAGTTATGAGACGATTAAAGATATCAATGCAGCTAGTAAACAGAAATTATGAAAAGTCCTTTGTGTGTGCTACTAAAAGAAACATGGCAATAATCTACATCACCTTCAATTAAGACCGACCGTAAAGTCTAATTGAATGAAATCAAAGATTGATTGGCCTTGTAACGAATGGTTATTATATACGTATTCTCACATCCAGTTCTTAGAAGTCCTTCCCCTGAGGTAGTTCCCAGCATCATTGGTACTGGCTGATGCTCCCATCTTTTGATAGGTCCTGTTAAGAAGGCACCCGGTCCTTCAGGCTCTAAGCACGGCCAGACCACTGAAAAATCTATTTGCCAAACCTGAAAACGCAAAGCACCATTTATTAATAAAACAATACAAACATTGCTTTCCAAACTACTTTTGGTCGAGTCTTATTTTCGGGTAAAACTTTGAGATATAACCCCCTTTATGTATGTAATGCTACGATTTTTGAGTTCCTAGTTAAATCTTTCACAATCAGTAAAATTCAAAACTAAAAATTAAAAACATTCCTTTACAATAATGTACCATCACCTGTTTAAACCGAACTCAAAACAACCGGTAGGACTGCACATCCACTCCCCTTGACATCATCAATAAGTTGGCAAAACAATATTGTGCAGAACACGACTCACTTTTATGAGCATCCCTAAGTCACGGTAGGCCGCGACATGCTAAAATAGTTATATAAAGCAAAGTACAATGTCGTTAACCATTATGGACACAACTGTAAACAATGTTTATCGGTTACGATTTAGTTGCTTTGATGTTCAAGGGATCACATGTGGTGGCGCTCCGGAAATGCTCATTTTTTTCCCTTTCAGTCATCATTAAAAATTATGGATTTCAATATAGATTCTATATAAATGAATCTATTTATAATAGTTCAATATTATATGTCCTGTATGTTGGCCACATTTTATACAAGTTTTAACAATTTTACACTGTGATTTGCGATTGCGTAACAATCGTTAAAGGTATAATGACATTATATAAACACTGTCTAAAAATGCTTAAAAGTGATGGGGCTCACCTTATGAATCATCAAATTTGAAACTAACTCACATCTAACAAACTAAGTCATAACCTAAATCTTAACCTAATTTTCCACGACAGTTTGTGCCATCGATGCGGGAAGGGTGGGAAAGGGCTCTCAGTCGCAAAGTGACTCGGAGTGGGCTGGGAGATTGCTTCTCTTTGTGAGATTTCGCAGTGGGAACAAGATAGCTTGTTTCCACGCTGTCGAGAAGTTGCCATACTTTATACTTGAATTGTACAGGTTAACTCGTTAACACAGTGGCTTTTTCTGCGTACAAACTACTGGTATCTGTGGCATTGTGGCATACCCTTTTGCTGTATATAGAGGGGATCTCTCTAAAACCGAGTTTGGACCGAGATCGGTGAGATCTCGGTTTCCGTGCTATCAGAAGGCGCCAGACATCCATTACTCCAGGGACAAGTTTCTTTGATTAGTGTGATACCCTCACTCTCATCGATGCACACAATCAAGAAGAATATTTTCAACACTCTTGAGACATAGGTGTGGTAGGGAGTGTACTCTTGTTCCAGGGCATCTGCACTTTTTGTCGATCACCCTCGTTATCGACCTTAACAAGACGAAGGAGGACGTCACCTTCTACCCTGAGGTGAAGGAATACAGGATGAAAATCCTTGATCTTCTAAAAACCAAAAGAAAAATGTACCACTCTTTCACACTGAGACATGGCCCAAGAAATTGTTTTTCATAACTGCAGTGATTGTGGACGCCACTGATACAGCAATCCCGAAGTACAGCCTCATGCCACTGACCCTTCAAGCATCTCCAGATCACATTCTGAAACTTATTGCCTTGGGCAGTAATTGGAAGAATAAATGGTACGGAACCAGAGACTGTCAAGCCAAGGTAGTTGTGAATTCTCTCACAACGCAAATCCGAGTTCGCGTTGCAAGAAGCTTGATGTGAATTTGGAAGACGGCGAAGTGGCATGAGTGACTACGCAGCACGCATGGCGATCACAGAAAGTTCTGGAAGCTGTTCAAGACCACAAGGAGTAAGACTTCCACTGTCCACCTGTACAAAGGTGGCACACTTCTCACAGTGGAGCAACACGCAAATAAACGTCGTCTAGTTTATATTAACTTCGTCACTATACTGGGGACATCGCGGCTATGACAGGTAACTACCGGGTGGTAACGGAACAGAACCACATGTTTGTATCTTTAAAAAGTGCCAGAAATTTTTCACCGGTGTCAGGGAAACCAAGCAACTGGGCCTGACGGTGTAAAAACGGCTCTGCTAAATCCAATGGCGAGGAGAGGGTTAGTACAGCTCGCAAACATGTGAAATTTGTATATCAGATTGCGGTACATTCCTGACAAGTGGAAACAAGCCATCTTGTTCCCACTACTCAAACCAGTCAGGGGCGGAGATCAACCTGCTCACTACCACCCAATATCCTCACAAACCAAAATATGAATAGAAACATATCCACGGCTATGATTTCGCGTTACTGAACACAGGCCTTCGACTCGGTGTTCCATGGGACTCGGTCTCGAATGCTTAACGACTGGGAATATCCGGAGCAGCTCTATACTATGCTCCGACCTGTGGAGTACCTCAAGATGCCGTGTTTTCCCTAGTACTTTTATGTGTATATGTCTGAACTTGTTAGAGCCTGGTACAAAAATACTATTTGTTGTTGCTTTGGCCGACGACATTATGGTGTACATTAGCAGCATGCGCCAAGAGAGCTCTACAACAGCCAGAATCAGCTTGTAACCAGATCAGTAATACATTTGGGAAACTCAACATTGCTGTGAACGCAGGTAAAACTAAAAAACACAATATTATCCTTTCAGAAGGGAAAGAAGCCACTGCCTACTTCCCTTAAACACCACCTGACTTCCCCTAGTCTATCTCTGCCCCTCAAGCTTACGATTTACAAGACCATACTCAGGCTTGCTCTGCTGTGCGGTGCACCGAATTTCTGGTCACCTGACGGAAGTGACAGCAAAGTGACACCAACAATTTCAACACGGGATACTCCTAAAAAGTGATCCGACATACTTCATGGCAGCAGCGGAGGAACAGTGATCTCCACGAATATTTTGAGCTGCCTACTGTGGATGAGTTCATTTGCCGTAGACATATCCAATTCTTTAATTCGCTGCAGAAATTAACAACCCCTGTGCTTTCCTATCAATGGCAGCAGGCAGTCGAGGCAGGAACAATCTAGGATCAAGTTAGCCTGTAAGATAGTTTTAAGTCCCCGTATATAGTCCAAGGTCCCATCGCCTAGTCCTTTTTGCATTATATTAAATTTGTTTAACAATAAATAAAAGTACAGATAGTAGGTTAACAATAACTACTTACAATTAATAGCATGAAGCACAAAGAGCCGTACTCACTACTATATTCTTGTATATGTAATATATGTATAATAATTTTTACCAAATTTAAATTAGGGTTTAAGAAAAAAATATAATCCCAGCAAAACCTCTCTGCTAAAAAACTCAGCCGTTAAAGCTTTTACTAACTTTACAGTGGACCCGAAAATAGACTCCCGGACACTCTTCCTTCCAGGAGAGTAGCAATGTCAAATAGACTATGATGGGGCACCCATGGGGGGGGGGGGACTTTCGTTACAATCATTGGTCCACCACGACCACCTCCTTTGTGGAAAGTATGCTAGCTAGTCTGTTTAACGTTTTTATGAGATGGTTCAATATCAGCCCGCACTAAAGGCTCTAGGGTAAGTTTAGTTTTAGGTACTCAATAACAACCATCGGGTGCAAGCAACTCATCACTCATTCCTGTCTTGTTAGTAGTTCTTAATTTTAAGTCGTTCATTCAGTAAGATCCCACCCTCCTTAAAATGCCCCAGGCAGTGGAAGATGTTCCCTCCCTCTTCCTTCCCATAGATATATAACAACTAATTTTGTAGTGGTTTAAATAATATTAAATAAATAATTTCTCAGCATGAACAAGCACCCTATAATCCCAATACCTTTACACGTCAATTGCTTTAAAGTTTATGTAAGGCTATTGAATTTTCAATTGAAATTCATGGCTCTTTATGGAACATTTCAAGATGATTTAGTTTATTTGAATATTAAAAAGTAGCTTTACCCTGAACACTTCGATTGACGCAACTATTTCCGACCCGTTCCTGGCCCTGAGACAAGAAATGGCTGCTGAAGTGCTGCTGGTGGGACACTTGACGTTTTCAGCCATCTTCTGCGCCATGGACTTTGCTAATCCTGGAGGACCGACTGCCCAAGCGTTGTAGCTGGTACCGCTCTCGACAATAGCCTTATGAAATAGTCCTAAATAAGAGGCAATCAATATCTTAAGACATTTTACGGCAGTAGTGGACGATAGGCAAAATGTACCGGTACTTAGAACCTGCCTTTGCTGAGTGGTGATACCGTGTGGTGATAAACGCTCCCTGCACCTGCGCTCTCACCGACTATAGTCACCTTGTTTGGATCTCCTCCAAACTTTGCAATGTTCTTCTTCACCCAGCGAAGGGCCATCACCTGATCCTTCAATCCTTGGTTGCCAGGCATCTCTTTGTCCTCGAAGGAGAGGAAGCCTAGAACGTTTTGCTGTTAGCTGACGACTCTTTGCAAGTGTGCTTTATTGATAGTTGCTAAATTTGACTCACCTATAAAGCTAACTCTATAATTTACATCCACAACGACAACATCTCCGTCCATCATGTACTGAGGCATCGACCTCCTTGCTCCGTTGCCACTCACAAAGCCACCTCCGTGGTAGTGGACCATCACGGCGGCATTGCTTTTTCTCTAAGTTAAAGCATTATCATTTAGAAACAAGCTTTAAGAAACGTACAGTTTGGTGGTAAATATCTATGGAAGACCTAGTGTATACCCTTAAACAAGCCATTAAATCAAACTTCATAGATTTGAACTGAAAAATTTGATCGATTTAATTTTTTTTTATGAAAAGATGAGTTTATAATATATTATTTATAATAATTGTACTTGAGGTTATTAATATTAAACTCAATGCTTAGAGGTTCTATTGTAAGAGTCACAGGTGAAAATTGTAAATGTACTTACCCGGTGAGTATACACTGACAAATAGAGACAATCTTCGCTACCAAAGGCCTGTGGCTTTAGCTCGAAGGTGTTGTACTGGAGGCACCAAGGTCCTGGTTCTGTGGCGTTCCTTATGCCGTCCCATCTCTCTCCTTCAACTGGTGGCTGAAGACATGAAGAAGGTAAGGGATATTCCGGAAGAAAGAAATTGGGTGCTCGAAAAAGAATTAAAGAACTTACCTGGAACCTAAGCGGTCCAACAGGAGGCTTGGCATAAGGTACCCCGGAGAAAGCCAAAAACTCGCGACCCGACCTGGAGGTCATCTTGTAGCCTCTCAGCTTACCTGCGGAAGTATCCACCACCAGGGAATCGTGGCCTATGGTGGCCACCGCGAACAACAAGACAACGCCCAGCGTTGTCTCAAGCTTATTTTCCATGATCTGGAATATATTTTACTGTTAACATAGAATCTAGATCTGTGTATCTGTGCGCTCTATATTATAGCAGTCAAACACAATGTTCTGGTTTTTGTTCAATATTTTCATTATTCACCATTTACTTATTTGTTCATTTCGTTGAAGTTTTTTTCAGTTAATGGAGGTTGTTCTGTACACTAATTTTTTTTTTACTACCATTGAATATATATTTCAAAAACTTACATGCTCACCCTCATTTTTCCTTTTATCTTCTTCTCGTTATTTTAATTATATATATACATATAAATAAACTATTTAGCTCATAATAGTCAGTATATAGTATATAGTAATAGCCAGTTTAGTCCAGTCACGTATAATGTATATCATTATCCTTGTTTATTTATTATATAATTTTTATAAAATAACAAAATCTGTATATAATGTAGCAATGCTACTAATAAGGAAATACAAAAGACAAAAGACTAAGGAAATACAAAAATTATTTGTAAATAGATTCGCCTGAGGATCTATAATTATCTGTAAATTTAAAGGGGCTATAGAGAAAAAAAAAAAAAAAAAAAAAAAAAAAAGCCTAGATATATTTTAAACAAAACGTGGAGGCTAGTGCTTGTCACTTATTTTATATTTGTTACCCTGTTAATTCATACAAAGTCACAAGAAAATAAATAGACGTTACGTATAATTGAACTCCCACTCACTTGCTCTAGAAAGATGTGCTCAAGTGAGAGCCCGCAGCAGATCTGGTGTAGGTGCCCTCAGAGCTCTCTATATAAACATCTCCTTGGAAATCCCCACCCTGATTTCCTTCCTCTTATTGCATTTCTCCGAACAGCTCCAGTTGTATATCACCTGTATTATAGTGGTCTATCCATGCTTATCGCAGTTATACCTCGCGATGATGGACAAGCTTGTAGCCTTGGTGACATGCCAATCATGTCATTGGTAGACCCGTTTTATTACGTATATGTAAAACATGCTAACATAAACACTATTTCCGAACGATATCAACATTTAAATTTTCATATAGACAATTTTTGTGTTTGTACTGATCCCACTATTATTAATAATTATTAAGAAAAAAAAACGTTCAGGCGTGAAAACGGTCAACCAGTCGTCGATATTATTCAGAAGAGGATGTCGAAGTCTTCAGCTGATGGAGGAACCTCAATTTGTTTTTCTGTTTTTGTTTTTTTTCAACATTTTCCTTTATCGTATTCAGAAGGATATCAAGTGGACAACCGTCAATTTAACACCCTGGGGCCATTTAAGTCCAGTATTTCCTAAATTAATTTTCGGAATAATTTGGGCCTACGTTTGGGGAATATATCGGTTTCTGTTTTTTCCATATTTATTTGTGATTTCCATCAGTGCAAGGTCGTTTCGGGTCAAACAGTGATTGTGTCGCACCGCAAGCATAATGCAATATCGTTGGCAAACGTATATAAACAACAAGGTCATATGATAAGGTCGTTAAAACAGAAATTGAAGAAATACGGTGAGATAACTTATCCTTGCGGCTGTCAGTAAACATACGGTTATTAGTAGAGGATTGTTTATGTATACATGGAAGAAGAATGGATTATTTTTCTGTCTCTATCTCTCCTCTCTGTCTACCAGGGACAACTCCTTGTGGAATCTAACTAAGAAAATCGTAAAATATCATGCTATTTCACACCCACTCCGTCGTGATGATGGGTCCTGGGCTGCTTCGGATGGAGAGAGGGTAGAAGGATTCGCACTGCATCTTTCCCGTACTATCACTGCTCACCTTACTCCTCAAAACAATACTCATCGCTCAACTGTTGAAGATTTTCCTCACTTTACCTATCCCTCTCTCACTACCACCAAAAGCCGTTAACCCCTCTGATGTAAAATATCTTCTGAAAAAATTACCTTACCGAAAATCGACAGGATATGATCTCCTTACTGCTCAAATCCTCCAACATCTTCCTCCTAAAGTCATAATCTTCCTAACCTACATTTATAACTGCATTATCCGAACGACGCATTTTCCTCTCCTCTGGAAACACTCCATTATGGTCCTTTTCACCAAACCAGGTGTTGCAACTACATAAGTTAACTCACCCTACACTCTAGTGCATATATATTGTAAGCAAAAGTAAAATAACAGGAACGAAATGTATGTAAATCATTGTAAAAATTTAAGTAATAAATTCACGGAATCCGGCAGTCATAAACAAGTCATAAAACTAAAGGGGTGGGCTGCGATCAGTGGCGATCAGGTGGGCAATAGTCCCACATAGCAGTCGTAAACTTAGCAACCCTTTTAGTGCCTCTCTACCAGTCACGTGCCTCGTCGCAGGTGTGCGTGGGTACCGCCGCCGAATTAGACCCTCGCCGCATCCCGGCAGGAAGGGGAACGATATTTAACCCAGGGCTTCTGGCCCTGAAAATCAGTCCAGTCTAGTCTCTCCTCATCAGCCTCTGAGTCTCCTCATCCGCCTTTACTCGGTGACGCCTTACGCCAGGACCCCTGGCCCTGGAAGTCAGTCTCTTCGACTCCTCGTCTAGTCTATCAGTCTCCTCATCCGCCTCTGAGTCTCTCACCCATCTTTTAGTCTCCTTGCAGACTCTCCGGCGCCCTGTACCCGTGACGCTGCTTGGCTTCCGCTTGAACTCTGAAAACTTGAGTTATTCTTTATGAAACCTCTGTACCTCTTCTCTTGAACATATTGCATTGTTGGGGCACATACCTATCATAAAATGGAGTCAGATAGTAACGCCGTCCTGGAACGATTGTCCAGGTTATTAACTCGAACAATGCACACTTGTCACCAGGGTTAGGGTGATCAGGCACTTCCCTAGTGACAACCCGACACCCGATAAAACACCCTATGACGCCTCATCTTACCGTCCAATTAGCGTAAGCAAATATAACGAGAAACGAGGCATCCCCATGTGCCAGAATTGTCAAGAATATGGCCATACCAGGCGATATTGCTTTAAGTCCCTGAAATGCTTGAGGTGTAGCCAGCCTCACGATACTAAGGACAGTCCACGCGACCAGGCGGTGCCCCTACGCTGTGCTAACTCCGGGGAGGGACATGTTGCATCATATCAACAGTGCCCAATTCAACCATGGACGCCATGTTCAACATGTTAAGCATCATGGTCACACAGCTGACTGGTATCATAGAAAGAGTTCTTGCAAAACTCGACTGAACAGCAACATAATGTTTGGACATAATATACTTAATTACAACGTTTGCGGCCTTAGGCTCAAACAAGGCGATTTACGTTGTCATGGATGTTGCAATTTTATCAGACACCAGACTAAAGAAGGACTGCTACAGTCGTTTCCCAGGCTACTCCACCTACCGGCAGGGCACGGAAACAATATCAGGGGCCACGGCTATCTTAGTCAGGCAGGGAGTGCAATGCAAACGTCTAGACCCAGTGGTGCCATCTAACGGGAACCACTATATAGTCACCCTCCAACTTCATTTGACTAACAATATTATTGTGACTGGAATTTATAGAAGGCCTAGAACAAATCTGACGATAGCCAGGCTCCTAATAACCCAGATCAACAAAAATAAAAGTCACGTAATCATTGGAGTCCTCAATACCAATCACAGCTGGTGGAGTGGAACAACAGCTAATGCCCTCGGCAGACACATAATCAAGACACCGTTCACAGTGACCCACCCAGGCGTACCGACATTTAGGCAATATGGCAACCCAGATAGGACCTCCACATGTGACTTATTTCTCACCCAACAACCTTATTGGGTTACCGGCTGCTCGGCGCTTCATTTTGAATCGTCAGACCATCTATGAGCTAGAATGCAACACTCCAGAGCCACCTGCTACAAGATATGACTACCGAGAGGCCAATTGGGCCCAATATAAGCATCTCATTAGTGCAGAGTTGCCCCCAATTGCGCCACTTAGAAATACTTGAGATATCGACAGCGCCATCTATCAGTTGCAGGCTACCATTGTCTGAGCTGCTGATGTCTCCATACCGAAGTTAGCCCCGGTACCGACTTCCCTGAGGAAGCCACCGGAACACACCAAGCAACTGATACGACAGCCCAACAATATTAAAAACAGGTGGTTCCGGACGAAAAACAAAGACCTGAGGCCTGTGCTCAACGCCCTAACAACCCAGATAACATCTCTGATGATTCAGTGGAAGAGCTCAATGTGGGGTGACCGTCTCCGCAGTCTACACAGCCACTATAAAGCATTTTGGCGGCTGGTTAAAACATCTGTAACAAAGAAAAACACTGTAAGACTGGTAAACAACGGACAGTTCATCTCAGTTGCAAAGCAGGCAGACATACTAGCCGATCACTTGAGAGGGGATAGAGACAGTCCAAGCGCCCAACCGGCGGGCCCCTACCCTCACCACTATATATAACTCCTATCACCAAGTTGCAGCAATCGGAACGATGAACTTTTAATGACAATAAAAATTTTATTATATTTATGCACTCCGCCAAATGCATGTAAATGCAGAAAGAGGAGAAATATGTAATCCAATTATTTTATTATTTTTTTACATTGTATTATTTTGTTTGAGGTTTTGAAAAAAAAAAAAAATTGCAGCAATCAGATCGGTGAGAGATTGGGGAAACTCAATATCTCTGTAAACGCGGGTAAGACTGACTGCGTAATTTTCTCTTTCCAAAAGGGAAAAAGCCCACTACCTACTAGTTACATAGTAGGAACGGAGGAAAATTCACCAGCCAACAACCTAGTATATCTGGGAATTAATGGACCGACACCTCCATCTTAGTAACCATTTTACGAAGAAGTTAAAGCAAACACGCACTAAGTCTTACCGGCTTACGCACTTATTGACTTCCCCCAATCTATCACTGCGTCTCAAGCTACTGACTACAAGAGCATACTCAGGCCTACTCTCCTGTACAGTGCACCGCTTTTTCGTTATCTGACGTATACAACAGCTAAGAAACTCCAACAATTCCAAAACGGTATACTAATGAAGTGGTCAGAGGTACTTCATTCGAGCAGCGGAGTAACAGTGAGCTTCACGAGATCTTTGAGCTGCCTACGGTGGAAGAATTCATCCAACGTAGACATTTCAAATTTTTCGATCTCCCTGCAATACTGGACAAACCCGGTGTTTAACACGATAACCCCCACTCCGTGCCCCCATCGATGGCAGGACGCTGTCGCGGCTGGAACGCTTTAGTATTAGGTTCTAGGTTTAGGTTTTAGTGTTAGTGTTTTCCAAGGTTGCAAGCTGAAGGTGAGCCTCATCACCTAGTGGGTGTATGTGTATTGTTCTTATTAACAACAATCTGAAAGTATTATATTTTATGCACTCCTCCAAATGAATCTACGAATCCAGCACGAGAAGACAGCTGTAAATCCAAATGTATTTATTTATTTTTGTCATTGTATACATATTATCAATAAAGAGGTTTTGAAAGAAAAAAAAAAAAAGAAAAAAAAGTTGCAGCAATCATTCATCGCACCAGAGGCAACAGAGCACCCGGGGACGACAACATCCAAAACATCCTTCTGAAGCAGCTGCCACGGAAGGGTATATCTCACATAGTGACCATCCTCAACTCTTCACTGAGACTACATTTTCCCCAGACGTGGAAGCACGCCGTCGTCGTCCCACTATTGAAACCGGCCAAGAATGGATATGAGCCAGCTCACTACAGTGCCATCAGTCTGCTGACCCAATTGTCAAAAATGTATGAGAGGATTCTCTACGACCATCTCACCAGACACTGTGACGCTCAAGACATGATACCACTTCAACAGACCGGCTTCAGTAAAGGACTCAGCTTGGACTATCTAGTGAAACTGCAGCGGCACGTTGCAACGAACATACGAAACAACAGATTCACTGCGATGTCTCCCTTGACTGTACGAAAGCATTTGAATCTGAACGAGCACGAACTTCCTGCGCTACTCCAGAACATCATGTCCTCCTACCTAGCAGGAAGACCTTTTCTGTGCCAATAGGAGCCGTATCAACCACTAGAAGAGATTTTGTCGTCAAAGTTCCCCACGGGTCGGTGCTGGGACCCTTACTCTTCAACATCTACACCGCATTGTGAGGTAGCGGCATATTCGGGCGCTATAGGGGTCTACAGCACCAGACTCAACCCAGCGAAAGCTCTAAAGGCTGCAGAGGGCACCAGTCAATTAATTGCCGCCAGGCTGCGAGCTGTCCATATTCAGGTGAACCCAGCCAAGACCCAAGGCATCATCTTCTGTTTCCAGCATGGGAAAAGAAAGCGTCCACCCAGCTTCACCATAGGCGGGACTGAATGCAAACTTGCCAACAGTCAAATACAGATCAGACGGGTGGGATCTAGTATTGCGAGATTTGAATGCTTATTTGAATTAGAGGAGCTTGTAAAGGTAACGTGCAAGCTGAGGAACTAGTTGACGAGCACGATTAATAGTTTAAGAAAAGCTACTGACCTTCGGGAGATAAAGGGCTTCCTGTACAGATTCCGAATGTCGGTTTTTTTCGGTGATGCATCAGAAAGTGAAAACATGACCATTTAGGCCCAATTTCAATGCTTACTTGTCCATTAAACGTGTAGTGATGTTGCAGTAGCGATGGATGTCAACCAGAGAAAATTCGATAACTTGCGAAACTGTTCTTGCGTTCGTACAAAATGCTGGAACACCACTTGGTTCCACAGATTCATACATATATTTTATATTTAGCAATATTTAGAACTGTTAAGTTAGGAATTTTCTTAAGACACATTCATCTACCCTCAGTCAACGATTTGTTGTTGCTGATTGTTGACGGTTGTAAATTTTCATATTCTTCTTTTCTTTAGAAATCACCTTGGAAAAGTATGGTGCTCTGTTTGGAGCACACGAAAATTTTTGTACATGCCTCTGCAATCTCTTTGCTCAGTAAAAACCTACCTACCGCGTGATCCAGCTACTGTATTCTTGGCCATAGTCTGGATCGCTTTCCTTCCAGACCTAACTTGCATTACATTCTTCGAGAGCTGCTTCACTGGCATTCTATGGACGTAACTGAACCATTTAAGTGCTCTGAAGTACATTGTGTCCTGGAGGGGTACCTTTCTTACGCACTCTAGCGTTCCTCATTCTGTCCAATCTCGTTTTCACAATTATTCTTGGGATACATTTCATCTCGACTGGCTTGTCCTACATTCCTGCCTCTTTATTTCTGGCAAGAGAGGTCGATCTCCCGGCCGACTCAACCGAAGCAATATGACCCCTTCTACCTGCTCAGGGTAGGTCGATCTTCCGGCCGATAGGCCGACTCATTGCAGCCCCCTACATGGGCCGGGGTCAGGTATAACCTGGCCGACTTCAAACCAATGCCTATTACCCCTAGGCTCCACCATAGGTAGACTCTCACTATCTTCCCGAATCCACCCGCCTCTTTTAGGCATCCCACATCATATATCCTTCTCATACTTCCTTTAAATGGGACTCCCCTTTGTGAAAGGCACCCATCAATCCAAAATAATTTTCCCAAATCCTATTTTTATAAGTTTTAAGGCTATGGGAAAAAAAAAAAAAATTCTCTTGCTAATGTCTGGATTGTTCGGCCTTCTTCCGCAGTTCTAAGCCCATAGCCAAATGGTTTTACCTCTTCTAGAAATTCATTCTATAAAAACTGTCATTGGAGTATAATCGTTTCATAGGTTCATTGAGACTCCCATCCTTTGTTTTTGACAAGTTGAGGGGCGTAGTGACCATTCTTGAAAAATATGTGTATAAAACGAGCCTTATTTCACACCATCATTCATCGAGCATAATCTCAACTTTTTCCTGTTTATTCTTACCGTCCCCTTCATATTCTTACATGAACATTTATTAAGCATTCTAAATTCTCCAGAACCTGCTTTGTCCCTAAAGCATGCCGCAGCTCATGTATCAGCACCAGATCAAAGGCAGGTACTAGACCATGACTGCTAGGTATCTATCTATATTTTCTTTATTCTTATTTTTTTTCTCCATCATATCCTTGCCTAGTTCTACCTCTCATCATCTGCAAGGCCATTATTATCTTAAACATTATTTTAATTTAATTTGTAATATTTTTTTATTTTTATAATTTTTTTTTTGTATTTACATATCATCATGTAATAGACTATTTTATTGGCTATATGGGAAGTATACCAGGACGTTTAATAACAATTTAGTAACAAGTTATATTGTAAATTAAATTGCGACTAAAGTTTTATTATCTCTCTACTCGTCAATTGGGTATTCCCACAATCACGCTTACTATCCGGGTTTAACTCCTCTCCGACTACCACTACCGAAATCTATACCTCCCACCGGCAGGGGCTGGCTTCATTCGAAGAACGAATGGGAAGAAAGCACCGGGCGAAGACGGGATCCAGAACATTCTACTCAAGCAGCTGCCGAGGAAAGGAATCTCGTATATAACCAACGTTTTGAACTCCTGCTTCAGGCTGCATTATTTATCTGGTGGCCCCTCAGAACTGGAAGCACACTGTGGTCGTCCCTCTGCTGAAACCAGCGAAAAGTGGTTATGAGCCATCTCATTACCACCCCATCAGTCTGCTGACTCAACTCTCGAAGCTGTTCGAGAGAATCATCCATTTACATCTCTCCGAGCACTGCGAGACGCAAGAAGTCATCCCACCAGAGCAGACTGGTTTCAGCACAGGCTTAAGCGCGGATAACAACTTGGTGAGACTGCAACACCACGTCGCATCGAACGTCCGGAGCAACAGAGCTACCGCTATGATCTCACTAGATTGTCGAAAGCTTTCGACTCTGTGGACCACTACACCCTAATCCAACGTCTGAGGGAATATGAATTCTCGGATCAGCTACAGAACCTGATGACTTCATACCTCACAGGCAGAACTTTTTTCGGTTCGGATAGGCACCACGTGTACAACCCGAAAAAAATACACTGCCGGTGTCCCCCAAGGATCAGTGCTAGGCCCCCTCCTGTTCAACATCTACACCGCCCCACATCGTAGGAGCTTCGTACCATAACTGCGAGATATCGGCGTATGCAGACGACATAGGTGTCTACAGCACTAGCATTAATCCAACCAGAGCCCTGAAATTTGCTGAGACCGCCAGTCAACACATTGCTGTGAAACTCAACGCCGTCAACATCAAATTCAACCCGGCCAAAACGCAAGGAATTATATTTAGTTACAAATCAGGACATAAGAAACTACCAAAATCCTTCGTCTTAGACGGCAAAGAATGAACCGTGAGCAAAATTTTTCGACTCATTGCAACACTGCCACAACCCACTCTTCTCCGACCTTCAATCACCACCAATGCCCGTCCGATGGAAGCACTGCTGGACCGCAGAAGCCTGTAGACAAATAGACGTGATCGAACCCGAGTCCCCTGACGGGACCCCGTCCCACATCATCCAAATAATCAACACTCACGAGACCGTTCCCATATCTGTGCGATTGTTACATTAGGTGTTCTGTGGTTCGTTAGAAACCGACAAATTCATGACGAAGTAAGAGTCCAACCACAAGTCGCAAGATTTGACTGCAATAAATAAATCACTAAAAGCAATGCCAACTGTACAGTGAAAGGCAAACCGCGGCCTTTTGGAGTGTTGAAACTTCACGATGACTGGATTTATTTTTTTTAGTTTTGCTTACTTAGTTGGTGTTTTTATCTTGTGTTTGTATGTGTCTTTATCTTTAGACTGCTTCCAGAAAGATATAAAGACAACGCGTATTGTCAAGTCTTACCTTTGGGTCGTATTCCACAGTGTATCCGAGCGAGTGTCCCCGCAGGAAAGACAAGAATTGTAGTCCACGCCGCCGCAGAAAGACGCGGCGCAGGTGGGCCTAATAAAACGCAGTGCACGGGGGAACCGCATGCGATTTACGCATGAGTTGAGTGAGCCAGTCAGTCAGAAGCCTCATTATGCATTGTTTAGTACTAGTCGTGTCCGCAAATCGCGTGCGGGTGGGTAAATTACCTACTCGAAGCATAAAGTTACCTGTATATTTCCAACCAGCTGCAAATCCTACAGGTATTTTTGTCATCAATTTAAGGATTGTAATTATTTTGTGTTTGTGGCTTTATTATTATAAAACATTTTTTTTTTAATTTATAAAATTTTTTTAGGTACTCTGTTTGACAAAAACCGGAAGACGTGATGGAAGGAAGAAAGCAGTTGAGGAACTTCAGAAGAGTAAAAAAAATCATGTTCTGTATTTAATTACTGGATGCAATCTTCCAACAATGTTATAATAGTTCAAGTTTTGTGGACAGCCAAGAGAGGAAAACGTTTTATAAATAAATCCCAAGTGATATTTCAGGTTTTTAGGAAAGCAGATATCCAAAAAGAAATTAAAGAGTTGCCATTGTCTCCTTAAACAGCAATAGACAGAAAGTCAAAATGTCTTCAAATATAACCAATCAGCAAGTCGAAGATCTTGGAATTGGTTTTAGATTTATCAATAGGAGTTTTGACGAATCTTCTGACATAAATGATACAGGGCAAGTTTCACTTTTTGACCTATTTATTTCAGCTATAAGTCCTAAAGAAGAACTTTTAGGATTATTGCTGCTCGAAGAAGAGGATATTCCTCTCGACAAATTGTCTCAATTTCAACAGACGGGGTGAATTGTATGAGCGGTATAAGAAATAGAGATGTTTGTGATCTTTGTTGCAGGAAATGCAACTGGTAAGTGGGCATAAAAAAAATAAGAAGAAAATCTATTGCCTTAACGCAGGGTTACGCCCCTCTTATTTATAATCATTTATAATCAAATACAATTATCTTCAAAATAAGTTCTTCGACACTGATAGAACGTTTCATTCAAGCTTGTCCCTGTAGTCCAGGGTCTTCCAGAAGCGATATCTGTCCATGGCGAATCCTTCTTTTTCCTCGAACCCTGATTTTGTCATGCTGAGGAAGTTATGCCTTTTTGGGCTCCACTTGGTCCAGCTTATGTCGCAACCTTCTGGTGCTGGGGTCCTAATAATTAAATGTAATGTATAATAATAGTAGCTAAAATACTACGATTTTTGCCTCACTTTAATTTTAAACTTAAACATTTTTGTCATTATTATTGAATCAAATAAATTTACCCAAACTTTGCGAAATCCGTCCATATCTTGACAAGTCTCTTGGAGAACTGAAGATCTTCGCCCTTATGAGTCCAATTGACGAATGGATTCTTCCAGATGAAGTTAATCTCCTCGGTGTGAGGTGCACCTGTGTATACGATATTCGACCACATTACTAAAGTTATACATAATTTAGCTTAGTCTCACTAAATTTCCTCTTTATTTGATTCGAATAACTAGTGATTTGAGGAGGACACTACTCACCGAAGAAGTAGGTGCTGTTAAAATCCGGACTGTATGTGTTCTCCCCGATGTAGTCGAAATAGTAGAAGTAGGTGTCACCAGTATGCCGGTTTGCACCATCTATAATGCCGATTGCGAACCAAGTGTCGGTGTACAACTGTATACAATTTTTTTTAATTAGGCAAATTAAATATAAATTTGACATGGGGCATAACTGAATATGAATTAATACTCCTAAATGAATCCTATACACTTCTTCTGGTTTTCCAAAAAAGGGAAACTTTAAAAATGGGTGCAAAATAGCGCTGGTAGTGCGAGAAAACAAATATAATTTATTAGCAATATATTTATATATATTGGTGAATATGCTTCCCATTTCAAGTTTTGTAGGAATATGTTTATGTCAATTTACATTACTAACAAACGTTAATTTTTTTTTACTGTTTTTTCATTATGTTTAAAAACCTTAACAGCAACATGGTTTGTTGGTGTAACTTTTTTATGACACTATCTTTAATAACTCTTGCATAATGAGGAATGTTTCGCTGCTAACATTTGACCCTCATAATCTATTTTTTTCCTCGCCTAGACTAATAATAGCTGGTTCTGACGTTTTAATGTGATGTTAATATTTTTTAGAGTAAGATAAATTGTAACATAAACAGCTTATTTCCCAATGTGACGATTCCGTAAATTTCAAAGTGCAGGACCTTTTCCCGAATGAAACCATAACACCATTAGCTGCCCACAAGTATCAAAAAGAAATACTAGTGTGCATACTAACTAATGTTATTGAAGAGCTCGTTCTTCAATAACACCCGAAAGCCGGGATCTTACCGATTTACTGACGAATAGTCGTCGTGATTGTACCCCATTGTGGGGGTTACCTGTGTGAGGTTGTACCAACTCTTCAAAGTTATCTCTCCTCCGGGGAAGTAGTACTCCCGGGCCTTCTTGATGATCTTGTCAGGGTTTGAGGACGTAAATCCCAGCATCAGAGACATCGGTGCAAGTCTGTTGAAGTTGTCGTTCAGCCACTTGAAGTCCGTATTGTAATAAATAATATCTGGAATGGTTCAAAGTCAAAATTAAAACCACATCAAAACAATCACCCGTAAAAATAAAAACCAAGAATATTGATAAAACTGAAATTTTTGTGAAACGATGGCATCCTGGTTTTTTTCCCAATCCAGGAAAACGTCAGGATCCTTTTTATGGGGGAAAACCTATTGAAGGAGGATTTTCGCCATTTCTAACACCTTTTTTAACCTTGTAACACCTAACATTTCGGAACTAGGGCTTAGAAATTTACACAATAACGAGAATGTAGCTTACAGGAACTCCCCCCCCCCCTGTGGACTTATAGAGGAAAAAGAGAGGCGTGAAAGAATGCTGTCATTTGGGTTTTCTAAAATTTCTAAAAGCCTATTTTTTTCCAAGATTGTTTTTCAAAAAGAAATAACTGATTCATTCACCACTTATAGTTAAAAAAATATCCCTCAATAAAGTATTATCCTCATCCCCATCCCAGTAATCCTATTCCTGATTTATATTTACACAAGAATAACTCGGCAAAGTTTTTTTGTTTGTAGTTATGAGACGATTAAAGATATCAATGCAGCTAGTAAACAGAAATTATGAAAAGTCCTTTGTGTGTGCTACTAAAAGAAACATGGCAATAATCTACATCACCTTCAATTAAGACCGACCGTAAAGTCTAATTGAATGAAATCAAAGATTGATTGGTAACGAATGGTTATTATATACGTATTCTCACATCCAGTTCTTAGAAGTCCTTCCCCTGAGGTAGTTCCCAGCATCATTGGTACTGGCTGATGCTCCCATCTTTTGATAGGTCCTGTCAAGAAGGCACCCGGTCCTTCAGGCTCTAAGCACGGCCAGACCACTGAAAAATCTATTTGCCAAACCTGAAAACGCAAAGCACCATTTATTAATAAAACAATACAAACATTGCTTTCCAAACTACTTTTGGTCGAGTCTTATTTTCGGGTAAAACTTTGAGATATAACCCCCTTTATGTATGTAATGCTACGATTTTTGAGTTCCTAGTTAAATCTTTCACAATCAGTAAAATTCAAAACTAAAAATTAAAAACATTCCTTTACAATAATGTACCATCACCTGTTCAAACCGAACTCAAAACAACCGGTAGGACTGCACATCCAGGGGAGTGGACCGACATCATCAATAAGTTGGCAAAACAATATTGTGCAGAACACGACCCACTTTTATGAGCATCCCTAAGTCACGGTAGGCCGCGACATGCTAAAATAGTTATATAAAGCAAAGTACAATGTCGTTAACCATTATGGACACAACTGTAAACAATGTTTATCGGTTACGATTTAGTTGCTTTGATGTTCAAGGGATCACATGTGGTGGCGCTCCGGAAATGCTCATTTTTTCCCTTCAAATCATCATTAAAAATTATGGATTTCAATATAGATTCTATATTAATGAATCTATTTATAATAGGTCAATATTATATGTCCCGTAGGTTGGCTACATTTAATAACAGCAAGTTTTTACAATTTTACACAGCGATTTGCGATTGCGTAACAATCGTTAAAGGTATAATGACATTATATAAACACTGTCTAAAAATGCTTAGAAGTGATGGGGCTCACCTTATGAATCATCAAATTTGAAACTAACTCACATCTAACAAACTAAGTCATAACCTAAATCTTAACCTAATTTTCCACGACAGTTTGTGCCATCGATGCGGGAAGGGTGGGAAAGGGCTCTCAGTCGCAAAGTGACTCGGAGTGGGCTGGGAGATTGCTTCTCTTTGTGAGATTTCGCAGTGGGAACAAGATAGCTTGTTTCCACGCTGTCGAGAAGTTGCCATACTTTATACTTGAATTGTACAGGTTAACTCGTTAACACAGTGGCTTTTTCTGCGTACAAACTACTGGTATCTGTGGCATTGTGGCATACCCTTTTGCTGTATATAGAGGGGATCTCTCTAAAACCGAGTTTGGACCGAGATCGGTGAGATCTCGGTTTCCGTGCTATCAGAAGGCGCCAGACATCCATTACTCCAGGGACAAGTTTCTTTGATTAGTGTGATACCCTCACTCTCATCGATGCACACAATCAAGAAGAATATTTTCAACACTCTTGAGACATAGGTGTGGTAGGGAGTGTACTCTTGTTCCAGGGCATCTGCACTTTTTGTCGATCACCCTCGTTATCGACCTTAACAAGACGAAGGAGGACGTCACCTTCTACCCTGAGGTGAAGGAATACAGGATGAAAATCCTTGATCTTCTAAAAACCAAAAGAAAAATGTACCACTCTTTCACACTGAGACATGGCCCAAGAAATTGTTTTTCATAACTGCAGTGATTGTGGACGCCACTGATACAGCAATCCCGAAGTACAGCCTCATGCCACTGACCCTTCAAGCATCTCCAGATCACATTCTGAAACTTATTGCCTTGGGCAGTAATTGGAAGAATAAATGGTACGGAACCAGAGACTGTCAAGCCAAGGTAGTTGTGAATTCTCTCACAACGCAAATCCGAGTTCGCGTTGCAAGAAGCTTGATGTGAATTTGGAAGACGGCGAAGTGGCATGAGTGACTACGCAGCACGCATGGCGATCACAGAAAGTTCTGGAAGCTGTTCAAGACCACAAGGAGTAAGACTTCCACTGTCCACCTGTACAAAGGTGGCACACTTCTCACAGTGGAGCAACACGCAAATAAACGTCGTCTAGTTTATATTAACTTCGTCACTATACTGGGGACATCGCGGCTATGACAGGTAACTACCGGGTGGTAACGGAACAGAACCACATGTTTGTATCTTTAAAAAGTGCCAGAAATTTTTCACCGGTGTCAGGGAAACCAAGCAACTGGGCCTGACGGTGTAAAAACGGCTCTGCTAAATCCAATGGCGAGGAGAGGGTTAGTACAGCTCGCAAACATGTGAAATTTGTATATCAGATTGCGGTACATTCCTGACAAGTGGAAACAAGCCATCTTGTTCCCACTACTCAAACCAGTCAGGGGCGGAGATCAACCTGCTCACTACCACCCAATATCCTCACAAACCAAAATATGAATAGAAACATATCCACGGCTATGATTTCGCGTTACTGAACACAGGCCTTCGACTCGGTGTTCCATGGGACTCGGTCTCGAATGCTTAACGACTGGGAATATCCGGAGCAGCTCTATACTATGCTCCGACCTGTGGAGTACCTCAAGATGCCGTGTTTTCCCTAGTACTTTTATGTGTATATGTCTGAACTTGTTAGAGCCTGGTACAAAAATACTATTTGTTGTTGCTTTGGCCGACGACATTATGGTGTACATTAGCAGCATGCGCCAAGAGAGCTCTACAACAGCCAGAATCAGCTTGTAACCAGATCAGTAATACATTTGGGAAACTCAACATTGCTGTGAACGCAGGTAAAACTAAAAAACACAATATTATCCTTTCAGAAGGGAAAGAAGCCACTGCCTACTTCCCTTAAACACCACCTGACTTCCCCTAGTCTATCTCTGCCCCTCAAGCTTACGATTTACAAGACCATACTCAGGCTTGCTCTGCTGTGCGGTGCACCGAATTTCTGGTCACCTGACGGAAGTGACAGCAAAGTGACACCAACAATTTCAACACGGGATACTCCTAAAAAGTGATCCGACATACTTCATGGCAGCAGCGGAGGAACAGTGATCTCCACGAATATTTTGAGCTGCCTACTGTGGATGAGTTCATTTGCCGTAGACATATCCAATTCTTTAATTCGCTGCAGAAATTAACAACCCCTGTGCTTTCCTATCAATGGCAGCAGGCAGTCGAGGCAGGAACAATCTAGGATCAAGTTAGCCTGTAAGATAGTTTTAAGTCCCCGTATATAGTCCAAGGTCCCATCGCCTAGTCCTTTTTGCATTATATTAAATTTGTTTAACAATAAATAAAAGTACAGATAGTAGGTTAACAATAACTACTTACAATTAATAGCATGAAGCACAAAGAGCCGTACTCACTACTATATTCTTGTATATGTAATATATGTATAATAATTTTTACCAAATTTAAATTAGGGTTTAAGAAAAAAATATAATCCCAGCAAAACCTCTCTGCTAAAAAACTCAGCCGTTAAAGCTTTTACTAACTTTACAGTGGACCCGAAAATAGACTCCCGGACACTCTTCCTTCCAGGAGAGTAGCAATGTCAAATAGACTATGATGGGGCACCCATGGGGGGGGGACTTTCGTTACAATCATTGGTCCACCACGACCACCTCCTTTGTGGAAAGTATGCTAGCTAGTCTGTTTAACGTTTTTATGAGATGGTTCAATATCAGCCCGCACTAAAGGCTCTAGGGTAAGTTTAGTTTTAGGTACTCAATAACAACCATCGGGTGCAAGCAACTCATCACTCATTCCTGTCTTGTTAGTAGTTCTTAATTTTAAGTCGTTCATTCAGTAAGATCCCACCCTCCTTAAAATGCCCCAGGCAGTGGAAGATGTTCCCTCCCTCTTCCTTCCCATAGATATATAACAACTAATTTTGTAGTGGTTTAAATAATATTAAATAAATAATTTCTCAGCATGAACAAGCACCCTATAATCCCAATACCTTTACACGTCAATTGCTTTAAAGTTTATGTAAGGCTATTGAATTTTCAATTGAAATTCATGGCTCTTTATGGAACATTTCAAGATGATTTAGTTTATTTGAATATTAAAAAGTAGCTTTACCCTGAACACTTCGATTGACGCAACTATTTCCGACCCGTTCCTGGCCCTGAGACAGGAAATGGCTGCTGAAGTGCTGCTGGTGGGACACTTGACGTTTTCAGCCATCTTCTGCGCCATGGACTTTGCTAATCCTGGAGGACCGACTGCCCAAGCGTTGTAGCTGGTACCGCTCTCAACAATAGCCTTATGAAATAGTCCTAAATAAGAGGCAATCAATATCTTAAGACATTTTACGGCAGTAGTGGACTATAGGCAAAATGTACCGGTACTTAGAACCTGCCTTTGCTGAGTGGTGATACCGTGTGGTGATAAACGCTCCCTGCACCTGCGCTCTCACCGACTATAGTCACCTTGTTTGGATCTCCTCCAAACTTTGCAATGTTCTTCTTCACCCAGCGAAGGGCCATCACCTGATCCTTCAATCCTTGGTTGCCAGGCATCTCTTTGTCCTCGAAGGAGAGGAAGCCTAGAACGTTTTGCTGTTAGCTGACGACTCTTTGCAAGTGTGCTTTATTGATAGTTGCTAAATTTGACTCACCTATAAAGCTAACTCTATAATTTACATCCACAACGACAACATCTCCGTCCATCATGTACTGAGGCATCGACCTCCTTGCTCCGTTGCCACTCACAAAGCCACCTCCGTGGTAGTGGACCATCACGGCGGCATTGCTTTTTCTCTAAGTTAAAGCATTATCATTTAGAAACAAGCTTTAAGAAACGTACAGTTTGGTGGTAAATATCTATGGAAGACCTAGTGTATACCCTTAAACAAGCCATTAAATCAAACTTCATAGATTTGAACTGAAAAATTTGATCGATTTAATTTTTTTTTATGAAAAGATGAGTTTATAATATATTCTTTATAATAATTGTACTTTAAGTTATTAATATTAAACTCAATGCTTAGAGGTTCTATTGTAAGAGTCACAGGTGAAAATTGTAAATGTACTTACCCGGTGAGTATACACTGACAAATAGAGACAATCTTCGCTACCAAAGGCCTGTGGCTTTAGCTCGAAGGTGTTGTACTGGAGGCACCAAGGTCCTGGTTCTGTGGCGTTCCTTATGCCGTCCCATCTCTCTCCTTCAACTGGTGGCTGAAGACATGAAGAAGGTAAGGGATATTCCGGAAGAAAGAAATTGGGTGCTCGAAAAAGAATTAAAGAACTTACCTGGAACCTAAGCGGTCCAACAGGAGGCTTGGCATAAGGTACCCCGGAGAAAGCCAAAAACTCGCGACCCGACCTGGAGGTCATCTTGTAGCCTCTCAGCTTACCTGCGGAAGTATCCACCACCAGGGAATCGTGGCCTATGGTGGCCACCGCGAACAACAAGACAACGCCCAGCGTTGTCTCAAGCTTATTTTCCATGATCTGGAATATATTTTACTGTTAACATAGAATCTAGATCTGTGTATCTGTGCGCTCTATATTATAGCAGTCAAACACAATGTTCTGGTTTTTGTTCAATATTTTCATTATTCACCATTTACTTATTTGTTCATTTCGTTGAAGTTTTTTTCAGTTAATGGAGGTTGTTCTGTACAGTAATTTTTTTTACTATCATTGAATATATATTTTAAAAACTTACATGCTCACCCTCATTTTTCCTTTTATCTTCTTCCCGTTATTTAAAAAAAAAAAATAATTGGTTGATAAAAAAGATGAGCCCCATCTTTTCTCATCACCTTTATTCAGTCAGTTTAACCCAGTCACGTATAATGTATATCATTATACTTGTTTATTCATTATATAATGTTTATAAAGTAACAAAACCTATATATAATGTAGCAATGCTACTAATAAGGAAATACAAAAGACAAAAGACTAAGGAAATACAAAAATTGTTTGTAAATAGATTCACCTGAGGATCTATAATTATCTGTAAATTTAAAGGGGCTATAGAGAAAAAAAAAAAAAAAAAAAAAAAAAAGCTTAGATATATTTTAAACAAAACTTGGAGGCTAGTGCTTGTCACTTATTTTATATTTGTTACCCTGTTAGTTCATACAAAGTCACAAGAAAATAAATAGACGTTACGTATAATTGAACTCCCACTCACTTGCTCTAGAAAGATGTGCTCAAGTGAGAGCCCGCAGCAGATCTGGTGTAGGTGCCCTCAGAGCTCTCTATATAAACATCTCCTTGGAAATCCCCACCCTGATTTCCTTCCTCTTATTGCATTTCTCCGAACAGCTCCAGTTGTATATCACCTGTATTATAGTGGTCTATCCATGCTTATCGCAGTTATACCTCGCGATGATGGACAAGCTTGTAGCCTTGGTGACATGCCAATCATGTCATTGGTAGACCCGTTTTATTACGTATATATAAAACATGCTAACATAAACACTATTTCCGAACGATATCAACATTTAAATTTTCATATAGGCAATTTTTGTATTTGTACTGATCTCACTATTATTAATAATTATTAAGAAAAAAAAAACTCCTGCATCACCCTCACTGGATTTTGGGAAGGTTCTAATCCCAGTATATATTTTTTTGACAAAACACGATTTTTTCATTTTCATATACACACACCTAATAACAATTAAAAAGTGTAAATATAAACTTATGTATGAATCAGTAGCCCCGCCATTATTTAGGACTTTTTTCCCATCGGGCTGTTCTGACTACAGAGGCCGAGGTTTGGTTCTCCAGCAGTAAATTCCAGGCGTGAAAACGGTCAACCGGTCGATATTATTCAGAAGAGGATGTCGAAGTCTTCAGCTGATGGGGGAACCTCATTTTGTTTTTTTGTTTTTTTCACCATTTTCCTTTAACGTATTCAGAAGGATATCAAGTGGACAGGCGTCAATTTAACACCCTGGGGCCATTTAAGTCCAGTATTTCCTAAATTAATTTGTAGGAATAATTTGGGCCTACGTTTGGGGAATATATCTGTTTCCGTTTTTTCCATATTTATTTGTAATTTCCATCAGTGAAAGGGCGTTTGGGGTCAAACAGTGATTGTGTCGCACCACAAGCATAATGCAATATCGTTGGCAAACGTATATAAACAACAAGGTCATATGATAAGGTCGTTAAAACAGAAATTGAAGAAATACGGTGAGATAACTTATCCTTGCGGCTGTCAGTAAACATACGGTTATTGGTAGAGGATAGTTTATGTTTACACGGAAGAAGAATGGATAAGTTGAATAAAGTAACTGGGCACTTAATATTAAATTAATTAAAACTTCAAATCACACAGTGTCAAACGCGTTTTCCAAATCCATCAATACCACGCAAGTATGTTATGTTTACTTTAAAGTTTACCGTTTGTGAAAGAGTTCAATGACTCCGACGAAAGCACAGCTGTTCATTTCTAATCAGGTTATGTTTCTCTGAAAAATAGTTTAATTTGTTAGATGCGATTTTCTTGACTAGCTTTACCAAACGAACTCAGTAGATTAACTGGCTTTACCTTCTTGGCATCGTTGTGAAATAAATCTGTCTCATACTGATGATATATAAATGTGTCCTCCGGCCAGCTCTGCTGTACAGTACCCCAACACCATTCCCACATCGATGACCACAGGGCACTTTTGGGGAAAATTCGGTTCAGATTTTGTTGTTATATGTAAGTGAGTTTTAAGTCCATGATAAATAAGGTGAGCCCCATCACTTTTAAAGATGTTCAATAAATTAATGCGTAATGTACAATATTATACTTTTGTACAATCGCAAATCGCAATGTAGGATAATCAGAACTTGTATAAAAGTTAGTCAAGATACAGGGAACGTAATGACCAATTGTAAATAGGTTCATTTGTAGAATCTATATTGAATTTTATAACAAGGGGATATGAAAAAAAATGGGATCGCTGTTGTGTAGTGTTTGGTTTCCCGTTATTTATGGTTGACATCGTTTTATCGTGTATAAAGGAAGAAAGTCTATAGGATTGGATGTTGTTTCTCATAAACATCCAAAGTTCACTTTGCAATTTCCTATAATAATTTTATTTCGTTATATTATTCAATGCAGTACTACTTGGTAATCTATCATATTATCATTATAAAAACTTCTTCAGAACCCTTTCTAATCTTTTAACAAGACATAGTAAACGATTTGTCATATCACCAAGTCCGACAACTGTACGTAAAATCTCAGCTTTCCTTTATTGGCTGGTCTTAGGAAAGTGGAATTGAGGATGAATAAGTGAGAAGTACATTAGAATTAGAATGTTCCCATTTGTTTTTTAAAAAATATGTGTCGGGTCGTCACTAGGGGGTGCCTGATCACCCTAGCCCTGGTGACAAGTGCGGATTGTTCGAGTTTATAACCTGGACAATCGTTCCATGACGGCGTTACTATCTGACTCCATTTATGATAGGTATGTGCCCCGACAATGCACTATGTTCAAGAGAAGAGGTACAGAGGTTTCATAAAGAATTAGTCAAGTTTTCAGAGTTCGAGCGGAAACCAAGCATCACCGAGTAAAGGTCCCGAGACCTCACTGAGGAGATTGAAGGTGGAGGAATATGCGAGATGTGTGGTTGAGGATGGGATTGAGTTCGCTGGTTGCTGGGATAAACGGAGTGCTGGGGAAGAAGAACTTGCGGAGGAGGAAATGCCTGTGACTACTCTCTGTTCCGAACGGCATCAGCAAAAGAGACTGAAGGCCTCAAATTTCTGGCGGGGGCGCTTCTTGGGCTACCTGTTGCTGCTTCTCTTCTTCTGGCCGATGACGTTGTTCGCTCCTGGACTTTAGAATTCTGTAAGCCTCATAGCCTTTATGGTTTGCCGGGTGGCCTTGCTGGCAGAGCACGCATACAGCTGGTGATTTTAGGAGTTTTTGCACAATTCACTTTTGTGCTGCCCACTGCACTTTACACACCTGGAAGGGTGGTAGCGGTATGATTTCGTGGGCCCATATGCCTGGCAATTATGGCATTGAACTATATCGCGTTTCGGGTCATAAACAGTCATAAACTTAATAACCCTTTTGGGCCCTCTCTACCTCCAGGGCTTGTCCCCTGGCCGGGTAATACGGCGGCGGTCACGTTCCTCACCACAAGTGTGCGTGGGACCCACCGCCGGCTTAGACCCTTGCAGCCTCCCAGCAGGCAAGGGGAGAGTTTACTTAAGCCAGGGCTCCTGGCCCTGAAAATTGGTTTCTCGGGAACTTTACTCGGTGATGCTTGGTTTCCGCTCGAACTCTGAAAACTTGACTAATTCTTTATGAAACCTCTGTACCTCTTCTCTTGAACATAGTGCATTGTCGGGGCACATACCTATCATAAATGGAGTCAGATAGTAACGCCGTCATGGAACGATTGTCCAGGTTATAAACTCGAACAATCCGCACTTGTCACCAGGGCTAGGGTGATCAGGCACCCCCTAGTGACGACCCGACACATATTTTTTAAAAAACAAATGGGAACATTCTAATTCTAATGTACTTCTCACTTATTCATCCTCAATTCCACTTTCCTAAGACCAGCCAATAAAGGAAAGCTGAGATTTTACGTACAGTTGTCGGACTTGGTGATATGACAAATCGTTTACTATGTCTTGTTAAAAGATTAGAAAGGGTTCTGAAGAAGTTTTTATAATGATAATATGATAGATTACCAAGTAGTACTGCATTGAATAATATAACGAAATAAAATTATTATAAGGAAATTGCAAAGTGAACTTTGGATGTTTATGAGAAACAACATCCAATCCTATAGACTTTCTTCCTTTATACACGATAAAACGATGTCAACCATAAATAACGGGAAACCAAACACTAGACAACAGCGATCCCATTTTTTTTCATATCCCCTTGTTACAAAATTCAATATAGATTCTACAAATGAACCTATTTACAATTGGTCATTACGTTCCCTGTATCTTGACTAACTTTTATACAAGTTCTGATTATCCTACATTGCGATTTGCGATTGTACAAAAGTATAATATTGTACATTATGCATTAATTTATTGAACATCTTTAAAAGTGATGGGGCTCACCTTATTTATCATAGACTTAAAACTCACTTACATATAACAACAAAATCTGAACCGAATTTTCCCCAAAAGTGCCCTGTGGTCATCGATGTGGGAATGGTGTTGGGGTACCGTACAGCAGAGCTGGCCGGAGGACACATTTATATATCATCAGTATGAGACAGATTTATTTCACAACGATGCCAAGATGGTAAAGCCAGTTAATCTACTGAGTTCGTTTGGTAAAGCAGTCAAGAAAATCGCATCTAACAAATTAAACTATTTTTCAGAGAAACATAACCTGATTAGAAATGAACAGCTGTGCTTTCGTCGGAGTCATTGAACTCTTTCACAAACGGTAAACTTTAAAGTAAACATAACATACTTGCGTGGTATTGATGGATTTGGAAAACGCGTTTGACACTGTGTCATTTGAAGTTTTAATTAATTTAATATTAAGTGCCCAGTTACTTTATTCAACTTATCCATTCTTCTTCCGTGTAAACATAAACTATCCTCTACTAATAACCGTATGTTTACTGACAGCCGCAAGGATAAGTTATCTCACCGTATTTCTTCAATTTCTGTTTTAACGACCTTATCATATGACCTTGTTGTTTATATACGTTTGCCAACGATATTGCATTATGCTTGTGGTGCGACACAATCACTGTATATTCCTCCACCTTCAATCTCCTCAGACCTCACTAGTCTATTTACGTCATTCCTTAAAGAGTTCAGAACCCTAATTACCCCTCTCATTTCCCTTCTTACAAATCTTGTCACCTACCTCATCCCCATTAAACAAAACCCATAAGTGGATCCTTCCGACTCCTTATCCATTCTCTTTTGGAATGCGAATGGTGTTCGCACCCACAATAACGAACTGACAGCACTATTTTATGACAAGAACATCCACGTAGCTCTCATTACTGAAACAAGACTTACGAGTAAGCGAACTTTTACAGTTCGACAGTACCAGACTTATTGAACTGATCCCTCAGATGGAAGAGCACATGCAGGCACCGCTGTTATTGTCCATATCTCCATTTCCCATTACATAGTTCCTTTGGTAGCACACGATTTCCTTCAGTTCACTGCAGTGACAATCAGCACCTTCACTTTTCCCCTTACTCTAGCATCAGTGTATTGCCCTCCCAATAAATCCATTTCTGATTCCCAATTCATGTCCTTTCTAGACTCTATCAGTCATCGTTTCCTTGTGGGTGGGGACTTTAACGCAAATCGTCAACATTGGGGCTCAAGATCCACAAATACACGAGGACGTGCTTTGCTGTCTGCAGTCACACGGAAACATTGCTCCGCTATCTCTCCTGACACAGCCACCTATTGGCCATCAGATCCCAACCAAAATCCAGATCTCCTAGACTTTTTTTTCTACAATAGTTCAGGAACACTAAACTATTCACTCACGCGCATCGATGACCTCTCCTCCGACCATAGCCCTGTGATCCTTAACATTTCCAGACCTATGCACAAACTGCCTACTCCTTCATTAATCAGGGGCCCAGTAGACTGGGACCACTTTCACCAGAATCTTACAGACTCTGTAGATGCAGTGCATTCCTTCACTACTCTGATCCAGAGGTCGGCCTGGGAAACATCGTCACCCCACCGTCATCTAAAAGATCACAATCAAAATCCTTTACCTCAGTATCTCATAGAACTAATCTAATCCAAACGCCACTCGAGAACAGTGTGGCAAAGATCCCAACATCCTGCTGATCGTCGCTCATACAATCAGTACTGCAGGTTGGTAAAGCGGCTATTGGCATCCTTCCGTTCCGATTCTTTTAATTTCTATCTCTCCTCTCTGTCTACCATGGATAACTCCTTGTGAAATGTAACCAAAAAAATCCTAAAGTATCATCCTGCTTCACACCCACTCCGTCGTCCTGGGCGGCTTCGGATGGGGATAGGTCGGAGGAATTTGCTCTGCATCTTACCCATACTTTCACAAAACACCTTGACGAGATCGAGTATTGGTGCAACCAATGGCGGATCAAAGTTAATGAAGCAAAATGTTCCCACATTACCTTCACCCTTTGTCGCAAGTTTTGTCCACTAATTTATTTTAATTCTATTCCTCTCCCTGTATCCGAGACAGTACGGTACTCAGGCTTTCATCTCGACAAACGGCTGACCTGGAACCCACATACGAGACTAAAAAGACAAGAACTAAACATACGCTTCGGGCATCTGTGCAGACTTCTTCAAAGGACATCACATCTCTCAATAGAAAATAAATTACTAATCTACAAAGTTATACTTAAGCCAATTCGGACATACGTAATAGAGCTATGTGGGACAGCAAAAAAGGTGACATCAAGCGTATCCAATCCTTTCAACCAAAAGTCCTGAGAACAATAGTAAATGCCCCTTATTGCGTCAGCAATAAAACCCTTCATAACGATCTTAATATACCCTACATTCTTGAACTCATCCCTTCCAAGTTTATGAAATTTCACAGTAGCCTTTCCCTAATCCTGTAGCTCATCCCTATAATCCTCCTCGGAGACTGAAACGGCAGTGGCCTCGTGACCTGCTATAAACGCGTGACAGTGGGAGCTCTGGCAATGGCCAGTTTCTCCAATCATTTCCTGAGCGTCTGTGGCTCTCGCGCTCTTGTACAGCATCCACTGGCTCGTATCCTGTGACGCGGCTGACGGAGGAGCGTGGGGGACTTCCCAAGACTCCACTTTCTCTTTCGCATGTGGATTTGGGAGGCCTCTGGGCTGTCTGTAAATATTGTATGAATGAGCGAGTGAATGATGAATTGTAAATATGGTATGAATGAGAGCATTTATCTTAATTACTTATTGCCTTATAAACAAGGCAGATTGTAATTTTAGCACAATAAAGGAATAAAAGGTATGAATGATAACATTTATCTCAATTACTTATTGCCTAATAAGGCAGATTGTAATTTTATCTTAATAAAAATTGTTGAAATTTAAAAAAAAACAAAAAAACTTTATAGTATTTATTAGGTTATGTACAAACATATTTTTTGCTTGAAAGTAAAACTTACATTATTCTATTCAAATAGTAATTAAACTGTTTCATTTAATGTTGTCCCTGTAGTTAAGGGTCTTCCAGAAGCGATACCTGTCCATGGCGAATCCTTCTTTCTCCTCAAACCCTGATTTGGTCATGCTGAGGTAATTGTGTCTTTTCGGGCTCCACTTGGTCCAGCTTATGTCGCTTCCATTTGGAGTGGGGTTCCTGCCCGCGGAACATAAAAATAATTGTAAAACATTTTTACATGACTAGTTAACCATGCGTTTCTCTAACACATACCCGGTAATTGCGAAGTCAGTCCATATCTGGACAAGCTTTTCTGAAAACTTCAGATCCTCTCCTTTCAGAACTCTGTCCGGGAAGAATGGATTCACCCAGAGGAAGTTCACTTCCTCGGTGTGTGGCGCTCCTGTAAAAACAAATGTTATTTGTTGACATGTTCTTAAACAGATGCGTTGTTTTCTTAACGATACGGTTAATTCAACTGATCTCACCGAAGAATTGAGTACGGTTGGTTTCAGGTTTGAAAGTGTACTCCCCTATGTAATCAAAATAGTAGAAGTAAACGTCTCCTGTGTGATAGTTAGCGCCGTCTATGATGCCAATTGCAAACCAACTATCCGTATAGAGCTGTAATAAAAACATTTTAACAGTATAAAGGAGGGTTTTTGATGGAGTTTTAGACATAGTATATGTAGCGATCGCCAACCATATATGTAAATTACCCTATACTCTGGTGCAAATAATGTATTATAATATAAATGTAAACCTTTGTAAGCTTCTTGTAATAAACCAGGTGGGTCCATGCGGCAGTTGTAGCAAGGCAGGTAAACAGAGGGGCACCGTCGTAAACGGTACCTGACCAGACCAGGGCAGACATAGAGGCACCTTTAGGCGGTTAATAAACCTAAGAGGGTGAGTCCCTAGCAGCCATAAAACACACCCTTTTAGGCCAACAGTCATAAACCTAAGGGGGATTGGCCACCTGGGTATCATAAAACATACCCCTTTCAGCCGACTCCACCTTCCACTAGGAAGGGGAAATAGTATTTAAAACCAGGAGATTAGGCACTGAAGTCTACTCTCTCTCTCTGAGACACCTCTGCGCCGTCACCCTGTCTCACAGCCTTGCAGACCCTCTGACGCCTCGCGCCTGTTGCACTGCCGTGCCCCGTTTGAACTCTGAACCGGTCTTATTCTTTATGACAGTACCATTTTCTTTTTAACATAGTGTATTGTCGGGACACATACCTATCATAAATGGAGTCAGATATTAAATGCCGACATGGAACAATAGTCCATGTTATAAACTACAACAATCCGCAGTTGTCACCAGGGCTAGAGTGATTAGGCACTCCCCTAGTGACGCCCCCGACAGTATATATCATGGAAATCGTTACATTTTTTTCCATCATAGAAAAATTTGTATGACATTTGTTGTATTAATTTCTTTCCCACAAATAAATAGAAGCTGCCCGCTTCTGGCACCAGAAAACACCTACCTACGTTTCCATGTTTTAATAACTTAGGCGTCAGTTAGAGTGGGGGAACAGGTTCACGACATAGGAAGCTCACTAAAGGGCGCGGGCATAGCCCGGCCTCTGGGTCCCTATATAAGGACGAAATTCGGAGCTTTTTTCATTCCTTTCGAACCCGGCACCTGAAGCGACTGCTCTCTCTCTCTCTCTGCATTGGTGCTAGCTGCTCTACTCGAACCATGGTTTTCTTATTGAACTACCTCTGCACCTCTCTTTCCAAACCCCGCTATGTTTTAGTCCGGTGTTGTCAGACCCACACCTTCCTAGTGGGATTATCTACCTTCGTCTCGCTAAAACTGGCTCATCTTGGAAGGGATCCGTTTCATGCGAACGACGGTCGCTGGGGCCCTACAAACTGTACCCAGTAGCGTATCCAGCGATCCAGTCCACCTCTCTCCGGTTCACACTCAACTTTGGGATCCGGACGGTTTTCACCTACCGTTAGTTAGCGAGTGTGTCATTCCAAGACCGCTAATCTATCTATAATACCTACCCTCTACCTCATCTCCTGAACATATTGCACTGTCAGGGCACACCTTCTAAACTCAGATCAATACGCATAAAGCGACCCACCGACTAGGCCGCCAGCAAAGGTCAAAACCACAGGTTTACCCATTTTATCTCTTTCTGGTCGCCCGCCGGACAGCGGCCGGGTCGAAGAGACCCTAGCCTGCGGCGGGCGCCCCCCTAATATCCCGAGAACATTAAAACTATGTTAAGTTTAATCGGCCTACATAACTGGTGTGTTTCATATATCACCGGCCTACTTGTCATCTAGTTCTGGTGAAATTATGTCACAGAAAATAAAACCTTTAAAGTACCATCTATGTTTTTATGTAAATATCATTTTAATTAAAGTAGAAGTAGTTGGAAAGAAAGGAATCCTTCTTCTGATCCATGATCATGATGATAATGATCTAATAAAAAATAAATTCAAATCAAAATCTGAACTATTATAGTGATCATAATCATGATCGAAATGGTTTTGTCATCCGAACCAGGTGAAGGTTATTGAAACATGAACAAATAGCCTTTGAAATTCCGCCTATAAGTTTTGCGTGAAACTTATTTTGAGCTCGGCCAAATAGAATCTTTTTTTCTCTAATGCTATACAGATCACCAAAAATGCACAACCCTAGTGAAAAAAAATAATATTATGTCCATTAATCACCTGGGTCAGATTCTTCCAACTCCCGGAAGTTATTTCTCCAGCAGGGGGGAAATAGTACAACCGGAGCTTGTCTGAAACCTCTTTTGGATTAGAAGAGGTAGCGGAGTACTTCAAGGAAATCGGACCCACTCTGTCAAAATTGTCATTGTACCACTTGAAGTCCATCTTGTAATAGATGAAATCTAACCCAAAAATAAAATTCAAAGGGAATTACCATTTTATTGAACATCGTCATTAATCAAATAAGAATTATTTTTTAAAAGTCCAGAAAACGACACTCACATCCAGTTCTTAGAAGTCCTTCCCCTGATGTTGTCCCTAACATCATAGGCACTGGCTGGTGCTGCCACGTACTTACAGGTCCTGTCAAAAAGGCATTGGGTCCTTGAGGTTCCAGGCAGGGCCAAATGACACCAGTGTCGATCTGCCAAACCTGAAAATGTTTTATTGACACGACTATTATTTTTTATATAATTTTACTTGGGCCTCAGCCCCTAAGTTATAGCTAGCGTAGGCATATTCTCCTTTGATATCCATTTTTTATTCTTTAAAAAATCATTGATAAAAACACTAAAAAGTCAATATCGTTTGTTAAAACCTTATTTATAAATAAAATATTTATCCATAAAACACCTCCTTTCGTCCGATATCAGCACAATGCACCCACATATATTCCATGGCTGAATAAAGAACTATCCAAATATACATCAAAACGTGGTCCAAACTCTGCCTTGACTTAATGATGCTAATAGCAAATGCTAAAACTAAAGAAAATTTTCATCTGTGTGGTACAAATAGTAACTTGCTTACTGGTATTGACTAAATTCAATTTAAATCGTGGAAGAAAACAATTTATAGGCCATGGATTCCCATTCAAAATTTTCCCAGCATGTCTATGGAATTTGACAATTATTAATCACGTGCCATTGCACAAAACATCCATGATGCCCAAATTTCGTATTGGCTCGATGAACTGACCCTGCAGTCAATGCAATAGTCAGGAAAGCTTAAAGAATTCAAATATTCAATCTGACATTTTAATTATATTTCTGCAACCGTTTGTTCATCTCATCTAGGCTTAGCAATCCACGATGTGTTCCCTCGATTAGTACAAAGTTTTGTGGTGGCAAACATAAGCTATTTGGTTAGAAAAGTTTCTCTAGAAGAAAGAGTGTATAGAAATTAATATAGTTCATACCGCCAAGAGAAGAAGGCTACTCTGCTCTGATTCCTGAAACTGAATTACTGAACCCAGGTCATCTGGGGTAAGGCGAATTGTTTGCCGATGGCTGGAACGTAACCAGCGTATGACTGAGCCAACAGACATTCTCCTGTACGCTAAACTGGAATATTTTGCTGGAGGTCTATGTTGGTGTGTTATTAATGCATGTGTTAATTTTTAGTTAGCGCTCTTGCATTTAAACATTTGTAGCTACATCAGACAACTTCAATTGTGATAATTGTTTATCAGAGACCTTATAATATTTATGATAAAGAAGCGTTCTCACCCTGAACGATTCAAGACCAGCAGCTACAGCTGATCCGTTTTTGGCCCTGAGGCAAGAAACCGCCGCAGTTGTGTTGCTGGAAGGACATCCAAGATACTCACACAGTTTCTTTCCCACGGACCGTGCAAATCCTGGAGGAGCCAAATATGGATCATAGCTGGTACCACTCTCGGCTATAGCTCTGTGGAATAGACCTTCGAACAAAGCACATGATTACTTAAGGAACGTTAGGTTGGAGAAATAGTATCAATAGACATTTAACTTATTTAATATGTACCTTTGCTCAGCGGAGACAAAGTGTGGTAGTAGACTCCTGCTGCACCTGCGCTCTCACCAACTATAGTCACCTTGTTTGGATCTCCTCCAAACTTTGCAATGTTCTTCTTCACCCAGCGAAGAGCCATCACCTGATCCTTCAAGCCTTGGTTTCCTGGCATCTCTTTGTCCTCGAAGGAAAGGAAGCCTTGAACATTTTGCTGTTAGCTGACGTCTCTTTGCAAATGTGCTTTATTGATATTTACTACTTTACGACTCACCTATGAAGCCAACTCTATAACTGACATCAACAATGACAACATCTTTGTCCATGAGGTACTGCGGCATCGTCCTCCTTGCTCCGTTGCCACTCATGAAACCACCTCCATGGTAGTGGACCATCACAGCTTTTCTTTCTTTTGTCTGCAATATAATATCACTAGTATCAAGAAAAATAATAGGTGTAAATTGTATTCTGTATTGCTAGTCAAGAACCGTAATTCATCATCAATACTGCAATTCATGAATATGTATCTACATTATAATAATAATCGTTTCTGTAATATTATTCATAAATTTAAAGAAGTTAGAACAGACTGGTTTAAAATAATGAGCCACCATTAAACCATTTATGCTAATAAAGTAAGTACCCCGTGAGTGTAGACCGAGAGGTAGAGACAGTCTTCCATGCCAAATGCTTTCGGTTGGTATTGGTAAGTGTTGTACTGAAGGCACCAAGGTCCTGGTTCTGTGGCGTTTCTAATGCCATCCCATCTTTTGGCTTCAACTGGAGGCTAAAATAAAAGGAATGGTTAGGAGATAGCTGTGAAGAGGTAAAGTAAACTGTCGGAAAACTATTCGAATGATACTGATCTCTCACCTGGAATCTGAGAGGTCCAACCGGAGGCTTGGCATAAGGAACGCCTGAGAAAGCCAAGAACTGGCGACCCAACCTGGAAGTCATCTTGTAGCCTCTTAGCTTGCCTGCCGAAGTATCCACCACAAAAGGATCGTGGGAAAGGGTGGCCACCGCGAAAAGCAGGACAATGCCCAGCGTCGTCTTAAGCATTTTCTGCTAATGTTTTTGCTATAATAGTCACATTTTATTAATGAAGTCGGTAGTCCGAATTTATAAGTCTAACAAGAACAATGCAGAAAGGATAAGAAAAATTCCTTTAGGGATAATACCAAAAATTAAATTTTCATTCTATTGTTAGGAACCTACAGGTACGTTTTTTAAATGCACCGTAGTTTGAAATATTTACAGTTAGGCTGAATCCGGTGACCAAAGACATAACTCGAGATTTAAAAAAAAAAATATATTTAATTCGTTTACTGATATATTATGAATGTATATTGTCTTTGCAGCGACCGCTAACTACATAAGTTAAATCACCCTATACTCTATTACATATATATTGTAAGCAAAAGTAAAATAACATGAACTAAATGTATTATAATCAAATGTAAATCATTGTAACAGTGTTAAGCAATAAAAGGCGGAAGCCAACTAAGTCATAAACGAGAAAGGGTCACCAGCTGGCAGTCATAATAAATCATAAACTTGAAAGGGTCACCAGCTGGCAGTCATAAACATTAACAACCCTTCCAAGTCACACGAGAAAGAGTCACAAGTTGGCAGTCATAAACATTAAGAACCCTCGCAGCCTCCCAGCCGGAAGTAGAGAGGGTACTTAAGGCAGGGCCCCTGGCCCTGTTTGTTAGTCAGTCCCCTCATCAGCCTCTGAGTCTCTCGCGACCTTTACGCGGTGACGCCTTAAGCCAGGGCTCCTGGCCCTGGAAGCCAGTCTCCTCGCATGGCTCTCGCGAGTCTCTCACGACCTTTACTCGGTGACCCTTGCTTGGTTTCCGCTCGAACTCTGAAAACTTTACTAATTCTTCTTGAAACCTCTGTACCTCTTCTCTTGAACATAGTGCATTGTCCGGACACATACCTATCATAAATGGAGTCAGATAGTAACGCCGTCATGGAACGATGGTCCATGTTATAAACTCAAACAATCTACACTTGTGATCAGGCACCTCCCTAGTGACGAACCGGCAGTCTTTATGCTAAAAAATAAATATCCTCCACAGTACACAAATACTGCGACCACGAAACCACAGAGACTTGAAAATATGAACTAATGTGGAAATTGACGCTTACAGAGGCCACTTCCTAAAATGGGAAAAACAAGGTTTATAAAAAAATGTGTGATTATTCTAAAAAAAAATTAGACAGAATTACATCCCTTATTATTTACGCCCTTGTACGTTTCCATTTATGGATGAGAGACATGTCATCATATCACTTCAATTTATGGATATTGAATTTACTTTCCATCTATAGATTTGAACCCAGAACCTTCTCACCATAAAGCTCACTCACTACCTGTTGTACTCTCACAAGAATCCTCTAGGTAAGAATCACGACAGTAAGAATATGCGAATAGCTTAAACATTTAGTTACTGAAGAGAATTCATCTACATTAATGAGCAAGGGTCAACGCACTGATATGTTCTCCTCAAAGACCGGTTATTCCTAGGCATTTATTTATTATGCAGGCTGCATATTGATGAAATAATGCGATCTGGAGCAATTGATCAGGATATTAGCAGGAATACCACTGATGAACTATTCATTAAAATAAAAACCGTATCAATGTTAAAAACAAACAGTGAATGTGTTAACGCTCTTCAATATAAAAATGTCTTCAGTAAAAATTTTAATTAAAATACCCTATGATGTCATCACATGCTTATTTAATATAAAATCTGTTAAAGACTTGAATCTACTAGTTATTCGTTTACTATAATTGGCAAACTCAGAGACAGAGGATTTAGTTTTAAAAAAATACTTCGTATCTAACTTTTACCAGTCTATAACGTAATTAACTACGATAGCGATCGTAAAACATTTGCTTATTTTTTCATTTAATCAATTTGTTGATTTTATCTTACAGAAATATAGCAATGCAATAATAAATTACAGCAGATATCTCACTAACAGCTCACTCACTTGATCTATATAGATGTGCCTGGAGAAGACTCCACAGCAGATCTGGCCTAAGTGATCCTTCGGCAACTCACAATATAAACTGGTTCACCGTGGGGGGAATCCCCGCCCCAGCTACACACTTCTCGGAATAGCTCAGATCATATTTATCGCTGACCTTGCCGATCACTTTTCCTCATAGGTTAGCAATAACAGTATAATTTAAATAGTACTGGTTCGACTTTAGGTACAATATGGTGGTGCAGACTTGCATGTTGCCAAGCCTGATGGGTATAGGTCTGTCTGTCTGTGCTGGTACTACAGAATTCGTAAAAATAATTCAATTTATTTCCAATCTTTAATGTACATTCCACAACACCTCGAAATATTTTGGTTAAAACATAAATCTGGCAAGTAAGA
Source organism: Acanthosoma haemorrhoidale (assembly GCA_930367205.1). Lineage (NCBI taxonomy): Eukaryota > Metazoa > Arthropoda > Insecta > Hemiptera > Acanthosomatidae > Acanthosoma > Acanthosoma haemorrhoidale. Next base: position 45,777,913 of record OV884013.1, read on the forward strand.
AAACAAAAAATTAAACCTGAAAACATGAGATTTCTCAGGACCCAGCTTAGAAGCTGTTTAAGATTTTAGATCTCGTTTTTCCAAGCGTTTAACAACACTTGTAGAAGGCGACTATCTTAAATCTCAATGATATTCCAGATAATCAAATAGTTCCAGGGACAATAGAACCAAAGAGGAATCAAAAACCAACAATAGACATCTACCTGATGCTGTTAATACACCCATTTTCTACTTGCATTCACACACGCGAGTTTCACACTCACCTTTGGGATCTGGGCTGGGTGAAATTCCTCTACTTCTTCTCCTAAACACAATATACTTCGATATGGAGTCACATCAATTAAACATACCCTGCCCAAAGCAAGGATGGTTGCCTGGTCAACCACCAAGACCATGCAACTCTTATTTTCCCCCAGGTTTAGGCCATTGGCCCCCTGGTGGCCCAAAGTTACCAAATATTAATGCTAATAACATGTTCTCTTTCATGTTGGGAAATGGGTTTCTTCTGCTTTCTATTATCCAGTCTTAAACATGTGGCCTCTCTTCAACACTCTTATTTATTATTATCGTTAGGCAATTTAACTCACTCGTTGACCCTTCTGTTTCCTGAAAGCTGCTATTTATCGCAACTTACCCCCACCATATACCATATTTTCCAGTGGTTTAAGGGTTTACCTTATTTTATACCCAACAGCTAAACAATAAATATTCCATCTAACCAGATATTCATTTCAAAATAAAATTTAATTTTACCCTAAAAATATCTTTACATGATAAATAACCACAATGTTTTATAAATTAAAGCATACTTAATTCAAATCAATTTCGTATAATGAAATATAAAGTGACTTTTCAGGTAGTCAAATTTTATGTAGCTAACATTTATTAATTAAATAATAATGAATGTTAAAAAAATGTATACCTTCGATACATGTATAATATATCGATTACCAAAATTATAAAATACTTTATTAAAAATTGTCAATTTTTATTGTCTATTTATTAAGAAGTAAAGTAAAAGGAAGAAAACTTCAAAACAAATAATAGTTCATTTTTACTTAAATTATCTCAGGGTTTATTATGGTTCTAGTGCATGCATAAGGTTACTATTTTAATGTTTCATATTTACACTTGACATTTGAGTTTTATAAATAATAAATATCTAATATAAAAACATAAATATTTATTGCTGTTGGGTGGTTTATCATCTTTTTTCAGGCTTCTTGGTCTAACCGTGTGGTTCTTTCTTCAATACGTGGTCTCATTTCTATTGGCTAACTAATGATAATTGACTCACAGAACTAGAACGTAAGACTCAGGACTTTAGATCATTGAGCTCTTCATATTTAAGATGCACTTAAAGGGAGCTATCTAAAATTCCCCGATCAAACCCCTACTGAATACATATCTGAGCTTTCAACTCAATTAATTACAGCAGGATTATTTCATGAACTGTCCTTAGCTCTTAGGAGGCACTTCAGAAATATGGAGTGCAACTTAAGTTTAAATGGGAAGATCAAAAAAATATTCATATTATCCACCATATTGAATATTTACACTAAAGAATACCATATTGAGGAACTTAGATTGACAAACTAAAACAATAGTTTTAGAACTTAGAAAGAATAAAGACAGGTAGCAGTATAGTAAAAACAACTATATCAATATCCAAAGAAATCCCAAGGAAGCTTATAAAAACAGAATAGAAAATTTGTTTTATAATTGGGTAAACAGATAGTACAAAAATATTAGGAGCCCAAGGTTCAGGCAAAAATTTACACCAATCCAAAACAGAGATGACTTTCAGAGACCAGATGATGAAGAGGTGAAATGTGATTGATTAGCAACCAAGGCAGCCCAGAATATCTCCAATGATAACTATGTGATTGTTGATGAGGAATGTGTTGAACAAGAAAGGATCTTGTCATAACAAAGGGATAGTAATAAATAAAGAGGAAGGTTACTAGCTACTAATCTCAACACAATTTTATTTCAGATGAACTCTTCAAAAATAATAATTTCATAGATGTGCTGAAACCTCTAGTAAAAAATAAAAGTTTATCTCCTTGTGTTATAGGAAATATTAGAACTGCTACAGAAAAAATAGTTGTAGATACTGGTGCTGAAGTATCAATAATTAAGAACTCTTTTCTTAAAAAACAAAAGAAAAGTTAGAATGTTCAAAGTGTTACGCATGTCAAAAATAAATACTATTTCAGTGACTGGCAATAAATCCACATCCATAAATCAAAAGTTATTCATGACATTTAGAATTAACAATTTGGCATTCAATATAAGTTTAGTAATTGAACCGGGTATTAGCAACTATTATATTTTAGGCATCGTTTTTTTATATAAGTACAAAGCAGTTATAAATTTTGAAACTACTTACCTACTTCTGGTTAAGGACAGGTGACAAAAAAGGCACAGAAGTAAAATTTATAAACCTTAAGACAAAAATAGAATATTTAAATTTAAAAGAGATGATGAGATTAACAGACCAAGTCAAAGAATCTTTAGATATTCAGATGAATCAAGAATGTTCACCTATAGCTTTAAATAATATTATACGAAATATCTGTAACATAAGTGTGAAAACTCACACTATTCTTCTTGAAAGCAAGTTTTGGATTTAAACATTAGTATAATAATTAATATAAATACTAAATATAATGTTGTTTTTTTTAATAAGCCAGGATTTATTAAAAATTACATACTTTTACATGCATAGGTTAGAGGTAGATAATCCTACAGCCTATAAACAATTTAAAAACAAACTGAATCCAAAGAAAAGACTTTTAAAAATAATGTAAATATTATCTTGGATCGCGTTCAAGGATTCTCACCTTCATTTCAGTACAAAGCAACAGTGAAAACATAAATTCTCAGAAGTATTTTGTTTTGACGATTCGGTTATAGCCGGGAAAGGAAACCAGAAGGCTTTGAGCATTCATCATCATACAAAGGAAAGTATCTTTGAGAGTATTAAGTAAAATAAGGTAACGGGCAATGTCAATTGAAATGATTATGCATTTCATACATAAAAAGGAGAATTTAGCAATACGTATCTCCAGTATAATCTAAATGTCTAGCCAGAATTCATAATGATATTTTCTCTGAACATTCTTTGGTGCTCAATAGCAAACCTTGCCAGTACACTTATTTACTGCCAGTACACTTATTTATTATTGAAGTAATTTGAATCAGATTATCTATCTAACGGGTCATTTCAGGGCTTCGTTCCTTCATCAATACTTAATAATTGTTAATTATTAATAATTATTTTGTACAATTCCCAAGCGCACTTACACAAGTGAATAGCAACAAACCTGCCTTTTTCATATATAAATTGAAATTGCTGTACTACACTTTTGGGCCATAGAACACACTAGTACCCTTTTGGAGTTATTTATTTAGTTTACTAAGTATTGTCAAGAATTGTCAAGAGTCTATCCATACAGCCTATTATTAAAAGCCATCATCTTTGATTTATTTTACCCCTCTAATAAATTGACTTGCATTGCTATGTTTTTTGAATATTATTCTTATCAAAAAAGGCATGGCTGGTAAGTAGGCTAGTTTGTAAGTTGTAAAATTTCTCAGGATCTATAGCGATACAATGTATTATATTGTAGTGATTTCCGTTTTTATGAAAATTTACTCTTCTCCTACCAAGGGCAATACAAGGTGGGTTGGAACTTCCAAACCCAGGTCTTACTGTGCTCATCTTCACCTGATTCCGGAGTTGAAGTCAACTCCTGCAGAGATGTTGAACTATGCTTGTCCCAGTAATACCTTACTTCATCTAGTCAATATAAATATCATAATATGGCTGTATTATTTTAATGATTAATTGAGCGGAATCTAGGTGATATATGCCGCTGAACATTCAGACTATGTTATATGCATGAATGTTCAATTTGCTGCTTACAGTTTAAAGAGACTGCCACTTGTGATAATTCATGATTAAAGACTGAAGTTGCATAACCTATTTAAAAATAAACATTATTGTTATTTTGAATTTTGCATTTCCGCAGCATTTGCTGGGAATGTGCTCCTATCCTCACTTGAGTGAAACTTTCTTGCAATCCTAGCTGTTCTAAGTAGTACTGCTTTTTTACTAAACTCTGTACTAAACCTTACTGTTTGTTTGATGTAAGTGAGGAGTATGAAGAAGAAAAAAGGTTGCTGTGAAAACATACGAGTGATAATAATACAGAGAAAGATTGACTAGAAACTAATCTCTTTTATAATATTTAGAAATCTTAACATAATTTTGTTTTAAATAAGTTGTTTAGGCCAAGGCTAGGATATTTTTTTTTATTGTTATTTGCAAGGGTGCGAGTTATAGTATCCTGCTAGGCTTGAGCGGATTATTATCTGCCCCTTGCCCATCCTTAGGATTTAGTGGTATTCTGAACACAGTTCTCATTTACAAAATACTCAGTGTGTGGTACAGTAGTTAAAGGATACAACAATAGATCCAGATTTCAGCATTTTCTGATCCGATCCTCCTTTATAATCAATGCCTTATCTCTTAAAAAACCTTTATACCCCATGAAAGTACCCCACAGGAAGAAGTTTAAGACGGAAGCACTGAGGTAAGTCTTTTATTGTAATTGTTTTGATTGTTTCATGGTTTAATTCATATGAAAAATTCACTCCCAAATCAGCACATACATCAAATTTAACCTTCTTTCTGATTTAATTTTCCTTGCTGAACCAGATAAGAAGACCATTATTTGCTTCTATTTGGACATTTTTTTCAAAATTAATCTTGCCCATTTGCATTTCGGGTTTGTTATTCTTTATAAAATTATTCAGTTCCAATGAAGCTAAGTGCCTTCTCTTTATTTCCACATTTCAAAACATCTAAATTTACATTAGAGCTTTCATTTAGTTTTCTGATTAAATTATTTTTAATAGGATTTTCAAATTTTTCGTTCATTTGTTTATAATTTTCGTCTATTTTATTAAATATTGCATCCATATATTTAGAATTTTGTCTATTTTACTTTTTATATCATCACTATATTCATTGATGAGTTGTTTTATAGGAGTTATCATTTTCAATTCCCCCAAACTAACACAACCATTACTAAACTTTAATTTCTGTTCACTCATCTCCATTTTTTATTTAATGTATATAATCAAAATAACTTTCAAGTTTTTGGTTGTCTTAACTCTAAGCAATCGAGCCCCAAGTTAAGTGCCATTATTTAGTATTTTGTTATTCTATTAATAAAAAAAAATTAAATGAAACTTTTAAACTTATAAATTATTATATCTCAGAACATCCAAACATTTACATAAAATAAATAAAAATAAAAAATAAGACATACACTGTTTTTAAGTTCTTCACAATTTTTCCGTCTCGGCTTGACTTGCTCCAACTCAAGTATTGTGTTTTGTTATCCCAACACTCTAAATATAATGATACCTACATTAGATTCTGCCAATATGCAAATATGATGTATGAGGTGATATAATGGTATGCGATGATACAAGGTAATACCAAGAAATGAGATAAGAGCTACATGAAAATATGATGTATGGAAATACAAAGTATGAGAGCCCTCACGTCAAATATGTTTGACCCTCCACAAACTGCAACAAATTCTCATCAACACCTTTCTTCTCATTCATTTTTAAAAACTGACCACATCTGGTTTCAAGCATCTATAAACAAATAAATTCCCAGCATTCATTTTAGCTGTTCCAATTACTGACACTTCCCAGCTGTTTCATTCACTTGTTTGAAATTAAACTTTTTTAAATTTATTTTACATCATTTAATACTTTATATAATAAAATAGTTCTTCTCTCAAATTATTCCTTATAAATAACATTACAATACTCATGCCTAAAAAGGTGATTAATTCCAAATTACGCTTTTATGTAGTAAATCGAAGGTTGCAACTATGAAAGTTGTTTTGTGATGACAATGAAATTTTGTACAGCTCTGTTTAGCTGATTTAATGGACACTAATGGTTGTGGAAACATTTACTAATTGTTTTTGTCTTAATAAGATTTATGCCATTTCAGACTTCACTGTAACCTTACACTGGCTATATTCTTCTCCGTCTAGATAGAAGCAGTTCAAAGCAAATCGAGTTGCACATATTTAGGAAATACTTTCTATTTCACATTGGCATCAGGTTGCAGGTGAAGATAATTCCACTGAGTTTTTGTCCAAAGGACTTGCACCCTCTCCGTTAGTATCTCACCCTTGGTGGCATAATGCCCCACAAAGGCTACCTTTAGCTCTTGTGGGTGGCCCATTTCTTCTACTGCTTGTTTACCTGCGCTTTCAGATTTATTCTAATCAAAACCTGTATTATTATTAACTGCAGATTCTAATTAAGAAAATTCTATGATTGCTTTAATATGGTTTTTATCCCCTTGTAATTAAATTATTGGCTCAATCTAATTTTGTTTCTTTCTCAGATATAAATAAAGCTGAGTTAGCTTTTATCTGGTTTTATCAACTAAACCATTGTAGTTGAGAACTTAAACTTTTGTGCAATAAGAAAGATTGTACTGGTTAAATTGGGAATTAAATCCTTTTAAGGATATCGATGGTTTAATTGGAGTAGGAAACCGCATAAGCAATTTCCACTCCAAATTATGACCCCAATCAACATGCTTGTCATTAAACAAATTCAGTTTTTAGTCTTTATTTATATGAGATAGAGCTGACCATAATGGTGAAGCATACCAACAAGAAATGGAATCAACCATCAAAGGCAATATCATAAAGGAAGTGAAAAGAATAAAGATTGATTTGATAATGCATAGTTGTTTACAAGATTTAAAATAGGAGACTACTTTAGTCAAGACTTTAGAGTTTCTGGAGCAGGAATAAATGCTAAACTATTACCAATCTATGAAGGGCCTTATATCAGGAAAATTAAATTAGGTAAATATACCGATCTTATCTCAAACTGTGAAAACTAAATTAGGGGATGATTTCACATCAACATTTTAAAAAGATATTATCCTAATTTTTTTTTTTTACTTAAGCTAAATTAAATGTGGTCAAGCACATAAACATATTATAATAATGACCAATCATTGATAATATTTTACTTTCTTGTTCATAAGAAGTCACAGGACATTTAAAATAAATTCTTAAGAATAATAGTTTATTTTATAATGCTTCATTTAATATGATATTAGGGCTCTTTATAATTCTAGTGTATAATTTTGTCTATTTCAAATTAAATCAGGGTAAAAAAATTGCTTAATATAAAATAAACTAATAAAAACTCTGAGGATACAAAAGCTCAAGGGGATACACCAAGCAGATGAAGGAAGAAACGGAAAGACTAGGAATAACGGACCAAGATTGTCAGGACGGAGAAAGATATAGGAAAAGACTGAAAGAAATCAAGGTTCTTGTGGGAAAGAAAAAATTGAAAAAGGGAGGCGTGGACAGAGGAAAGAAAACAAAAGCATGCAGAGATAATAAGGGAAAAATGGAAGGAAAGGAAAAACAAAAACAAGAAAAGAACTGAAAGTAATGATATTCGTGTGGTCTTTAAGGCCTTTCTGTGACAAAAAAAAAAAAAAAAATACTAATAAACTTAAATACACTAATTATCTAATATTAATGTGGTATAAAAAAATAACATTTACATAATTTTTCCTTTCAGAGAATAATACTCTATCTACATGGATTTAATTCAATATTCAATAGCACTTTAAATTTAATAGAACTAGACATATATTTTGGTACATTATACAAATTTGTATTAATAAATGCAAAGCCGATCGTTAAATACTGACATTATGTCCATCATCTATTGTTTAAAATCAATTTTGTCTTTTTTGAATTGTTCCTGAAAAGCCATGTGTTCACTAGGGTTTTTAAAAAAAATGCTTGTTCATTTAATTGGTTTCTGTGAAAATCTACTCTCTGCTGTTTATGTTCTTCTTTTGGGTTTCTACTTAAATATTCTGACATTTTATTGTTTTTTTCGGCTATTTGGTGATATTGAATATTTAAAAAGTACAAATAATTTATCCATTTAATTAAACGGTTTGAGGTGTTTCAGCATCTGTGTAGGAAGGTAATCGCTTAGTTGTCTGCTTGGTAATCTTATCTAACTAAAGATACGCTATAAGTATTTTTTTGCATGTTGCCTATTTCTACTGAATAACCAACTGAAGATTTGATTTACCAAACATTCTATTGTTATCATTCTCATGCTATCATTTTGTTTCAGTATTTTCAAACACTTGCCAATATAATAATTTATTACTTTAGTTTTCATGCCTTATGAAAATATCATTAATATATATTTTTTTAAAATAATTAAGTTCTCATTCCCTAGCAAGGAAAATCGTTGAAAATTAGCTTCACCCAATTACACCATTCTACCTGCATGTGGTGCTGTAAAAATTAATATAGTATTATAGTAATATAGTAATAACATTTTTTATATTAATTACATTAAAGTGATTCAAATAAATTGTACTAAAATCGAATTTGATGAAAAAAAAATTTTATAATATTTAGTGTGTAAAAATAAAAAATGCAAGGATACAGATCTTCCAATGAACTAGTTCTATGAAGATTTTGCTGTACACAGTTTAGCTTAAGCAAGAGCACATAGTTAGCCCACAACCATGCATTTCTTTTGTATTAATTTTATTGTTTTTTATCTAATGTCTTACTGTACAAACTTCTGCCTATTGTTGTTGTTTTTCATTTCTTTTTCTTTGTTATAAGTGGATTCCATGGACTTTATTTACCAAAATCAGTTAAACAATTTGTATTTGAATTCATAATTATAATTATCATTCCTAAAGAGATTTACACTTTATTTTACATTGTTATTACTATTTTGTTTTTGTTTTCTTTTTTATTATGATGTTTTATTTTATTTGCCAGATGTGATTTTTCATATAAACCTTAATGTCGGTCATTAGGGACTTTGTCCGGGAATAAGTTTTTTTTCTATTCTATTCTAATTATTGTCACATATCTCTAAACCCTGGACAATTTATGAAAGTCAATACAAACATCACTTATATTTATTTTAAAAAATGAAACGTAGTTTGTAATTGATGTATTTATACAAACAAATTGTGTTTTAATATAATGAAAACAATTATTTTCATCAGTGCAGTATCACACAATTAAGTACTCTCTTGATTGGTTTCTAAAGTATTATAGGATTATATTTTCATTCATTCATTCACGTTTAAAAAGAGTTTAGTTTTCTAGCATGCCAAATTGATTGGTACTGTTCATGGAAATCCCCATAAAATTATACATATTATTAAACAGCGTATTAATATCTTTAATTTGATACCCGGTACAATATGCTAGGGAAATTTTTTTTTTTTAATACAGTGTAATAAACTGTTTAATAAAACTTGTTATTTTTACTTTCATCAGGGAACACCCCCCCCCCCTGAATACTGAATGAAAAAACCTGATGAAAAAAACAAAACATATTTGACCAAAAATAATTTTATTTATTTGTTAAACCATTTCCGTCCCTTAAAAACAAAGTATCGCAAACTGTATCGAGTCATGAGCCAGTGGCATTTAGCTTTTGCCACCTGGTGCAGTCCCCAATTCACCGCCCTTTTTATGTCAATAAAAATATAACAATCAAGAATTATTAAACATAATACAATTATTGAACATAAATGAATAAAATCATTTCTTTATTTTAAACATATTCTGCATGTAATGATAAAAATGTATATCATTTAGTATGTATTATAAATTATTGTGTAATTTTTTTTTTTTTTATTACAAAAGTCTTCAATAATATTGTCAAAATTTATACGATGGTATATATAACTAACATATGTGTTAGTTTTGTTTCAATGGAAAGTATCGCTGGATCTTGATTTTGCCTCCGGGTGACGTATTTTCATGTGGCCAATCCCTAATTTTTTTTTTTTTTCCATAGCCCCTTTAAATTTACAGATAATTATACAGTTATAGATTCTCAGGCAAATCTGAAATTGTAAAATAATTGTGAGGCAATTGCCTCATTGTATTTCTTGTAGCTTGGCTACACTCCCTAATTTTTTTTTTTCCCATAGCCTCATAAAAATTACAATAATTATTTCCATTATAGATTCTCATTCGAATTTATTTAAAGTACATATGAGTTTTATATTTGGTGTAGCGTCACTACATTATATACAGGTTTTTTTTTTTTTTTTTTATAAAAGTTGTATAATTCAATACAGGTATAATGATACACATTATACTTGACTTGATTAAAAAGACTGGACTGTGACTGTGTGGACTGTGATGGACTCCCTAATTTTTTTTCTTGTTTCAAAACCCCTTTATTCAAAAAATTGTTTACGAACAAATGAACAATTACATGAACAAATTTACAGATTTATGGCTCCTTTTCCTGCATAGCATAACATGCATTTGAAGGAGGGTAGAATTACAAAAACATTTTCCGTTTTACAGTAAAAATTACAAAAACAATAGACTGGACTAGGTGATGAGGCTCACCTTTGGGACCTAATTTTTGGTGAACGTGTGTTGAAATAGTAAAAATGTCTGGTCAAGCCTCCGGGGTCTGCACGCATTTTGGTTAAATTGCATTGGTTACAATATTACTATAATATGTATTTCTATATAATTTACACAAAAATGTAAAAAATGCCTACCAGTAGGTATTGTTTTTATTTTATTATTTACCTCGCTTGCCACGTGATCAAATAGCTATGGTTAATTAATTAACACCAATATTGTAGTTTGGAAGTGCGTATTTACGGTGGACATTAATTATCTAGTTATATATGATTTTGTCAGTTTTCCTTTATTTTTTATTTATAAGTAGTCTGTCATCATTAAACCTCTACTTTTATTATCAAAACAACCTTTTTTTTTACCACTAGTATGGCCCGCTATATACCTATTAATTAATATATCATTAATACTTCAGATCGATTGAATGATGAGCAGGTATCGTATGACAGTCAGGCTGCATGACGATTTCCTCGTGCCTGTCTATAAGTATAGCTCCTTTACTGTTCTAGTACTAACATTCCCGCAGAGAGCAACAGAGATGCCATTGAGCAAGGGAGAAGAATGGGAAGACTGGTCGACCAAGGAGGTGGTGTGGGCTCGTCGGGAGTTCGTGCCCGCTCGGGGCGATCCTTGTTATTTCTCATGCTGATACCCACCGCCTTCGTCTATCTCTCGACTATCTGGCATTCCGAAGCCGATTAAATTTAGTCTGTAACTGACGTACTTATCGGATCCTCCGGTGTGTGGAATATACCGAGGGTATCCTCCAACTTTCATTCATACTTAACCCTGCATAAGCACGTTAGGGTAACAATTTTTACTCACACTCCTTAAAAATTTACTTTCATTGACTTAATAAGAAACTTCAGGCTTTGGTTGATATTAAAAAGGAAAACAAATATAAAGTAACATCATACAAAATGAAAAATTAATGTAATTTCTGGCAATGAAAAGGCCAGAAAGATGGGAGGTTGTGTTCCGGGAGTAGACTGATAAAATATTATAAGTAACGAGAGCTCATTATGTTTTTCTGTGTACCTCTTCTATCAATTCTTAGAGTTCTTAGTCCACTCTCGTAGGTTTGAAATAAATGACTACATATATAATTAATGCGATCTTGTTGCAGGCTTAATTAGTCTGAAAAAGTTTACTATATGTTTTTTGATGTCAGGACATGACTTCATTGTGTGTATAAGAGTGACAAGAGTCCACCTAAAAAAATTGGAAGCTTGAGACCCGCAATACATGGCACATATATGGCAAGCCCCATTGTTACCCGTGTCAACCACCGCGCCAAGTAGCCCCTTCATCCCAACCGTCTAATTTTATGCGGCGACTATAGTTAATTGTAACTGTTTACTGATTCATTTAAAGAGATAGTTTTATTTTCGCCATTTGTGGTAATATTTGTTGGTTTTCTTTGGTCCATTGACCATAAGTACCAACATTTCGGGTGGGAAAGGTGGGCTAACTGTAGGTCCACCACCCGTTTCTAGTCAACGGGCCGTTTCTTTCTCCCCACCGAAACGGAGTTTCGGGCTCATGGGGCAGTTAATATACTCCGTGCATGGTAGTCTAGTGAGTGTGGTTGAGTATGCGAAAATCGCGCACCACTGTTTCTCTTCTGATTCATGTCCAGGGGGTCTTACTGACCAGGAAACTGCATATTACCACCCTGGAATCTGATAGGTTTAGTCTAGAGGGGGGGGGGCGATTCCGGGATGTGGCGCTCTTGGTATAATCACTGTAACTGTAAGGTTGTAGGGACTCGAATTGACCTATTTTAATGCCGAATTTTTTTTTTCAATTCATCTTTGCGATATCGGAGCAAGAAAATCGAGCGTAAAGTTCTACAGGGTGTCCCTTTAAACATGCACCCCTCACTTATTTTTTATTTTTAAGTTTAATTTTTTGTCTCAATAAAACAGAGTGTTCTTTAAACACTAAAAATCAAACATGATTTTAATTTTGAACCAACTTTTACAATACAAAAAATACAAACATATACGCTTTCTCAATACAACATGTGACATGATTTTTATCTATTTTTTTACGTTAAATTAAGTTTTTCAAGAAAACATTCCCATTCTGAAATAATCAATGTTAAAATAGGAAAAATAATTAACTTTTTTTTTACCAACATGTGGATTTATTTTTTACTGTAGTTTATTACATAAAATAACTTAATTTGCTGGAGATAAAATAAAAATAAATTAAATTTATTTTAAAACAACAGTAGGTATGCGGCGCTTAAATTACAAATCTGTTTGCAAACCTAGTACCTTAAGAGAGGTACCAATTGTTAATGCCCTTACACTACCCTGACTTTCTTGGGCAGATCTAGTGGAACGGTGGGAACTCTAAGCGCCAGTAAGCCATCAGAGATGTAAGATCCACTTAAAGTTTTTTTGTTCCGATAACGCCGCGCCCTACAGAGTCCCTTCATTGATTCCCGAAGGTCGCGTGCAAGCGGCTCTCTTCTGTTCAACAGCGAGTTAGAGATTCAAACCGAAGGACCAAAAAACAAAACAAAAGAAAGTAAGAAGAAGTTAAGAAGATGTTGCGTGTTGGGAACTGCTCAGAGACGCCACGGCATCCGCTTAAAGCTCTCTCTTCTCCCGACAAATCTAGTTAGCTCGATCACTAACGAGCCGTTAGTTATTCTACCTCTTTGGCTAACAGTTTTCATCACGCTTCTTAATCTTGCAGGCGATTGTTCCATTCAGTAACAAAGCGTGTATGCCCTGTTGCCTAATGTTAGCTAAATTTCCTTAACATGATTGAAAAATAAATTAAGCATTTTATGTTTTCAGCCCTACATCTTTATTTTCTTGTGATTGTTTGGCCTAGAGATAAGAAATTTTACAAACAGGTTCCATTAATTTACACGAAAACATGTAAATACTAGGGAGGACTAGTAACTAGAAACATGATTCCGTTTCACTATTTATATTTTTAAATCAAGGATCCCGATGACTAGATTAATGTGTTGGGACTTTAGTTCAACATAAACCTTGATCGTATGTCAGGTTCTATTGAAAATGACTTTAAGAGGCCATCATCAAGAGCATGGGCTCTTATTTGATGATAAGAAAGATTAAATTGCTATTTTTGAGTTCGAGCTAAAAATATTATGAAATAGAATCTTTTTGGTGTGAGATAAATGGTACCTGGAAAATGACCTAAGTTTAGTATTGAAGGGAAATAAAAGCAAGCATGGACTTGAAGTGATTTGTGTTAAAAATGGTGACTATCCTATAATAGGCGTTTAAATTGCAATCAGTATTTAGTATCGAAATTCCTTAGTAATAAATATCAGTCTTAGGGCACTAGCATGAAATATTTTGAGTAGTATTCGCGCTATTTTTTTAAATGAATCTTTCATGAACATTAACTCTCAATATTCTATTGTAAATTTGTATTGTGGTATATGTCTAAATACCTCATCACTTGAGGCAGGGTTAGTAGAGTATTCTACTGGATATTGGGGAGGACCCAGGTTCTTCTCCACTTTATAAGACAATAGTTACATTAATAAAGTTCTCTGTGTGCCTACATAGATAACTCCCTAGCCTTCAAGGGCGAGACTCCCGGCCGGTATAACGAGGAGGTGCTGATACCAACTCCCGAGTCATCCAAATCAACCATTAATCACAAACATCTAAAAAGGCAAGTATTGTTTTTTTGGTATCTTTTCTCCTTTTATTTATGGAAGAAATAAGTTTTTGTAGTTTTAATTCCACGATAGAACATATTTGAAATGTAAATGAAACAAAATTATCCTTATTACTAAATTTAAAATTATCCTACGCTAAATTATAAAGGTGAATGAAAAGAGGTCAATAAAGAAACAGAAAATAGGATGAGTCGAATTTGATTAAGGTTGTCAATTAAGTTCTTGCAACAAGGAGACATATACATTAAGAATATAAGAACTGGCCGAAAGGATGTTTTAAATGAATTGTTATAAATTCTTTCACTGCCTCCACATTACCTCTAATGACGAATTTACTCTGAATCAGTGATACTGCAGACATATGCTCCCCAATGCTGGAGACAATCTTACCTCAGCACAACAGGTCATCTGAGGCTGTCAGTAGGTATGTTAGATGTTGGGATACGGTAAGGTTAAAGTTGTAGTGGATCAGGTATGATGTCGGGGTAGAGACGTGTTTCTGTCTTAATATAAGAGGAGATCACCAGCTCGCGTTGGATAATTTATAACAACTGATAAAATAACCAATATCGGATTTTATTATTCAGGATGTTTACTCATCAAAAGAAGTTTCTTGCAGCTCCTTCAAGAGATCACTTTTCCTTTTCTATGCTCTTCCTATTCTAAATTATTTTGTTTGCAAATCATAGCTTGTCTTTCCATTTCAAATGGCACTAAAACAGATCGCTCTCAGGTACTATGTACTTAATATCATTACTTTTGTGTTTGTCCGCCTTTTAGTCCTTGGTCCCACATACCTTTACCAAAATGTATTTTGTGCACGTTTCAGAACGACGATCGTTACTTAAATTCATCACTTTAATCAAGAACCTTCTCAAATGTTTTGCTCGATGACAGATGACATATCACCTTGCATAAAATCAAACCCATTTTCTTCATACTCCTTAACAATTATATCATCGGTGACACAATTTCAGGAATTGCCTTCTTGTTGCAACACATATTCTTGCTACTTCTCTTCTTTCTATTTATTTATCTATTGTCTGTATCTCTATGGTTTGGTGTCATGCCTGAGTCCTTATTTATTATTTTATTTTCTACAAATTTAACAATTTTCTAAGATCCCATATCAATGGCTGGACAAATTTGGACCACACATTAAACTCTTGAAGACTTGGTGGATTCATAAAAGCTTTAATGAATCCAAACCTCTCTTTATTTAGATTGAGTTAAATATTTATTTATTTTTTTAACTTTACCACCCATTTTAAGAAGTTAGCTTCTTTCTTTTGTGAATGTATCTTTTGATAGATTCTTTGTTGTAGTTATCAATCTCCCAAATGAGTGGGTTTTCTGTAGCTATCGTTTTATTGGAATGATTTTCAGGGAAGTTGTAAGTAGTTAAGAATAATGGTTATTTTTGTGTGATACGCATTCCTAGGTTTTGGATTCATTCAAGTTTACTGTAGTTGGTTTTCCAAATGAAACTCCGTACTGGAGATGAATGATGCGTGAGGTTATGCATGATCGGATGACTCATCTGTATAGTATTAGTTTGTTTTTGGGACTTAACTGGGATTTTATGATGAAATTCGAAAACATTTTGTAATGCTTTTTTTGCATTAGTTTTCAAGTTGATATGTTCTGTGAAGGTTAGGGATCTGTCTACAGCTAGGAAAAATATTGGACTGATTTTAACCACGAGATATGAACAGAGTTTATGAAAAGGTTGGTGAAAGACAAGAAGAATCCTTGCAGTAGCCCGGCTGTAATAGAGAGTTAACTGAAGGCAGATGAAATTTTTTGCATGGAGGATTATCTAATAGAAAGGAATGAATGGATGATGTGAATAAGCTATAGGGGTAACTGGGTCATGGTTAATTTAAAAAGAAGTACGGTGTACCAGACAGTGTGAAATGCTTTTTCAAACAAAATCCTAACATATGCCTGTGTGCTGTTTTCCGTTGAAGGCTTCGGTTATGAAGTCCGTAAGTCGTGCCAATGAGTCAACTGTGGGAGAGGTGTTCACTGAATCCGAACATTTCGTCCACTATAATATTTTGTTGGTTCGTTTATTTATGAGTTTTAGTATCAATCTTTTGAGGACAAATATATTTAGCAAACTTGATTATAACTCAAAGATTATGCGGGGCCTTTGTTAGGTTTTGGTATTGTTCCTGTTTTTGATGTTTTCCAGATAGTGGGGCGATATCTGTGCCTTAGTTCGGAGTTACAAAATTTTGTTAGGAAGAAGATTAGCATTCCGGCTAATATTATTGAATATATCTCATAACAACTTCACTTCCAGCACAGGTGATTCATTGATAAATGCGCCAGCTTCAGAAGTCTGGCTGAAGTTTAGGAGCAATGTAGTATCCTTAGCGATCTTAGAAGTTCTAAGAAAATTAAGACACCTTAGCTAATACATATTTCTCAATTTTTAATGAGCCAATGCCGACTAAATTATTCTCAAATGTGTGGGAATCCTTTCCCTGTTACCATATGCTTTCTTCTGCGGATTCGCATTGAATGCGGATGCCAGGTGATTATTTGGATCCGGAGCAGACAGGCGCGCAAGACGGCGGAAATAAAACAAGGCGAAACGAAGAGGGCCGCTTAATTTTTTGTAAGGCACTTTTTCTCTTTTTTAATAAAAGCCGCTTTAAACGCTGACGCTCTTTTCCATGAGCGGAAGCATCCGGTCCCTGCTCAATGAGGCCTTCCCCGAATAAATTCGCTCAAGGGGCAAGAAAAGACTACAAGATTTGTAGGCGGTTGGGATGATGTCTGGAGACGTTAATGACGGCAGGGATGTGAATAGGAACAACAATGCCGTCCACGCGACTGCGCCGGCTCATTAGAGTATGCCTGCAACAATGTTGCCACTCCTCGGCGGACAATCTCTGATTAAAGACTCTTTTCTCTCTCTCCCTTTTCACTCTCCTCAGATATACACTTTTTTTTCTCTCTCTTTTTGTGTTTCGCTCTCCAGGTTTTTTTTAATCTTAAATAATCCGTGTCTTTTCGTGTTTTTTTTCTTTGTCTTCGCTTCCTCCTGAAGTCTAGATTCATTTCCTGACGACATATTTGTTTTGAGAAATCTCTTTCCAGCCACCATAACCCAGTTTTACTGATTGTTCAAAATCCTGACATAAATAAATAAAATACATTTACGAGAATTGTGGTTTGTATCTATACTTTCATGTTCACCTGTTCATAAGTTCGTGGTGAAATAGCTATAAATCCTACAAGCACGGGTTTCGTTACGTTTGAGAAAATGATTTTATTTACAGTTTACAAAACATATTTGATATTATTAATTACATCTTTACGCATACTCAACATAGTAAGAAAACATTTATCCAAAACCTCGTGAGAAATGTCATCCCTCTATATACAACTGGAGTCACAACAAACTGTGAATGACTTTTGCTTTTAATTTTAGCTTCCTCCGGTTATTAAATGGAAAATATCCTGACTACAAAAACATTAGTTGAGTTATTAACACGTTGTTATGGGAATTTTAATGACTTTTTCTAATTATAGTTTGAATGAACGTATTACATATCATAAATAACCAATTATGGGCAGGTTTTTACAATTTTCACAATAAGCAACTGCTCGATTTTATTGTGATGACCCCTCGGGAGGTCTTTTCAGTGTTACAAGTGTTCTTAGTGCTGAAAAATAATATATTTTCCCTAATTTATTTATATTATCGAAAATCAAAAATACGACCTCGTTTATTTGTTTTGGTCATGGGTGACAATGTTATGTCAGTTTGTGACCATAACTAGTTACAGTCTGTGAATAATGTGTTATGGTCAGTGGTTTTGACGACTGGTTTGGTTTGTTTCTACAAGAAACGTTCGTAGGACTTTATTTGTTGGAGTAAATATTTGAAACTATGCCTAAAAACCGACATACATACACTGAAGATGACGTCACTAAGGCAAAAGATGAAATTCGCAAGTGGCATCTGTCAAATCCACGGCGCTGAAGAAGTATGGGTTTCCAAAAGGAATATTTTTCAAACTTTTTAATATAGTTTTGTGTTTAACCTGCCAGGTAGATTTAATACAGAAATAATAGGTACAAATTGACTGTATAAGGGTTGGTAAATTGCTAAATTATTTACAACTTTATTATGATAAAATTACAATCTGCCTGATTGGGCTATAAGTAATTGTAATAAATGATCTCATATAACAATAACCCAGAGGCCCCCGAAGTCCACATGGTTGTCACCTCCCTCGCGAGCGAAGGTGGAAGCGGAGTCTTGGGAAGTCCCCCACGCTCCTACGTCAGCCGCGTCTTATCCAGTGAGTCAGCGTAGGCTGACCAAGAGCGCGAGAGCCACTGACGCTCAGGACATGATTAGAGAAACTGGCCATTGCCAGGACTCCCACTGTCACTTATTTATAGCAGATCACGAAGCCACTGCCGTTTTAGTCTCCAAGGAGAATTATAGGGATAAGTGGTGCAGTGCAATGACTGTGATAGGGAATTTGGGTGGTATGATCGGTTACTGTGGAATTTTATGAACTTGGAAGGGATGAGTTCAAGAATGTAGGGTATATGCAGATCATTATGAAGGGTTTTGTTGCTGACGTAATAAGGGACATTTACTATTGTTCTCAGGACCTTTGATTGAAAGGATTGGATACGCTTGATGTTCGACTTTTTTGCTGTCCCCCATAGCTCTATTCCGTATGTCCAGATTGTCCAGAGACATATCTCTTACTTATGGGACGAGTATGGAAGTCTTCCATTCTGGGCGAACGCAGACAAGGGGCTTTGGACATTCAACCTCTAAGCACCCCCTCATAGATTTGAAGACAACCGCTGTATTTGTAAGCATAAGTTGTAATAGTTAGTATATAAGTCAATGTAAATATCCATTTCTTTATTGAGATTGGCAAGAAAGTAATTTCGGTTTTTTAGTGTGAAACAAAACTTAATTTTTTGTATACAAAAATGAACTTTAATCAGTCAAATCCTTTCCAACCACCCTAATCCTGTAGCACAGTCATTGCACTGCGCCACTCATCCCTATAATCCTCCTCGGAGACTGAAACGGCAGTGGCCTCGTGACCTACTATAAACGCGCGACAGTGGGAGTCCTGTAAATGGCCAGTTTCTCCAATCATGTCCTATTGTATGAATGAGCGAGTGAATGATGCTGTAAATATGGTATGAATGAGATCATTTATCTGTATTATTATTGCCTTATAAAAGGCAGATTGTAATTATTGCACAATAAAGATTGTTAGATTGATTAATCAGTCAAATATCTTCCATTCTGTTTGTTAACCTTCTGCTATCTTTCTAGTAACTTCATGATCCCGCGCTCATAGAATTTCTAGTCCTTATCAGCAAAAAACTCAACCAAGTGAGATTTGAAGTCATCGTTATTACTGAAATTTTTATCATTTAAGAAGTTTTGTATCGAAATAAATGATAATCCAATGTTGCAAGGTCGGGGCTGTATGAGGGATGTGACATCACATCCCAACCAAGCTCCAATAGCTTCGTACGTGTTGCTAAAGATTTGTGAGGCCTCGCATTAAACCCAAATATCGAGCTTCTTAACAAGTCTAAGACGTCTAATACAATTTTCAATTGTTTTGTGTAATACATTTAACTATTTTGCAATCTCTCGCACAGTTATATGACGATTCGATTCAATTATGGCTTTATTATGTCATTATCAACTTCAGAAGGTTGACCAGAACGTTGGTCATCTTTCAGTGAAAAATCTCCTAAACGAAATTGTTTAAACCAATTCTGAGACGTGCGTTTTGTTAAACAATCAACACCATAAACTTCACATATCTCTTTGAGTGAGCCTCAGCCGCTTTCTTGGCTTTATGAAAAAAAAAAGTAAAATGTGTCGAAAATGCTTATTTTTGTACTCCATGCTAAAACAGACCGTAAAGTGACAGTTGTAAACAAAATTACACGGAATTTCTTTCTATAGCAACCTAAAGGTATCGACTACCAAATCTCAAAAGAAAAAAAATTTTACATTTACACAACGGTATCGACTGGTGCAAACCGAAATCACTTTCTTGTCAACCCATTATTTAAGAGTTTTCAACCATTTGAATAAAAACATATTTTATCGTAGTTTTGGTGATATGAAATTCCTTCTCATTCACCACCTCAAAAATTGCTAAGATAATTTAACCTTGGATTAGAACTAATTGGGGCAAGATTAAATCCAATCAATATTACGCCAATTTTATTGTATTATCACTTTATGCTAATTGAGTACGCTCAGAATTTGACAGAGTAAATAAATCTATTAGTTAAAATAATTCCCCAAAACAACCCCAAAAAAAAAAAGTGTATTATTCCACTGGAGCGTAAAGGCGTAGTTATTCGGGTAAGGTTGGTAAAAGCTATATGTATCGATCGATAAATAGATGCATTATTTATATATTAAATATATTGGTATTTTTATAAGTATCTAAATAATATACGTTAGATAATAGATGATAGATCAAATAGATTGAACGGCCTGTAATATTGTTTGTAAATAGCCATAAAAGCAGTCTTACATTGCTGTTAAGTGCAATATGCATCGACGGGAAAAATAATACTCATATCACTGTACACCAATGCGATAAGACTTATTCAACTGGGAGATATTTCATCATTAAAAGAATTACGTATAATTAATAGCACGTTGCTATCTATCTGGCAAAGTTCTCATTCAAATCAAAAAGGGTAAAAAAAAGGGTATTATTCCACTGGAGCGTAAAGGAGTAGTTATTCGGGTAAGGTTGGTTAAAGTTATATGTCAATAATATGAGGTGGCTCCAACTTATTTTTTTTTTATTATTATTTTGTTCCGGCATTTGTGCACCGCGGCCTCACTGAGACCTATTGTGCGCCGTCCATGTCTCTGTCCTAAATATGTGACAGGCCCACGGCCTTTGCAAATCTGAGGATACTGAATGGATCGATCAGTTCACCTAGTTTGGGGTCTACAATGCGATCACTACCAAAATGAAAGTATCGCCTTCTAGCTAAGTTATCATAGTCACATATTATATGACGTGCCGTTCCTCCCTCTTTCTTGCAGAATCTGCAGATTGGTGATCCCACTATCCCCAAATTAAAGAGGTGTTTATTTAACCGACAGTGACCTGTATAGAGTCCTGTCACACTTTTGAGTGTCCACCTGTCCATTGATAGAAGTGCTGAGCTTCTTCTCTTACAGGGTCCATTAAGAAACAGTTTCGAGTGTTCCTGTTTCTTAGTTTCTCTCCAAGAGAGTCTTGCCTTGTCCTCTATAGCTAATTTTATACGCCTTTTAGCGTAGCTGAGGCTGATACCACATATGGGTTCAGGTGCAAGAGGTGTCTGTTCTGAGCCCACCCTTGCAAGGCCATCTGCCTTCTCATTGCCTGTGATGCCTGTGTGTCCTGGCACCCAGTCGATTCTAACCTTATTGGCTAGCGAGAGTGTGTTTAGGTTGTTTTTACACTCCTCAACCAAATAAGATCTGGTCGTATAGCTTTTCAGGGCGCCAATGGCTGCCTGGCTATCCGTGAAAATTGTGATAAGTCTGTTATTATTATTATTATTATTATTTTGTTCCGGCATTTGTGCACCGCGGCCTCAGTGAGACCTATTGTGCGCCGTCCATGTCCCTGTCCTATATATGTGACAGGCCCACGGCCCTTGCAAATCTGAGGATACCGAATGGATCGATCAGTTCACATAGTTTGGGGTCTACAATGCGATCACTACCAAAGTGAAGGTATCGCCTTCTAGCTAGGTTATCACAGTCACATATTATATGACGTGCCGTTTCTCCCTCTTTCTTGCAGAATCTGCAGATTGGTGATCCAACTATCCCCAAATTAAAGAGGTGTTTATTTAACCGACAGTGACCTGTATAGAGTCCTGTCACACTTTTGAGTGTCCACCTGTCCATTGATAGAAGTGCTGAGCTTCTTCTCTTACAGGGTCCATCAAGAAACAGTTTCGAGTGTTCCTGTTTCTTAGTTTCTCTCCAAGAGAGTCTTGCCCTGTCCTCTAAAGCTAATTTTATACGCCTTTTAGCGTAGCTGAGGCTGATACCACATATGGGTTCAGGTGCAAGAGGTGTCTGTTTTGAGCCCACCCTTGCAAGGCCATCTGCCTTCTCATTGCCTGTGATGCCTGTGTGTCCTGGCACCCAGTCGATTCTAACCTTATTGGCTAGCGAGAGTGTGTTTAGGTTGTTTTTGCACTCCTCAACCAAATAAGATCTGGTCGTATAGCTTCTCAGGGCGCCAATTGCAGCCTGGCTATCCGTGAAAATTGTGATCAGTCTGTTTCTTACTCCCTCCCCAATTAAGGTTTGGGTACAGACATTGATCGCCATCACTTCGGCCTGAAAGACCGAGGTGTGTCTACCTAAAGGAATAGAAATCCCAGATTCTGGTTTATCTTTCCTCCATATGCCGGCCCCTGATCCGTTTTCTGTTAGTGAGCCGTCTGTATAGCAATTAATCCCATTACACAGTTTATGTGGTTTGGTCTTTGTGTTTACCGCACAGTATAAGACGTCTGTGTGTTTCTTAACTTGTAGGTCAGAGTGCATTGACAGCACCTCGTCCTCATCAATTCTTCTGAACAAGTTCCCATGCCCCATGTGAGTCAAGACTTTGGATCTTGTTCCTGATTTCGCAAGTCTGTAAGCCACGTTCAAGGCTTGCGCTTCTACTTCTATGTGCAGTGGATTCAAGTTCAATAAGACTTCCATTGCAGCAGTAGGAGTTGTACTCATGGCACCAGTAATCATGAGACATGAGAGCCTCTGTAATTTGCCAAGCAAAGTTTTATTTTTACTAATGCTACCTCTGTGCCACCACACCATAGAGGCATAGAGCACCATTGGTCTCACTGCTGCGGTATATAGCCAGAATAACATTCTGGGTTGTAGTCCCCAGGTCCTACCCACAGCCCTTTTACATGCATAGAGGCATCGAAGTGCCTTCATAGTAGTATTCCTGATGTGTTTGGACCAGTCCAATTTACTATCCAGAGTAACCCCTAGATGCTTTACCTCACTACAAATGCTTACCTGTGTCCCCCCTATATAGGGTGGTCTAACTATAGCATTTCTTTTGTTAGTGAAGATACAGAGATTTATCTTCTGGGGATTGATTCCTAAACCATTCTTTTCACACCAATCCCTCAAAAGATCCATCGATGCGGAAAGCAACTCAGAAATGGTTTCTGAGAACTTGCCCCCTATGAGCACAGCAATGTCATCAGCATATCCCTGTGCGTAGAACCCTGCAGAGTTTAGGTTTGTTAACAATGAGTCAACGACCAAACACCACAGTAATGGAGATAACACCCCTCCCTGTGGACATCCTCCTACTGGCTTCATCCACAGTTTGGTTTGTCCCAATTGTGATTGTAAAATCCTATTCTCTAGCATGGTGTTTATCCAGCTAGAGGCTAAGGAACTAATCCCCTTTCTTTCTAAGGCCGATGCCATAGTGTTATAGGGTGTGCGATCAAAGGCACCTTCTATATCAACAAAGATGCCTACCATTATTTCTTTGTGAACTAGGGATCTCTCAATCCTGGAAACCAGGTGGTGGAGAGCAATTTCACATGATTTTCCTGCCTGGTAAGCGAATTGAGCGCTATGGAGCGGTCGTTCTACCAGTATTCCATCCCTAATATGTCTGTCTATGACCTTTTCCAAGGTCTTCATCAAAAAAGAAGTCAGACATATTGGTCTGTAAGACTTGGGTTCGTCATAGGACTCTTTCCCAGGTTTTGGTATGTAACACACTTTTGCCATCCTCCAGCTTACTGGAATATAGCTCAGTGCCAAGCTTCCCTTTAACAAGGTAAGTATAAGGGGCCTAATTACTGGTAGGCCTTTTTGTAGCAAGGCTGGGAAAATCCCATCAGTACCAGGTGATTTGAAGGGAGCAAAAGAATTGATTGCCCACTCCACTCTTGCAGAATTGACAATTTTATTTGCTTCTGCCCAGTTACCCTTGCAACCAGTGTGTTCACAGTTGGTAGGGTCATTATTAATCGTATCCATCAGTCCGCAGCCAGGAAAATGCGCGCGCGCCAGGGCACCGAGGGTTCCCTCCTCAGAATCCGTATAGCCCCCTCCCACCCTGACGGAGCCCAATACTCCCCTGTCAGACTGCTTGGATAAGATCCTATTTACTCTAAACATGGAAGTTGTATCGTTTATTTCGCTACAAAATTTCTTCCACGCCCTTCTTTTAGCCTTTCTGACTGATGCAATCGTCAACCTCCCACCTTGATTTCCCTCATTGAGGGTCATTTGAGCTGCTGATAAATCTCTAGAACAATATTGCCATAGAGGCTGCATTTTAAGACTGCTCTTATGCAGGATACAGGCTCTGGCACGCGCGGGTACAGAAATAATCTCATACCCACGCATCGCCAGCCCCCCCATCCTGCCCTTATACTGGTAAGGTTCTTGTATTAGAATGATATCAATATCCTTACCTCTCACATACTGCTGCAGAACACCACATGCTGCAATACAGTGGTGCAGATTGATTTGCAGCAGCCTCACCACCATGATCAGTGCCCGCCGGCTCCCGGAGGGCCACCCCGAGGCGGACCCCGGGAGACAGCGCCAAACCCAGGCCTCCCCATCACAGAGGGCCCAGACCCAGCGCCCCCCCCCCAGACCCGCCACGGGGCCACCCCCAGTTCTCGCCTTGGGGCCATCCTTTGGAGTTGGCAAATTCGTCGTAGCGATCCCCTTCGACTCCTCCACCTCGGGATCGCTCCTTGCCTCCTCCACCTTATCAGCCGCCTTCCTCTCCTGTACTACTTTCGGCGGCTTCTTCTTATCCAACACCCTGAGAGCGACCTTAGTGAACCCATAGTTCAGCTTAAGCTTCCGCTTCTCAAGGTATTCCATACTAGTCTCTGGGGCAGACAGGATCGCAAAGAAGCCATGCTTCTCCACCTTGGTGCCCAGGAGTCTCCATAATCCTATATCAGGTACCCTAGAGTTTTGGGTCCTGATCCTCTTCATGAAATGTCCTTCCAGAGGCATTTCTCCTGTAATGAAGGTTCCTACCTTCACGGTTTTATGAAGCTCCTCCACCTTTCCTACACGGAGCTCCAGATCCCCACTGATTTTAAAATTGGGTACTATAATCGACAACCAGTCCTTGGTCTCCTGGTTGTCGCAGACTATGACACAGGCTCCCACATGTGGGTAAATTCCGCTGAATTCAGCCTGTGTCCCTTTCTCTTCTTCCAGCTGATCGACAAATTTCATCAGCTGGCCCTTCATTTCCTCGCAATTCACCTTCGTCAGCTGAATGGACGGATATCCACTAGGGATAATCGCCACCCTGCTTCCTCCGGCAGCAATCGCGTAGGAAGCAATACTAGCATCCCCACCCCTAGGCCTCTTTGCCGTAGGCGCAGAGGTACCGGGTGAGGACCTAATCCTTTTCTCTGGAGCGCACCCAGACCCTGCCGTATTCCCGGACCCCGAAGGTCCTGGAAGTCCGGCCGGATCCTCAGGTGGCCCTCCAGCCAACATTGGCTCCATCTTAACAAACGACTGACCTGGAACCCACATACGAGACTAAAAAGACAAGAACTAAACAGACGCTTTGGACAACTGTACATACTACTTCAAAGGACATCCCATCTCTCAATAGAAAATAAACTACTAATCTACAAAGTTATACTTAAACCAATCTGGTCATACAGAATAGAGCTATGGGGGACAGCAAAAAAGTCGAACATCAAGCGTATCCAATCCTTTCAATCAAAAGTCCTGAGAACAATAGTAAATGCCCCTTATTATGTCAGCAACAAAACCCTTCATAATGACCTTAATATACCCTACATTCTAGAACTCATTCCTTCTAAGTTTATGAAATTCCACAGTAGCCTTTCCAACCACCCTAATCCTGTAGCACAGTCATTGCACTGCGCCACTCATCCCTATAATCCTCCTCGGAGACTGAAACGGCAGTGGCCTCGTGACCTGCTATAAACGCGTGACAGTGGGAGTCCTGGCAATGGGAGTCCAGCTTCTCCAATCATGTCCTGAGCGTCTGTGGCTCTCGCGCTCTTAGGCAGCCTCCACTGGCTAGTATCCGGTGACGCGGCTGACGGAGGAGCGTGGGGGACTTCCCAAGACTCCGCTTTCTCTTCGCATGTGGATTTGGGAGGTCTCTGGGCTGTCTGTAAATAGTGTATGGATGAGCGAGTGAATGATGAACTGTAAATATGGTATGAATGAGAGCATTTATCTTAATTACTTATTGCCTTATAAAAGGCAGATTGTAATTATAGCACAATAAAGGAATATAATAATAAATAAAAAATATGAGGTGGCAGATTTGTTATGTTTTGAAGCTTTTTGAAAGAGCATGTGAAACGATTTCTTCAGGCAAGTTAACAGTGTTTGGGACCGCCTAAGCTCAAATAGTTCTTATGTGGTTGAGTAGAACCTTAAATTAAGGATAAATTATGATCAGATTCTGAAGAGCTTTAGCCGAGACGGCAGACAGCCAAACATCAGAGGAGCCGACACCTGAAGTAGAAGAAGATACATAAAGACGACATAGTTAAGAATCGGCAAGAGAGGACCCTGTCTCTAGAAGAAGAGGACTCCTTCGACCATAGATCTCTCAGTTGAGGTGAATGGGAGAGCTTTTATGATCAGTCAACAAATCAAGGACTCCCATTTGAGAGCTGGTTCTTCTTATTTCTTCTCTTCAGAGCTGGCTGAATTATGTCGGAGCCCAGGTCCATTAGAGAGATCTCCTTCAGATAATGCTATAACATAATTCCACTAGAATTGACTCGAGCCAAGCAGTTCTTCCGCCACAACAGTCAAACATCTTGAAGTTAATCAATATCTTTAAAAAAATATTACGACATATTGTGATACGTCTTTGTATATGCTATATTTGTTTGTTTCGCAAAAAAAAAATAAACCAAAACAACCGGAGTTTTAACTCAAACATTTCTTCAGATGTTTGACTATTCTAATACCTTTATTAGAACTGGATGCTTCATATTTTATATACTAAATGCATGATAATTCAAACAAAAATACTTTCTTTAATTAAAAATATAAATGACATGGTAGTAAATTGTAAGAATTAAAATATATTTCACAGTAGTTTGTTAGGTCGACAATTCGATAAACCCATCAAGATAATTACTAATGGAATCTATTAGTCCATCTTACATCTCTGATGGCTTATTCACCGTTTCATAGGATCGGTTCAAGAGAGTCAGTGTGCCCTTGAAGACGTGTTAACCAATAGGTACCACCCATAAAGTGATTACGTAAAAAGAATGAAATCCGTTTTAGCGGTCAATGTTAGATCCGAAATTACTTACGTGATTTTTGTCGTCCAGCTACTACATACTGTGATATCTATCCCTGAGAACTACATAATAAATAATTATAATCTAAATAAAGTAAAGGTTTTGTTGGAAGATCGCCATGAGTAGGTGAAAAAGTGTTGTTAGCTTTTCATCAAGTTTATTCTTCACCAGCATAGTTTCAACATACATAGTATATAACAACTCTTTGTCATCAGCCCAAACCGATCTCCCAACTAAACCAACTCATTTATATACTCCATGATAAAAATCAACTCACAGTTTAATTATAATATATTTATACGTTAGGAACACTATTTTACAGCCACCATAAAGTATCATTCCTACACTGTAAGAGTCGCATCTCCCAATAAGCGTTACATTAGTTAATAATATCTACATGCTCTATCTATGCCATACTACATGTAGGATAGTTCAAGCCAAATTAAATTTTCTAAATAAGAATATAAATTATATGATATCAACTCAGCCTCTAAATAGACCACTGACCCCTATTAATATCATCGTTTTTATTAATTTTTGTCCGGCCATTTGACAAATTATCTCTATAATACACGAGTTAGGGTCATTAATTAATACTATTTTTTGTATTATAAAAACTTTTGCGTACAAAAAAGATTTTGTACAGTTAGGATAAGATGTTAAATTAAAGATCTCGATATTCCTATTAAATCTATGAAATTTTATTTATTTTAAATACAAGTCATTAATGACGTTTTTACAACTTTAACTCAGCTAGAGGTTTTTTGTTTTAGAAAAATATTTGTTATTCTGTTTAATGCTTCAATACTGCTAAAATACCGAAATAAAATGTCGATCATTACTTATATTTACATGTGTCGGGTCGTCACGATGGGGTGCCTAGTTACCCCAGCCCTAGTGACGAAGTGAGGGTTGATTAGGCCATGACCTGGACAATTGCTTCATGACGGGTCTTACTACTGTACTATCTGACTCAATATTTGATAGGTATGTGCCCCGACAGTGCACTATGTTTAGGAGAAGAGGTATTGTAGGTAGTTTATGTGGTCTTGGAATGACCACGAATTCACACTCGGTATCTGAGGGTAGGCGAGAACCATCCGGATCCCAAAGGAGGGTGAACTGGAGAAAGGCAGACTGGATTGCCACGGGAGACACTGCTAGGTAAAGTTTGTAGGTTCACGGCAACCGTCATCCTCGAGGGAGAGGTCTCTCCCAAGGAGGTGCTAGTTTTAGCGAGACGAAAGAAGGAAAGTGTGGTGTCTGACTAAAACATAGCGAGGTTAGGAAGAAAGATGTAGAGATTTTCATAAATGAGAAGGCTAAATCTTGAAACATCAGTGCAGCTGCAGGTACCAGTCAGAGAGCCGTAGTTAGAATGATTTATGGGCTAAAACTAGGGGGTATATATAGCCCCTAGTAACCAATGATCTGGGGTCTTATTCTGACCAATTAAACCGCAGGATTGTGGTGACCCTAGACTGTTCTAGGCTTGGACCCACCCAGGTCTGGGTCGCTACCTGAATTCCCCTTCTTCTGGCTAGTTTTTTGCAGCTGCGTCTTTTATTGTTTACAATATTTACACTGGTATGACTTATGGTTTAGTAATAAATGTAATTTTATTTACATTTGTTTAAATTAATTTACTACATATTATGACCAATTTATAATATATACAATATACATATTTTATATTGTATAATTTATATTTTTTAACATAATTTATATTGTATACAATCGAGTATAGGGTGATTTATCTTATGTAGTTAGCAGTCGCTACAACATGGCTCCTATTTTAGTAGACCATCAAATTAAAGATCTCATCTGCCATGATTGGAAATATGTATTATGTGTTTGTAGATTATTCCAAAAAGTGTCTATGAAATGGTAATCGCAAGCGCAACGAGACCCTTCCGTGTATATATCACGCTTGTCTTAAATTGTTGGTTTTAGGTTATAGCGCAAAATGCAATAGACTTATCTATTTCGTTTAATGGTGCTAATCTCCAAACTATTGCGGAAGCCTACAGTCCCAGAAACCACTTTTTCGTACGTTTCAAAGGTCTTCCAACATGGTTCTGACCTTGTATTACTTTCGAATGTTCGACTCTAATACAGAAAATAATGTAAACAAATAAACAAAAAATAGAAAACATTTATTGAGAATGTTTCCAAAACCTCCAATTACCCTTTTAAGTAGTTATGATTGTCCAAGTTAGCATGTGCCCGTATGTGGGGCGATATTCTTGACTAGCCTTCTTGAAGTGCGGATTAGGAATGACCGATTGTCTATTGTCACAACCGATTGATCGCGTGCTTCGTTTATAAAATTAATCGCTTAATTTATAAAACTATCGATTATATTTCAAAACAATCTATTTTATGTGAGTACTTTTTTAGAGGTATTTCCCATTTAACACCGATGTTTTAATTTATAAAAAAAAATGAATTTTTTTCACAATAATGTGAACTATGTTTGAAATTATTTCTAGATAATTTGTAATAAATAGTCTTAATTTAAGATATATTGGTTGGTGCGAATGAAATGTCGGATTCTTAAGTGAATATATTAAACTGCATATCTTTTTCCAAAAGCAGTTTATTTAATCAAAATATGCTCGATTTACTTCAATACACTTTTCCCAGCGATAATTTAATGCATCGATGCCTGTATTGAAGAAATTCTGATCTTTAGAATCAATGAACTCTGATATGGCATTTTTCAGACTGTCTTCATTTTCGTACTGTTTAGCCCGTAAAAACAGTTCTAAATGTTTAAATAAATGAAAGTCGGTTGGCGAAAGATCCGGTGAATAAGGTGGGTGCTGCAAAATTTCATATTTTAATTCGTTTAATTTCGCAATTTTTTTGTACGATGTATGCGGCCGAGCGTTGTCGTGGAGAAGTATTGGGCCATGCCGATTAACAAGTGATGGGCGTATAATTTTCAATTTTACATGCATTTCTTCAATGTACTGGCAATACTTTTCGGCTTTAATTGTCATTCCAGTTCGAAGGAATGAGTAGTGTATTACTCCAGTCACATTCCACCAAACTGTGATTAAAATTTTCCGTGGATGGAGTGATGGCCGTGGAGTATGAGCACAAGCCTCATCCTTATCAAGCCACGGAGCACACCTTTTTCTATTGTCGTAAAGAACCCATTTTTCATCACAAGTAATGATCCGATCGAAAAATGGATCTCGATTAAATCGGGTTAGCAATGATGAGCACACGTTCAAGCGATCCAGCTTATTTCGCTCGGTTAGTTTGTGCGGTATCCACTTATCCATTTTTTTCACCTTGCCAATCAGAAAGATGTCGCAATATTGTTGTATGGTCAACTTCCATTCTGGCAGCAAGTTCCCTTGAAGAAACAGTTGGATTAGTTTCCACCAATGCTTTCAGAGCATCATTTTTCACAGGCGTTTCGGGTCTTCCACGCGGTTCATTTTGCAGGGAAAAATCACCAGGCCGAAATTTTTCAAACCAACGCTGCACTTTTCGATCGTTCACAGTATTCTCCCCAAACGCCTGTTTTATATTGCATGCAGCTTTTGCAGCATTATTACCAAGTTTATACTCATATAAGAAATTACACGAATATCGGTTGAATTCATATCGGTGCAAAATTCAAAGCAAATAACAAAAGGGAACACTTTTGAGAAAATCTTCTTTGCTAAAATGTGACTCTGGCAATGGACAGTACGACTATAAACCAGGTTATGTCAAAAACAAAAGCATAACAAAAACAGGGAGACAAACGTTCACATTTAAATAAAATCCGACATTTCATAGGCACCAACCAATAATATAGATATAATTCAATCAATTAGAAAACACGGTCCTTCTACTTTTTTTTTATAGTTATATTATAAAGCGTATTCAAGAAGTTCCAACAGGATAACATTTTCCGAACTTTCATAATTTAATTCATCAAATAGGTTACCCGTGCGCAATAGTGTGAAATTTCAAAAATAGTCTAGTCTTATTTGGGGTGGAATAATTTATAAAACTAATGTTATTTATCTTTCTTTTCAACTTTTGAGTGAATGACAATGGAAATTTCAGGCCAGGATTATACTTTATCGCTGATAATACCGATCGTTTTCACCTTGAAAAAATTACATCTGTGCGCGTCTTACTAAAGACCTCTATGGGTAAAAAGGTAAATGAAATGCCTGGTTTCGGTAATCGCCTTGCCCCTTATAAAACAAAATCAATACCACAAATAGAAAGAATCCAGCATCCTCATACGACAAAAAGGGTCCTTTTGTTAAACAAAATAATGCTGAACCAACTTTCAAAACACCATCAAGCAATCATGAAAAAATGGATGAACGAAACATCGCAATTCGTACTTGCCCAACCAGTACCGAGTTCGAGTAAGATGACCCAGCCGAAAAGAAGTATTTTCCACAAGCTAGAGGCCCAAAAATAAGCACTGAACTACCATTGCCAGAACTAGTGAACATACTTGAATATTGCTTAAACAACGGACATGAGTATTCGACCCTGGTTCCATTCTCAAAAAATATTTATGCGTTCCTGCAACCTCGGTCCAATCCGAGATCCTCCTGAAGCCGGAGAGATAATAAGCGAAAGCAGGAGCCCATTGAACGTTGACTAGTATTGGTTTTTAATTAACTTTTGGTTGTTGGAGTGAAATAAATTTGAATACTTTGTAGTGAGTAGCAAAATGTTGTTGCAGTTTGAAATTAAGGTTTTCGATATGTTGTTTTGATGATTAATCGATTGTGGGAATTCGATTGAATCTGGGCAATGCATTGTGAGGCACTATCGGCAATCGGTTATACCTAGTACAGAGCCGTGAAAAAATGGAGGTCCTTCCAAATTTAGACTTTAAGCTATAAACTAGGTGAATCATCGTTTATTTCGCTTGGATTGGATCATTAACATGAGTGTATTTAAAATAATTGTTAAATGATTGAGAAAAATATGTTTGATATTTTCACCCAATAATGTTTCATTTAATCATCATTAGGTAGTATCGTGAAGTCTTGAAGATAAATCTAAAAGAACAGTTCATGATTTGCTTTTACCAGGCTCCGAGGCCTACTTACCACATGACGAACCATTGTTAAATTGATGTAAATTGACGGAAGATACCAGGAGAGTTAGCTGAGGGAGCGTTTGGAGAGAGCGATGGACGTTAGGTATAGTCAAGAGAGTTGGAAGATATTTGGGATCCAGAAGTGGGTTTGGTCAATGGTAATTTGGAAAATTATTGGAAAGCCGACTATCCTATATTCGTTAGTGCTTCGGCCTACCGGCACAGTAAAACTCAAGTATTTAAGGGATTTTATAATGCTTTCACTCTTAGGTGGTGGACTAGATGTTGTTGAAATCTTAAGTCCTTCATAGCTAAAGCAATCATGTTATTTTATAATCAATAGTGACCGGAAATGGTATTAAATTTCACCACAGTTATCTACTTTGGGTACTCCGAAAGAAAGGGGCGACAATTAATGGCATTAAAGACACAGCTGCTCTCTTGTCTAATTCCAGCCATCGTTTGATACGTACACAGGGTTCGTCCACCGACTGAAAAAAAAAAAAAGTGGAGTCGTTAAGTTGACGACACACATGAAAAAAATGATTCTTAGCAAGAATTTATTCAAGGCTTTTCCCATTAACATAGCCGTAATTCTGTTCTGGATGTCTACTCGTCTGCCTCCTTCCAGGCAACTACAAGCATTTATTAAAAATGTCCCTCCTTGGTCCTTCCATTGAGCATCAGTTTTTTTATTGAAAATAAAAAACTAATATTGATTTGAAATATCAGTGAAGGGTAGAATGTTTCAACGCTAACCGTGAGATTGCTCCGAATAGTTGACTCTTCGGACCAGCATTCATTGATTAACAACTGTTCCGAGTGCTTTTCATATATTTCAATTCCAACTTAAAAACCATATAAATAACGTAAGCCACAGTCATATTGAATGCAAGACACTAGGCATTAAGCTAATACGAAGTTTAAGTCCGTGATCGTAATATATTTATATAATACGCTTTGTTATTAATCTTCGTACAATACTAGTTCTATGCATTAATGTCTATCCTTCCAATATATTATCTCGTTTCTTTAGATGCCATGGACTCTTCGAAATCCACTTTTCATTTCTTGGATGTACGTTACGGAATAGAGCTATGGGGGACAGCAAAAAAGTCGAACATCAAGCGTATCCAATCCTTTCAATCCAAAGTCCTGAGAACAATAGTAAATGCCCCTTATTATGTCAGCAACAAAACCCTTCATAACGACCTTAATATACCCTACATTCTAGAACTAATCCCTTCCAAGTTTATGAAATTCCACAGTAGCCTTTCCAACCACCCTAATCCTGTAGCACAGTCTTTGCACTGCGCCACTCATCCCTATAATCCTCCTCGGAGACTGAAACGGCAGTGGCCTCGTGACCTGCTATAATCGCGTGACAGTGGGAGTCCTGGCAATGGCCAGTTTCTCCAATCATGTCCTATTGTATGAATGAGCGAGTGAATGATGACTGTAAATATGGTATGAATGAGATCATTTATCTGTATTATTATTGCCTTATAAAAGGCAGGTTGTAATTATTGCACAATAAAGATTGTTAAAGTCCAAAAAATATTCAAAAATGTTTTAGTGTAAAAAGATTACTTAAGCTAGATAAAATGACAGAAATCTTAACTATAAAACTTATATGTCACTGAGTACATCGATGGCTTTAAGACTATTCTCGTTATTTTCTTCCTTTTACTAATTTTATGACATATTTTTGGTGATTCATCTCCTTCTTATAGCCTTTATTTTTAGTTACGTCAATGTACACGTAACAGTATCGTTAATTACATATGATAGAAACTCAAACATAAAGAGGCAGATGGTGTGGCATCATTTTTAATATGCTTTATTTCTGAGGTACTTCAATCGAGTTTATATGGCGCAGACAAATTGAGAATCATGGAATGCCCTTCTTTGAGACGAACATAATCTATTTCGTGGGTCGTCAGTGAGGAAGGTCGTCTGGCTGGATAATTCTCCAATTATGAGCAATGATGCAATGAGCTGGATGGTTGGACCACATATTATTTTGCTTTCATAATTTCCATTTACAATACCAATTTTTCAACTTTTTTTGTGGGTGGGAGAGTCAAGTTAACGGGACTGCGAGGTGTTTGACTATCCGCTATTATACTTTAATACTACAAATTCAGATCGATATAAAGTATAAGTCATATCAGTATTATAGACCATGCTGAAACCCGTGACCGTGTTTTGGGCTGCTCCGTTAAGCGAACTGATTTTTTTTTTTGTAAATAGACGGATACTTGCTTTATATCTATTACTCTAATATAGCTGATACACAAATGTAACCAAATACATAAACTGTAAGGCAATACATAAAGGATGTATCTTTTCTACGGATACACATATATCCGTTTATATATTTACCTTATTTGCTCACAAACGCCACTATTTGAATTACAATGAGGCCATATAAGTATTGCATTGGCGTGAAATTATATCAAATTATACTTTTCTAAAAAATACTCAATTAATTGTCTATTGTCCCAATTGGAATCTGAACCCTAAGTAACTTACCTTAATAAATTTTCAAATGGAAGGGATTATTTTATATAAAATTAATACTTATATGCACTTTATTTTATTGCTAATATTCAAAAATGTTTTAGTGTAAAAAGATTACTTAAGCTGGATAAAATGACATCTATATTGAAATCTTAACAATAAAACTTATCTGTTACTGAGTACATCGATGGCTTCAAGATAGGAGTCAAGAAGTCAAGAGAGAGTAAAGAAGTTAATATGTCCCTCAAACACTGCCCTGGCTGCTAAGTTCCAGATCCCTTCTGATACTCCTTTTTGTGAAAGGAAAACCGAAGGGTGGTAAACTGTCCTGTCTTTAAGAGGGACCATAAAACAAACATCTGGATTCATTTGGGTCCTTTGTAGAACCCATCTATACCTGATCGTTGTCCCTTAGTGCCTTTTGCTAACTTTTACATCGGAAATTTCTATCTTTCCCCCATTTCGTGGGTCGAACATATAACAAGGTATATGTATGTTATGGGGGGTATATATATGGGGCACCCAGTGTCACCCCATGTTTTGGGTTTGGGCTTAGTATAGTTTCCAGGTCACGAATTTAATATTACACAAAACATTAATGAGCAGACAAAAAAACTAACATTTTTTAATTGTGGTATAGGTCCCACCATTATTAATAATAGCGGTTGAAATGTTTTACTGACAAAATAGTAAAGTTGAGTCAGAACAAGACCTCAAAAACGTATTGGAGAGTGTCTAAAAGTGACTAAAAATAGAGCTTTTAGTCACAGTTGGGTGTAGTTATGCAATAGTAGTAGACCAATTAACACAAAGATTGTTTTCAGTAATTTGACTTTCCACAGACTTGCAAGTCTACTTACTACACCACGAGTAGGGGTGTTAAATACGGTACATAATATTGTATTATGCAATTTACATCCAATTTATTTTGCTGGGTGCAATAGGAACTTGACCTGTACTTTACCCTGAATGGTTTAAACTGCAAAATTCAAAGAATTTCAGTTGATTTTGAGGCTCTTGGAAGTATACATAGGGACAATATCGATCTAACAGTTTTCAAACAATTTTATTAAGATAAAATTACAATCTGCCTTTTATTAGGCAATGAGTAATTGAGATAAATGTCATCATTCATACTATATTTACAATTCATCATTCACTCGCTCATTCATACAATATTTACAAACAGCCCAGAGGCCCCCCAAGTCCACAAGGGTCACCTCCCTCGCATGCGAAGGAGGAAGCGGAGTCTTGGGGAGTCCCCCACGCTCCTACGTCAGCCGCGTCACTGGATAAGCCAGCGGAGGCTGACCAAGAGCGCGAGAGCCACAGACGCTCAGGACATGATTAGAGGAACTGGCCATTGCCAGAACTCCCACTATCACTTAGTTATAGCAGGTCACGAGGCCACTGCCGTTTTAATCGATCTAACAGGAGATTATGTTTTGCTGAGGTCCTTAAAGTAGTCTTGCCACTTGTAAAGAACCAATCGTAGTCTTTACATACGATCTCCATTGTGGCCACCAGGGTACAACAAGGAGAATCATTTTCGTTTCTGGCGCATCCGTCCAAAGACAAATTTTAGATGGTAGCAATGTTTAATGCTTGAAGCAGTCAACAAAGATTGGACATCACCTGTTTCATCAAATACACTACGATTGAAGGAGTCAGTGACATCTCTTCTCGTCGTGCACCTGTATGTCGTCACTACTGTCTTCTAGTGTGTATTTCACACCCTATATTACATACAGATCCTTTGTTGATGAGAGATTCCTGCGAAGCTGCTTTGCCCTTTTTCAGCCAGGTAGCAACAACTCGGGGCTCTAAGGACACTGAGCCCTCCGCTCCCCTCCAAGGCGTCCTTCAAGGACCCAAGGCTCCCATTATATTTAAATACAACGGGTATAAGTGTATCCCCCTCCAATCCGTGCTCACTAAATCTCAACCACTGTCACATACAACGGGAGCGCCTACTAAACAAGGTGGCATTCTCTTTGTTTGTTTGTTTGCTCCAGTAAAGGTGTAGGTGTGTTTGAATCTATGTATGTGCGGATCTAAGAACAAACTCTATAGGATATTCTTTTGCCTTTTATTGTAAATAGTAAAATAGTGGAGAGATCGATAGTTTGGATGATCTGACTTGCCAATCACTCCCACTTGCTTGATTGCCTAAGTTTTATTGAATTATTTTTATTAGCAAACATTCAAACGTAGTTAATCCAATACGCCCCATTGATTGGTACTGTGTAAGGAAATTTGTCTCCACTCCCATAGCTGTTTCATTTAAATAACTAAGATTAACTAAAATAAAAGTGTTTTTTATGCTCATTTTAAGTATTTTTTAAAAATTATAGTCTCTTGGGATTTGAGTGTATTATACATATTACTAACGAATACGTCTAGATCTCTAATTTGATACCCCACATACCAGGAAAATAATGAAACTGTACTTAATTAACTTTTATTTTTAGCACCATCGTCATTGATGCATGTCTACCATGCAAAATATCATGTAACTAAATAAAATCATTGGTTGTGTTTAAGTTAGGAATATGATTTTAATAATTTTGGATAATTAGTGTTCATAAACAATATGCCATGTCATTAATATGTGGGATATTTGTTTTATTGCCTCACTCAATATAATAGGAATTTACGAATTACCACGCAATAAATTTATTAATAAAACTCTTTACTGTGCTTTATAGATATGAAAATATTTTTCAAGTCATTGAATCAAATGAAATATTGATAATAAATTTCATGTTTATTGTTCGTACAGAGGACGAAGATTTGCCAGCGCATACAGACTGAAAGTTGAAAATACAATTATTAGGGTTTCTGTTAGCTTAAAACACAAAACAAAATTAAGGAAACTCCAAAATAGAATATTACTCAGACAACTGTTGAAAGAAGCTGTTTCAATTATTTAAGAAACAACAACCGTTTCTTTAAACGCTTTAATATGTCCTGAATATTAGGGAAAACTAAAAAAACTTGAATTGGTGCAGTGACAAAGACCGATTTTTTTGACATTTTTAACTTAGCCCGTATTTTACAATGAGAAATGGTATTTTATACGTTGGTTTTTTTAATGCTTAAAATAATTTAGTGCTTAAAGTTAGAGTAAGCCTATGAAAACAAGGAAGTTAATTACTGTGTAATGAAAAAAAATCTTTCCTACCATATTATGTAAGGTACCAAATCAAAAATCTTGACATGCTGATTAAGTATTTATATCAAGTATTGAGGATTTTTGGGTCATAATTACCAAAGAATCGTCAAATCAGATTTCGTTTACATTAAACAGCTGTGACCCAGTGGACGAATTCCCACGTTTAGTATCAATCAATGTGGCGTGATTGAGAAATTCTTTTGAATGTGCACGTTACTTTGAACATAATTCAATAAAACCTAGGACAATTAAGGAGGATAATTAGTAGGATCATGGATACCCTTAATTGTGTGATCCTATTATTTTTGATGAGCTCTATCGCCGAATACACTAGCAGACTGACTGACAAAAAACAATTGTTCCGAACCTGTTCGAATGTACATCCTCTCCTTTCATGTTTGACAATAAACGATCGATGGACGGAGGATACTCCTGGTATGCCAGGAATAAGAGACCTCCAGAGGACGAGTCATTAGTTCGGAATAGGGGCTTAGTTGGCACGTTGTCACACCTGAGAATATGATTCATGGTGCATAAATCGTACAATCAATGGTCGTGATTAATCTAGGTGATATTAATCATACTGTCAATGTTAGAAGTGATTGGGCTGAGATTGTAATAGCCAAATATCTCATTTCAAACGGCACGATATTACTGTGATCACTAGTACAAGGAATGAGAAACTGGTCGACCAGGTGTTCTTTGTTTTTGTGAGAGTTCCTGAGAAATGTTCTGCTGAAAGCGCTTAGACTGGTTCTCCTTCATCCATTGTAAAGTGAAAATTGAAAAAAAAAAAATCTATTTACCTAGAATCCTTGTTGAACAGAATAATTTGATTAGTTTTCTCAGTGTTGATAACTGACGAAATTTTCACCCTTCGCCAATCGTCAGATCGGGGATCGTTGTATAAGATCCAGTCTGGTGCAAAAATAAACATTTATTACAATTCAAAACTCGCCGCAATCTAAAAGGTCAACCATACTGTACTTACTTACTCTCGGATTTGTTTATCGTTAGTTGTGTTTCGAGATCCCACACTGGTATATTTAATATGGATTTATATTGGTAATTCATAGTTAGCATCCATTAGGACAACGTAGTTTGTTGGGACATTAGATTAAAGTGATGAAAGGAAGTCATCTCTAAATCAATTTTATGAAAACCTAGAAACTACTGATAATTCAAACGTATTTAATAATTATCTCTAAAGCTGTTGAATCTTTTTTTAGGCCAGTTATAGAATCGGTGATCGTATTATTCCCTAACAAGCGCCCAAGAACCATACAAATTATAACATTGTATCCAGATAACATATCTTTTTGAATAAATGTACTTTTTACATACATGCAAAGGGGAA
This sequence comes from Acanthosoma haemorrhoidale, assembly GCA_930367205.1. NCBI lineage: Eukaryota > Metazoa > Arthropoda > Insecta > Hemiptera > Acanthosomatidae > Acanthosoma > Acanthosoma haemorrhoidale. The sequence goes on from OV884013.1 coordinate 45,817,618, forward strand.
AATTATAATAGGTGTGGTCATAGCATGGCAGCATGGCCTGATGGAAGTTGAAAACGTTGAAAACAGTGAAAATGACCATTTTTCTACAAAAAAATGTTTCTAATACAAAATAAAATAAAATTTAGTCATTGAAACTGAGGTTACTATTACAACTAGCTGGAAACTATAATCAATAAAATTTGTTCAGCCCTATGTAGCTCGCAGTCTGCCTGGAACACCAAAAGGACCTTTTTCGTGGAATGGCCCATGAACTTCTATTGTGAAAATGTGTTTTTAGGTTCTCACCTCCGTTAAGATTATAATGTTTGCACTCCTCTTTACATCTTAGATCTTCCCGGTCGGTAGGAAGGAAGACGCCACCCACTAATGAGAGAGAGAGAGAGCAGGCAGAAGACAGAAGGGGACCCAGAAGTGAATGATGAGGTCAGTCCCTCCTATGTCGTGAGAGCGGATCACTGCAATTAGGATGGACAACAGTCACTTAAACCAGTAGCCACTGTCTGCTCTCCCCTATTTATTTACTTTATATATTATATATAGTAATATATTTGTAATAATGGTAAAATATCGATAATCCGACAGATATAGAAGGTAAGTACTTGTGGGCAGCTGAAAAATATCGGATAATGAATTGTCGAGCATGTCAAGTCATATATCCGTAGGGTTTCATGATCATACTACTAATACTGGTTACTCCTAAATTAGTGGCCTCACCACTTTCACCGTTTTGTTAACTATATTATGAATTAATATTTCTAATTGAATATTTAATAAATGAATGAAAAAAGTCAAACATCAAGCGCATCCAATCCTTTCAATCAAGTCCTGAGAGCAATGGTCAATGCCCCTTATCACGTCAGCAACAAAACCCTTCATAACGGTCGAAAGGCCTTTTGATAACTGAATTTGCCTACATCATTTAGTGAAGAGTTTGAGTGAATAAGACTGACATACAAGTCTTCAAAACTACTCCACTGTGTTAGTGACCCAGTAAACTTGGGTAAATCAATTTTAGGTTGCCTCACATTGACTGTAGGCTTGGGTGAAGAGAGTGAAGTGAGAGAATAATCCTGAAATTGAATAGGGGTTCTTGACAACTCATTTGGGTATTTTCAGGTACTCCCTGTATGAAAAAATATAATTCATGGAAGGTCTGTGACTCTTGTGCTCTTGGTCAGCATGCAGTGCCTCGTATCCGGTGCTGCGGCTGATGGAGGAGCGTGGGGGGCATCCCAAGAGTTCGCTTCCTCTTTCGCATGCGAGGGGGAGTGATAATCATTTGGATTTGGGAGGTCTCTGGGCTTTTTCTAAGTACTGTATGAATGAAGCATTGTAAATGTGGTATGGATGAGAACATTGAACACAATTACTTATTGTCCATAAGGCAGATTGTAATTTTATCACAATAAACATTTGATTTGATTCTTAAAAAAATTAAATTAAAAAATATAAGAATGTATTTAATAATGTCTGCGAAAAAACCGCTAGGTATTTCTGATCAAAAATACTTCATTTAATGTGTTTAACCATCTCGGTTACTGAAAATGTACTCCTTCTTTTACATCACCCTTTGTGCTTTGTCTCCTCTATACTTGCCGTTATTGTATTTAGATCGTAAACCAATCAATGTATTTTGAGTTATTGTGGAAAACAGCGTAACTTGGGCTATTATTGAAAACGCACTTGATTTTTTTTATTTATTGAAGCGTTTTCACGCCTTCGTTCTAGAGTGATTGATGAGGTGAAAGAAAGGCCGACCTAAGTAATTGCTTAGGCATTTACCTAAGACCCCCGGGAGAGTATTTAACGGTGGAAGTCACCAGCCTTGACCTCTTGTATCCAGATAGCAGCCTGTAGCTGACCGAATTAAGGAGCAAACAAGGCACGTTTAACGCGCTCTGAGTGCAGGGAAAATCAAGAGGCATATAAAAACTCTTCGTGCAGAACACTTATTAGGGGTTCATTTCACAACACCTCTGTCAACCTCCTGTACTAATACTCTTTACTGTAAATTGTGGCATAATTGTGAGGTTATGTTAATTTATTATGTCGTTACTTTTGTGAGATCGTTAATTGTAGAACGCACAGATAGGCAGTCATGTACCTCCCACACCCTGAATGAAAGTAAAGCCTCTCCAACAATTAACATCCCTTAGAATTTCATAATGTAAATTTAACTATTTCAAAATTTATCAACACTCCGACATATTCTACATATTATTTATGTTACTGTACTTATCTTCAAATAATTTAACTATCTACTATACACTCTTATGACACTACTTATTTATTACATAATAATCATTGCTATTATATAAAAAAACTCTTATGTCCCCATTACCACATATTTTATCAATTATTTTCATTTACGTCAAATTTGTAAACTCTCTTTTGGTTTTCTCACATCTATGTAGATTTCCCACTTGCAGATATTTACTACTTTATTTTGTACGTGTAATCTAAATCAAACTATCAGACACTTATATATTTTTTTATCTATCATTTATGTTTTGCTGACTCCAACCTATTAACATATACTGGGGTACTAACGTATAATCATTTCGTTTTGTTTTGTTTCTATCTAACTTTTTGGCTAGTGTCTTGATCATACTTAACTTCTACTTCCTGTTCTTATCAGGGCCTGATGCGGAACTACATAGTGTGTCGAAACGTTGTCATTTAATATATTTTATGAAAACCTAACCACTCCCTTTCGTCGATTGTATGAATGAGCGAGTGAATGATGAACTGTAAATATGGTATGAATGAGAGCATTTATCTTATTACTTATTGCCTTATATAAGGCAGATTGTAATTATAGCACAATAAAGGAGATAAACCATCAACCCTTTCGTCAACCTATGCGAATTTCCCAGCAAACTCTTTTACTCATTTATCTACTCACTGCTGACTGCTGCTCCATCTTTCGGGTTTGAAAACTAAAATTAGCAATTGTTTTCTTTCATGTGCTTAAGAGGCTCCATAAATATCTAACCTTTCGTATAGGTCAAAGGGACAGTTCGAATCATTCCGTTACCATTACCCTTAGCTTGAACCAGCCGAGAGCGGAATGATGTAGCGAAATGTCCATCACAGATGTAGAACTGACGTACACCAGTGGTATGTTGTATGGTTGCACGGCATGGATGGTTTATGGTTAGATGCTTCGGCATGTAAAAACATTATGGAGGGCCTTTTGAACTACAAAAAATGTTGAAAGGTGACCTTTCCTCGGTCAGGGCTCGACTTCTTCAAATCGGTTGTCCTATTTTTTATTTAGAAATGGATTCTGAACATAAGTAATTGTGAATATGGTATGAATGAGAACATTTATCACAACTACTTATTGCCCAATAAAAGGCAGATTGTAATTTTATCACAATAAAGAATTTTTTTATCCAGAAGTTGATTCTAATTACCCATTTCGGTGAATTACTCTTAGATTGAACCAGCCAAGAGCGGAGAGATGTGGTGAAATGTCCCGTTCGTCATCGAGAATTTCACCAACTCGTTCTTTCTTCTGGTTACCGGACTACATTCCTCAGGGTCTCATTTCTTGCTCGTTATCTCCCTCAGCTTCCTTGTCTCCGTGTCCGAGATTGCTTCCATTAGGCCCTCATTTGGGAGCGGCACCTGTCTCAAATAAATTTTACGATTGTTTTTGTATCTTTTTTTTTTTTTTTGCACTTGTCGTTCTTGTTTTAGATGTGTACTTGCCGATATTTTCTATAATCAATCATGAAATCATTAAGAATTTCGAAAAGAAAAAAAAGTCAAATCAGGATCGTTTAAAAAGAAAAGAAAAAAATCAATTACTAATACATTGAGTTTCTTAAAACATAACTGTTTTAATATTAAGAAAAGTAAATATAAAGGTTAAGCAAGTCGAGCTTGGCCAGTAATTGGACGAGTGATCGACCTCCTTTGAGTGATTCCTGGATTGGACCCGTCAGCTTCAAGGTACCAATTCATCTAAGTAGCCCATCTACTTGATGATTTACCTTTTGGTCCTCTTAATAACTCTACGAATGTTTCACTACAAATTATCTTTCTAATTGCACTGTCCGGACATTATAGTCTAATGAAGTACTCAAATGGATCCCGTGCAGTTGGAAGATAAAGCATCTGACTCTCACGGTGGCGCTGTAGGTTTAAGTCCCGCACTTAGAAGTAATTTTATTCGTTTATAGAATTACTTCAGAGATCGATTGGTTTTTAAAAAAAGAAGGGACTCTGAAGCTATACTACCCCTTGCTATGGTACCTATTCAAACATTGATTACACTAGCAACCCTTGTATAATAAAAATAATAATTAAATAATAAATAATAAAAAGTCAATAAAGATTGTATAAAAAAGCTGCATCTCCCGTCTGAAATTGGTCGATAATCTCCCCCGTATGCCAATGAAATGTATTTAAAGGCATACAATTTTGCAGACCATCTTACCAACAAAAAAATCATGTCACGGAATTCGGTTGAAAAGATCAGGATCTTCATTCCTCCAGACAAAAGTTAAAATATGAAAGCAGTTTTGGAAAGATTTACCATGACTGATGTACGTCAGTGGTATGGCTGCACGGCATGGACGGTTCATGGTTTCATGCTTCGGCATTTGAAAACGTTATAGAGGGCCCATAGGGTTGAGCTACAAAAAAATTGTTGGAAGGTGACCCTTCCTTTTATATTTTCCTCGGACAGGGCTCAACCTAAAGGTGTTCAAATGGGTTTCCCTAATTTTTGTTAAGAAGTTGATTCTGATCATATGACTTATTCTCATAAGTTAACCAAAAACTAGGTGCATATGACGATGTGTTTTTGGATAGACTGAATCGTTTCTTGATGAAAATAGGGGATTGATGAACGCAGCCTTTAAACAGTGTGAAGCCCTACTAACTTTTCGGAAATTAGTTTTCAGCGCAGGGTCTTTCAGATATCTCTACTTTTTATTACAAATTTTTACTTTGTTAGTACATTTTTACAGAGCTCCTTGTCAGTTTTTAATTAGTACTGACCATTTAACTGGTATGAATGGCTAGAAACCCCATGTGCAAGCCAGCAAGCCCTTTGTGCGGAAGTGGCCACCCACTTGGGAAGCCGAGAAGACAAAGCTCGCCTTCCGAGTCCCTTCAGTTCACAACCCTTCCTGCCCACGCTTGTAAGTAGGGGGTGTAGTTTAGCCCTCGGCCCTCTGACCTGAAGTTTGTTTTTGTTCTATTGTTCCTTATAATTATACTGTTGTGCCCAGGGCAGTATAGAAGAATGGGCTAAAGTTAAAATACTTAAACTTAAAATTATACATAAAGAAAGTCCACATACACTGAGAGCAAGTAGGAAGCGGAAGTAAGGACGGTAAATGAGCTAAGCGATGGCACTATGTTTATATTTTTTAGTTAGGCACATATTGAGACATTACTGAAGGGTTTAACCTACACTTCCGGTTTCATTCGCACTTGACATTAATTATTATTATACATTTGATTATTTTTTAGTTTTCTAACAATTATTACTTGCGCTATTTAATTTTACCATTCAAGTATAAGACAGAAAACTCATTTAGTGGCAGGGCCTGAGTTCAAACCTGGGACCTTCTTTTCTCCGGGCTAATTGCTCTTACACCGGATTGTATACTATTAATAAAGAGAGGTTTTGAAAATAAAAAAAAAAATACACCGGAGCTATCCAATTTTGAACAACTGTATGTGTATTTATCGTGCGGGTCTGGTCACACCTCCTAAAAAATCACCATTTTTCTCAGTGGCTAATGATTGTATTTTTATAAAATAATTTTATACATGGAAGATAAAGCTAATGTATTTGGACATCAGAAGCGTTTTTTTTTTTTTTTTTCAAAACCACAAAAAATTACATAGCGATGCATTCCAACAAATTGATACACAAAGATACTAGAACCGTGAAAGGTAAACCTCAAAGCTGATAGAATTTTAGAGCAGGTTTATCATCTGCCTTGATAAAATCAGTGCTTTAGGTATTGTATTAGCAAATACAAACGTATACGTAATCACAGAATAAATGTTATCATTTACTGCCCACCTACTTTTTGTTCATTTTAGATAAAAAAAAATCATCAAAATATGATATGGTGTATATTTGGTTATATAAACTTCATAATAAAAAAAACGCACTTTTGAGAACAAACAATAGTAATCGCCTTTCTAATATTTTCCAAGCTATTATTGAATTTTTTTGCCAATATCCTGGCTATTAATGTTTTTTATTCTTTGAACAGGCGATCGTCACTTCCCTTTGTTTTTATGATGTCTGATAGCGATGGTATTTTTTTGATAACGATTAGGTGTTTACCTTCTTTTTGTAAAAACAAACTGGCCACAAAATCCCCCCATAGTCTTTAAACGATTTCGGCCGTGAAATGATAGACGCGCCACCCTCTAATCTCGCCCCCAAAACCCTTCACCTCTGCTCCGTTTCACCGTCACGAGAACTGCCAAATATTGGTTTTGCCTTCACTGGCCTTGATGATCAGTGCGATTATTGCCTCGGCCCTGGTTCGACGCCCACTTTTGAAGATTACCTCGATGATGTAGTGCGCTTTGGCGAACTCTGACACGAGCCTCTATGGCTGCCTTATTTATTACCGGAGTACTTCCTTTCATTATGTGGTCCTCGGTGTCTACTCTTGCCCGCCCACATCCTAACATCTTCTACCTCTCACAGATATAGATATGCACAAAGTATCCTGTCTATGAATTATAGATGAACCAGCAGCGTCATAGCATATCGCAAGAGAACTATTTATTATTGATAGGGTTAAATTTAGATTTATCTGTACGTCGACGCTGACTGGATGGAAATGTTTCATCTTGAATTCCGTTTGTTTTTTGCATCAATTTTATTTTAATTTCAATATGTATCAACGAAATTAAGGATATAGAAAGTATAGGCATAATTCTGATAGGTGATCCGAGTCAATAAACACTATTCCGGGAAAATAGGGGATTGGTGAAACCAGCCAGTGTGAAGCCCTATTAGCTTTTCGATAACAAGTTTTCATCACAGGATCTTTCAGATATCTGTACTTTTAATTATAATCATATACTTTGGTATTCAGTGAAGTGAACGGTCTCAAACATAATCTGCCTCTGGTTATCACAGTTATAGGACCTTCGTCATCATTGTTCACAATTGGAAGAAGCTTCCAGGGGCTAGGGCACTTCACCATCTCCTGGAGACGATGCAGGATAAACAGGCGTTATAGTTGGTAGTGGAGTATCTTCGTATATAAAAATAAGTTAAAAAGAAAAATAAATAATAAAAAAGTAATGAATGTTTGTTTTTCACTGTGAAAACTTCTTTATTGTGATAAAATTACAATCTGCCTTATTGAGGAATAAGTAGTTGTGATGAATGTTCTCATTCAAAGAATATGAATAAAATAATACAATAAAATTGGCTTAAAAGAACGAAAGGTGCGCTGACCAGTGTAGTAAATCTACTGCATTAGAATAAGCACACCATAGGCGACGAAATACCTCATGATCCATCAACGATGGAACCACGTCTTGGGATACGGATCTCATGAGATGCTGAGAGAGAAAAAAAGGTTAAGTTAGTTTCTGTATAGAATTCCAGGCTGGTGCTTCTAGTCAAACTGCATCGCATTCTGGTGCATTGCAAACAGGAACTTCAAGCAACCAGTAGAGAAAGAAAACATGCAAGTAATTTAAGACTTTACTGCAACCTATCTTGAAACGGCTTGTGAATTAATCACCAGTCACATGCAAGCAATCATCCTTTCAGGCTCCCCCGAAATTACCAAAACTGGATTCAAACATCTTGGCCAGCTATTGCTTTAGTGCCGAACTACACCTCCTTAAGTAAAATATACAAAACTTACTTCGATCGTTATAAATGGTAATTAAAATTATGGGGGGGGGGTTGAGAGATCAATAAATAACCCCATAGACGCAACAAAGTACAACTCAAAATCGAATATTAAAAATGTCACTATATATGCAAATAATTAAGCAATGTACATGAGTATTATAATCTATCCGGAAAATCTAAAGGCTGACTTCTATACGTCTCAGTGCTTGCTATATGCAAATTACAGTACCTGTATGAATGTAAAACGTTCCGCTTCAGGGTTCGTGAAAATGTACGTTACTGGTTAATAACGTATGTTACACATTCTATTATTCTTATGTTATACATTTCTATTGTTTGCTGCATTATGTTCTGAACTATCGGGCCTACAGACGCCGGAGACCTCAGCTGTGTATGTAATTACTCCGAGGGTCGCAAACACCCTTCTTTCCCCCTTCCTCCGTCCATTGTTCCTCCACTTGTGGGCTCTTATTACCTGACGATTACCGATTTCCGCAGGTCCTTTCTCTTCTCCATTCATCCCTCTTACATCCCCCACTTTTTATAATCCTCACCTGCGCCCAGATTGACATCATCCGATTGCTTATTCAAACACTTAAGTTTGTTTTTAGTTTGAGTGCCGGAGAACAAAATAATTTTAAATTATTTAACCAATGAGCCAATGGCCTCGGTTTAATTAAATATTATTATTTACCTATTAAAATTATTATTACCCCCATTATGAACTTTTTTCATTTATGAAATATATATATTTATATACTTTACGTACGTTCGAATGATGATCTTTTGAATTAATAACAATAATATCTAATAGAACTTTCAACAATATAGGGGAGGTATCAATGGATGTCCTATGCCTTCATTTCAGACATGCCACTTTATCATATTTACAGCATAATCGCTGATTGTGACTCTAGTCACTGCTGAGAATCAATAAATAAATGTAAAAAAAAATGTAGATATAAATGGAGATAATAAAGAGTGTGAAAATACACTGCCCAACAAAAACAAATGGCGCACTAAGAAAAAATCGTTTAAAAAATAAACGCACAATAAAAATTTCATTTTTTAATAAAAAGAATAATTACAAATAGAGAGTGACCTGAAGAGAAGTGACAAGTTTTCTATTAAATAAAGGGCTTTGTTTACCTTTATGTTATCGAGTAAACAAAAACTAATGCTTTTATCATCAAGTATCTTCTTTCACTATTGTGATTTCTTATGTAACTGATTTAGCTAAAGGTTTTTTAATTTTTTTGTAACCGTGATTTACAAAGAGAGATGATATTAAGAATGTTTATTCCAATTAAGTGGTCCGATGGTACTAAAAATTAAATCAGTCCTCTGGTAGCTTACAACGAACCGTAAAAAATTAATTACTTGATAGTACAAAAAACACTTTTCTCTCATATCAAGCTGGTTATTAAATTAAAGATATCATCGCCCTGATAACTTCTAACTTTTTAAGCAGCAATTACAGAAAGTCGTTAGAACTTTCATTGTTTTTGCGGATCCGACTGATGATTTTCTGGAAAAATAATATTTTGAACGATAGTTCCGTTAGATATCCATATGTCGCTGAAAATAAAAATACTCCTATGAAAATAAGAAGAGCCATAACTAATTTTATTAATGTGACAAAACATTTTTCCTAGCAGATTGTATAGGGTATCAAATTAATGATCTGCATGAGCTCATTAAGAATGTGTATCTTGTATTGAGGGTTTTAATAGACTGTTTATACCAAAACAATCAGATTATCGGCAGTTTTTGTTTCAAAAATTTAAATGAATCAGGTGTCGCCGTAGTTATATATTCTCATGAAGAGTGCTAATCAATGGTGCGTGTTATTTATACTACTTTTAGATGTGTATTTAAAAAAACTTGATTCAATAACACTCAGTAAATCAATCGAGATGGAGTAATTAGTTCACCGAAACCCTTCATTGTGTGATACTACACATTTAACTAAATTTTATTTTTTGAAAATATATATCAGTAAAATTCTGGACTGCCAAAGATGTGCCACCAGTTCTCTTATGTAACCAGTATGTTCTGCGGTTGTCAACCTTTCCAGTTCCCAGGACTTCACAGGCAGGTGCGAATCAAACAACCCTTCCAAAAATATGTTACTTTTAGCTCTTATAGAATACTCAATTATAGATATTATCTGTGTAAATATACATATAGATCAATCTAATTGCGCTTTTTATTATTGCCTACTCCAAAGGGAGAGGCTCTATTTTCAAACAAGTGATCGTCTTCTTTCGTTTTCAAGTCTTTAGGTTCAGTACTTAAAACAAAGTGTGTAGTATCAAACAATTAACGGTTTTTAATGGTGTTACCAATTATTCCTTCTTGATTAATTTGCTAAGTTGTATTTTTGTTTTACACATTTAAAAGTGACACTGCCCACTGATTGCTTACGATCATGTCGTGCATTTAATTATTTAAAAGTTAAATAACAAAACATGTTTTAGTAATGATTGTATCCATGAGTCAGAGCTGACTGATGGATACAATCATTACTAATAAATATATTAATTTATTTTTATAATTTATAAAGGCTTGATGATGACCTGAATGAGTCCGAAATTATTATTGTTTGAGTTTATAATAAAAATCTATTCAGAAGGGTATTGTCCACAAGTTCTGATGTTCAATAAATATATTTATTTTTTATTACCAAATAATTAAGATATTGATAAACCTTATTTATGTGTTATACAGTAGGAAATATTATTCACGGGGTGGATTAATCACAAATTTCTTAGAGAGGACTCACAATCACCAAGAAAGAGGCAGGTGAAAACATAAGGGTTAAGGATTGTGAAAAGAAAATCAACGAAATTCTAAAAATAATACCAATGGTCTGAAAATTACCAAAATTTTACGTAATAAAGACTTTAATAACATATTAAATTGTTTCTTGAAACATTTCTTTTTGAATGAAATTCTTGCCTAACAATCGTAAGCATCATCTTGCACAATATATTGTGCTACCTAAAAATGTTGAGTTAAAAGATTCTTAGGCTGGGGTGAACTGGAACCCCTTTATACCTGGACCCTCGGCCAGGGATGAAATGTTAGTCTAGGGTAAAAAAAATATAAGGACTTGACAACACTTATTTTCGAAAATCTTCCTTTGCAAAAATATAAGATAACTATAATTTTATCAGTTTATTTTAGATTCATTTGGTGGGATTAGTTCTGTGATCGTCAATTTGGCTTTAAACTGTTTTACAAAACACTACACGTTGGTACACTAATGGCTTGAAAAGTATGTCATCTATTTGGTCTGAATACTAAATTTCTTTCTTTGAGCCTACTTGAAATCAAAATCTGCTTCCCCAGTGTCTTATTTATCATTTTATATATATGTTTTAATCAACTAGGCTTGTTGATCGTTAAATCGTTGTCCTATATCGCTAAATAGTTGTTTTACCGAAGTGAATTGACGTCATGCACGAACATTGGTGTGTTATAAATATAGGTAAAAATGCTATTAAGACTGAAAGCTGCGGAAGTAAACATCAATGGAGTGACCAATCCTTTTGACATAGTGCAGCATAAGACTCAATTCCACTTTGACAGGCGAGCTTTATACCATAGTACAATGGATGCGAAAGCTTGCAAACTATGCCACAGTTAATATTGTATAACAATCTGTCTGCATTAATATAATCTTTGAATATCCTTTGATATTCATAATAAACACAGGCTCTCGCGCTCTATGTCAGCCTCCAATGAATGGCTAGTATCCGTTGACGCGGCTGACGGAGGAGCGTGGGGGACTTCCCAAGACTCCGCTTCGTCTTTCGCATGCGAGGGAGGTTACATCCATGTGGATTTGGGGTTGTAAATACTGTATGAATGACCGAGTGAATGAAAATTGTAAATATGGTATGAATGTGAACATTTATGACAATTGCTTATTCTCTAATAAGGCAGATTGTAATTTTAGCACAATAAAGAAGTTTCAATGGAATAAACAAAAATGTCAAAGCTACTATTTTCGACGTTTTTATTGACCAAGGAAGTCCATTCTTAATAAAAAAGTAATGTGCCCCGTCTTCATATGTTTATCTTGTATTCGGTGATCGTGCTGTTGTTGAGATCAAGAATAGTGTTGTTGTTTTTCTACCTTCCAAGGAATTATCATAGCTAGAACTGAGAAACTTCACATCATAAATCCTGTTAGAACACTTTGGTCTTTCTTGCGTTTAAAGTCAAAAGCGAGTTCTAGTACACTCGTAAAGCGATTTCGATTTCAAAAAATTCTTTGGAAGTATTTCGCAATTCATCATATCCCCAACACCCAAAAAGTTGTTCCGGTCATCCTAATTTTCATCTCAATCATTCCTTTTGCCGTTAATACTAGTCAAGCCTTAGCGATGTATCTTTTCAGCCCCGACCGTGGAGGTACAAGTTAGAAATGGTTAGGAACACACACAAATAAATTTCTTTCTTTTTTTTTTTTTTTTATATTATATTCCTTTATTGTGCTATAATTACAATCTGCCTTTTATAAGGCAATAAGTAATTAAGATAAATGCTCTCATTCATACCATATTTACAGTTCATCATTCACTCGCTCATTCATACAATATTTACAGACAGCCCAGAGACCCCCCAAATCCACCGCGAAGAGAAAGCGGAGTCTTGGGAAGTCCCCCACGCTCCTCCGTCAGCCGCGTCACCGGATACTAGCCAGTGGAGGCTGACCAAGAGCGCGAGAGCCACAGACGCTTAGGACATGATTGGAGAAACAGGTTTCTAAGAACCTTCAAGTGTACTGTATGATTTAGACAGAATTATGAAGATTACTTTTGGGAATATCAATCATGAAAATGAAATCCATGGGCTTTGAAAACTAAATTATGGCGGAAATAAAATTGTAAGACATAAAATTTAGATATGAAAGTTTATTGTATGAATGAGAGCATATATCTTAATTACTTATTGCCTTATAAAAGGCAGATTGTAATTATTGCACAATAAAGGAAGTATACTACTAAAAAAAAAAAAAAAAAAAAAAAAGATCTGAAAGTCTTATCTGAACGCTTGGCGTTTACTTGACTTATGGTTTGTTGGTTACTGGCCACCCTTTTCTCCTCCAAATATTCGCCATCGTCCAGTCATTCCCTATTCACTCATTGTAGGATAGTGAGCAGATCTAAAAAGTTCTCTGTAACTTCTTCTCTTGTGTTGTTTCCTATCGGTTTGTGTGTTCTTCCCTTTTACTCCTGTAACCACTTTTCAACTCCCCCCCCCCCCCGTTTAAGTTATAATTATCGGTATTAATCTGGTCAGCGTGACACTTGGTGATCTCGATATCTCAAACTTCACAAAAAATATTCCCATTGCAAACAGATTCTTCACTTATTGACTTCAAAATATTGGTGGATCCTCAACTTCTGAGACAATCAAATTTTGGAGCGTTGACAAATTTATCTTCGTCAGTACTCAGCCGAACAGTTCCCCTATTAGATGTTTTGAAGTCCTTTCTTACTCTATGAAACTGTGATAATATTTTTCATTATCATGTTGTGAGTTAGACATTAACTCTTAAGTTGGTTACTTACTCGTAATATCAGTCTTTTTACTGCAGATCCGGTGCGGATGTGAACGAATCGCTGACGATGAGCATAGCGAGCGGGCTACCAACGACAAAGAGGTAAACAATTAGATGTTTAATTGTTTATAATAGAGCGAGAGGATAGGCGGCGACACGTACTCACTGACAGAGAAGAGGTTTACGGCCTCGTAAAGGTGTCTGTGTACCTGAGTACCTCGGTACCTCTGTACCTCGGTGGTGACGGCTGCATTCCTTTCTGTCATATCTTCTTTCTCACCATTCTTCTTCCTCTGTCTCTAATACATCCGGTCTGTCCTCCACCTGCCTTCTTGGAATATGTCCAGTACTATCAGGGCTAATTGTAAACGATTAAAACTCTAACGTCGGATTCCCATGGAGCCCCAGTGGGATTATTGATACACTTAGTGCGGATTAAGGAAATTAATTAAATTGAAATTGAACCGTTCACACGATTTGGCATGATTGTGAACGACACAGTCAGAAAGGCATCGAAAACAGCAAACTCTAAATATCAGTGTGTTGAGTTTGAAACGGTTCAGGGTTCTTTTGGAACGTACTAAAATATCAGACAAATTTGTTCTTGACGCTTGCTTAGCATTTGCCTTAGCAGGTAAATTTTATGTCTTTTCCTCCTATATTAATTACAGTTTTTGTAATCTAAGAGCGTCTCAACAAACGTTACATATGTTTTTTTTGTTTTTTTCCCCCTTAGCTCTCAAATTTTTAAGATTATGGATAAGGTAAAAATAAAGGAATATGGTTGATGAGGATATCATATATATATTTGATAATCTCTAACCAATTGCGATTACCATCTCATTAATTATTTTATGGAAAAAAATCATGGCGTACACCTCACGAACGAAATAGAGTCGACCGACTGTTGATCAGCACCAACTAAAGCTGAAGTAATAGATTAGCTCTATATCTCACCCTTAAATTTGGTTATTGTAATTGGATTCTCTGCTTTTTTACTCAAATAGCTACTAATTTATCCTCACAAGGCTTATTTAGTGGTTGGTTATCCCCGACCAGGCCTGAAAGAACAAATCTTAGGGCGAGACGATGATGAAACTTATATTTCCGCAGTTAGAAGTCAGGAAAACCAACCGCTGGACTACGGGGTTGGTCATTTATTACTCTATGTTGTTTTTATGAAGTTAAATCTATTTCTTTTTAAAATACTATCATTGGAATATTAACTTGAATTGCTATAGAAAACTTCGTCATACGTCTCTCAGGAGTTACGGAATGGGATGTTTAATGAATGAACACTCCCGGTATTTTTACACAATCATGATTTTTTTTTACTTTTCACCAAAACGTTAACTCACTTTTCACAATATATTCTCATTAGCGATGATTATTGCCCAAAATGAATTGAATTGTACCTCGTTTGTTCAAATGAAACCTTTTTCGCAGCCCTCACTCGATGCTATACCAAATGCACAGGATAATCTGAGCAAGTTAGGAAGTTTTTTTTTAATTTTTAATAACTTTAGTCACACTTATCCCCAGATTCATGAATATCGGTGCCCTATATTAATTAGATCATTTGCTTTTGAATGACACCATTCTTCACTGGAGTCCCAGTTAATATTTTGTCATAATCATGGATGTTTTTAATTTTTTATTGGTGAGAAAACCGCTTCTGGCAAAATCTTCGTTGATCACAAAGGTTATGGCCTAATATTACTTATTGCCTGTTATGAATAACCGACTACTCGACTCAATACAAAATTGAAAAGTGACAAAGCCTGACGGTTTTCGTGTAATGACGTCATTTTACAGTTCCACCTCCACCCCCCCCCCCAAAAAAAAAATCGTCCGGATAAGGAGTTGCAATAAGAAAATACGTAGCCATGTTTAATAATGTACTAGTGCATAAGAAGGACTCCCGCCACTGGCACCTGCTCAGGAATTCACCGGCGGGCTCGGGCGGAAAGGGAAAGGGAACCAGTCGTGCCAACTGTATCTGCGTTCAATGAACCATGGCCGGATAGACAGGGCTACCTTGATCGTAACCTTGGCTCCAAGAAGTCGAGGGCTTCCTGTTGTTGCGCTAGGACGGACTGCCTCAATCCGGCATTCCTTCCCCTAGTAGTGTCGTGGGTCCGTCCGACTGCGGTGCTCATTGTGTCTTCACGGGGTAGAGGTCATGATGTTTTTAATTAGAAATGTATGTCTATAACAAAAGTTCAAAAAGGGGTTTTCAGCTCGTAGATTGTGTGGTTTTTAATGTTGTCATTTTACAAAAAAATAAAAGTATCAATTTGCCCTTATCCGAGCAATGGGTAATTGATCTCGTTCGTACCTTATATACAATATCACATTCACTCATAATTTACAACATCACATTCATGCATAATTTACAATCTCACATTCATGCATAATTTGCAATATCAAATGTAGAATTGTCACTTAACCAGTTAGGATGAAAGAGGCAGGGATCAGCAAGATCCTGCAGCCAAGGATCTCTGCTCCATATGTGCAGTGAAGGCTGAGAGAGGTATATTATGAGGCCCACATATGCTCAGGACATGCCCTTCATCCTAAGAAAGCAAAAACTCCAAATGATGCAATGTTTATAAGAGATTTCTTCACTTCTCATCAATCATCAAAAAGAAATGTAGGGGTGTGTCATGCCAGACACTGGTCTTGCTACAGGATTTTTGGGTGATCGGATAGTGAAAAGAAGCCTATAAAATTTGCTATTGTTCTAATTGGGCGATATTAAGGTATATTTTACTTAGGTGTATTATATCGGGGATGTATATTTACCTTATAGAAGTGTTGTGTTGATACAAGCATACATGTGACAAATAAAACAATAAATATGAATAAGTATTTTGAAAAAAATGTGGCAATAAAAAACCAGTTCATAAACTTCATAAGAAAATCTTCTTCATGTTCACAATCAACAGTACAACTTGAAATGTTTATTTTGTTTTGTTTTTTTTCATTTAATCGGAATTTGTAATCAAGTTTACTTTCCACTAAAACTGTATAGTTATCATAATCCTTTATTATTTTAAATCCATTAATAATATTTAAAAAAAAAAAAAATAACAACTGCTAAAAAGCTGCTAACAACATTACTTCCTGGTAGTAATTCAATAACACTGAAATTTACCTTTTATAATAATCTTTATTGCATGGTGGTGTCTCTAATTGTCTGTCAATATTGGTGTATTTTGAACAAATACACAATAAAAATGTTAAATACAGTAGGTGAACTCGATTTGTTATTCACGCTGACTTCCAAAACTACCTTCTCGCTTACACGCTTACGAATAGTTGAAGTGAGCTAATTGTATGTAACCTTAAAAAGAGATTTAAGCGTTCAAACAAAAAAATATCAACAGTAAAATGAACTGAATGGCCGTACACATTTTTACAGTGCTTGTTGCTTATAATGGTATTGTAATTTACAAGTGATGGAAAAATATAGCTATAAAAATAATTGTGTGAATAGTTAATTTAATGAAGTTAAACGCTATCCTAAAAATATATGTTCATGATTTTGTCTTTTGAGAATCTGATGATTGTAATTGTCTACTTCTCTAGTAAGCGAATTATAAGATAAGGAATTTTGACAAAAAGAAACTACAGTGTTAGTAAACAAAAATCCCTTAATAAGAACCTTTGGGCCATTGAATGTAAGGAATCCAGCGATGACTATGAAGAGGGGTTCATTTGAAAGCCACTCTACAATTATTACAGAAAAAACAATTTCAGCCTAGTATTTTAGGATTGAGTTTAGCAAAATTTGGGACACTGAATCTAAATATGGAATCTGGTTTTCTCTATGTGTTTTTTAGATCCGAGTTTTTTTTTTACGTGTAATTCTAACTCCACTTTGTACAGTCATAAATCACATTGGATTGGTTCCCGTATATTTGGCCTATTGTCAGCCTGCTTTCTAGTTAGTTCCAGGAATATCTACCAGATGGAGTAAGTATCCGGTAACTTGTCAAACGAAAAAACCTTTCAAAAGAAGCTTCTAAATTACTGGCTTCGAGGTTGAAGGACAAAAATTTGCTGGGACAAGGAACCCAAATTACCTTTTACCGCACAAGAGAGAAGCTACTGCTACCCTTCTCCCATCAAGAATACATTCTTGCACTTTGTCACCAAATTAGGACTGGAAGAAATAGCTCTTCCTGACTATTTTCCAAATTATTTATTGACATCTCAAAGCTAATTTTGAAGTATACCCTTCTAAACAATGGGAATAAATATGGTTCAATGCCAATGGCTGACTGAACGAAAATGAAAGAAGAACATAACACCATAGCTTTGGTATTGGAGAAGATAATATATCATGAACATCACTGAGTTATTTTTGTGGACTTGGAATGATAAACTTTCTCCTTGGACATTAAAGTGGCCACACCAATATCCTTGTTTCTTGTGCCTCTGTGATAGCAGAACACACCACTGGGTTAGAAAAGAGTGGCCTAATAGACAAAAACATGGACGTTGGGGAAAAGAATGAAAAGAACGAGTGAAAATCATCTTTTCTCAACTGCATACAAAACTGGGCCTTATAAAGAAGTTTGAAAAAGCTCTTGATAAGAACGGATCATGCTTGGCATATATAGGAATAGTGCCTCAGTTGTGTACAGAAAAAATCAAAGCAGGAATATTTGACGGCCCATAAATAAGACAACTCATTAAGCATCCTGCCTTCGTAATGATGATGAATGAGCCAGAGCGAAAAGCTTGGACTTTATTTGTTGCAGTTATCGGGCAAACGCAAATCTGAAAACTATGTTGAACTCGTAAACGCGATGCTAAACAGTTTCAAATCTCTTGGATGTACTATGAGTATTATGGTACGCTATTTGCACAGTCACTTAGACCGTTTTCCTGACAAAATGTCACGGAAAAGTATGAAGTGTTCAGCGACTAGTTGGGTTCATCGATGACTTTTTCCTCTATCTTTGTATATAATAATATTTTTATAATATGATAGTTAATAATTCGTGTTTTTATTTGACCCATCGATTTAACATAAAATAGTATTACGTATATTTTACTAAAGTGTTATATCTTAGGAATTTGAGCTCCTAGGCAAAAACTAATGTGAAATTTTAGTTCATGGCATCAAATTTGTAGAAATATATTAGGATTACATAGATAAAACACAGACGCTAGGTTAACTCGTGTATTCCACCATAGTTGTTTTAGTTACAATGAGGCCATATGTTACATATGTATATAATGATCTTGATGTAAGTACAAAGTAGAGGCCAATGCCACATCAATATTATTTTTTACACCCCCCCCCCCCCTCAATTTAAAGTATCTTTACAAAAGTACTTTAAATTGCTTACAATCATGTCCCAGTAAAAAAAAATAGATTAATTAAGTAAATAAAACAAAAATATTGAGTCAATGCAGTGAAACTTCATTAATTCTCATCAATAGATAAAACAGCTAACATTTCACAACCAATTTGAAATTTTTGAGTGGACAAAGGTTTGGTAAAGATGTCTGCCTTATTCAGATCCGATTCGATATATTCTAGCTTTATCAAATTTTTAGAAACTAAATCTTTTATAAAATTCGCCTTTATGTCTATATGCCTACAACGCTTTGAGTTCTCATAATTGTTAATCATATGAATGGCGCTCTGATTATCGCAATTCCCTTTACTCACACAAAGTACTTTTTGAACATGACTGGGCCCATAACCTGTAGAAATATATTAGGATTACATAGATAAAACACAGACGCTAGGTTAACTCGTGTATTCCACCATAGTTGTTTTAGTTACAATGAGGCGATATGTTACATATGTATATAATGATCTTGATGTAAGTACAAAGTAGAGGCCAATGCCACATCAATATTATTTTTTACAAAATTAATCAGCTTCAAATACTCCTGGACCAAAACACACATTGACCTGTGTTATTGGACAGCGATGATCATAAATGACGAGCATTTTCCTGAAAAACGTTTGTGCTGGTTACAACTGAAAAATTTCACAATTTATTTGAATCATCCAGTGTTACTCCGGGCGCTTAAATGGGTTTCCAGATATAATGAACCACGCTCTGGTTTTTATGTATTATAAAAGATAAAAACCCTTACAAGTGTCTTCATTCGTCATTATTAACTAAAAATTTGTCAAGCTTACACTATTTATTCAGTTCCTCCCAATGCAAAAAGCCTGAACCGAATATTTACTGCAAAAATATACTATTTATTGCTTGTGTAAACTGTTTGTTTCTAAGAGACCACAAGTAAGCAACTAGTCTTTTGTGTGATACAAAAAGAAATACATCCACGGACATAAATGTACGCATGAGTAGGTGATTTAGAGTGTCATTGGACCCGAGGGAGATGTCGAACCTCCTTGGGGGTAAAAGGAAAAGTGGATGTCGAATGCCGTGAAGACTGGTCAGACCTGAACAGATCACATCAATGGCAGATTTACATATCCCTAGGGATGTCTCCTGATGATTTAATCGAAAATCGAGAACCGGTCGTCATAAACGAGAAGTAAGGTATGCTCTTCAGCTTCGTGTTATCTTTCTTAACGGAGGAATGCCTAGGGGTTATTGCTTAAGAAATTCTAGGCGTTTATATCCAATCACTTTACTTTCTCTATGATAATCTGTTAATTTGACTAATCAACTGTAAATTGACTGGAATCCCCCCCAGGATCAAACCACAGGCATAGCATTAAATATCCATTGGACTGTAGAGCATGTATACTTTGTTTGTCTATCTGTCTTACAATCATGTGAAAAATTATTAACGATCATCATTAGTTGTGGTCTCATAGTCGCATTTGTTTGGACAACTATAGTCAGAGAAATAATATAGGGTCCAAAGATGAAATTTAACCCGGAACCTCCTAACATCCCAGGTGCTCGTTCCAACTGACATCCCTATCAAACCTCTTTGTTACTTCTGAGTCTACATTTTTTCTTTGGCTAACAGTTATGCGAAAAATCTTCTTAAAGTCCCTACATCCTTAGCTGAGACCACAACTGGTGAGGAGTCTTGGCTTCCTGAACAAACATTCTACCAACAGTCTCGTTGCTTTCCAATCCTACGGGATACGCTACGAAATCTTAGTTAGCCATGAAATTAAATATCAGGGAATTTTTGGTTAAATGAACTTGTTTCATATTCATCTCAATGTAATTTTTTGCCCGAACATCCTTATGAATTATCTTTACATATACGAAGGTATTTTTATTATTTCCAATTTAGTGTTTTGTATGTTTTTGTCTTCTATACATGTAAAATTATGTTACTTGTTTTCAATTGTAGTACTAAGGACGCCTGAATAGGCGAAACGTCGAGTGATGATGTCTTTTAATAAAAAAAAGATATTTCAGGAGGGACTGCAAGTTTTTTAAAAAAAAAACAATATCCAACATAACATAAATTGGATTATTTCATTTATTGTTATTAATACTAAATGCTGGTATACTTTTTATGTCAAAAAGTGGCTCATTAATAAAAAGCAGGTCACGAGGCCACTGCCACTTAAGTCTACAACGAGGATTATAGGGATGTGTTACGCCCCATTAATAAATACGATGAAAATTTAACATGTTCGTTTCATAGATCGTATTTAAGATCTGATCTCAATATATATTAGATAATTGCTCAAGCAAATTGGCACACATCTAACAACAGGTATACCGAGCATCGATTGATTGACCACCTCCCCTTTCTTTGTTCTTATTCATTTCTTCTCACATGCTGGCCACTTTCATAAACGAGAGCCTCATTGAATTCTTACTCCTAATTTTATTATTATTGATGTGGGAGAGACGAGAATCCTTATCCACCGAAAACACATCAAGTTTTTTGACTCGTTGCAGTAGCTCACAAACCCAGTGTTTAACACTGGCCCCACCGCCCTTCCCGCATCGATGGCAAAAGACTGTAGGGGAAAATTAGATTATTATTTAGTTTTTATTGTTAGATGTAAGTTAGTTTTAAGTTTAGGATAAATAAGGTGAGTCCCATCACTTTTAATAAATTTATTCCATTAATGTATTATGTACATCATTATACTTTTGTACAATGCAGATCACTATTTTGTATACTAGAATTTGTATAAAACGTAGCCAAGCTTCAGGAAATACAATGAAGCAATTGTACATATATTCGTTTGTAGAATCTATATTTTGTACATATATAAATTTGTAACTAGAGGATATGGAACTGGGAAAAAAAAAAAAATGTCATTCCAATAACATATTCCGAAATTTCGCTTCAGCATCAAACCAAAACTTTTCACCATTAACTCCGATCAAAAAAAAGGTTGGAAATGGATGGCAAAAAAAGCCATTGGACAGAATCCCGTCATAAAAGAACACGAGACAATAATCGTTTTTGCAATTTCATGGAATATTGCTGATATCCTCTTCACTTTCACCTTTAGCAGACAGTGGATGAACCTTAGGAGTGGATTGAATGTTCTTTTTATATATCATAAATACTTATTATTCTTCAGAGCAGCAGTGTTCCAAAAGAGGCACTTGTATGTTGGTAAATATGTATGATAGAAAAAAAACTTGGAGTCCCTCCCAACATATTTTTTATTGATATGCTACGAACAGTCGACGTTCCACCTATTCAGTCATCATTATAACAGCAATTCAGAACAATATAGATAAATTTACATATATTGAATAACAATAACTAAGATTGGAAAGAATAAAAATACACCTTTGAAAAATATTATATTTTCAATTTTTATTACCCCTTTGTTGAATATAACGAATTGGAAACCTAACTGCAAAAGTAATTTAATCTTTAAAAAGTAAGTAAATATTGCCTAAAAACTTTCTTTGGTAAAGCAAAAACCATTTTACAAATCTTAGGCGTATAAAAACTTGCTCAGATAATTCAAAAAGGGAAGCATAATTTCCATATTTTATAATCGAAAGATACATAACAGTGTAAGGGAAAGTTGCCTAACTTGAACAAACAATACTTTTCATAAAAATCATAATTGCAAAAATTAGGAATCAACAAGACCTTTCTTCAAATGTTTTGTATTTAAAAAAAGAATTACTCTAAACCAAGTAAAAGTCCAACATTAAGCATTAAAACATTAAACCTTAAATACCTAGGTACAAGCAACTCTAAACAAAGTACCCCATACGTTGAAACTTTAAGTAACGAAGTACAAGTTTCAATTTGTGCAAATGTCGGCATAGAAAATGCTTAAGTTCATACTTAGGTTTTGCGTGATTCCAAGCGCTTCCTTCAGTCTTCTATTAGATCTGCACGGTTATTTTTTTGCAATGTGTCAAAGTCAAATCTATGTTTTTGAGTTTTGACATGTTGTGCTGATGCAGTTTTTGGTTCTTTCTACGTTAAAAATAATCTATGTCCCTTGCAAAACGCAAGGAATTCTTCGCCTTTAGACATAAAAATACATTTCTCTGACCGTTTTTAATTGTTAAAAAATTTAAATTCATCTATGTACATGATGTGTTAATATGTTTGGAGTGTATGAAGGAAGGACCTTTGAAATGGAAACAAAAACACCGTCCTTCGAGCAGGCCATATAGTCTGGTGCCATGACCTGGAAACCGCTGGAGTGGTCTCTTTGTTCCAGTCTCTCCAATTTCCGTTACAGATATTGTAAAATGTCCCTGTAATATTCTCTAATTTTTTATAATATTTAATAATTAATTGTTTAAACTATCTTCTTGTCAATGTAGCATTGCAATAGAAACGAATGGACGCGTGTAGCCAGAAATAAATGTTTCCAGTGAACTGACAACAACTTTAAATAAGTATAGTAAGTTTGGTGGGAGATCGAAGTAGGTTTATGAATGAGAGTTGTCAGGTTTTCATTAAACTTATTAATCGACAAAGTATCAATATACAATGTATGTCTGCATCAGGTCCTTATGTGAGACGGTAGGGAATGGATATTGACTGTTTAAAACATTTTTTGGAACTCTTCTACTTATTTGTATACTCACTGCTATCAAAGTATGAAAAAATTTTAGAAAAAAATGATATAATCCTCTTAATTGCTGCGCTTTATGTCTGTCCTTCCTTGCTTATTTCAGGACCGAAACTTTTTCAAAAATGCTTTGACCGTTGTTAAAATATTGACTATAATGATGATTTAATTATTTAGTAGTACAATTATGAATAAAATGTTAACAAATTCGTTGCTCAGTAAAATCGTCTAAATTTTGTTATTCAATTTTTTTGGCAATTTCATTTATTGGCAGTTTGGCCAGTTTTCCTCAATTTTCCCTTCAAGTTAAACATTTTCACCTGGAATTGGCTCCAAGGCCAAACTCTGTAATATTCCTGATTTCACTAACTATAACTCCTCTCCCTTAGCGAATGTTAAAAACAGCGAAAATACAGTGAATGGTTCAAAGATGATACTGTTGCATCTTGTTGCATCAGAAAATTGGGTCACAGCCATTTCTCTATTTGTTTATACTGTTACCAATGATTATAATGCTGCTTCGTAATAATATTCTTGGAACTTTCAGTCGCACTAAAATATACTCTCGCGAATTGGTAATTGTTTCAGCATGGCTCCAGGCTCCACCTGAGGTCAGGTCTCTTTATCAGAGTCATTTTCTATTGCACCCAAGTAGATATTGTATATTTTTTATGTATTTTTACCTGGATTAGTTGTTATCATCCACTGGAAAGTGGATCCCTTTGACCAGCTGAACGAATCGATCACCAAAATAACTTTTGTAGTAAAGTCTCACTCTCTTGTGGAAACATTTTTATATGTCCTGAACTGGTCATTTTTAAATAAATAAACCTGTGTTTTCACCTGTGTGTCGGTCTGCCTGACCTGGTGACTGTGAGTACCTATTCGACCTAAAAGCATGTTATAGAGATTCCATTTGATTAACCGACGACATGAAAAATAGTTTTCGACCCATGAAACGTAACTAAGGGTTATTAATTAATTAATTGGTACAAAAAATCTGCCAAACTAAACAGGTTTTCAAATAAAATATATTGTTAACCTTATATATAAAATAAAAACGTGTACATTCAACCCGTGATCTGCTTTGTGTGTTCTACGAAACACGATGACTACTAAAAATTACTCTCTAATATAGAAAAATATACATTTTACTAATATACTGTGCTGGGTATCATATTAAATGCCACGGGTGTTATGCAAAATAACAAAATCAATATAATCACTTTTTTTTTATATATATTTATATAAAACAGCTGTGGGTGAAGGGACAAATACTTTTGTATAGTTCCAATCAATGGGCTATTTCATGGAAACTTATTTTAAACATGTAAGCTAATAAATATAATTTGATAAAACTTTGGAAATCAATGAAAAGAAAATAATTTATTAGATCATCAAAACCCTTATTTTTGCGATACTGCATGCTACTTTCTGCTCTTCAGATCACAGCCCTAGGAAAACTCACTCAAGGCTGAAATTTTTTGAAAAACTAACTTTACCCATTTAGTTTTTTTTTAGGAAGGGATTTTTTTTTTTTTTTTTAATTTCTAAACCCCTTTATTTATAAAATTTTTAACAATTTCTCCTCTTACTGCGATGCGCTGGTGCATTCGAAAGAGGTTGGGTTACATAACAATATCAGGTTGACGTTAAAATAACAATGCAATGTATAAATTCTAGGTGGTGGGGCTCACCTTCAGTTTACAAATGTGGGAAAAACAAACTAAAAACTAAATCTACATCTAGAACCTTAGACTAAAGCGTTCCTGCCTCGACTGCGTCTTGCCATCGATGGGGGAACGGAGCAGGGGTTATCGTGTTGAACACCGGGTTTGTCAAGTATTGCAGGGAGTTGACAAATTTGATATGTCTACGTTGGATGAATTCATCCACCGTAAGCAGCTCAAAGATCTCGTGAAGCTCACTGTTGCTCCGCTGCTCGAATGAAGTATTTCTGACCACTTTCATCAGTAAATGGAAGGGTGGTGGAGTCATGGGTAGTCATTGTTCGACAAAGGACCCAAGGGAGGGAATAGCTGGTTCATTGAAGTGAACGACCGGATCACTTAAATGATCCACACTTGGTGGAGAGAGCGCCTAGTAGGGACGAGTGTCCCGTTTTATCCCGCTTCTGGGAAGTGGCTCTCTCCCCGAGGCCGTGATAGCAAAAAAGAGGCGCCCCTCCTACAAATAACGCCTGGCAAAAGGCACATTCCACCGACCGGGCCGATCCTCTTCTCGAGTATCAATCCCTCACACAATCGGTGGGGTACCGAAAGGTTTGGAAAGAAGCTTCTGGGAGCTGGTGACAGGTGAAAAGCTTTGGTTACCCGGTGAATAGGGAATAGATCGCATAATATTTGCTTGGGTTGTTTGGGTCTGGCCTCCCTCTTATAGAAGTATCAGCTACTACTTCGGCACTTGCAGACTGAGCTCGATGGATGTTTGTTTTTTGAATTCATCCATTGGGTTTCTATACCACTTTTTATACCCAATGGCACCGAGTATTGCTCTACAAAAGCTGTTTAAGACCAATGAACGACGCTACTGTCTAAAATTGTCCCAAGCGTGTTAATTCCAAGTGAAAATCATCTCAATAGGAACATTGTGAAAGATAATTGCTGAATTATTAATAATAAGATCGCAGGGGATCTCCCCAATATCTAGTTGGGAGCTCTCCCAACTGAGCTACCCAGCCATGAGTGACAATCTTTCCAAAACTATAGCAAATATGCAATCTACCCGATAAGCACAATGCCATGTAAGGGTGAAACCATGCAACCCTCAAGTTTATTTTTCCGAGATATTGCTAAATATTTTCAGATTATTTCTTAACTCTTGGAAAAATTAACTTAAGGGTCACGCTGCTTCCCCGCTGTTTGTCTCTGTGTCGTTGCGAGGGTTCACCCATGGAGAAGGCGTAGTGGGAATGTCGTCCCTCGTGGGAGAGTAGCTATGTTGGTAGAATCTGAATAGATGTTGTTTATTATAAACGTTAGTTAGACCAATGCCAAAATAAAATATATCATAATAGCTGGAGTTCCGCAGGTTGAATCAGGTTCACTGATCTTCAATGTTTATACACTTGACTTTCTGGAGCCAACGGATCATTCATCGCCACTTTATTGTGAGGACAAACTGGTAAGTAACAGTACCCTGCACTTCGGTAAAAACAATAAAAATACTTGTATATTTTTAACATTTTTATAAATCATTGTTTATAGACGACCTTGCTCCTGCAATGGTTATCTTCATAGTGAGTAACTATTACTTATCAACATCACTTCCTCTCTTTCAGAATAGCAGTTTTCGTCGTGAATTTATGCTTCTTTAATACTATATCACCTACTCATACGCTTCGAACGCTTCTATGTTTTTCATAAAGTTATTTTTGTTCTAGCATATTGGGCTTAACTTAAAATTATCAATCAAACATGTTGCACCTATTTGTATGAAATTCATTCCGATGATACATGAAATTTGTTTCGACTTTAATTAGGAAATGTTGTGGAAAGCGGTCAATGATGTCATTGGTATATATATATATATATATTTATATATATAAAACAGTGGCCGAGGCAACTAATTCATGTACAGTGCTAATCAACGTGTAGCTAGTTAGAACAATAGTTTTTGATTGCGTGCGCTAGTAGAAATATTTCAATAACACTTATGAAATCAATCTAAAAGGAGAAAAATTAGTAATAATTGTTTGGTACGGTACAATTAACTAGATTTTGTTTAATAGTTGTTGAAGGGCTAAAGGTTAGTTCTTATTTCTATCCCGAACAGGTGTGAGGTGACAACTCTGCGAAGTGTGACTGAGTTGTTTTGTTGCATGAGACGTCGTTGTTTCTTTCTTTCACCCTAAGATGCCATCAATTCTGCTCCGAACATTCGCTATCAGTGCCTCCTTGAGCACCTCCTCGCCAAGAAAAAGGTGACAAGCAAGCCCGAGATAAACTGGACACATTAGTTGAGTTTATCTTCCGAAGCAGGCAGAAGAGGTTTCTACCCTCCCACCTTAGCCTGTCATCAGCTGTACCTGTTCTCCCAGACTCATAAGCTGTTTGCTTGTCCGCGTCCTAATGGCCTACTGTTCCTTATAACTGCTAGACTAGCTCCCAGTCTGCCCAATTATAGTGTTTTTGACGGTGGCGTTTAAGAGGCAATCACAATTTTTAATAACAGTGACTAATTGTAACAGTTTCGTGCCTAATAATAGCACATTGTAAGCGAAGTAGTTCCCATTAAGTAGGTTGTTACAAAAGTATGCATGAAAACATTGTCGACATTAAAATGACATGTTAAATCCTTTTTTGACTCTTTTGTGGCTGTGATTTATATTGCCTTATAGATTCAATCATCCTTTATTCAATTACGTACCTCTACCTATATTTTGCAACGGGATTGTCCGAAAAACAGAGCTGAGACTCGCGAACTTTCAAGATACAACTCGAAAAAAGGATTGATTGTTAACTTGACAGCCGAAGAAATTTGTTCTGTGTAAATTGAAGGGGCGGATTAGAATACGGAATCGCATCACTGCTGACAATAGCAGTACTTAAATCGTACCTCGATCATGTCGATCTTCAGTTGTCGGTGATGATGAATTACCGGAGGAGGTGAACCTAGATTTCATAGTGACCATACGAGGATCAGTGGATAGATATTTTTGAGGGTAGATACAGGATGTAAATATGGTATGAATGAAACCGTTGAACACAATTACATTCTCCCGCAGTTTGTGATTACTATGAGGTAGATTGTAATTTTATCAGAAGTAAAGTAAAAAAATAAAAAGCTTCAATAATAACCTTGTTTTTGTTAATTCATATTAGTTATTCAACCATATAGGGAAAACATTGTACTCAGACACTCCCATTATTATGCCTTCTAAATCTCTCTTCTCTATTGAAAAATTCGTGCTCGTTATCAGTTATTTGAATGGTGAGATCCATAAATTGACCAACATGACTCTGTCACTAATTCATAATTTTTGGAGTCGCTAAGCTGAAGGTGACAGCACCGATGACATTAAGCTAACACAAAGTTTAGCCGAATAGAAATCTATAGAACCGTCTGAAATTTACTAGGATTGCCACGACATTTCCTTTTACTTTAAGAGGGATCTCCAAATATTTTACTATGGAATTACTCGATTGACAATAACTTTCCAACGAGCTGTTAGTAATGAAGATGGTTATTTTACTATATAATTTTTGTACTGTACTTGTACTCTAAATTATTTGTAAATAAAATTCTTGTGATTTTACACAATAGATGGAATACATTACATTTCCACTCAACCATGTTTGTTTGATTGTACTAAATAAACTTATGATCTGTTATGAATTGAATTTTGAAAATTGACATGTTTCTTAGACTGTGGATATTTAGACTATGTATCATCACGCTCATTCTTGTAGGGGTTGGTTATTGAACATAACTTTTAAGACGGAAGCAATGAAAATAATATCTTTGCCTTACGATTTCCTCCCGAGCGAAACAGTGGGAAAAAACCTAGTATATTATAAAAGCGGGGTCAAGTTAGCATCACGCAACTTTTATTTCGGTGTTTATGACTGCATTGCATTACTCCTTCCTTTATGGAGCTACTCAGTTTCCTTTATGAGACCGAATTATTCGTATTAGTAATGGAATGGACGGATCACAGACTGTTATGGACAGCTGAAAGTCCATTTTGGCCACCCCGCTAGCTACCTTGGACCAGAAGGTCGGCAGACTGGCACGATATCCTTCACCTCGGTTCTTATGTCTGGGCTTTAATCATGTTTGTTGTTCTTGTTTGTTAGAAAGAGGAGGGGGGGGGGTGAAATGACCCTATTTTGAATTCAAATGATATATTAAATCCAAAAATCATTGTCTCCGTCATTTTTTTCTTTTTTAATGTAGGGAGTGCTATAATTTATCTGATCCCATTTAGCACAATAAAGGGAAATGAACTCAATGTCCCTCAATTGGAACCCAGCACCGGTTAAGTGCCAACCTTCTTTCACTAACTTAAATTACTGACTACCCTACTACAGTTATTAGTGCTAGTACTACTACCTGAACAGATACACACATCAACACATAATTCTGCACAGTAAAATGGTTCACCTCGTGTACAGTTTTAATGCTAAATTTCTGGTCAATAATCGTAATGGAATTTTTATATATTGATACTGAAAGTTGCTCATATTTTCAGTTTTCTGAATGGAAAGTTTAAAAAAAAAATCAAATAAATTAAACATCTATTGAGTCGTTTTTGCATAGTCTGGCCTAGCTCAACGATACTTCCACTTGGCTGAAAACCTCTTCGTAAGCTATTTTATTTGTTGTGATAATGATGTCATTGTCAATTATAAATGAATTTAAATACTCTTCCTGAACCAGAGCGCTCTCACCGCTAGTCAAAATGATTTGTTCAGTAGTTTTTGCAGTCTTGTCCAGATGGACTTGCTAGTGCAGTACTGTACAGGCATCGGTGTGGTAGTAATGGCTGTAGTTGCTGTGGGTTTACCAATTTGCTATAGTTTGAACAGTATTTATGCAGTGTTTAGTCCCATTGTGAGATGTAAAGTACAAAAAGAATAGGGAACATTGTGAAGGAGTTGCGCAGTGCCTACTTGTGGTACCAATGTTATTTCAGTCACAAATGGTGACTGGCCTGCCTGGCCTTGGCCTTCACCAGACAACTGCGTCATTCGTACTTAAACTGAACCTACTCTCTTAGAACGTTGACTCTATCCAAAATAAGAAGAAACATTCCCTCCTTTAAATGGATTTTTTTTATGTTTAAATTGCTTACTGTTATATTGCATCATTTTTTTTTTTTTTTTTTTTTTGGCGCACTTTTACCTTAATCTAACTAACACATGAAAATTGTCTCAGAAACCTTTCGAGTTCAGGATATTCTTACTAAATTTGGTGAAAATATTGATTTCTGTTCAGGCGCCATTCCAAATGAGCTACTTAAAAAAAAAAAAAAGAACGATGGCACTGTAGTCAGTTTACTGATCATTTCTGAATTTTATTGGTTTACTGAGATTTGACGATCTGCTAGGGGGATTGACAGTACCGTGACGTGGAGGTGACAGGAATAGTTCAGTTGGATGGTCGCTTGGGTGGATTTGAGAAGGTCCCGGGTTTAAATTCGGGATTTGTACAAATAATTATGAAAATCTAACTAATAATTATTAATTAAAAAGACAAATTGTTTCGTTAAATAAAATTGAATCCTAGACACAAAGTCATCTTAAGTCATTACGTACCATCCTTGTTAAACCATCATAGTATTACCATACAGCCTTCATGTACACCTTGATAGGGTACCAATTGTAAGAAATAAATATAAAACAAAAAAAAATACTAATTCATACGAAAAATAACAAAAAACAATAACGTAACATTTAAATAATGAATAGCTAATAAAATTTGAAAAAAAAAACATAAAGGCTGTATACTTGACAATTTAGTATGCAATAGTTATGTCAACATATGCGTTTAATTCAATTGTGTAGAGTGTAGAGTATTTTAGAGCAGTGTTATAGAGTATTTTAGAGCAGTGTTATAGAGTATTTTAGAGCAGTGTTATAGAGTATTTTAGAGCAGTGTTATAGAGTATTTTAGACCAGTGTTATAGAGTATTTTAGAGCAGTGTTATAGAGTATTTTAGAGTGGTGTTTTGTAGTATCTTAGAGCAGTGGTTTAGAGTATTTTAGACGATTTTATTATTATCGTGTTTATTAAATTTTGTCTTGGTCTGTCCAGTTGTCGACTATGATATAGTATGTGTTTCGTAACTTTCCCATTTTGAATATATATTATATTTTTATCATCCAACTAATCAACAACTTTCTATAACTTTTCTTTCACAGAATGCTTGGTGAAAATCGTCTACAAATACATATGATGGAAATAACCAAAATGGGGCCAGGATGGAAAAAACAGTTTAACTCCATTATTTTTTTTTTGGATTTTGTGATTTTGGTGAAATATTGTAGCTCTAAGACTGACAAATGGAATAATGTGTACTGTTCAAAATAAAAGCAGTCTTAACGTCTAGTTAAACAGAAAAGAATAGGCAATAAAGAGAATAACAGGTAAACAAGCCTTTATTATATCTCCTTTATTATATGTACTGTATACGAATTGGTTTTCCATTAAATTAATGTTTAAACAATACTGGTGAAACTTATTATCGTTCTTCTGAAAATTTAAAAAAAAAGGTTTTATACAGTTTTTCTCTGACCCCTTCATATATTTTCATATTAATTTGAGTATATTTCTAGCTGAAACATACAAATGAAAATATCAGAACACATATCCATGCAGACGGTGTTTTTTTTTGTCTGTTAGTATCCCCTTAGCACCATTGCCTCACACGTGCACGAGTCATCTGATGAGGGAGCTAGGTACCCTAATTGTACCCTACTTACCCATTGACAGTAATTCCCCGCTAGGTACCCGAATACCACAGTGTCCCACGTACCCGTGCACCCGTGGGATACCGGCGCCCACAAAGGCCTACCCTCACTATCTCGGTCTCCTTAACAGCCATTAATCTCAGACACTCCGGTGAATAACTGGTCCCACTCCTTACCTACGGTAATCGTTAACATGTCACTGCCTTCTCCTCTCACGGATCCAATATGAAGACAAAAAAAATTATTTATTTTCCTCTAGGAGAATCTTTTACATACATTCCTCATATCTATTATATTTATGTTAATTCAATAAACATTTCTTAACTGAAACCAACAGCAATAAAGTATCTTTGTCTTAATGTAACCTTTGTCTTTACAAACAATGCCGATACATTCCAGAAATTTATATGCGAGGGATTTATAACTGTATTAGCTACTAACGAGTATCCATTACAAATGCATAAAAATAGAGTAACACCCACCCTTCTGTGACTTTACATTTTGTTGTTAAAGAAAACTTTGTTAAGGCTAATTTCTGATTCACGTCGAAAATGTTTGGATTAGTCAATTTTTTTGAGAAATTCTTTCAAAACTTAAAACTAAGATAAAACGTAACAACTAATCGTAGCACGGGCTCTTCGTATTTCTTTCGCCAGTTAAATAATCTTGTTCGAGGAGAGTATTTTAAAAAACTTTATTATGAATAACAATCAAAACACTGGTATATATACAAATATTAATGAATTACAGCACTAGGACATCCTTTGGCTAAGGCGAAAGGACAAGTGTACTGTTGAAAGCCCTAGCAGATAGCAAAGGGTTAGGGTTGGGTTAAAATACAAAGGAAGGGTATACATTTAGGAAGGAAGCACACATTTCAGCTAAAAACGAATATTATATAACTGGCAGTTATTAACTGCCAATCATCATTCGTACTGGGTGAAATGCGTGAAACCAGAAAAAAACGCAAAATTTGAACAGTTTTTATTCATTAATTCTGGTTATTATTGACACTAAAATAACTGCTCTTAGTAATAATATATTGTTCTATATAAATCTACTATATAGTGAAATCGGGGGGAGAGGGCCCGTACATAACTATTTCACAATAAGACAATTTTGCTAAAAAAAAAAATTTATTACTTTGTGTTTATTTATCGTGATAATATAATATTTATAAAATAATTTTAGATCATATCAATATGATAACAAAATGATTGGTTTTCGCTTTCGAGAGATTATCTCGAATCCACAGAAATTAATTAGCAACTTTTATAGTTGTATAGGCCCCATTCTTATTAATAATTCCTAAAGAAATCACTTTTAAAAATGTTTATCACCTTAATATATTTTCAAAAAAAAAAAGGAGGTTTTCATCGGTTTCTTTATTTTTTATCCTGTCTGCTTTTACTTAAAA
This sequence comes from Acanthosoma haemorrhoidale, assembly GCA_930367205.1. Taxonomy (NCBI): domain Eukaryota; kingdom Metazoa; phylum Arthropoda; class Insecta; order Hemiptera; family Acanthosomatidae; genus Acanthosoma; species Acanthosoma haemorrhoidale. Next base: position 45,850,894 of record OV884013.1, read on the forward strand.
CAAAAAAATCTCACTTTACACATAGATTTAAGCCAATCAACAGAAAATACATTATTATGAATAAACTCTATACCCTAGATTATATTTAGCAATTATTTAAACTAATTATTATTATTTCTTTGGTTTTTTTATCTCTTACTTTATTATATATAGCATTTATTCATTATAAATAATTCTATCAAAGCAAGAGTTCTTTTTGCTCTGTTAGGATAAAATACTTATTTAAAGACCTCTCCTTTATGACTTAATGAACTAGAGGTTCCGTTCATCGATTTACTGTCGTTCATTTCATTTAAAGGCCAATGAATATTGTTAAATTAATAAAATAAATAATGATTTTCACCCTTGTTTAAGGACTCATAGGTGGTGACCCAAAAAGCATTGGAACATTATACAACAAATACATTTTTTGGCTATAATGACATTTAGATTTCAATATGTTTACAGTCAATATTTTAGTGGCATACAATTTTTTTGGATGTTTTAAAGTCGGTTTTCAATGAGTCAATGCTGGTTTAATAAATAAAATGAAGTACTTTTTTTAGGATCAGTTAATAATTTTATTAAGAGCTCACTCCGAGAATTAAGTGTATCTCGTTATTGTTTGTTCTCTTTTTGTGTCATTTATATATTTTCAATATTTATTATTGAATCTAAAAAATATTTATATCGTGTAAATAAATTTCATAAAATATATTATACCCAGTTTATAATTGTTTTAAAATATATTAGTCGGTAAAATAAAAATATTTTTTTATAAATTAATAGTGCAGCCTACGTCCAGTGAAATGAACGAATGGTTCACTTTTAGAGAATCATTAACATAGGTGAATGATTGGCTGGTGGCTCACGGGCATAAAAGTAACATATATTTTTTTTTATATTTATGAAGTGAACAAAATAGTATCTAGCAACCCTACAATATTAACAAATATTACAATAAACAATTAAAAACATAGAACGGAGGCAAGCAGGCAAGAAGCAAAGACTACAACTGTAAGCAAAGAATACTTAAGAGTCAGGATACATAATACAGGAGGGGATACATGCGGCGAGTTGCTATACGATTGGTGTAGCAACAGCCAACCAGCGGCGGCGCGGTGCCCCCTCTCCGCCAATGAGAGCGCAATGCATACAAAATGGCGGCTGCTGCACCTAACGCTAAAGTGCACCAACAGGTAGGCTTCGGACCTTAAAAACCTGTCAGCTCTTGCACCTGCTTCTGTTGTTGTTGGGTTTTTGTTCCTGTGGGAGTTAGGGGCTACCATGGGACCTGTCTGTCTGCTCCGGCTTATTAATAGAACTGGAGGAGGACCAAAGTCTGCCTTCCCTTTTACACTGGATTCCAACTCAACGGGAATGCTGGGAGCTAACCAGGACGTTTTTCGGGGATTACTTATATATTTATTTTATCTTGGGGTAAATAAAATAAAAAATATCAATTACACATACTCAGTAATGTTTGTAATACAGTGCCAAAATATTTTATTTCAACTGGCCTGTAAAAGGCCCATGCTGAAAAAAATGACGTTAAGTTAGTTAAATAAGTTCAATAAAATTTCTAGATGTAGAAAATACTGTCGTTAATTTCTAAGTATAGATTGATTATAAAGGTTATTCTTCTCATTTAATGAGATTCAACCTGTTTATATTTATAATCATTATTACAGCCTCTTCGTAAAATTTGAAATAAATGTTAACGGGGTAGGTACTAGTATGGAAACATCGATTGTTCCCACGTGCAAAGAGGGGTTCAAATGCATCACTAAAAGGTTCAAGGCTCAGCAAATTATGTTTCGGATCTTGTTTATGTAGTGAAAATGAATAAATAAATATTAAATGTGTTTAATCATGTAAAATATGTATAACCAGTTAGATCGTTATACAATACAACATCAAAACCTCTTCGCAATTAACATAGAATATCGCAAATAACGCCTTAAAAATAATAGTAATATCACGCCCAAATAATTCATAACCTTGGGTTATTTATCTATAAATAACCTCCACCTAACCTTATGGGTTATAAATAAATAACCCATACTTGAGTACATGCAGCGTATTATTATGTCAATAGTATATAAATCTCCTACATGTAAGGGGTGTCCCAGAATTAATGTATGATTTGAATTTGCCACCATTTGTGCAGTAAATTGCTGGCAACCCTAAAAAAAAAAAAACTGACAGTTTAGGGTTAGTAAAAATGGAGCGTTACACGATAGAACAACGTGTCTTTATTGTTGAACATTATCTCAAGATTAATGAAAGTTTGGCGGCCGCAGTTCAAAAATTTCATTTAAAATATGGTCAGAATAGTGTTTTGACTTCATCAACTGTGAAGAGATTAATTGAAAAATTTAGGGAGACTGGATCAGTTGGAGAACAAACACACTGGTCGTCCAAAAACAAGCCGTTCAAATGTCCATATCGAAGCATTGCGTGAGAGTGTTGTTGAAAATCCAGGAACATCAATCGGCGTCGTAGACCCGTGCCGAAATTGGATGCTATCGATGTGGCCAATATGTGGTTTCAACAAGATGGTGCCACATGCTATACAGCCCATGAAATAATTCAAATACTGCATGAGACATTTCCAGGTGTTTACTCTCTCGTTTCGGTGATCAGAATTGGCCCCCTAGATCGTCTGATTTAACACCTTTACATTTCTTTTTTTAGGGTTATTTGAAGTCAAAGGTGTATGTCAACAAGCCCACATCCACTCGTGCATTAAAAGAGGAAATTAAACGCTGCATAAACGAAATTCAACCACATTTATGTCAAATGGTCATGGAAAATTTCGACAAAAGAGAGTGTTTGTGCCAGCAAAGTCGTGAAGGCCATTTGCCCGATGTATTATTCCATAAATAACCCTATCCTATTAACTTTATCAATAAAACAATAACAACAAAAATACTAAAAACTGTGTTTTCTATTTAAATCAAATCTTTCGTTAATTCTGGGACACCCATTATTATCAAAACTAGTAGAAAACACAATGCCATATTTTGTTCCTCCAGAAGAGACCATTCAATTCAATTTAAAGTTTCGTATAATGTATTTATATAATAGCTAAAATTATAAGAATATTTCAATTAGAATGCTTTCAGTCTTATTCTAAGCATATTTATTAAATATATATTTGATCTATTCATGTATCTTTCATGAATAACAATTTAATTACTTTAGTGCCGGTCAGAAAAATTTTACTTCAGCGAAAAATAGCGAACCAAGTTAATGCAATTTGTTGAGTTTATAAAAAACGTAAAAAAGTTCTTATAAAAAAAAAAAAAATAACACCTTAAGAAATGAAGGGAGAAAAAATGAATGACGAATTTACTCCAATATTTGTTATTTATTAGCAAAGCTTGTCAAAGTCAAGTCTCTACCTTACCACTCCAAGCACGCGGTAGTCCGTCGTCAGATACAGACATGTAAGTGGATTAATTAAGTTGCAATAATGTGATGAGAATCTAGCATTTGTCTTTCATCAGCCTAAAGAGGTATCCCAACAAATTCCTCCATTCAGATCTGATTCCATGTCTTACTATGAACGATGAACGGATAAAGATTTGTATCTCTGTTAGTTGGTTCCTTATGGTTCATATTATTAAGCCTGTATGATAGCTGCGGGTGGGCAATGCCGCGAAGTGAAGGGCCGACCCTGGACTGAGTAACTCGGGACAAATCCTCCCCGATTTGGAAGCAGCTAAGGAGGTGGGGATGTTATCCAACCACGCCGCAATGCTTGGTGACCTTGTCCCGGGGAGCCCACCAGGTAGAGATCACCCGGACAGTTTTTGCCCGTCGGTCTTGAGTCAAGTCTCCTCCCTATCGAGTGTGTGTGGACCTATTAGAAAATTGCCCCTATCTCCCCCCGGACCCCAATTGCGGTGATCCCCCCCCCCACAACACCCCCAGGACCGGAACGGCAACTGGTCATTATATCCGATTATATGTTTGTTCTTGTGGCCGCCGATGGTGAGAATAACAGGACGGTATCGGTCAGATTGTATCGATCTAATGACGATACATCTCAGAAAAGGAAACTCGCATATATATATTTATCTTGCCACCCAGCGTATCCTGCGTATCTATCACCCCCCAAAATAATTTTTAAGAACGCAATTTCAATGATTTTTGGAAGTCCCAAAGAATCACAGAGGTTATTCATCGAGAGATCTTTGATTTGATTTTCTATGTAACGATACAGAATACTGAGGAGTAATGTCCTCGTGATCGTGTCTTGGATATGTGTCACGGATGTAAAATAGTTCCTAGGTCACATTTAGTACGAAGTAATAAGAAATATGCAGGGAGTAGTAAACGAAAATTTTCTTGTATAATTCTTGATGCTTTATTGACGACATGGGAAATTATTGTCATTACAGGGCCTCCTAAGATCGATGTAAAACGCACAGAGTCTAAAATTGAAAGTTTTCAGATGTACCAGCTGATATACGCAAGTGTCCTGAACTTAACCATAATGGTTTGGAACTGTAAATTTCAAGAATATATACACGCTAAAAATATGTGCTTAATAACACATTACTATTCACTGGGTGTATTTGTCATGCCGGCACATCGGTAGAGAGCTCGCAATGGCCAGAAGTGACTTTACTTTATATGCTGTTGTGTTTGTATTCATTATTCATTTTTTGCTAATCGGTTTGACGAAGCAGTGAGTTTCTAAGCACTGATTTCGTATTTTGAGAAACGAAATGGCGGAAGAGAACTAAAAATTGTTGACGAAGTTGTTGTTGGCCCAAAAGAGAATATGAAAAGGTGATAACAGGTAGAATGTCACAAGGTGAATGATTATTACGGCGAATGAGACCAGTCTGATTGTAAGTACATAGCATTTGGTTAAAAAACAATATGTTCAAATCGATCGTTAAACTTTGGATACAAGAGATAGGCGCAGGCTGGTTACTGTTTCTATGTGTGGATGTGGTTTAGCTCATGATAGCTTGGTTGGAGCCTGTACAGCGTGAAGTTTGAAATCGCCGACATAGCATTAAACACCACAGTAATAAACCATGTTAAAGAAATACTTCCTAAGCAGTGTTTAGAACTTTATCTTGCTTGTTTATGGATGTTGGAAAATAAGCTTGGAGTCCCTCAAAATAAATCTTGTTATCGATATACTATCCTCATTCAACGTTTCGCCTATTCACACATTCCAAGACTACAATTTAGAATAAGATACATAAATTTACATATTTGGGCCTCTAGTAAATGAAGGAGGAGGCAGTTTGTGAATTAGTCTTACGGAAATGGTTAATAATAAAGGACTATGATCAGAGGAGAGGTCATCTAGGAGCATCCACTAGTTTATTTTAATTCTATTCCTCTCCCTGTATCCGAGGCAGTACGGTACTTAGGCTTCCATCTCAACAAACGACTGACCTGGAACCCACATACGAGGCTAAAAAGACAAGAACTAAAAAGACGCTTTGGACAACTGTACAGACTACTTCAAAGGACATCCCATCTCTCAATAGAAAATAAATTACTAATCTATAAAGTTATACCTAAGCCAATCTGGACATACGGAATAGAGCTATGGGGGACAGCAAAAAAGTCGGGTATTCAATCCTTTCAATTGAAAGTCCTGAGAATAATAGTAAATGGCCCTTATTACGTCAGCAACAAAACCCTTCATAACGACCTTAATATAACCTACATTCTTGAACTCATCCCTTTCAAGTTTATGAAATTCCACAGTAGCCTTTCCAACCACCCTAATCCCGTAGCACAGTCATTGCACTGCACCACTTATCCCTATAATCCTCCTCGGAGACTGAAACGGCAGTGGCCTCGTGGCTTCGTGGCCTGCTATAAATGCGTGACAGTAGGAGTCCTGGTAATGGCCAGTTTCTCCAATCATGTCCTGAGCATCTGTGGCTCTTGGTCAGCCTCCACTGGCTCGTATCCGGTGATGCGGCTGACGGAGGAGCGTGGGGGACTTCCCAAGACTCCGCTTCCTATTTCGTATGCGAGGGAGGAGACAAACATGTGGATTTGGGAGGCCTCTGGGCTGTCTGTGAATATTGTATGAATCAGCGAGTGAATGATGAATTGTAAATATGGTATGAATGAGAGCATTTATCTTAATTACTTATTGCCTAATAAGGCAGATTGTAATTTAAGCACAATAAATAAAAAAAACAAGTATTGGAAAACATACACAATAAGTTTGGAAAACATATTTGGAAATAACATAATATAACAGTAATATATCATCCTAAGTTACGTATATACTCCTCCATACTATATTAGTTGTTTTGCTTTTAAAATATGTAAATTTGTGAATTGTTCAAGTAAGTTTAGGAACCTCAAATTTATAAGTTGGTATTTTTTAACGATGTTACATTTTCATTCGATGTTGATTTACTAGCATAAAAGCTTTGATTTATTTTACAGAAAGGTAACTAATTTGGTAATTACAACAAGAAATCAATAAAAATGAAAGTATAATATATTTCACAGGTGTGTTGCTATCCTCATTTTATTGCTTTTCAATTTTATTATATCTTAAATTGTCATATTTCATTTATTGTATTGTGTTGTTTTTGCCTCCAAATATGCATCTTGTTTTACATTGCACTATACCTGAATCGTTAAAACGTTGACTGAGAATGGTTTATCGTTAAATCGATTTATTTTGAGAGAATCCAAGCTTATTTTCTAAGATATATGAACACCTACACTCTAGTGTCTCTGTTTGAGTATCAATACTCTGAAACATAATGTTACTAATTGAACTGAATTCGGACTAGGAGTCAAACGTTAGTTTGATGAAAAATGGAGGTAAATGGTTTTACTTATAGAGCAACGATAAGTTATTTTAAAGATATTTTCACTTGGACGACCGGATTGCGGAAAACGAGAGCCCCTCATGCCGAGAAATGCCAGAACCGACAGCTAAGATTGCTGCAGATCAAGTTGAAGGTTGAGGCCGACTTCAGTGTTTCTCTTGAACTTGCTGTAATTGTTTCCCGTGCATTAACTCCCACAGCTGCTTCCTCGCAAGGTGTTCACGTATGTCCTGCCATCGACCTGTACCCCGGTTGTATTACTCACGGGCCTCATCTACACGAGAGCAATCTTCTTGCTTACTAATTTACTAATATACAATAATGAATTCAATTAACAATCAAATTTTTATTTTCACTCCTGACTAAACATCATTAATTACTATTTATGCGAAATAAAGCAAAATTTAGAGGAGTTCAAACCTAACCCTTCACGTCATAAAACGATTAGCTTCTTCACTGAAATCCCTTATCAATCCAAAGTAACCCAGAATATTTGATTAGCCCACCAAGTTCAGACTTCAAGGGATGATTGCTATCAAGAAACGAAATGATCTTTCTACCCATAGATCCAATTATTAAAGACCAAGGTCTGCCACGTATCATATAGATATACAACTAATTGCGATAAAACAGTATATATGAATGTAAATAACATAATTAAGATATTAGATGTATAACAAAACTAAAATAGCTAATACGAAAATTAATTGTTTTGTTTTTTTAACACCAATGAACTCTACTACATATAACATATAGTTAAACAGCAATTTAGTTAAAGTACAATGTAAAACAGAATAGAAAAAAAATTTTATTTTGGGACCATGTACCCTATGAATAATGAATAGCTAATTCCAACAAAAAATAGACATACATCCAATAGGAAGATATCATTCCACAATTTAATTAAATACAAAATAATAAAAAAAAAGAAGAGGAAAAATAATAGCAATAAAATGAAATAAATAAATATTAGTGGTCACTATTCTAAAAAGTTTGTAAAGAGTTAAATGGTAGCAATAAAAAAAAAAAATATTACAAAATAATACAAAGAATCTTGTTTAGCGATTGTCTCTCTGAGTGGTAAGGAGGTGTTGGAATAGAAGGGTTTTCTATATAATGTAAATGTACTAATTAACTAATTGCCAATATAAGCCTGTAAACATCCCACAAGCGCAGGACGGAATACATTTTCAAAATACTACAACATTATCCCACTCAAGATTGAGAAGATTGTCAAACTCAATATTTGTTGATAAATGAACCACTGAATATGAAGAAGTGAAACGAATAATGGATTGAGGGTTCTTTTTACAAACTTGATGGAACCACCATAAACTTTAGTTATTATTTTTTATACATTCATTAATACGCCTTGTGGTGAAAGGTTTGAACCAGGAAACTTACGATAATTTCGCTAACAAATCACTTTATCGTTTGCCGAATGTGTTCTCTGAGTCGAGTTCGGTAACCGAGGAGTCGTGAGCCCATCCCTAACCTTCTGGCTTAATTAGATCCTTTTTTCTTTTGTGGGCCAATAAATTTGTGGCCTCAACCTACTTGGGTGCCCGGTCCCCTTCTCACAGCAACCGTCTTGCATTCGCTTTCTACCAATCGTCTAGTGTAAAATGCGTAACTGTCAACTTTATTGAAAAAGAAAGTCTACCAACCAAAGAAGTTCTGTTTTCAAATAGTTTGTCGCTATCTACTGTGGTGATATGACGAACGCTCTTAAAAATGTTACAATAGATTTTCAAATTTCATGAGTGTACTAAAAGAAAAAAAAAGCCCAGGCTATGTTCTGTAAGTTTTGATAACGATAAAATAACGGGAAGCATGCAGGAAAAATATTCTTAAGTCACTACTTACGTTATTTAACATAAGAATATACCATAACGGCAGATTAGATATCGTGTTTTTTTGTTTCAAAACCTGTGACAGTAACGTGACAAAAACTGAGTGATACCTGTGACAATTTTCTCGTCGGAAGAAGACTACTTATAAACAATTTAGTAATTATATTTCCAGCAGTTGCTATTCATCAAAATCCAGTCATAATCTTCATGACCTAATCTGAACTATTTCTTGAGTTTGATCATTGTTGGACCTCTTAAGGCCAATTTAAACCAAAAACTCTTTACGGATGCCTTGTTGTGTTTAAAAGTGTCAAACACACTTTTTTTTTAGTTTAAGATACCTATAAGTGTTAAAACAGGATAGAGACGGTCTCAGTATATATTAGGTAGCTTTATGTCAATATTTTAAGTTTTAAAATGTTTATTTTTGTTGAAAAGGCCATTCAGTGATGGAGTTGGTTTAACAAGAGTATTTTTTGGTCAAAAACGTCCCCTTAGGAATGCTGACTTCCAACTGTGGATTTATTTATTTTTTCATTTTTACTCGAAAATGCCGTGTAGTTATCATTATAATTAAATTAATTTTATGAATGAGATCATTTATCACAATTAATTATTGCCCAATAAGGCAGATTGTAATTTTATCATAGTAAAGTTGTTTTCATATTTAATTAATTTTAAATAAATTAACGCAGATATTCCTGCCTGAACATTTTATATCATGCTTCAACATTCCTCCATTTTTCACGTCCTGTATTTAGGTTATAAATGTTTATAAAAAAAATAATTGTTTATTTCAAATTGATAAATAGCGGGGAAAGTGATAAATGATACGGAGTATCAATTTTCAGATACAAATTTTTATATTTTAACTTACATTTAATATAAAACTATTCAATTATACTACTTATTTAATGATATTACATCTACCCTTTCTATAAAACTATAACTAGCTAAATCGTCGATTATTTATTACTATAATATTATAACCCGCAATTTTGTAGTAATCTATATTATGACTGTTGGATTTAGTGTGTTTTAACAGTTAAATGGGTATGGTATATTATTTTAACTTGTTGACGTAACAAATATTTATGATCCCGATTTCCTGTTTTAGCCTTTGACGACGATATTCGTCTTTATTTTGAAAGCGTTCAGGCCAATGAAAAACAAAATCAATTATTTGTGTGAAGACAAACCGTTTATGCAACAGTAAAATGTACCTCCTCGATCCGCAGACATACACGCCGCAACAACACGGCCACATACGAGTACATCGCCTTCTGCCGTAGGACAGTTCGACATACGATGAATAATTTAACCGGGCAATTACGAACAACTGTTATTAATTATTCAATAACTTAGCCGCTCATCCGTCGGGCGTTATCGTATGGTAATGTAAAGCATTAATTATTGATGCATTGAGCCTTTTATGCTTGCAGCCAGCCTTGTTATTCACTGAGTAAAAATATCTATGAGGCTTTGTCGATTCAATTTATAATTTTTTTTTCACTCTCGAGCAGTCAAAAGAAAAAAAAGAAGAAGAGATATTGACTTTTGCTTGGATAGTTAAAAATTTCCGATTAAAAAATTCAGATTACTCCAATTAGCCGAGGATGGGGTGATACTGATGAAGATTGGGTTTAATCGTACAAATTCGTACTCGGGGGTAAAATTTCCACTTTTACGGGAATGGTCATAACAAATTAGAACCAAGCTTTAAGGTCGAGGGAATTGAATTTATCAACTATTTAGAAAAGAAATAAACATGAATCAAGACTCCTTATTTTGAGCTTTTTGTGGGGCACCTTAAATTGACTGTTCCACATACGAAGCCTAATAAAGGGACATTTCCTGATTTTTCCCTACACACTTCCTATGCTCCTATGTAGTTACCCCTATAAATTAGTCGATTTGAGGATTATTTTTTAGCAAGTTTTGTTTCCTCAATCATAAACATTATTACTATTTCAAAAATATCTAAGAACAAAATAATTCATAAATAAGTCAAGGGGCAACGACACTCCATGGAGTGGCTTTACTCCTTTATTCTAATTGCTTCTCATTCATATTTAAGAGGCTGAGTAACTTTGATCAGGCCCCTATAAACAAAATAAAGGCTGTATAAAGCAAATATGTCAGTTTGCTTATACACTTTCAGCTATTTTAAACGTTTAAAACATTTTTTAAAAGTGTTTTTTCCCGAAAAGTACTTTATTTCATCATAAATTATGTGTGCAACTAAGAAACAGCCAAAATATCACTAAAAAAAACAGCTTAAAATCGGTTCCTAAAAATGTATCTACTTATTTATTTATTAGTATATTTACATTTCCTTGATTAGCCACTGAGCTGTGAGTTGAGAAAACTGCCTCTGAATGAAGGTAGTTAAACATCATACAAGATTCTATTTTGACTACCTAACTCAATGAAATCTGTTTTTATTTGTCAACTTGTAGCTAACGGAATGTCTGGAAACAAATTAAAACGGACACCATTGAGAAACAGTTTCGAAGGTTATTGTGAAAGGAAAAAAACACAAAGGAGAGCCTTACCTACAAATGGTTTAGGTATCATCAGGAAGGCAGACCGGTAACATACAGCTAGGACTATTGTACCTAGCAGGTGAGCTAGGTGATCTATCTGTTGTTGTTTTGGCATTAGGAGAGGGTGACCGGGGAGGGGGGGATGATTTCGCCCCAAAAAGAAATATGTAACTGGATCCGGCTACAAAGGACTGGTTCGTGGACTTTATCAGATCTGAAACAGTAGACAACCCCGCCTCTTCGGTTACCCACCATTTAGGATTCATGATTGTCTACGCGTATCCTTGATCGCTACAGCAACTACCTTGGGTCCTTTTCCTTAACAATACCAACAATTTGGTACATAAATGTGAAAATACCTGATACTCCATATATAATTCCAAAGCCCTACTTTCAAACACCCTACTCTCGGTTTCACAATTGCGGTCGTCATATTCTACACCTTTTGCAAAACTTCCGAGCTCAGAACTATTTGAGATAAATGTTTCTTTTCAAAACCAGAAACTTTTATTTTTATATACAATGAGGTGCTAGATTGGAAGAAAAAGAATACTTTATAATCTAACCCAGATCTCGATAGTTAGTAGACAAAGTAACCAAAGTGCCCAAAGTAGAAGTTCAGCCCTAGACTAGTACTGTTCAGTAAAGCACCAGATCAGAGCCGAACCCATCCTTTGCGGCATAATGTCCCCAGATCCAAGATAAGGAGCTGGCCGAGAGATCATCTCGTATTCTGTGGGAACTATCTCGAGGAAGGGGGTGGCGCATTAAACTTTTAAATACGCCATAAGGGGCCAGTGTGCCAGTGGTGGGTTCGTTCCGGCCGAGAGGATCTTCGCAGACCATCCGCTACTAATTGAAGATGACGATCCTCTTCTGTTGTAGGAAGTGCGTTCGAGCGTGCAAGTTCCGCAGCACTTGTAAAGGCACTTAGCTCGAAGATCGTGTTACTGTCATTGGCGTCACTGTTAGCAACATTTGGTAGTTTATCCGAAGCGAGAAATTCTACTTCCAAACAGTTCGGATCACAAGTTGTATATGCCTCCATCAAGGAATAAAACGTCATAGGGAAATAGTCAGTCAGTAATCATACCTTAAGCTTAGATCTAGTTTCGATTTCATATCGGGATGGTCGTTCTTTAGGAGTTGCTCAGTCGGAACCATCGATAAGTTATTGGGGAGATAACAGGTTTAAATCCCGATCCTCCCAGTATAATTTATCTTAACAATGAAATTCACAACTCATATTTCTTACATTCAGGAGCTCATATAAAACTGTAACCCGAAAGAAATTTGAGAGACATTGCCATATAAAAAACATTTGAGAGTTGCCAACATAAATCGAATTATTTAATATTGTCTGAGGCGATAGTTTTTTAGTCAGTATTTTGGCCATTTAGTGATTATAAGTTATTCCCATTTCTTAAAATATTAAAATAATTGGAGAAACAATAATACGAGACAACATTTACATATTCCCTGAAACTTAAAACCCTTCCAGCCGAAAAAATTCCTGAGAACGTCCCTACTTCCCCGCGTTATAAAACAGTAAGTCCTTATCACGCACCCTCATATCCAAGGGAAGTTTACCAACTCATATAACAAGGAGTATATTTGTTCATGTATTTATTTTTTTTTTTAGTCTTATATCATGAGAATGTTTTACAGGATCTTATATTTAACTCTTTTGATAATTTAAACAAATGTAGAGCATTTTCTCTTATTGTAGTTACTTCATTTCCTTTGTAGATAAGGCATGGAGGGCTTTGAGAAGGATCGAGATTTTTAAGGATTTATTAATTTAAAAGATGCATTGAACGATCTCTTTAGGAACGAGCTGCACCAGACAGCCAACCACGGAAAAGCCTGGTTGAATTTTTTGTCTGGTTGGGACAGAAGTATCGAATTGGCTATAAAAACATAAATTAAGATTAAAAGGTAACAACTGTAATACAAAATGGTGGAAACAAATAAAAAGTCTAGATGTTGTTAGCAATAAGATAGACCACATTCCCTGGTCTTTTATCAGATGACCAAGTACAGGCCTACATTTGTTAACAAAATTGCGGAGTGCAATTGGTAAAGGGAGGTTAATACTGATGAGTTAGTGTCAGGAAAAATGGTATAGGATGCACTATCATGCTGGATCACAGGTTCGGGAATGTTTCCCTGGGCAAGGATTTTAAAAATTAAAAAATGGTCCTCCCAAGGCTACATAGAGCACAGTTCCATCAATATGCATGATGTGCGCAGTTGATCCTTCACTTGATGATCCACTTTCCCACTGTCTGGATGACTGCACTCCCACCGTCCCATGACCGCAAGCACCCTTGGGTGACTAATGAAAACAAACATGTAATAGGATACATCTTGCTCTTCCTTAAGTCATGTCTTCCTTTTGCTAATTGAATGGCAGAGCAACCGTGCAGGCGAAAGTTAAGCGATCTGTCTAAATCAGCCAATCTATGGTTTTCGTTTATTAATTTGGTGTCATGTTCTGAATTGAATCTACAGGTAGGCAGTGTTTTTTATTTCAACCAATACCTATTAAACAGATATGGCAAGTCAACAAAAGTATCTTATAATAAGTTCCCTGGTTGGAGTTCATGCCAAAAGCCTGAAATACGTTCAAACATGAACTGGAGCAATCTTATTTCATGCGAGTGTGTTCTTAGGACAGTGGTAAAAAAAATGGTCCAATATATCTGCAATTTTAAAGTTGATTCAATGTAGGAATATGATTAAATTAGGTGATAGATGCAGCTATGGTGGATGGTATCAGGATGAAATTTCCTTTTAATGTAGGAACTTGAGGAACCAAGATCTTCCGTGTACATGAATGACTGTGATTAATTGCTCTGATTGCACGGTACATATTCAAGTACATATTGTCAAGCAGCCTATGTAGACTACTTCGTTTTCTCAAATCATAAGAATAATCAAGACTGTTTTAAACAGTAAATTAGATATTTAATAATTATTACTGTCATTTTAAATATAAGGATTAAATAAATTCCTGTTTTGAGGGAAATTCTAATTAGTATTATTAATTAAATTCAACTCAAATGACGTCATTGTATTTTCACCTCAATTTATCTTGAAAAGTAATTTCGGGTAATTAGGTGTCGACTTTTCACTAATGATGACACCGTTATGGCTATGTTTCGAATTGTAGTATTATTCTATTTGTTGATCTGAAGTTTTATTGAAATTAAAGGTTCTCGCTAGCATATGCAAGGTATTTAATGGCAGATAACAATCGCCTTATTCCTTAGCCGTCAATATGTTGTGCTGATAAAGTAAATGTGTGCCAACTGAATCGAATTCTAGGTCTACGTCCATTACATTCAGGTACGTACCCTCATCGTCGAAAAGATCGTCTTTAACGGGGAAAAATAAAACTCATAATTTTAAATTACTTCTGAGCTGTGACTCGATACATTTTAAAAGTAATTGATGAGAGCTAGACTTTTTTCTCGTTTATTTTCTGTTTTTGTATTTTAATAAATAAACTAATCATTTCAGTACATATCGAGAAGATGTGAAATATAGCTTTCAGGTCGATTGAATCATCCTTTTTTTGTAAGGTATCTACTGTGAGAGTTATGTCTCAAGTTCTGTATGAAGAGAGGTGCTGCTGGCATATATGTAAGGCATCTAACGGCAGATAATTACCACCTTGGCTCTCCGTATGTCGTTCGGCTTAACTCTGTACCAACTCTATCTAACGCATGTCAACGTCCACCGCAGATACAACTCTAGGTACCCTCTCGCCAAAGAGATAATTGATACCTAGAGGATGGGGCCAAGGTAATGAGACGACAGAGCGTGCCCCCGAAGAGAAGCAGAAGAGAGAAGGCGGGGAAGCGTGAAGCCCAGGAAACGCCACTTGTGCCCAAGGCCTAGTGCCCGGCCAACTGTTCTCTCTCTGTGTTTATATCTCCTTCCAGATGTCTGGGCCGTTATCTTCTTCTTCTCCTTGTGTCCGTTGTGTCGTCTAACGTACCTTCAACGACCGGTCGTCTGCTCGCGGCTTCAGCCGTAGCAGCGTTGATGGAGCACACACGTGCCTGGAGGGTGACTAATGACATTCACGACAAATATCGAACCGGCAAATTAACACCTTCTTAAGTGGTGTTGATCAACCAAGAACAATTAGAAGAAAATTTGTATTCCAGCATATTGTGTATGGTCTTAAATAAATGATCCTGCACACTTTGCTCATTTTTTTTAAAATATTTACAAACTGCTTTCTTCTCCATTCTTTGAAACATACACTAATTAAATAAATTAATTATTAATATTCAATTTTTTTATAGTTTTTGCCGGTGTGGGTTGAATCGTGATAATTGATTAAAACAACATTTTGCATTTCTTATTATATTTATAATAATCCAAGAACTTTTTTTGATAACTTTCAAAACGTCCGGTGATTCGTTTTTAGTCTCTCATAGCATAACTATGCTGAGATAATTCAGCATAACAACGTTAAATTGTAGATAAAAAATTCCGGGAGAGTACTGCTGAAGGTCCGTGTCTTCCATTGCAAAGGGGTTAGTAAAAACTTCACAAATGCATTTTTCTTCCTCGGAGTCAACAAATCTGGACTTGTAGGATTCATATAGAGACGAAACTAAGTTTTTATGTTTTTCAAAGTCAGGAGCCTCTTCAGTATGATCAGTGCCATATAGCAAAAAGTGCAAGCAAGCATGACTTCGAACGATGCAACATGTGACAGCAGTATTGGTCAATGATTAGATTTACCTTGCAATCGAGTGTTCTACAAGTTGAGATGTACTATGTCACAGAAGAAACCTATTCATCATCTTCAAAGAGGGGAGAAGTATGAGGAAGTTCTTAGTTTCTCTTAGGTAAGCTGAATCATCAATGCCAAACACTTTCCTCTTGATAGCCAACGAATATCGCATGGAGAACTAGTTCTCCATGTTCCTCAACTTGTTTTTTGAACATTACCGGGAATTTCTTACGATTAAGGACATGAGCCCGTAAATCCTTGTACTGCCGACCACTGGTTTTTGG
Organism: Acanthosoma haemorrhoidale; assembly: GCA_930367205.1. NCBI lineage: Eukaryota > Metazoa > Arthropoda > Insecta > Hemiptera > Acanthosomatidae > Acanthosoma > Acanthosoma haemorrhoidale. The sequence goes on from OV884013.1 coordinate 45,867,151, forward strand.
ACAGAAGATAATTCGTGTTCCTTGGCACTGAGCGCTTTCTGGTAAATGAATGATGGAGTGATATTTTGGATGAGGTATTTTTAAATAGTTTACCAATAGTGCAATACAGCCCTTTTTTTTACCAATCATCGCAGAAGTCCCATCAGTGCCAAACCTAATTCATTTTTGCCAGTCCAAGTTTATCCCTCAGCAGCAATTTTGAGCTCTTCAAATACATCTTCACGTGTAGTCATAGTTCGTAGTTGACAGAGGACAAGGAACCCTTCCCATTTTTCAAGATTCTTGTTGAGCATAGGAACGTAAACACACAGATGTATTTCCTGTTGCAACATTCGTCCAAAGCCAATGAAAAATATTTGTGACGCAAAAGCTTAAAAATTACCTATGAGCTTGATCTTCTGCCATTTTCGAGTGACAGAGAGCTATTTCGTTGACTTAGAAAGCTTAGAAATTTTCGGATCGTTGGCTTGATATAATGCAAATATTTTTAAGCTGGGCTTTTTCATTTCTGTACGGTTTAATCTCTTGTGTTAGCAGCAAATCTCATAGGAAGCAGTTACCATTGAAGAAAACTCATCACTTTGTTTTGTGTATATTAATTGCTACTCGCATAACGATGTTTTTCTTTTTTTAATGAAATCCGATCTAAAGACAACCAACAAGATGCTTGGAATCAAAATCAAAATGATCCTTCGTCAAGCGTCTCTCCAAATTGTATTTTTTTAGACGATGAAGCATCTCCACCATTGATCAACTGCCGTTTCAATGTCCTTTTCGTATTTCCGCTTTTTATTTGACTATTAAAAGGGCAGCAAACAGGGCAAGGATTTGTTAATGATAGCTATGGAATCACTTTCACATTATATGGCACTAAAATTATACTCTTATTAATTCTACTCAAAAACTATATTACTATAATATAAATTGAGAAGACTTGGATAAATTTAATAACAAGGACGCGGGAAGCGGGAAGCTGGAATCCTAGGTGAAATGTAGGGAATACAGGTGCATATTGATTTGCAGAAAACATCAGTGGATACGCATCATTTGTCTTTTGCCACCTGGATCATATGCAGCGAGAGATCAAGAAGAGAGATGCCACCCGATCCCCTTTACCACTTATCGGCACTTGCCACTTTTCTTTACGTTAACATAATCACCCGTTTTTGAGCCTACTATGTGTTAAGTAGATAAAATTTAAAAAAATATCCTGGACGAATTGGCCGCAGGCCACGAAGTGATTGGCTACCACGATGGTTTCAACTATCGAAACTGCTCGGATTATAAATATAATCAAAAAAAACTGTGGGCATATAAAACGTTTTTTTAATCCATACCACTTCGCTCGTTCATACAAAACACTGTTTTATTTGCTACTTTGAACAGTGTATCAAACTATTTTCTGTTCCAGACCAAAAACTACAACCGCCGGCCTTGGTGGGCATGAATGGCCAGGAGCCTAGTTGATATTACTGCTGGGTCCGGCAGATGACGTCACGCTGTCTATACATATGTATACGCAAGACTTATGTATACCTGATGTACATATATGTTTAATGATTAGGGAGGATCTGGAGAAAGGTCGATATGAATACAAACTAGTTTCCTAAGTCTTCTTTTTTAGCCGGGCCAGAGGCGAGTAAAGCACCCAATGTAATCGGAACCTTTTTCTGGTCTGTGCGAGCTGTGCCTGCCTTCCTGCCATGTTGAATTATTAGAGGTGATGTTGACCCTTCAGTTGTTTTGTTTTTTTAATATCAATTTCCTATTTCATCGCCCCTATTTTAATCGTGGAGAATCATCTTCACCACATGAACCACCACGAACGAGTGGTGCTATAGTTGATGAGCCCAGTACTGGAGGCCCCCACTAACTTGGTGCATCTGGTTATCTGAAGTAGTTATTGGATAGGAAGGATGTAGGTATCCCGTAAGGATAAAGTCGGCGTAGATGGTATCAAGACTTAGATGGGACATGTTTGTGTCATAACGTATGAAAAAAAAATCAAATTCCTTAGTTGACCAAAAGAACTTTAAATATTGTAAGATTCTTTTTACCTTACCGTCCGTCTTCTTCTTTATAATGTCCTTACCCTGAATGAACTCACAACGTAAAATCTTTAATAAATATCGTATTCTCTAACTCTTCTTTAGCTTCCACGGCGATGTAGTGGTAATGCGGCTACAGGAGTAGCGTGAGGACATCCTCGCCTCAATCTTCTTAACCCGAAATATGACAAAAGGCGGACAAATTGGGGGAAAATACCTGCCTGGCCTCTGTATATATGCTTATATTGCACATATGGTAAATACAGTATGAGTGTAGCATAAATATGATATGAATGCGATGTTTTTTCAAAAATTTCTAATGCCCTTCTTGGGGGATTGTAAATTCTTCAAATGAAGATTGAAAAAAAAATCGGGACTTTTTTCAACTTTAATTTATTTTTGTGCATACTTTCTATTTTGTAATTGGGGGCTAGCAAATATATCAATACCACTACATTTAAGAAAAAACAAACTTTAAAAAATACCAAATTTTGACCGAGATGTTAAACAAATTTGCACTCATAAACGCTAATTAAGTCTATTGCATACCATTAGCCATATATGATGGCTGTCAGAGGAGACAGCGTTTTGAGTTAGAACCCAACTTTTTTGAAGAATTCATATTTTTTTTGAAATCGCACTTCTTAATTGTATACCTACTGTGGAACTCATCTTGGTAAAATTACAGACATTTCTCATAAACGTATTTTTTTTACTTCCTCCGGGTAATTTTCAATAGTTTCAAATCTGACTGTTGGGTTCAGTATCAAGTTCTGTATTTTTCACGGAGCGCTACGATGTTGGCGAACCAAATTGAGCCTTTGGATTCGTTGCTATAAACCTCTTAATGGCCTAAAAATCATTTCTCCATGATTGCCATCCTTGTTTCGCGGTTCAGGCATGTAAAGGCCCTGGCACTCATAATGTATTTATTTCCACATTTAGACATGCGTAAGATGTTTGTCCGTACTTCTCTGGTTCTAGAGCCTCTCCGTTCGAAGAACGTATTATATGAAGAATGTATTAATCATGGTTTTCACTGTTTTTCCTTCATGTTTTAGTTTCATTCTAAACAACCAACAGCCACTTCTTTGGCAGGCAACATCCGCTGTTGGCACTTGGAACTTACCCCCAGACTTCATGAATGACGCCGTGCTGCCTGCAAGAAATGCTAAGGTACCTGACTGTGAAATCCCGAGGCGCCAGGTCAGAGCAGGTCTTTTGTACTGTTGCTCTAGTGACTTTAGACGCTATCCTCTTTTGTGCTACAAGTAACGCTTCAGCGGTTCCATACTTCTATGGGATGATGGAGGTATCTCAAGACGTGCCTCTACCAAAACTCCAAGTCAGTAAAATAATATTTTTCTCTGTTATGGTAAAAAAAAGACTGAAAACACTTTTGCATTTATAATGCAAATACAGCTAATAGACAAACACGTTTTCCTTCTTATTAATTGATTATTATCAGAATATGTTTTGTTATTCTTCTTTGTTTTGTTAAGCAATGTTATATTTTGTGTAGCTTTGTCATAGAGTTATATTTTCAAAAATGAAGTAGTATTTAGAAAAATAGACCCCTACAAATAATAATAAATAAAATCGTTAACAAATTAAATAAACATCTTTACAAAAAAAAAGAAATCTATGTCATTCTTTAAAGTGATCGAAGATCAAACATTATACCCTGCTTATAAATGTTTAAATTTTTTTCTGGTATGTTTGGTTCTTTTTTGTGTGTATTGTTCAAGATCACATTTACATTAATTTTTTAATATCCCACGTTAATGGGTTTTCCGAAGCCTCTGTTTTATTAAAATATGTCTTAGTTATGGTATGAACTAATTCTCGTACCGTTTACTTTAATTAGAATAACAAGTCACACTCCATACTTGTTACGCATAAGTTATCTGAGATTGGATGATTAATTTGTAAAGTACATATAAGTTTGATATTTAGAATTTGCAACTGATAAAACTTGTTTAACCTTGGACCTGCCCAGTCAATGTAGAGATCGTTGAAAAATTATATATAAAATTGAGGAAACTGCTATATTATCGAGTCATTAAAGTCCAACTAAATATCCACACTAAGTGATAAGTAATAACTACATAGTAAGTTGATTTTTGTTTTCAATAAACTTTGTACATACCATTTAAAGTATAAGTTAAAATATGTGGGTCACGCTCGTGGGTCGATGGGTCATATCTTACTCAGGGAACTTCCGGTCCAGAGCTGGTCATCGGAGAACCAATTATGTATGACTGTTAATCATGGTGGTCTAAAGTTCTTATTATTTCGTGGACCAGAATTTTACCGGCCAAGTAATTGTGTATTCATTGCTTCCCGTAACACCTGATCATTATGACCACATATTTCTAGTAACCTCCCTTCAATTTAATAATTCCTAGACTCAACCCTAGGTGGACTCTCACCACCGTCCCGATATCACTCTCACCTCTCCTGAGGCCCTCCACATTCCTCATCCTCTACACACATCCTTCAAATGAGACTCCCCTTTGTGAAAGGCTATTACCTATCCAAGATAAAAATCCTTTGTATTTTTGCCTTATCCTATTTTTATTATTTTGATAGATGGGATTTGAGAGATACTATCCCCTACCTTAGTTGTAATAATACCCATGTGGTATAATATCCTATATGATGCTTCTCGTTAAAATTGTCAAAAACATCATTCACGTTTATTTTTACTGAATTTTTATGTATTTTCTATGTTTAATACGATGCTTCAAATTAATTTTAGTTTAGGATATTGCTTTTGAATATAAATATTTTTATAGGTCAATCACTACATAGACATTACCATATATTATAATTTATGTCAGTCGGGCTGTTCAATCTATTTATTTTTTTTATTCTTAGGGAACAATGCCCCAGAATAAAGAATTACATGAAATTAAAAGATATCCCATCATGAGGAGCAGGGTTAAATTAAAGGTATCTATGTTCCAGTTCAGAATATTAAATGCTTCTGTTTTATCTTTAATAAATAACTGTTCGTTGATAACATCGTTCGTGGCTGGAGCATCGAACCTCTGAAACTCCTTCTGGAATTCATGGAACTATTCCCCGAACCACTTTCCGTCCTGCATTTTAAAGTTCTATTTGGCAAGCTGAAGTGATGCAGGAAGCATACGAATAACTCTCGATATTTAAATAATGCCAATAAAGTAGTCTTATAGGTACTAGTCTCCTGATGCCGATTAACCAACCCAGTGTTATACCATAGTTTAACACTATGACCACATTAAATGACCACACTACCCCTCCCGCATCGATGGCAACAGACTGTCGGGGAAAAATTAGGTTAAGAATTAGTATGTAAGTTAGTTTTAAGTTTTTGATCAAAAAGGTGAGCCTCATCACCTTTATTAGTCAGTTTAGTCCAGTCACGTATAATGTGTATTATACTTGTTTATTCATTATATAATTTTTATAAAATAACAAAACATGTATATAATGTAGCGATGCTACAGGAAATACAAAAATAATTTGTAAATAGATTTGCCTGAGGATCTATAATTATATATAATTATCTGTAAATTTAAAGGGGCTATGAAAGGAAAAAAAAAAAAAAAGGCCGATTAACCAAAGCACCAACCAATTATTCAGCCAATTTATTTCCATTAAAGTATCAATATGTTCTTTATTAATAAGTTTTAGGTAAATGTACTGATAATGATTTTATTTTTATTTTAATACAATCGCCTCGTGTTATACTATATTTTATTACTCAACTCGTGATCATATAACCTTATAATGCTGTACTAAAATATCTTGGCTATAAATTTACTTTGCCCTTCTATTTCACTTCCTTTTCCTTCCTCCACCTTTCTCATGCATTACCAGCCCATCTGACGACTAAACGCATACACATTTTTCCTTCAGGATTCTACCTAACATTGGGTCAAACTACCTCCACCTCAACGGTGCCAAATTTCATCTTAAAACATTGCAAAATCTAATAATGAGCAATAAAATCTTATTATCAATTCAGCCTCAGGTGTATCGAGGGAACTTCCCCTGTTCGGGGCCTCACCAACCAATTCACCTTTTTAGGAACTGGTACCTGATTTAACAGAAAATTCCAAATAATTAAGAAATATCTGGCGCAAATACACATTGAACGACTATTCAAAGGGGAGAAAAATGACTATGAAAAGAATCATGCGCTAAGAAAAAGAATTATGCAGTGAATAACACCAAACATTTTTTAAATTCAAAATAATTTATTTCCAATATTTACATAATAAATCAATCTTGTGCTAATATATAATATATCTACCATAAAACAAAACAACACCTTACATCATCGCCCTTGGACAGGAATAAAATCTCCATTGAAGTACACATTAATTTGTAATGAATATTAAGCCTTTATGTTTAAATAATTTATCCATCATATTTATCATAATATTTTGATGTAACGGATTCTCGCCGTGTTTTCATTCACTATTTGTGATTATTCTTTCATTTGCCGTGGAAAACTATTGCAGTTTTCCTTTAAGGAGTTTGTCAAATATTATATATATTCTTAGAAACTTATCTTTGATTACTTAATAGCATGATTGACTAATAACCCAACTTGGTGCTGTGTCGCTTAGTGTATATGTGATAAATAGATAGTGTATATGTAATAAATTATAAATGAATAATTTAGTCCTAGTATTAAACTTACGATTTCTATTGATAAATGGAAAGAGGATATATCTGACTTTACGATAGTATGTTACCAACTCAATCTTTAACTGCAAACATAAATTTAATATATTTACAATGGTATGAATGAGAGCGTTTATCGCAATTACTGATTGCCTTATAAAAGGCAGATTGTAATTATAGCCCAATAAAGAGGGATTAATATAATATAAAAAAAATATATTTACATTTCCCTAATCGAATGTCATCAATTTTTATTTAGATAAAGCGTTCAACTCTAATTGAAATTTAAATCACTATCGGTGAAAAAAAAGAGCCCTGTTGAATAGGCACCCTAATGTGATATTGATGATGCCATTGAAATGTGCGCTGTTGGAGATCGTTCCAGTCTGAGGGCCCATTTCGTCACATTTATCGTTTTAAAGGTGCTAATTATTATATCCACAGAAGGTAATACCAAAGGAAAAAAGATTTTTTTTCGTATACATGTAATCTTACAAAAGAATGATATCCCACTTGATGCTAGAATTAGTAAAAAGAGTCTGTGTTTCTTTGCTACTCCTTAAAACCATGTTTTTAAGACTATTATGTCGAGCCCGTCCAATGAAACATCCTTACAAAAATGTTTCTATGTTTCCAATTACACATTCTAGCCTTCGCATCCCTTTACTCATACCATTAATATAAAAGTAGACATCAAAGGGTTGAATGAAAATGTCACTTTTAGGTGTATTCCAACAAAAAAGTGTTTTAAAGCCCGCTAGCTTCCCGCAGGTCAAACAGCCTAAGAGCTAAAAATTACACAAAAAATTCATAAACTTACACAAAACACTAAAGAATATTAGTAGGTCATATTTATGAGGAAAAGTGCTTATCAACATATTATTACGCACAGCTAAAAAAACGTCTAAAATTATCAAAAGATTATAATGGATAAAAAATTATACAAAAAAAGTATACACGTCCAGATTACAAACATAATATTTATAATTTCACAACAAAAATTGACATATTAATTTGCATACCTTAACGTTTACCCGTATAAATCCAAATGGCCAAAAATTTGCTTCCAGAATTTATCGAACCATCTTCTCCTGCCATGACATTTCTTATGCTCTTATTTGTTTACCAACCGCTTCAGCTGACTACTTGGTCCATTCACATTCCTCTATAGATGTTTCCCATTGGATGAGACTACCTCTGTAAAGACACGCCGTGCTAAGGATGACATAAAGAATTTATATGGCATTGACGGCTAAATGGTTTTATGCTGTAGTATTTGGCTTTGCGGTTCATTGATGAGGGAATAACCGCTATTGTTTTGTGTTTAATAGTTTGGGTTCGATTCTAAAACGGACAGCCTTTTGTACTCATGGCTAGATAATGACATTTTATATTAGTGCTTGTAGAGCCTATGGGACATTTGCTGTGAAGAATATCCGCAAAAGAATCGAGGAAACGGGTTCCTTACAGACTAGCATGGCCTCGATGAGGTCGGCAATGGGGAAACGTCGAGTGGAGGCACGTGTGCTCCAATGTCGTCTCTATAGTGTAGGGTAGCCAATCAGGAATAGTGTTGCGTATATATTCGGCAATATTCGCTCGGATTCAGTGCCCGAAGAACTGTATATAAGTCGTTTTGAACTTTTAAGGAGGCAAATATATTGGCAAAGTTTAGACTAACTTGACCAAAAACTCTCTGAGTCTTCATGAAAGCTCTGGAATTCATCCCGCAGAGTTGAGAGAGTGCAGAGTCGTCTGCACTAAACGTTATCACAATTTTAAAGCTGATCTAAGATACAAGCTAAAGTGTATGTTTGGATCGGTTCAGGATGTAGCTCAACCAACCAGGCAACCGGTCACCTACGAGCATAGTATAAATTATTATGGTTTAATTGATGCTTGTGGGCTTAGATTAATTAAATAACGTCCTATTGTCTTCTCATGAGTTATTTATTTCTTATTCACAACACCTTCATCCACTCTACAGAGTCATTCTCATGTTATTGAGAATGTTCTTAAAGATCTAATTTGCTATTGGATTTATTTGGATAAATTAATCAGGGTATCAATAGACAATGGTTTGTAGTTCATTTTTTTAAATACCTTTATAACTACATGTTGCATCTGTTAGAACCGAAAATGTATGAAAGTTCAAAAAATTTTCATTTTTTAAATTTAAATAGAAATATATTGTAGAAATTGGAAAAAATAAATAATGAATAATCTCCGAATAAAAATAGCACATAAAGGCCGAACTGTATCTTACTCGTATGTTACAATTTAGTTCACCACAGGCTATGAGGTCAATAAATATATTAAGCTCTTTTGGCCCTCATTGATTAAACGCTGCTTCCGAATAGGGCATGCGCCACCTTTTAATACTATCGTTCTGTATTGCTCCATCTAGTAGTCTACAATAAAATTAAGTTAGTGGTCGTTTGTGCGTAGAATGGAACCAGTGATCACCAGCCAAATTTGTTATTGTATAACGCCTGCTGTGTTTATGCATACCATTTATTTAGTAATCTATGTCAAACAGAATTCATTACTTAGTTTTTTTATAAACCCGAACGGTCTTTAAGGATTGTACCTAAGTTTATCGTTATTTTTATTGCTGAGAAATCGCACCGCAGCAAATATACAAAACTTACCTCCCCCTACTATTATCGTGTATGAGGTGAAACCTATATGAGATGTCGTGCAGTTCTGTTTGGCGTCAACCACGAATGGGTCCATGGGTTTGACCTGGGCTAAAAACGTCGACTCAGTCCCTATTAGGTTGACCAGAGTGTTAACAAAGACCGAATGCCTCAGTTAGATGGATGTTTTAGAATAGCCAATTACTGAGGATTACAACGATAATTTAGAAATCCCAAAGATTTTTCGTTTAAGATTCATCAAGTTTGTTGGGAGATCAGCAGCTTAGGTCGATGAAAGAGATTTGTGAGATTTTCATCAAACTTCAAATGTATTAGTGGGCAACGTTTCGATAAACCCTGTTGAGCTGAAGCAGGCCCTGATATCAAGAAAATAATGAAGAAGTTAAATATGATTGGTATCTAAAGTTAGGTTCAAATGAATAAAAATAAAAAAAGAGTTAGTTACAAGTGCAACGTGGATAGCCAATGGACTAGAAGTATGACCCGGTCTTGTAACCTGTAACAGTTGATGGATTTGAATTACAGAGATGTCTAGTAAATAGATGAAACAGACAGTATTACTACTCCGCTACACACAGTACTCATTTATGTATTCCCAGCTAACAATGAATACACGCTTTCATAAAAGAAATTGCTACCGGATTGTGGAATGGTTTTATTGTCTTCCCACAACTGATAAACTCTTCTTTAATGTAATAGCACTTTTGACTGATTTTTGGGTGATAGCTCTAAGCTGTGGCCTTTGTGACCAGTGGTAAGTGATCGGCAAAGTGAGGAGCGTGGAAGTAGCAGGCCTGGTTAAATAGATAAAAATATACTATTGTTTTGGATGAGTTATATATCCCACATAACAAATTGGAGATAACTCAAGATCTCTCGAAAGCGCTATTACATTAACGAAGAGGTTATCAGTTGGAAAGACAAAATAATTGTTTTATATTTGCACGGTATTCAAATGATATTGGACACTTGTTTCGAAAATTTGTACTTTAGGTTAAACTGTAAGAAAGGTATTTTCGAAAATCTTACTTCACCCTTGAAACAATCTGAAAAAATACTAATACATACCTGTTCTGTGCCATCATTTAATTGGTTAGTGGAGATCCGAAGTATGATGAGGGAAAACAGGATTTAAAACGGAACGTTATTGCCTTATAAAAGGCAGATTGTAATTATTGCACAATAAAGGAATTATACTACTAAAAAAAAAAACGGAACGATAAAATCTATATCTTTATTATTGTATATTCATCCATCATAACAGGATTCGCAGGCGTGTTGGGGAGCAAGTGCGCGTAGAATCCATCTAAATAGACAGACTATATTTGAACATGTTAGTCCACTTTAACTCCGAATGATTACAAGACTTAGTGGGTGATTAGGGTACAGGGAAAACTACAGTTTTTTGGTTTTTTTTTTTCATATCCCCTTGTTATTAAAATATTAAAGAATTCAGTATAGATTCTACATAAATGAATCTACTTACTTACAATACGTCATTACATGTCTTGTAGCTTTACTACATTTTTACATTGCGGTTTGTGATTGTAACAAAAGTATATATGTACATTAATTCATTGTCTATGCATGATGAATGGTGTGATGGAGCTTACCTTATGAATCATAACACATAAAAGAACTTACGTCTAACAAGCAAAATCTTAACCTAATTTCCCCTGAAGTTTTTGCGCATGCGCTACTTTATACAACATCTCTCTATTCCGCTCGCCCTTCAAATACTGTATACTACCGTTTTTAGGCCACAGTTCATCCACAAAATTGTTCTAGCAGGCATCTTACCTGATCTGGTCACGAGGGAGCCATCAAGACGTGAGTAAATCTCTTATTAAATTTGTGTGGAAGCATAAAAGTAAAATCGGACCGAGAAGTCGGCCATATTGGCTTGCCATTAGCCGTTCACGGATTGGCGTTAACACTAAGCGATAGGCTCTCTGAGCCAGACGGTCTGGTGGCTCAGAGCCAAGACCGGTGACTCGCCACTGGAAGTTGTGAGAACGAATCTCACCGCGCTACGTATTTTTTTTTTTTTTTTTTTTTTACTAACAAAAAACCGTTTATGATAAAATGAAATTTTATCAGCAGATAATGTCTGATAATAAAAAAAAAGAACAAGGTCTTTAGGGCCAACTCTGACCCCATCGCATGTTAAGCGAAAGCCTAGAAGATCAAATCGAAACATTTTAATAAATTCATCTGCCGCCAGCTCTATGGAAGACCTACCACCACCGGCTAGCACTTAAAAAGAAGAAACTGTAGACGAATCTCCATTCTTCACACCTAACAGCTTCGAAGCATTAAGAAATAGCCAACCTGACGACATGGAAGTCATCAAAATACCAACACAGCCCAAGCCACCTGCTATATTCGTAAAGAATATTAGCAATTTCAAATTATTATGCTCACAAATGAGCAAAATTGTAGGTACCGGAAAATATACGTGCCTCAATCACTTTCGGGATACGAAAAATTAGTATAGTAGTGATAAGAAATCTGCACCCAACCACACCAGCTGATGAAATTGAAGACGAACTATCAGCTCCGGGATTCAAAGTTCGGCAAATAACCAACGTTTTACGTGAGGACAGACAACAAAACGAATCCACCAAAACGGCATTACCGTTATTCATTGTAGATCTCGAGCGGACATCTGGCGTGGAGAAAATATACGACTTAAAACACCTGTATTACACAAGAATACAGGTCGAAAAACCTTACCCTAACGAGACATCGTCCAATGCCATAATTGCTAGGCATATGGGCACACAAAATCGTACTGCCACCACCCTCCCAGGTGTGTAAAGTGTAGTGGGCAGCACAAACGCGAATTGTGCAAAAAGCCCCTGAAATCGCCTGCTGTATGCGTGCTCTGCCAGCACGACCATCCGGCCAACTACAAAGGCTGCGAGGCTTATAGAATTCTGAAGTCCAGGAGCAAGCAACGTCGTCGGCCAGAAGAAGAGAAGCCAGTCACAGGTAGCGTAAGAAGCACCCCCACCAGAAATTTGAGGCCTTCAGTCTCTTTTGCTGATGCCGTTCGGAACAGAGAGCAGTCACAGGCACTGCCCACAACTCGTCCGCAAGTTTCTCTTCCCCAGCATTCCGCTCATCCCGTCAACCAGCAAACCAAATCCCATCCTCAACCACACATCTCGCATATTCCTCCACCTTCAAGCTCTTCAGATCTCTCTAGCCTATTAACATCATTCCTTACATAATTCAGAACTCTAATAAACCCTCTCATTTCCCTTCTTACAAATCTTGTCTCCTACCTTATCCCCGTTAAACAAAATCCATAAGTGGATCCTTCCGACTCCTTATCCATTCTCCTTTGGAATGCGAATGGCGTTCGCACCCACACTAACGAACTGACAAAAACATCGACGTAGCTCTTATTACTGAAACAAGACAAGAGTAAGCGACCATTTACCGTTTGACAGTACCAGACTTATCGAACTGATCAACCTGATTGAAGAGCTCATGTAGGTACTGCTGTCATTGTCTATAACTCCATATCCCACCACATAGTTCCTTTGGTAGCACATGATTTCCTTCAATCCATTGCAGTGTCAATCACCACCTTCACTTTTCCACTTACTCTAGCATCAGTGTACTACCCTCCCAATAAATCTATTTCCGACTCCCAATTCATCTCCTTTCTAGACTCCATCGGACATCGTTTCCTTGTGGGTGAAGACTTTAATGCGAAGCACGAACATTGGAAGTCAAGAGTCACAAATACACGAGGACGTTCTTTGCTGTCTGCACTCACACCGAAATACTGCTCCACTATCACTCCTGACACAGCCACCTATTGGCCATCTGATCCCATCCGAAATCCTGATCTCCTTGACTTCTTTTTCTACAATAGTTTAGGAACACTAAACTATTCATTCACGCGCCTCAATGACCTCTCCTCTGATCATAGTCCTTTATTATTAACCATTTCCCTAAGACCAATTCATAAACTGCCTTCTCCTTTATTTATTAGGGGCCCAGTTGACTGGGACCACTTCCGCCAGCTTCTTACAGAGTCCGTAGACCTCAAATTATCCCTGAAACATCCCAAGATCTCAAAGATCTAATCCAATCCAAACGCCGTTCCAGAAAAGTGTGGCAAAGATCCCGGCATCCTGCTGATCGCCGCTCGTACAATCAGTACTGCCGATTGGTAATGCGGCGATTGGCATCCTTCTGTTCCAATTCTTTCAATTCCTACCTTTCCTCTCTGTCTACCAGGGATAACTCCTTGTGGAATGTAACCAAAAAAATCCTAAAGTATCAACCTGTTTCACACCCACTCCGTCGTGATGACGGGTCTTGGGCGGCTTCGGATGGGGGTTGGTCGGAGGAATTTGCTATGCATCTTAACCATACTTTCACACCTAACCTTTCTCATCAAAACCATACTCACAGCACAACTGTGGAAGATTTCCTCACTTCACCTATTCCTCTCTCTCTTCCACCAAAAGCCGTTAATCCCTCTGAGGTCAAATACCTTCTGAAAAACTTACCTTACCGAAAATCCCATGGATATGATCTCCTTACTCCTTAAATTCTCAAACAACTTCATCCTAAAGCCATAATCTTCCTAACTTACATATATAATTGCATTATCCGAACGACGCACTTTCCTCTCCTCTGAAAACATTCCATTATTGTCCTATTCGCTAAACCCGGTCAACCACCCAATGACTCCTCACCTTCCCGTCTAATTAGCCTACTCCCTATCCTCGCAAAATAATTGAGAAACTCCTACTAAAACGTCTACTTCCAATAGTTGAATCCAAAAATCTTTTTCCCACACACCAGTTTGGTTTCCGCCAACGACATTCCAGTGCTCAACAAGGCATTCACGTTGTTGATCACATCTCCTCAGCCCTTGAAACCAAACAGTATTGCCCTGCTGCCTTTCTTGATATAGCTCAAGCTTTTGACAGGGTTTGGGACGCAGGTTTGCTCTACAAGCTCAAAAGATATTTACCACAGACCCTTTTCCTAATTCTACAGTCCTACCTTTCAAACCGCTTTTTCCAAGTCCGCTGTGGTTTAGAATATTAGTGTATTAAAGTGTCCTGAGCCCCATCCTCTATAACCCATACTCCGCTGAGGTCCCCTCTACTCCCAATACCTTCTTGGCCACATTTGCAGATGACACTGCAGTCGTGTCATCCCACCCAGACCCCAACATAGCATCCCATAACCTTCAAAAACCGCTTGACGAGATCGAGTATTGGTGCAACCAATGGTGGATCAAAGTTAATGAAGCAAAATGTTCTCGCATTACCTTCCCCCTTTGTCGCAGGTCTTGTCCACTAGTTTATTTTAATTCTATTCCTCTCCCTGTATCCGAAACAGTACGGTACTTAGGCTTCGATCTCGACAAACGACTGACCTAGAACCCACATACGAGACTAAAAAGACAAGAACTAAACAGACGCTTTGGACAAATGTACAGAGCTATGGGGAACAGCAAAAAAGTTGAACATCAGGCGTATCCAATCCTTTCTACCAAAAGTCTTGAGAACGATAGTAAATGTCCCTTATTATGTCAGCAACAAAAACCTTCATAACGACCCCTACATTCTAGAACTCATCCCTTTCAAGTTTATGAAATTCCACAGTAGCCTTTCCAACCACCATAATCCTGTAGCACAGTCATTGCACTGCGCCACTCATCCCTAAAATCCTCCTCGGAGACTTAAACGGCAGTGGCCTCGCGACCTGCTATAATCGCTTGACAGTGGGAGTCCTGGCATTGGCCAGTTTCTCCAATCATGTTCTGAGTTCCTGTGGCTCTCGCGGTTTTGGTCAGCCTCCACTGGCTATTATCTGGTGACGCGGCTGACGGAGGAGCGTGGGGGACTTCCCAAGACTCCGCTTCCTCTTTCGTATGCAAAGGAGGAGACAAACATGTGGATTTGGGAGGCCTCTGGACAGTCTGTAAATATTGTATGATTGAACGGGTGAATGATGAATTGTAAATATGGTATAAATGAGACCATTTATCTTAATTACTTATTGCCTTATAAGGCAGATTGTAATTATAGCACAATAAAGGAATATATATATATATAACTTCCCCTGAAAGAAAGAGTCTGTTGTTACCGATGCGGGAAGGGTGGTGGGGTCATAATGGTAAACACTAAGTTTGTTAGGTGCCACAACGAGTCAAAAGACTTGGTGTGCCTCCGGTGGATGACTACAGAGGCATAGAGAGAGGTTATAAAAGCCAAAGAAAATCTCCATGGATCGTTGGCAAATACACTCAAGAGAATTGAGAACGCTCAAGAGTGGATCGGCGTTGAAGGTACCTGTTGGAGATTAAACGGCATATGAAGCCGGATACAATAGGAGCAGGTCTGATTAAAAACGGGCAGCTCGTGACTTGGCCGGATTCCAGAGCCTCTCCTTCCAAAAAGGAAACACGCAAATCAGCTGGCACGAACATGGTATTTAGCCGGAGCCGTGCGAGCATCTTCGACATCGATAAATTTTTGTGCTGGAAAAATATCGAAAAGGGTTTTCCGAAAATAGTCCAGTAACCACCAATCTTCATGGAGTAACAAGGCTTCTACACGATCTTCTTGATGAAAAACAAACCTCCTTCAAGAACCCTTTCCAGGCGAGTACTTTATTTTCCCTTTTCCTATATTTAGAAACAATCCTGCCATTCCCTGATTCTATCTAATCCGAATTTATCCTTACACAACCTACCTTCAATTTACCATAACCGCAACAATTATATCCTTATATTCTGACATAACATAAACGACCACTGAAGGTTGAATAACATAAGTTAACAGCAATTCTGCCCCTAACCTGACCAATCGTCCTTATCCTTACATCCAAACCAACCACTGACCACCTCAGATGGCCAGCTGTCCCTAAGTAACGGGGCCTCCAGCACTAGGCTAGGCTAATCACCTGTCGGCAGGACTCAGATATAACTTACAAATACAGACATTGTGAACATAGAAAGAAGAAGTAACGTCAACAATATCTTTGTCCTAGAATGAAATCAGAGAAGTCATTCGGTTTTCAGTCATCTGTTTTGATAGTTTTTGGGCAGAGGTTTGTCTCCAAATTGTGAACTTAGAATGTTTCATGTTAAAGAAGTGTTTAATCATAATTAAAAAACGTTCGGCACACTACTACTTCTTATTTATATCATTTTATAAGCTATTCATAGTACACTTATACCTCTTTGTCAACTGAACTTTTGTTAATTATGATCATAACACTTTAAAATCTACTATTGTGTCTTACAGTAATGACCTCATGCAAACATACATATGTTTGTTGAAACGTTGACCATTAATAAAAATATTTATTTCATCAAACGAAGCCGACTTTATTCCTCATGGCTAACTACAAGGTCCCGCCCTAACGGTGACTAATAGTAGATGACTGACATAGAAGATATTAAATGGTTTCGGTGTCGAGTAGATAAATTTAATGAGATTTTTGTAGCAATCGCGGCTTTGTGCCTCAAAATTTATCGTTCGTATTGCGATTTGAACGTTCAAATTATGAAATAAATGAATATTCTCCATGTAATGAACGCCTAAAATCATTAATACAGATTAAATATGAATATTTAATTTATCCATTAACACGGAATTCATGTCCTACGCCGTGTTCCCGCATAGGTCTCGCTCACTGTTGACGGTACCATGAGGTTTTCGTAACCTGTGGTGCGTGTATTGAAGTGCGAAAAATCAGAAATTGGCTTTCGCAACTTATAATTTAAGATCAATCTCCATTTTAGAAGATCCTATTCGATCTGTATAGCGGAGAGAAGGAGACAATCCCCCCCCCCCACACCAAGTTGCTCATGGGTACATTACATCCGCCAGGACAGAAAATGAATTGCTATGTTGAACAGCACAACCAAAACTAATTGAGATGAAGGAAAGAGAAAAGTTCGATGTCCGTCCACGGAATCAAACTCAAACCACAATATAAACGTTTTATCTCACGATACTATAAAAGCGGAATTCATTTTCTGAGACAGCGTATGTGGTTAACATTGATACGTTCCTAAAGGAAAAGTGATATGCTATCTGCCCTCTGATTTTATCATTTAAAAGTGATATGCTAAAATAAACTCCTGAGGGGACCTTGTATCATAAGTTATGATAAATTGGTATCTTGATGATTATACAGCTATGTCCATGTTCCATGTTAACCAAAATGTTCCCGGGTCAGTTAGACCAGGGTTATAAGGACGATCCAGCCATCCAATAAGGCTTAGACATCACATTGTTCTTTGGGAGACAAACGCTTTGAGAATACCCAATGAGAAGTCATGAAAACCATTATTATCCGAAGAAAAAATGGTGGTAGGGTCAGGATTCAAACCCAGGACATTTTGATCTAAGGTAAAGAGGTAGCCCATGTTGCACCAACAGATGTGCGTATATTCTCTGTAAACGTAAGAGCGATATTTATTTATTTTCTAAACGCGCTGTCATTTAACAGCGTTATACAAATAATTATAAATATTTAGTATATATTGTACATAAGTTAATACATAACTGCTATATATATCTACTTTGTGAAACTGGAGGATGTTGCTGCCATAGTGTTCGTTCGATGTCGCAGTGAATTTCCCAGAATATACCTCTGATATGAAAGGAAAAATATTTCCTAGTAGTGTGGTTTGGTATTGATGTTCTTGTTGTGCTGATTTTGGAAAAGTATACCAAAACACCAACTTTTTTTTATTCTCATCACCTTCCTTGCACTATTCTTTTTTTAGTTTACATTTTCTTCCATTACTTATAGTTTTTATACCTTCTCATTCCTGGCATTTTAACTTTAGTTGACAACTTTTGTGGTTTTATGACCTCATAATATGTATTGGAGGTAGAATCTCAGCCCTTGAACCAAAATGACAGCTTACTTTGAAATGTGATACTGTAGACAGGTGTCTGAACAATGTTCCTGAATTGTTCCTTGGTACGACTGGCCATCTGAGGTGATCATTGGCTAGGAAGGATGTTGGGGGGAAACAGATGATTACATGGGCAGGGTTGCTGTTAACTTATTTTACCCAACTTTCAGTGGTATTTTATGTTCAAAATATTAATATATAATACCTACTTGTTTTTTCATATCGAGTTATCCATAATTGTTGAAATAATATCAGTGCCAAAACCGTGAGTGAAAAGGTTTGTTCAGCTGTTTCAAGACCATTTATATTTAAACGACTGGTTCATATGTGACTGTTTTTGGTGTCAAGGCTCAAATCTAAACGCATTTTGTTTAGTAAAGGAATGCGCATAGTCATTCATTCAAAATGATTTTTTGTCCACCACTTACAATCATTTTTATTCTATTAGATATGTTTAAGTTGGAATATTTCACTTTATTTCTATTGCAATGTAAACAGAAATGTTGATTCAAACATCTTACATATCAAGAATTACGGGAAAACGGCCGGATTATGTATTTTTTCAAACCGTTTTTGGGATCTGTCCGTCCATTACTTTTGCTTGTATAAAAAGATGCTCAGGACTATTCTACAAGTATCCAATGGTGCGCCAATGTTCCTATCTAAGTACAATCTGTTATAATGAAGCTCATACTTTAGGATGAGAGTTGTTGGAATTATTTATTCTGTTTGAGCTTAAAAAGAATCTTCAAAGAAAGTGCCTTACCTTTCATTGGCTTAAAAGAATACCTCAGAACTTAGCGAATAGCCTAGTCAGAATTTACAAATTCCACAATTGTCATAAAACTGAGAACCTTCTTTCAATGTTTTCCTCTCAAAATCCAGTTTTCGACTGTTTTGTTGTATGCTTTGAAATAATATCACTCCAGTAATGTTTTTAGAGGACATACAAGACCCGCTAATGAGATTTGATATTTGCTAGTCAGCGTTCATGGTAGGATGGGTCAGTTAGAAGAGCGCCTCGACGTAGATTAAGAGGTCATTGGTTCCAATACTGACCCTGTCACTAGCTTTTTTCTTCGGTCAACAGAATCTTCTTGATAGCCTTTCATTAGAGGGTGGAGTTTTATGGATCATTAGCTGCTGATTTTACCTTGTAAAGTTATTTTTACTTTTATTCAACGTCTTATTTTGGCTATGGTTTTCTTCTTTTGGGTTCAGATTTGACAATCTTCCTCTCTCCACCTCAACATTTATCCCGTTGACCGGGACAGAACTACTTACTACTAGACGATAGTAACTCAGACAGATGATTCTCTCTCAGTCTGAATGAATCGACCCCAGCCATTTTGATTCATTAGCCAGGCGGACGAGACTGCATTAGACGTGAGACTGTCAGAGGGACCGCCCGGTTATTATAGTCCGGGCCAGGTAAGTACAATCTAAAGGTTATCTACCTTGGCCCCTATCTCACGGCTCTTTGGCCTTAGCTCGGTCGGTAAGTCTGTCTGTCTGTGGGCATAATCCTATGGCTAACTCATTTGGGAGTACGTGTGAAGTGCAGCTTACATAATATGGTGTTACACAAGGGGGCATTCCAAATCCATAGTTATATCTAGAAAATAATGTCTTAATTTATTTTTCGATTAATACCGACTAAAATCTTTTCTGATTCAGATTATAATACACAGTGCGATATTAAATTGGAGCCTAGGCTACACAGTTTAAAAATCTTACGCTCCAAAGAGCGTCCTGATGCCGGCTGACCGCTTGTTATACCCACCAGAGTCAGAAAAACATTCTGTCCTTTTAATGCTGTGTTATCGCTGGGGAACTGGCATGACAGAACATTAATATAAATAAATGTGGTTGGGAAATAGAATTAAAAAACACAACATGTGAAGAACCATGAACAACAAGATTTTATTAAATAAAGAAAATAAGCACATAGAGTTAGACAATGAACGCAACGACAGTGGGAATATGCCTGATATTTGTACTATGCGAAATAAAAATGTTACTAGTTTATGATATATAATGATGATCACTATGATGATATATTTTATATATATAATCCACTTAGTCTTAACTATTGAATTTCATTCAAAAGTAAATTTAACAAAACCAGAATATTTAAATTGATTTCAAGATGACATGGTATTCACATAAATTGGCAACAGGCTGTGGTACCTTACTAATTAAAAGCTCATAGTGGTTTTCAATAGCCAACGCCAACAGTTCTCTCCAAGGTAGGACCCAGGTCAGCTTCAACCATCAATACTCCAACGCCATCAACGTAGGTCCTGCCAGCAAGTGCCTCGTTGTTTTTCAGCTTGGGAAGAAGCTGTGAAAGTGGGAGAAGCATAGGCCCATATTATTTTGCCATGTACCAGCCTTAATTATATATATAAAAAGAAAATTAATTATACAAAAAAATGTGAGTGTCAATATTTCAAAATTGTACGTACAGTTTTCTCTTAGATTGTTTAATTATAACATAAAGATATTGATTCGCGAAGGAGAAAAGGCGGTTTGTATTTGTATCAGCTAAACCTTTTAATCCATTTACTTCTCCGAGTAATATAGGTATTATTTTGTTTATAAACCTCTTCTGTACCTTATAAAATTGTCCTCATTGTTAATATTTGTTGTTAACTTTCGACAAGTCCATAGGACTTTTTCTTAAAAACTTTTTCTCTTTCTAAAAATATAATTCATCACCTATGGACGGTAATTATTAACGAGAGTACAAATCCGCTATTAACATAGAATAAAATCTTCGTTGATTCTTTATAAGGTATGAGGACACGTATTTAACCATATTGCAACAGGTCCCCCCCCCCTCCGATATCCCCTTGTTACAATATTATTACAGAATTCTATATATATTCTACTAATGAATCTATTTACAATAGCTCATCAAATTTCCTGTAGCTTGGCTACATTTTATACAATTTCTGCTTATCCTGCATTGCGATTTGTGCTTGTACAAAAGTATAATGATGCACACTATACATTAATTTATTAAACATCTTTAAGAGTGATGGGGCTCACCTTATTTATCATAGACTCAAAACTAACCTATATCTAGCAATAAAAACTTAAATTAAATCTTAACCTAATTTCCCCCGACAGTCTGTTGCCATCGATGCAGTAATTGTGGTGGGATCATAGTGTTAAACACTGGGTATCACAACAGTGAGATCGAGCCCCTCTTTAATACTATAAAGTAGCTTTATATTCAACGGAAATTCCGGAAATTTTAGAGAGTGGACCCATAAGGGTCCATTAGATTATGAGTTGTGGCTTGAGAAATAATTGAAACTAACAACACTTTTGGCATACTTTCCGATATTTTATCTAAATCAGTGCCATTCGCAGTTTTTGAACAAACATTTTCACAACTTGAGATCGACATGGTTAGTTTTAGGACCACTATTGCAGAACTTGATCTGTTGAAAGTAGAGCTTAACCCTTCTAGCTCTGCAAATATTGAAAGTCAAATGAACAAAGGCTCAAGAAAGAATGACAAAAATGTACAATGCAGCATACAAAATAAAATATTGCAAGGGCCCCTAGCGCCAACTAGAAAGAGTGGAATATTTTTTATCCTCACTGTCTCAAGTTTCATGTTCATGGGATACTTCTGATGAAATTCGGTAAGGTAAATTTAGAAAAAAATATGGCCTCATTTACGAAGCATACTTTTGTATTCTGAACCCGATTTCCCTTTCAAACTTTTAGAGATATCAACCAACTTTTAGTATCCCTAGGGAAAAATCGTCAATCTCGGATATTTTTATTTTTGAAATGATTAAAATTTATTAGTTGTGAATATCTGGGACGGTATTTACACGGATGGTAAGACTACACAAAGGTCTGTTTATTTATTTTTTTAAATATTGGAAAGAAAAACTAAAATAAAAATATGTTTCGATATGTACTTTTCGTGTGCTTCAGTTCTACCTTATACCTTATACCTTCTACCTTTAGTTCGCTATGGTTTAGAATATTCTAACTACTATCCCATAAAAGCAGGGGTTCCACAGGGCAGTGTTCTGGGTCCCATCCTCTATAACCTATACACCGGTGATGATCCTGCAGTCTTGTCATCCCACTCAGACCCCGACATAGCATCCTATAACCTTCAAAAACACCTTGATGAGATCGAGTATTGGTGCAATCAATGGCGGATCAAAGTCAATGAAGCAAAATGTTCCCACATTACCTTTACCCTCTGTCACAAGTCTTGTCCACTAGTTTATTTTAATTCTATTCCTCTCCCTGTATCCGAGACAGTACGGTACACACTACAGAAGTAAAAGCAGTTTTAGTTGCAAAATGTCATCTTCAAAATTCAAGAGCAACTACACGGTGAGTTCCAACTCCTCTGGTGTTATTATCGAGCTAATAATGAAGTGGCCCTAGACGAGGATTGCCCCCTGTCAACCTCTACGCGTGCTCCTGAGGACGACCTCTCACCTCCCCGAAGAAGAAGAGACCTTGTAAGAAGTAGCGGTGACTGGGTCTGTGTGCTGGAGGTTGGGTCGTGATGGAATGTAGGGGCGATTCTTCATTTACATGGCGGGCTTCCACCTCCCTGCCCCCCCCCACCACCATACCTTCACCATATAACTTCAACATTTACCTTGTCTTCCTCTCTTGCTTTCAACTCGGCAAACGGTGGAAACGAGATTGGTATAAAACAGGTTAGATTCTGAAGATCCTCAACATAGATATTACGATAGTCGAAGAATAAATCCTATAAATATTGTGATCTATGGGGTTGGTGTAAACTGTACTTATTTGTGCAGTATCACACAATTGAGGTTTTAGTTGTTCTTACTAATTACTCCCTCTTAATTGATTTCCTAAGTTTTTTCGAATTATATTTATTAACGTACATATTGAAGAACAATTTCTCTTAAATTGATTGGCAATGTACGGACAGATATTTTATTGCTTTTTTGGTTATGTCATTTTGGTTATGCATTTTTCAACTTTGGCATGTTCTAACTTTCCACAAATCACCTTTGTACTATGGCCCCAAGTCAGTGTTCCTCTATACCATGGTGCGTATGGTTTTGTATTTTGTATCTTAATTTAGTTAGCTTTGTTAAGCGAAGTTATAGAAATTATCCTGAAATTTTACTAACTAGTTTGTAGAGTGATTTATTGCCATGTATGTCCTTATAGTATGCGATTCATTGTTTCATTTATTCCGGTCAGAAATTACTTACCCAAAACAGAAATAAAATATTTGTGCCTATTGTTACAATGTGTACCAACACAAAAACATTACATCTAGGGCATATTTTCATACACTCATTCATCTCTGCCCGCTCCCAGGTAGTGCTCATCCCTAATTAACCTCATCCCAACCCCTTTCATTGCCTTTCAGTGTAGCTCAGGGTCCATCAATTGCTCCATTACTTTTTTGTGTCTACATCAATGATCTCCCAATATCTATCCGACCCTGCTCATAACACTTACATACCGACGACACTTAAATTTACTTTGCCTTTCTTCCCAGTGAGCTCCAATTGGCCTCTCTTTTGATTCAGAAAGCCCTCCACCAAATAGTGGCCTGTGCCTCTCTCCACAATCTTCAATTGAACGCAGAGAAATCCAAGGCATAGTAATTCTCCTTTCCTAAATCCCTAAATGATATTCCCCTTCACCATCGATTGACCTGTCCTACTCAAACTCTACCCCGGAAAGAACACATTTCCTAAATCAGCCTCCGATCCATTTCAACCTTCAAACTGTACAATCCGTCCTGATATCTCCTCGCAATTCATTTACGTCAATATGGATTTCGCAGCACCACTCCGAATTGGGGTATTTCACTACTACGGGGGTGTACCCTTCTGCCCGTTGCCAATACGTTCCTTGGACTCCTCATCTGCAATACTATCATGACTAAATAGCCTCCTTCATAAGCACCTCCATTTCAAATCATTGATCAAATCCGACAATACTTGTTCCCACCATTCCAACCTTTATCTTCTTCTCACAACTCTGCTTTATTGGACAGTTCTTTTTCATCCGTGCCACAAACCTTTAGAACTCAATTCACATCAAGATCCGTCTTTCACCATTTATTTAAATCTAGAGTTTAACAGCTCCTTATCTCCCTCCAATGTAGCATTTCTTACTCCACCTTTTATATTTCATTATTTGTTTCTTCTTTTCCTATTATAGTACACCCAGACAACCTCTCATGCTCTTTTCCGCATGTAATAATATATTAAGATGTCCTGGATTTTTGATGTTCCAAAATTTACAACCTGTAATTTTAATTTTTATTAATTTATAATTTTGAACACATGCTTTCTCCTTTGGCCAATGAGAGTGAGCCAGGTGGCGTTGAAGAGGGAAAGGTTAGTTCACGTCTATTGTTGAGTGAATGAAGTACTCCCATTCAGAGTGATCGGTAATTTTAAAATTATTGAAGACAAATTCTACTACGAAATAAAGAAAACGTCCACTATTAATAACCGTGGCTGAAAACTCTTTGGACATACTGACGACCAAAAGAAATAATAGGAAACATAAAAGGTAACATATTACCTAGGAGGTATGTTACAATATCTATATATATTAGAAATTTGTAAATATTTTCTTAGTTGGAAATGTCAAAGGCTGTCATTCATCTGCGCTCATTTATGTTTTTGTTTCAATCTTTTGGTGTAGGTTCATTGTAGTCGTCACACATGTGACCTTTATTATTATGACCTTATCATTTGAGTGTAATGTTTTGTATTTTTCTTCTTTCTTTTTTGTCAGATAGACCTTAATCATTTTGTTCCTTTTCTTATTCTGAGGGGACATCCCCCAAGAATAAAGTGTTTATTTTATTTCACTTCATTTATGTTTGTACTCCCCTTAAATATGTGTAAGGGTTAAAGTTCGGTTATATATTGGATTTGTCTCTTAATTTTACATATACCATCTTTGCGGGGTTTTCTGCGATTGCAAGACCATCCATACTGGATCTTCCGTTTTTTTTTATTTTAGAACTAGTTACACATTTTAACAAGAAAGCTAACTGACTATGACTCGCAACCCTTTCCTAACACCCCTGTGCTGCCGATGTGTAATTTCACGAACTTAGACACACAGAGCGCGTGTATGGTATACTCTGGCTCCCCGCTGATTTTGACACCACGGGTGACTGAAAAGGCCGTGGCTGTGCTTTGGCCAGAATTTTGTTAGGTTTTACCTTGCACTTTCTGGCTTCTAAGCCTTTTTCGGATTCTCACAGATGTGTTTATGTGTAGAAATTATGTTAAGTGGTTGAAATTAAATCTCTTCCGGGATGCCTATTTGTATAGAATTTGTTGATAGACACATAAAAGATGCATTTTTTCTCCACACATAAACACATTTATGAGAATCCGAAAAAAGGCTTAGAGGCCAGGAAGAGCATGGGAAACCCTAACAAAACGTATTCTGGTCAAAGCACAGCCACGCCCTTTTCAGTCACCCGTGGTGACAAAATCAGGGTCATTACCTGATAATTATACACGGCTAAGTGTTATTAAGCAGTGGTTGATGATGACAGGCAACAACTATCCACACATTTAACGGTTTAATTACCCGATGGAGGGGCCCAAACAGCCCTTATTCGATAATAACATGGCTCCTGGCCTGTTTTTTCTCAAGGAAACGACGATTCGGTCAACTGTGTTCGCTCTTGTTTTTGTCTTTGACTCGCTGGGAAGTTTTCGACTGATTGGTCTTGTTTTTTTTATTTCATGACCAAGAGTTCTCGCTGAACAGGTATTTATCCGTTTCCTGTACAATTATCGGGGCCATATTTCTTTATTCGAATTGACGAGCTCTTTTTAATTGAATATGACATTGAATATTGGAGAAATGTCACATGCCTCCCTTAACCTGATGTTTAATTAGTATACATTTTTTTTCTTCGATCATATATGACGGTCTATATATAAAATTAGATAAATTAAAATAATAATTAATAACATCAAAACAAAAAAATTACAAATTTAATTAGTTTCCGAAACAACTGCAGTTAGGTTGTTTCTTAATTAATAACAATCGTTTAGTTTACCATAAATTCTCCACAAAATTTTATGACTAAGCAACAACTCCTAGCATCACTGACTTAGACCACGTTCATACATATAGCCACTATATATTTTTTTATTTTGAGTAGTTCAAGCTTCAAACTCTCCAAACAATCTTTTTATTGACAAGCCATCTACTACAATCAACGTTTCATAATTGGTGGCATCTTTAGGACCACAATTTATAACATGATATATAAAAAACACATTTTTGAACAAGATATATGAGAATATTATGTGTTTAAAAGTAATATAATGCAAGTGATAAATTTAAAAGTAACACAATTCAAAAAATAGAATGTAATTAGTTGAGAAAATTATTGTCTATTTTAAGATATGCTGATATGTTTGTATTCACCGAATTGATGTAACTTTACAGTCAAAACCAATTACATTACATTTTAAATCTATTTCTAGTATTATGTTACTTTTAAATACCTAGAATTCTTATATATCTCGTTCTAAAATGAATATTTTTTAAATATCTTGTTCTTAAATGTAGTGCTGATGATGTATGATTAGGCGAAGATAGTTTGTCGACAAAAAGATTGTTTGGAGAAACTGAAGATATGACATAAACGTCTCTTTTGAAGCATCAATACTCAGGAATTTGATAGTAACAACTAATCAAAAACTTAATCAACTATGAATTTATAATCTATAATTCACAGTATTATAATATATGCTTTGTTTAGTGTTGAAATAGCTGTTATAATTTGGTCGGTAGTAGCTGTATATTTCAACCCAGATCTAGTAAAAACTTAAAAATTTAATTTGACAGAAACCCTTTACTTTGATTTAGTGAGGACGTTTACAGATGACTCCTTAGGCCACCTGAATGCCAGCTTGGGATAAGTCTGTGCTCGGTGGAAAAAGTTTTTGGTAAACTTTTTATATATTTTGTAATGGTTTCTCCGTGTTTCCATGTGTGGTGACTACGCCCCCCCCCTCCCCCCTAACCCCCGTGGAACAGTCAGCCTATTTCTCCTTTAAAGCAAAATTAAACATTAGTTTTAATGCTCTTGTTCTTCACCTTCTTAATGTCATTTGTTTACAACCTTTAGGTTTTGCAGAGCACGTAGTATTGTTGGTCAGTTGCAACGTACACAACCGTTCCAGCACACTGCACAGAACAACTTAACTGATCACTTTTTTTTGCAATTTGAATTTTTTAACCTGCAGTTAGAAGGTGATTTTCATCTTTATTGCTTTCTCGTGCGCCGGCCACTCGATCATCGGTTTTTTTTGTGGATGAAACAAAGTGTGTTCACAGATTGCTATTTTTAGAAATTTGTCCCATAGGGTGAAAACGGGCTTTCTAGAAAGGCTCTTTTTTTAACTGGCCAATGCGCCATCTCATTCATCTGAATCCATTTTAAAAACAGATGACCGAAACATTTTCGTTTACTATGTAACTCCCCCCCTAATGTAAATTCGTCAATTCAGCACATGAATCAAGGTTTGTTAGTTTAAAAATAAGGTACAGGAAGACTTTTTTTCTATTTATTCTTGAAGAAAACTGTGCGAAATCGATAAGGGATGAAAATGTGTACAATAAAAGATACGATTTTTGACAAGAATGATAAAGGGTACACACAACTGTCTGATGAGGTAATAGCTGACATTCTTTTGAGAAGTGAGCCTAGCACTTCCAAAAGCCATATTTTCTACATTGAGTACTGGAAAAAAAGTGACTACAAGCACTAGCAGATGTCAACTGCATCAACTGAACTTAACAACAAGCAAAACGCTCATCTCCTATTTTGAAGATCGAAATTGTGAATATGTAAAAATTATAGCTCTAAGCATCAGAATAACAGAGGTAAAAAACAAAAAATGATAACAGACTCAAACATATTTTAATGAAGTCACGTATGTATTTATTTTTTTCTATATGTACATAAGTGTATATATGTGTTTTTGGTTTATTTAAATATATTTCATATTGTTTATAAAGTAAGCCTATAAAAACATGCTTTTCTACAATCCGTTTTTTTTTTTTTTTTTAATAACCGAGAATTATCCACCATTACCGCGGATAACCGAGGTTGTACTGCATATGTAGGACCTACCTCACTCGGTGAAAGATGTGGTTCCACAGCATGTAAAACTTTGCCGACTACAACCTCAGTGCACACAGAGAGAAGCAATAATGGTATCTAATTGGGCCACGTGGTCATTAGAACATTGGTAACAGGTGGCTCCGTTCGTCTTCGACCGCACGCTGGGCTTCTACCAGCGATTCCAATTTTTTCTCCCCTCACCAAATCTCTGTGGGAAAATACTCCGGCCCCATTTGGTCCGTGTACATTCGAGCCGACGGTCCGAGGAATGTGAGGGCGTTCCAACACTTCCTTAATCCTTCCGATGGATAGGAACCATCATGGACTACTGTCCAAGTAGATTTGTTATAACCAATAGTCTATATGGAACGTGTAATCTTTTATATTCAACGTCTATGCTATTGTATTTTGTTAACAAACAAAGCAATATTCTGTGAGAAAACGATTCGTTGATTGACATTGACTTAGATCATAATTCTAAAATCTTTTAATACTTCGAAAAATATAATTATTTACCTTAAGCTTTGATTTATTCATTCCGTAGATGGCATGATTTTGATTCTACTTATAAAACAAAATCTCATTTATGTACTTTTAATATTTATATATGTATATGTACATAACGGACATTTATACAAAAATGATAACATAAATAATTAAAAAGTTGTCAAACTTAATATTTAGTGCAATTTTAATTTTATTAGGCAATTCTAATGTGTAAGAATTTTCCACATTATTGTCAGCTAATTTCAAACCAGAACTAGTGTAATATATTTTAAACCAAAGTAATACATTTTTGTTTTTACCAACATGAATTTGAATTTATTATTTCTTTTATAACCCTCTGTTAAAAAAATGGATAGTATTGTTATGAAATTTTAACGTGTTTTTAAGACATAGTGAGAAATTCAAGAAATGGAATGATAAGTCAAGAACCAAAAGGGTCAAAAGCGGTTGAATTAGTGAGGGGTGGATTCGGTTCCATTCTGTGAATTTTCTACTGTTCATTCTGTATCAATGGCAGCTGGTGCTGATTCACGAAGCAGTCCTGCTGGATCTGTCGGGCCCAGCGCTGGAGAGTTGATACATTCCTTGTATCAGCTACTTTGCGTATCTGCTTCTTCTTAATCTGTATCAATGGCAGTTAGAGCTCATGCATGGAGCAGTCCTGCTGGATCTGTCGGGCCCAGCACTGGAGAGTTGATACATTCCTTGTATCAGCTACTTAGCGTATCTGCTTCTTCTCATTCTGTATCAATGGCAGTTAGAGCTCATTCGTGGAGCAGTCCTGCTAGATCTGTCGGGCCCAGCGCTGGAGAGTTGATACATTCCTTGTATCAGCTACTTAGCGTATCTGCTTCTTCTCATTCTGTATCAATGGCAGTTAGAGCTCATTCATAGAGCAGTCCTGCTGGATCTGTCGGGCCCAGCGCTGGAGAGTTGATACATTCCTTGTATCAGCTACTTTGCGTATCTGCTTCTTCTTAATCTGTATCAATGGCAGTTAGAGCTCATTCGTGGAGCAGTCCTGCTAGATCTGTCGGGCCCAGCGCTGGAGAGTTGATACATTCCTTGTATCAGCTACTTTGCGTATCTGCTTCTTCTTAATCTGTATCAATGGCAGTTAGAGCTCATGCATGGAGCAGTCCTGCGGGATCTGTCGGGCCCAGCGCTGGAGAGTTGATACATTCCTTTTATCAGCTACTTTGCGTATCTGCTTCTTCTTAATCTGTATCAATGGCAGTTAGAGCTCATTCATGGAGCAGTCCTGCTGGATCTGTCGGGCCCAGCGCTGGAGAGTTGATACATTCCTTGTATCAGCTACTTTGCGTATCTGCTTCTTCTTAATCTGTATCAATGGCAGTTAGAGCTCATGCATGGAGCAGTCCTGCGGGATCTGTCGGGCCCAGCGCTGGAGAGTTGATACATTCCTTGTATCAGCTACTTTGCGTATCTGCTTCTTCTTAATCTGCATCAATGGCAGTTAGAGCTCATGCATGGAGCAGTCCTGCTGGATCTGTCGGGCCCAGCACTGGAGAGTTGATACATTCCTTGTATCAGCTACTTAGCGTATCTGCTTCTTCTCATTCTGTATCAATGGCAGTTAGAGCTCATTCGTGGAGCAGTCCTGCTAGATCTGTCGGGCCCAGCGCTGGAGAGTTGATACATTCCTTGTATCAGCTACTTTGCGTATCTGCTTCTTCTTAATCTGTATCAATGGCAGTTAGAGCTCATGCATGGAGCAGTCCTGCTGGATCTGTCGGGCCCAGCGCTGGAGAGTTGATACATTCCTTGTATCAGCTACTTTGCGTATCTGCTTCTTCTTAATCTGCATCAATGGCAGTTAGAGCTCATGCATGGAGCAGTCCTGCTGGATCTGTCGGGCCCAGCACTGGATAGTTGATACATTCCTTGTATCAGCTACTTAGCGTATCTGCTTCTTCTCATTCTGTATCAATGGCAGTTAGAGCTCATTCGTGGAGCAGTCCTGCTAGATCTGTCGGGCCCAGCGCTGGAGAGTTGATACATTCCTTGTATCAGCTACTTTGCGTATCTGCTTCTTCTTAATCTGTATCAATGGCAGTTAGAGCTCATTCATGGAGCAGTCCTGCTGGATCTGTCGGGCCCAGCGCTGGAGAGTTGATACATTCCTTGTATCAGCTACTTTGCGTATCTGCTTCTTCTCATTCTGTATCAATGGCAGTTAGAGCTCATTCATGGAGCAGTCCTGCTGGATCTGTCGGGCCCAGCGCTGGAGAGTTGATACATTCCTTGTATCAGCTACTTAGCGTATCTGCTTCTTCTCATTCTGTATCAATGGCAGTTATAGCTCATTCATGGAGCAGTCCTGCTGGATCTGTCGGGCCCAGCGCTGGAGAGTTGATACATTCCTTGTATCAGCTACTTAGCGTATCTGCTTCTTCTCATTCTGTATCAATGGCAGTTAGAGCTCATTCATGGAGCAGTCCTGCTGGATCTGTCGGGCCCAGCGCTGGAGAGTTGATACATTCCTTGTATCAGCTACTTTGCGTATCTGCTTCTTCTTAATCTGTATCAATGGCAGTTAGAGCTCATGCATGGAGCAGTCCTGCTGGATCTGTCGGGCCCAGCGCTGGAGAGTTGATACATTCCTTGTATCAGCTACTTTGCGTATCTGCTTCTTCTTAATCTGTATCAATGGCAGTTAGAGCTCATGCATGGAGCAGTCCTGCGGGATCTGTCGGGCCCAGCGCTGGAGAGTTGATACATTCCTTTTATCAGCTACTTTGCGTATCTGCTTCTTCTTAATCTGTATCAATGGCAGTTAGAGCTCATTCATGGAGCAGTCCTGCTGGATCTGTCGGGCCCAGCGCTGGAGAGTTGATACATTCCTTGTATCAGCTACTTTGCGTATCTGCTTCTTCTTAATCTGTATCAATGGCAGTTAGAGCTCATGCATGGAGCAGTCCTGCGGGATCTGTCGGGCCCAGCGCTGGAGAGTTGATACATTCCTTTTATCAGCTACTTTGCGTATCTGCTTCTTCTTAATCTGTATCAATGGCAGTTAGAGCTCATTCATGGAGCAGTCCTGCTGGATCTGTCGGGCCCAGCGCTGGAGAGTTGATACATTCCTTGTATCAGCTACTTTGCGTATCTGCTTCTTCTTAATCTGTATCAATGGCAGTTAGAGCTCATGCATGGAGCAGTCCTGCGGGATCTGTCGGGCCCAGCGCTGGAGAGTTGATACATTCCTTGTATCAGCTACTTTGCGTATCTGCTTCTTCTTAATCTGTATCAATGGCAGTTAGAGCTCATGCATGGAGCAGTCCTGCTGGATCTGTCGGGCGCAGCGCTGGAGAGTTCATACATTCCTTGTATCAGCTACTTTGCGTATCTGCTTCTTCTTAATCTGTATCAATGGCAGTTAGAGCTCATGCATGGAGCAGTCCTGCTGGATCTGTCGGGCCCAGCACTGGAGAGTTGATACATTCCTTGTATCAGCTACTTAGCGTATCTGCTTCTTCTTAATCTGTATCAATGGCAGTTAGAGCTCATGCATGGAGCAGTCCTGCTGGATCTGTCGGGCCCAGCGCTGGAGAGTTGATACATTCCTTGTATCAGCTACTTTGCGTATCTGCTTCTTCTCATTCTGTATCAATGGCAGTTAGAGCTCATTCATGGAGCAGCCCCTACGCCACTGTCACTTATTAGTATCCATGTACATGCTTCATTTTGACTGGATCAACTCCTTACATCAACTTCTTTTCAGCATCCGATACAAAGTATCTGATTGATGCATCGTTACCCATCCTTAATAGGAATAGAGATCAAAATGTTGCTGAGGATGGGTCTTTAATTGCTTTACATGTTTATGTTCACGTGCCATTTAATTTATTCTAAAGATATATAATTTAGCTCATGATCAATATGAATAATTTTAGGCATTCGTCGGTATTTGACTGCTAGTAACCTGAGTGACGATTGAACATATATTACCGCATTTGTACCTTGTTGCACACTAATGTCTCTTGGAATTTCCTTTTTGTTTTTGATGGTAATGAATGTTTTTAGTGATAATTTGGTGTAATAATAATGTTAAAGAATTTGTGTTACCTTTTCATATTTTTTATTATTTTAAAGAAATAGTTGATTAAGAAAATAAAAGTTGGTTATTTTCATGGTTCTGAAGTGTGGGATTTGGTCACACTGGATAGTAAAACGTAGTAATGGGTTTCAGTTCCGGTCAAAAACAGTTGCAAACTTATGGTTATGGCTAGAAAAAATGCCTGCTAAACTCTTCCTGAATATGGATGATTTGGATATAAAATTTCTAACATTAAAAATTAAATTGTGATAAAAAAAAATGATTCAGAAACTTCAAACGTCTCTCCCTGTCCTACTTAGGCAAAAACTGATCGCTTTGGAATTGCGGAGGTAATTCAGCTAGATATCTCTTTACCTGGATGAGTAAAGACCTCTCCATTTGGGATTGGGAATATCGGCAGCTTGGTATATAACCATTAAGAAGGCTTCTCAAGCCCGTAAACTATTCGCAGAGAACCCTTCCCAGAAGTCCTTAAGATATTCATCGCTCGTTTATTAGCAGTCGAGTGTAGGCGTTCTTTATCTCCCATTGTCAAAATTACATCCGCTCTGATATATAGTAGCAGGCGAGGCATTTGCTTTTGAATAATCGTATCGCTAAATTGAGTGTATAGAATTTCATTCCTAACTATATGGAGCTATATTCATCAGTTTTTACAGCAGTTCAGTTAAAAATTAAAAGCAAAAATCGCTAGAAGCACAGTGTAACAAGGAGGTTGAAGAGGAAGATAACAACGAGACTACGAAGTACAGGGGCCATATAGTTTACGAAAGGAATCTATAGATACAGGTGTATCTAGTGTTTTGATTTAAATCACGTGTTAACATTTAGTTTTAATGGTTATTGGTTCATCCAATTTAAGTTTGTTTATGTTTTATGTAGGAGTGTGAATACTTTTCTGTATTAGGGTCATAACATAACTGGTTACACAGAACAAATGCCCAAACCTGGTACGGTGATTGATCACCAAAAGTATTTGTGACTTTTGTTTTTATTTCATAGACTTTTTCTTATATTAAGGAGTTTTGTATATAATTTGATTATTTTCAATCAATGTTTTCCCTTCTACTTTATTAATTACGTATTAATTTATGGATTGTTTCCTAGTTTCGGTTGTCATTCAACATGTATCAAAAATTCGTTCACGCTATTGAAATATATTAACGTTTACACTGTCACACAAGTAGTATTTATTAATCCATCCAAAAAACAACATGGACAAGTTTATCAACCTTTTAGTAAACAAAAATTTAATACCAGTCCCCTTTATGTGTTTATCTCTTTATAGGTATTCTTTCTTAATACCCTACATTCTAGAACTCATCCCTTCAAAGTTTATGAAATTCCACAGTAGCCTTTCCAACCACCCTAATCCTGTAGCACAGTCTTTGCACTGCGCCACTCATCCCTATAATCCTCCTCGGAGACTGAAACGGCAGTGGCCTCGTGACCTGCTATAATCGTGTGACAGTGGGAGTCCTGGCAATGGCCAGTTTCTCCAATCATGTCCTATTGTATGAATGAGCGAGTGAATGATGACTGTAAATATGGTATGAATGAGATCATTTATCTGTATTATTATTGCCTTATAAAAGGCAGATTGTAATTATTGCACAATAAAGAATGTATTTATTTAAAGGTAGTCTTATTAAATTATTCATGTGGACAGTTTTGTGAGTAAAGATTCTCAGTTTGAACAACAAATCCTTCATTTTTTTTACTATATTTTTCATCGGGTATGAATTTTTAATTAATTTAACAAATAAAGATGCGTTTACTTACTACACACATAAATTTTTCAGATGAATAAATTTGATAATTCTTTTAACAAATAATGTATGAATCTAAATTAATATTTGTTTTATGTTTTAATAATATTTAGACTATTAAACATTTTGAAAAAAAAAACCAAGCATTTTTTTCGTCCTAGATCCAGTTCATGATATTAATTAACAAACCGCATAAATTATAAGATGATGTGAACGAATTTGTGAGTGACGGTATAGTGAATCTTCTATTGTTTAATGATGTGTTCCTTATGGTTATTGATTCAGATATGGCTAATGGGGAAGTTCTCCCCGGGGATGGACTATAATATAAGGGTTTAGTGTTTAGTTACCTGTTGAGTTCAGTTTCTTCCCTTGATACCTTTAGGATCTGGCACCTGTCACTCTTTATTTAATTATAAATTAATTAATTTTAATGTGTTGGTTTGATTACCTTAGTGATTATTATATATGAAAGTTTCATTTGCATTGCCTCAGACATTATCACATCACTATGAAGTAGTTTGTTTTGAACATTTTTATATTAAAATAAATATTCTTTGGTCCTACCAAAAAATTGTTTATTATTCAGAAAGTTTCCAACAGCATTAAGCTGTCCAACATCAACCGATTTACTCCATGGGCTTTCATAATATTTTTTTGGCGCGAGTTGTGAACGGGTATATTTAAATAAATTCTCCTCGGTCTGTTGGCAATATTATTTCCAACAATATCCACCACAATCGACACCAAACAAATGGTATGAAAACCAGCGCTGTACATTGACGTAGTAAATTGGGCTCCTATGAGTAATTGTTGATGACAGTTCAAAGCTGCTCGATAAAGTTCTAAATAATAAACAATATTGTATGTTGTATTATTCATATATATTATACTGTAATATTGTTGAGAGACCGAAGAGTATATATTTTAAATATATCCGCTTCAACCGTGTGCCCACCGTGGAGTAATGCTAACATTTATTGGGAGAGTTTAGCCAAGAGAATTAATATTGGTGAGATCCTCAGCCCGAAGATTATCACAGCTAGTCAAGCATCCCACTAGATATTGTGAAGATCCCGGGTTCAAGTCTTGCATCTGCCAGTGGATTTTTCCTCTGGCTGATACTTATTAACCGCAGGAATAATTAAATTAGAAAATAAAATCATTTTTTATGATCGCCATCACACAACACATGCTTATTCATCGAAATGATCACATTCAGGACGTACAAATGAAATACTCATACTTGCATGAAAAAAAAGTAAACTTTTTACCTTCATAAATTAAAATTTTGTGGGCATTTGTTCAACATGTGTAAAAAGTGTAGACAACTTCAATATGAAGGCTGCATATGTGCTATTGATAACAATACTGATGCCATGATCAGGGCACGCTAATTCAGCGATCTGTTCCTACACAGCATACAATGAAACAGTTATCACAGCTGATACTCATATGACGTCAAGCCAGCGTTATCTCTGGACGTCCTGTAGCCAGCTGATATCAGATAATGAAACATCGCTCTGAGTCCAGTGGCAATTATTTTAAATCGTGCTTCTTATAATAGAAAAGAAAACTGGGTTTGAGATATGTCAGGGATCTAACAAGAATTGATGGTACCGTTGCCTGGAGTCGACCAGGATAGTCAGTTGGAAAAGTGGTTTGATGTTAACCAAAATATTTTTAAGTTCGAATCTTGTTTTGTTTTTTTTCATCAGTAAATTGTAAATAACAAATTGAAATGGAATACTCAGAAGCATGAAAAAATATTAGAATTGAATAATTATTACTTACCAGACGATCAAAATTATCACAAACATCAATTAAACACTGCACTTTTTTGAAATCGCTTTGGAAGCTTCACAAATCTGGACTTCAAGCAAGTCAATCCGAAGGTCAAACCTACTAATGTTAAAAAGATAGCAAACAAATTAATTAATGTTTGTTGTTCGTTAACAATATACCAGGACACATTACAACAAACCATGCGTTTTCAATTTAAGCAGTCTTAGATTAATTTTGATTGTAAGATTAGAGTGAAACACTTTAATGATGTGATAGCGTACTCGTCAATGAAGCATTATTTTTTATTTTCACCATTTTTTTTCTTCATACTTGTAACTAGGTAATAAGATGTCGTTTATTACTAATACTAATGAAAATTAACATAGGTACCTAATTAGATGTATAATCAATTTTAGACTTATTGGCCGTATACTTTTTATAACTTTTTACTTTTTTATTGTTCCCAAGACTACTTGTAACAGGTAATAAAATACCTTAAAATGGATACAAACCAGGATATCTGGAAAGCAGATTTTCCGATTCAGCTATCCCCATGGTACCCGTGGCCTAGTCAAAATTAAATCTCTTTAACTATTCTCGAACAATGTCCTTATTCGATATCCTGCTCTGACACTATCTGGTTTTTCTAATAACATATGGAGAGCACACGCTATATAAGATTAACCAAATATTTTGGTAAATTATTATCTTTCATGAAAGAAGGGTGAACCATTGGGTGTTCTTCCTCCCAAATTTTTCGGTTGTCTTGGCAATTAGAGTTGTTTTTGAGAGGGCAACCTATTGGTTGCATGGTATGGCAGACTGGATGGGTCACAGATATTTGCAAGATACATTATGATGACCGTTATAATCCTCTCATGAAAAGGATACAGCCCAAACAGCTCATTGATTACAAATTATTAAGCATATTTTCGTCATGTAATGATGAAACTGCTATCAAACCAAACTATATTAATTTAAATCTTCATTTAAGATTTTATCAACGGTGTTTTTTCTTAGCCTTAGAAGGATAAAACTGCACTGGGCTATTTTTAACGGGCACTTCCCATTTGTCTCGGGTTCATAGGTTTCCCTTATCTTTGAGCGGAAATATTTAAAACAAATAAATAAAAAAAATAATTGCAAAAAAAGAACCTAGTTACAATGTTGGTAGACGCTATCTCGGGGTCAGTCACTTAGAAATAACGGGGACAGCACACGAGTTATTTTAGACTGTCATCAGATACTCCAAGCGGGCATTATTTCTATGCGGCCACTGACTTGTACTGAATAACACACAAAACTACAAACTCATAATCAGTTAGAAAATCTTACTATTGAAATTAAAAATTAAATAAAACATAATCCAGGACTTAAAAGAGATCAGGAACATAACCACTGCAGTTGATGCGATTTTAAACATGAACAAATAATACCATTAACATGTTTTAAATGGACAGTCATTAAGAAGAACAGATCTCCCTCAGGTGCCTGGAATTCTAGCACCAGGACTCTGCTGACATTTTCCCCCATTTGGGATTTATTGTCCTTTTTCCCCTCTCAGTTTCTTCCTCTAGACCCCCTCATAACTAAGACACTACTCCACCAACGATTTGTGACCAGAAGCCCATAAGTCCCGTGCCACACCAGCAACCTCCTCCTCAATCCTCGCCGCCCTTGGCCTGAGGCTTCTGGGAAGGATCCCCATTCATAAGGAGCCATTGACTGAGCCCACATATGCTGGTGTCCCTGGGAACCTCGCTGCCTAGGGGTGGGCGGCTCCACTTTTTTAGGGGCTCCACCCCTGCAACATGTGACTTAAGGGTAACAAGTGCACACCCTCCGGATCATTGTTCTCATCTGTTCCGTGTCAATGTTTATCTTTTCCAGTCCGCTCCTAGTTCGGGGAGGTAAGCATTCTATTTCCAACCCAAGATCACTATCTAGCTACACACGTTCCTACAATCTTCCTCGAAGATTGAAAGGTCAACGGCCTTGAGAGCTCAACAATCTTCCCTCATGTCCGTAGCGTCTGTAGCTCTCGCGCTCTCTCTCTCTCTCGATCTCTCTCAGTCTGCACTTTTACTATCTTGCAGTAGTTGCAGTAGTAGTGGCTGCAAGCGCAACGGGGGGGGGGGGGGCAAGTTATTTTCGGGGATTCCTGGGATTTAGGCATTTGTTTGTATTGTAGGTGTGTAGATTGTAAATGGTATAGATGAGACCATTTATCACAATTGTGGCAATGCTATTTTCTTTTTAAATAAACATTTTTCAAATAAAACAAAATACGAGAATAAGAAGATCCCACCACATGGTAGAGTTTTAGAAATAAGATAGATAAAAAAAAATGGGCATTGAACATGGGTTTTTTTTTTTCATCGACACTAGCCGATTTACAATGAAATATCCACATAAAAATATTTACATCTTCGTTGGCATGACCACAGTTATAAGGACATAATATCCCAACTGACTGGGCATAAACTCTCCTACCAACCACTTACCAATATTGATTTGTTAATATTTTCTGTGCTGGAGATCACCCCAATAGACCAACTACCATTAAATAAAAAATAACTGACTCGTACTCGTGACCCGTATCATTCAATAGAGGTCGACGTGACCTACCAACCATAAGTAGTCTTGCACGACTAAGCATCCTCCCAGTATGATTTGCGATATTTTTTCTTTGGCCAATATTTATAACAAAAAAAAAATAAATAAAAGAGGGATTTATACTACAACAAAAATAAAATATAAAAATAAATTTCTTATGTTTTCATATAATACCGTAATTAGTGCCCTCTGCTACTTAAATTAACGGATCGAATAACCCCAAAATAGATATTGGGAAGG
Organism: Acanthosoma haemorrhoidale; assembly: GCA_930367205.1. NCBI lineage: Eukaryota > Metazoa > Arthropoda > Insecta > Hemiptera > Acanthosomatidae > Acanthosoma > Acanthosoma haemorrhoidale. The sequence goes on from OV884013.1 coordinate 45,906,610, forward strand.
TCCGAGACCAGATATTGCTTGTAATTTTGTTTTGGCTGTTAATTGTTAATAAATTGGTTTTATGTTTTTAATAATACAGAGATGAAATTGAGGTTATAGAATTCGAGAGAAACTATGGAAAAATTATCAGACTTCCTACTGGATACTATAGTGGAGTACATGAATACTTTAAACTATTTATTGAACTACCTATTGTCTCCGAAAATATTGTGTACTTCCGACTGTAAGTCTACGTACAGTTGTTTATTTCTTATAATATCATTTTTACTTTGAGATGTTTAACATAACCATGGTAAAAAAAGGAAAAAATGAGAATGATTATACGCTGGAGGTCTGAGGACCTAAAATCACATAAGATTTTTGAGTGGGCCAAAATTTTGCGAAGTGCGATCGGCAACATAAATGAGTAAAATGAAAATAAAGAATCGAAAAATTGAAATTAAATAAATAAAAACAAATAAGACAGTTATAATAAATTATAGGGCGGTACCGGCCAGGAACAAATCGAATGTCACATAAACTGGGGCTCTGTCACTGACATCCATTTCACTTGTCCACAACAATTGTGGAGACTTTCAGGTTTTGGCCATAGTTAGTTATCAAGGAAAAGCCTTGTTTTAAAGTTGAGTAACTATTCAATGGCCGCTGTGATTATTTTCTTACCTAAAGATTCCCCCTGCCTGACCTAGAGAAGATGCAGCTTGTCCTTCACAGACGCCTGACTCCCTACACAGTGACCAAAAGCTTTGCCCCATGTTTTGCCACCAGTCGCTAGGTTTACTAACAGACATCAATTTGCCTGCTCCTGATTGTGAATGAACAGGTCGCCTAGCGGTTCTCTAGCAGGTTTGTTTATTGTTGATTGTTTACTAAACTTACAAGAAAATATCTGGGGGGGGGAGCACCACCCGGATTTATCCTGAGTTTAACCACGACACCGCGGCTTCCTTTGTGCTTGTCCCAACAAATATTCGTATCTCATCGGTGACTTCCTGTCCTCTTCTTAACTGTTTTTATTTTTTTCCACATTTTTTTGCGCCTCGTCTCCCATACCGTTAGCCCATGCCAGCCAGCTCTACCTAGAACAGACCACAGGGATCTCTCTTGTCACTTCCCTCTATGATTGTTGGGACATAGGACACCATCACTATACTTTAAGCAGTCAACATCTCTCTACAAAGGTCTCATATTAGGGTCTGATGCAGACATCCACGGTATGCCGAAACGCCACCAATTAATAAATTTGAATAAAGTATAACATCTCTCATCAGAACATAACATAACATTAGAAAATAATACTTTCTTCAGCTTTGATCTCTAAACCATACCACAGCCTACCCAATCACCCACAGGACAACGTTGGGCATTGTTAGATATAAGAAACCAATCGTGATCGTTGGATCTGTAAGTATACATTTAAATTCAAACCTGTTAAATTAAAGTGAATTAAATAATATTCTCTTCCGAACCTTCATCGGGGCCCAGGGTTTCTGAAAATCTAAGACTAAAAATGATTCACAGGCCAAATGCTGAAATTGAGTTCATTCTTTAAACGGAAGATGTAGCCAAACCATCGGATCTCCCAAGATGCTGGGTTGGTCTTGTAGATATGAAAGAAGATGATAAATGATGTATGAAACCGGAAGAACAGTCAGATCACGAAAACGGAGGAAGAAGAATTTACAATCCAGGACTAAAGCATCAAAGTTTGGTTATTACATTATGGCATTATTATTGTTTTTACCAGTCTGTGTAATTACCTTGCTAGTGGTAAATTTAAAAATTGAGGACCAAACAAATGTTCATGTTTATGATAGCTACGTGAAGTTGCATAGGTAAGTTTGAGAGTTCTTAGTAGTATAATTAGATAAAACGCAACACATTTAGACAAGATATCTAGAAATGACAATTATGGAATTGAGGAGGAGATTCTTAAGCCTAGGTCTGGAAACAGTGACTGGTCGGAATGCAGGTCCCAGCTCAAACAACGAGGGCAAATATTTTGGGTTGGACGCGAGCTCCCACGCCTGAGCCTGTGTCGAGCACACCTCTAAATATGTGAAGAGGATGCCACTTTATTGATAACAGACCATTTCAATAAACAACAGACTCTTTTTTATCGACAAAATATATATATATATTATAATTATTAATAATGACTAGGATACTCCAAAACTGAAATAACTTTCAAAACTACCCTTGCAACTTCACGTAGCTATTATAAACATGAGCATTTGTTTGGTACCATTCGCAATTTTTAAATTTAGCACTAGCTAGGTAATTACAAAGACTGGTAAAACAATAATGATGCTAAAATGTAATAACCAAACTTTGGTGCTTCAGTCCTGAATTATAAATTCTTCTTCCTCCGTTTTCGTGACCTAACTGTTCTTCCTGTTTCATAGATCATTTATCGTCCTTTTTCATATCTACAAGGCCAAACCAGCGTATCCTGGGAGATACGATAGTTCGGCTACATCTTACTTTTAAAGGATGGACTCAATTTCGGTATTTGGCCTGTGAATCATTTTTAAAGTCTTAAAATTTGCTTGTCATATATTCTGGGCCCCGATGAGGGTTCGGAAGAGAACATTAATTCACTTTAATTTAAGAAATCATTATTTGAGTTTAAAATGTATACTTACAGATCCAACGATCACTGCCCACCATTAGTCTCTTATGCCTTTTTATCAATATGTCCCCAATATCTAGCCTTACCAACCGAGCAACCCTCTAATTGTAGACGATCTTCACAATATGAATCTTCTTTGACCAAACTTTTGCCGTCAAGAGAGCTTAGCCAAAGCAATCGGGGAGGTCCTTGGTTAGAGTTTCGATCATGTCAGTAATTTTTTCTTTGACTAGTAATTAGTATTCGCGGTTGTAATAAACTATCATTTACAAACGTTTGTAGAGGGCATTATGTTTTGTTTTATTTGATCCTATTTTTTTGTGTATTGTAGTATTTCTATAGGTTATGTCTATTACTTTAAGTTACCTACCTTATGGCACTCCCATCTCAGAATAAAATTAATTTTTCAGGCTCTACCTGCCGAATAACAGCTATGGCGGCATCTATTCATTCAATAAGTATTAGCCTAGAGGAAAGAGCCTCTGGACAAAAATCAGAAGACCTCGTATTCAAATCCCGACCCATTCAGTACTATTCCTCTTCAACCAATAATTGTAATTTGTATCATTCATTCTAAATATATATTTCAATGATACAACTTTGTCAAGGTGCAAAGACATTGCGCCGTTGTGAGACCCCCCTAATCCATTCTGGTAACTGTCCCAATTCTTTACAAGTGTCCTGAAAAGTGAGCGTCTGTGGCTCGGTAATGAGCGGATGCGGGGTACCTGCCGCCTCTGTCTGGCTCCCTGTCTGCCTGCCTGTCCTATTGAGAAGAAACGGCCGGCTCAGAAGCCTCAATAAGGATCGGAACTATAGGTCAAACGGCGGTGATAAAAATACAATATCATATTTTCAACGGGGGCCCGCATTGTCCGACATGTCGTAAATCGGTTTTTTAATCAAAGAGTCTGCTGTGCTTTTGCTCAGCCCTCCAAGGCCACATCAATTCCGATGAAGTTACCGAGAGCTTTCTCACAACGAATATACCGGTTAGTGGTGCATTATTTCCCCTCTTCTTCTTTTTTTTTTGTGAACGTTACGAGATGTCATAAAGATTTAATCGCAATTAAACATATTTTCCTCATGTTAGAATATAATAGTAAAGCCTTACATTATTATCTTAGCGCTGACATTAATGGTTATAGAAGTTGACTTCTTATAAAAAAACAGGTCGTTTAATAGTCGATTGACTTCCTTTGATTTAACGCCATTATATTTAATAAATATTTAACTTGTGCAAATAATTGTAAGTTGTGGTTTATATGAATAGAATCAAATATATAGTTTAATGGTTGATATCGCTCATCAGTGACGTTTGTCAGACACACACCTCAATTTTTTGTTATGGTTACATTAAGGTACATCTTAATGTTAGCGTCTAATAATAGTAGTGGCGTCGCTGTTGAAAATGTGGGAGATTCGCTTTATAGAAGAACACGTTTATATCCTTCCCCTAAAATTAATAAGTGAATATATTCCACAAAGCACCCTGTAGGGTGCATCCTATAGGCTGATGGGGCTCATCTTACCCCAGGGTCCAAGTATCAAACAGGTAGAATCTCACAGAGTGTATACACCAAGGTCTTCTCTAGTTCATTCATTCATGCTTATATCACCCTCGGTAGACTCTCACTACCTTCCCGATTCCACCCGCCTCCTTTAGGCGTTCCACACTTTATATCCTTCTCATACACCCTTCAAATGGGGGACTCCCCTTAGTGAAAGGCACTCATTAGCCCAAAATAATCTTCCTCTATTTTTCCCACATCCTATTTTATAAGTTTGAGAGCTAAGAAGAAAAAAATATATATATCATTTTTTATGGTTGATTAAATTACCTAAGCCAGAAGGAGGACACAAAGCATTGGGAATTAGATTATATAATATTTTGGTGGACTCGTACCTGTGACTCTCTGATACCCTTAGCAACCAGGGTTTCCTGATGTTCAGGCAATAAGTTAGGTAACTAAATAAAAATATCACAGATTAATACACTGAGCTGACAATAAAGAAATCATTATTTATGCCGGATCCACAATATAAAGAAAGTAATCATAGAGATGCTTCAAAAGAAAGAATTTTCATGTAATGGAGAGAACTACACCCTGGATTCTTGATATTGGTTTGTTAACATCATAACGTTCCATGAAATATATTAAAAGTCACATGGTATTAGAATTAAAAATAAAAAAATTGTAACTAATGACCCCGGACAAGCTCATATAGTCGTTGCCGTTACGAGGTGCATGGTCCACGACTTGGCGCTGGAGAACACAATTCCAGAGAAAAATAAAGAATTCTTCCAAGAAGTCGGGATCGACGGCCAAAAGCGAACTTTGTATAGATCTTTTGTAGTATTGTTGACTTTCGGAATCATCAACCATTAACCGATAACCGAATATGTGCGACATATGCTCATTTTTTTCTTAAAACATTTGTTTGATATATTTGCTCGGTTTTAACAGTCCAATCAAAATTGGACAGACTATAATTTTTTTTTTACTGTAAGTATAGTGTTCCTATATTTTAACTTTACGTCCGCATCTCAAAGGCAATAAAAATTGTCAGATGTACCCACTCAGTTGACTTTCCTCATACCATTCCATGCCTCAATCCCCATTTCATTTTGTCCCAATCCCTATATCATAAATCTTCCTGAAGTGCTGAACTGTATTCATTCCAAAAAATCTAAAAATAGCTGCTCCGCTTTTTTCTCACTGTATCATAAAATAAACAAATAAATGAGAAATTTAAATACGATTCCTTTATACTAGAATAGATATTTTTCCACATAAAAACTATACTAATGGATCCCTGCTGGATGACATACGAACGAACAAAAAACATACCTCATAAAGAAATGCTACATGAGCCGCCTTAATCACGTTCAATTCGAGCGGTACACTTGCTGGTTGAAGACCCGGTTTTTATGGTTCTTAAGCTGGTGATAGTTCTTCTATCTACCAGGCCACGTGTCCTTGTTGTGTTAGATATAAAATATTTTTAGTGTGTAGTATGGTGTTCTAATAAAAACATCTTGTAAATCTTGTTTGAATGGAGCTAAATTAGGAAATGAGAACCTTCCTTGCTTAAAATGGAGTTACAAAAGTGGGTAAAGCTACAAAAAACCGTGATTTTTATTTCTGATTGTTATCTAAAGATTAAGATGGTTGGTGGCGCGTTAAAGATGGTCATGTATTAGTTATTTTACAGTAATTTTAATGCTGGCTATGTGTAAAAACTTGTACGGTATAACTTTATATTAGGCTTTTTCTTAGAAGCATAATTTTTTGCATGGTAGTTTCATCTCGTGGTTATAATGCCAAAAATAAAATTAATTCAATAAAAAATTATAAGTTCCTATTAAATTACTGCGAAAAGAAAAACATGATGTTTTTCCTGGTATATAGTATAAGATACGGAATTAAAGATGTTGACCTGCCGATTAAGACTATGTGTTTTGTGGACTGTAATTACATAAGAAAAAACATAAAATAATCAATATATAAATAAATTTTGACCGCGATTAAAATTAAAAAAACAGTGCTGACTAACCGAATGAATTTCTTGGTGGTCGTACAATACATAATGAACTCATTTTTACATATTTTCGATCACCGAGAGGTGGTTCAGGCACCTGAAATGAAAATTCTCAACTTTCATTTCGTTATTCATTATTTAACCAAGGTTTGTGGTTAGCTATGATCCACTTCTTCCACGACCTTCTTTCAAGTCTGAACTCTTCCTTAATAAAATTTTCTCCGAATTACACTGATATCCCCCACACTTTTGGTGTAGCCATATTTCATTTGAACATATATATGCATACATATTCATTTCAAAAAATGTTCTATTCGAATTAGATCTGAATAGAATTTGTGTTCAAGACCTTACAACTATCCAGTATATAAGTAGCAGTTCACTTCCAAATACCAAAAAAGTACCAAGTAAAATAGGGGGTATTAACTCAACTGATACCAGCTGTGTCTGTTACCTAGTGTGTCCTCGTCTCCTGACCTGAATGAAATCAAATACTGTTGGGTCCCTTTTAATTATTGTGACTAAATGTGCTCTACATTTGAAAAGATATCCTCTGGAGTTGTGACATCCAAAAAAGAGTCCTTTTGAAAGCAGGCTCTAGAGGGAATCACCCCCATTGTCGCACTCCTTCGGGAAGATGTGACAGCGGAGGGCGACAAGACAAAGGCCACTGTCGCTTTGTAGTGACCGCACGACTGTATTGACGAGGACATGGTTCTCCAATCAGAGTCCACATGTCGTACGACATCTCAGGCATAAGTAGTTATGAGTTATCCTTCACATATGGAAATGTGCATATGACAGTGGGTTTCGAATTGAATTTTCAAGAACAGGAAATAAACTGTGTTTCCGTCGAATAAGTCTGAAAAAAATATGCTCAGTGCACAACACAAAAGTGAAAGAAGCAAACTTTAAGTTTTGATCTTCTTCAAATTTTTTTTTTACATATTTAGTTAATTTAATATCAACATGTCATATGATTGACGTCAGTATATCTGATTTGAATACCGTAATGTGAAAAAGAGTTGACAAGAAAGGGTTCCCGTGGGACTACAGAGTCGGGCAAACGAGTATTGCTGCCTGGGTACTACGCGTTGAAGTACCCGAATAGAAATACCCCCCCCCCTCTACAAAAAAAAATTGAAGTAAGGAGTAAGAACATCCTGAAGCCCTACAAAATTAAGAGGAATGCCGGCGGACTTGAAAGGTCTGAAGAGAAAGTTGTTAAAGAGGATCGTAAAGACGATCGTGTGGGGAAGTGGAGTCCCCATTCAGGCTGGAGGTCTCAATGGTCCCCCTGTTTGTTTGGACTGTGGAGACTCGAAAACGAATGGTTCCATTCTATAAGTACTCGCCGGGTACCGATACTAGTAGCACATTTTGACAGTTGAGAGGCTTTACTTTCAAACAGATAAGAGCAAATGTTTTTTTTGTCTGCCTGCCTGTTTGTTTGGACTGCGGAGCCACGACAACATACAGACTACAGTTAGTACATTATACAGTCTTCTTGGAGACTAATGAGATGTCTAATACAGTAAATAAACTCTAAACCACCTTCGGTCTTTTCAGTTTACTTTAGGAGATGTGACGGTAATGTGGGTCACGAATAAGGGTCTTACTTACTATCTAGTATCAGAACCCGAATAGTGAGGCTCTATTTTCGAACATGTACTATGCGTGGGTCAGTTCAACGATATCGGTCGTTCAGGCGATCCAATAGCCCTGAGATTTTAATGGTACGTCTAAGCTTTGACTTAATAATTTTTCAAAGGTTATAAGAGACCAGTAGAAGACATAAGTGATTGAGTAGTCTAAGAGTCTCAGCGATGGCCCACTTGGGAGTACCTGACTGAACAGATCAGGATCCAGGGTTTAAATCCTGTTACAGTATATTTTAAGATGCACGCTCGTTACAAGATCGACGCCGCCACCACACCATGAATACTATGCATAATTCCAAGGAGCTTATAGAGCCCTGAATTTATTTACCAGGTGTTTTAGGTAAGGCCACAGATCTAGAATATTTCCCAGATCATCCGCTCCACCATATGTAAGTGTCCCTTCGCTTTTAAAGGAACTATCTTTTTCTTATTTTTTTGCTCAATCAACACATAAGCAGCATTGCCAGAGATGTATAATACAGCTTTATAAATTGAAATTCCTCCGTTCACATATAGGACCGCTATCAAAGAATATACATACGAGCAGAATAAATCAAAACGATTTGCACGTACCTGTGTGAAAGTAAATCCTCACCCTACGAGCTTACCAGATATCAGTTCTGCATTGAATGCACCCAAAGCCTTCAATGAAGAATACAATAAAACCTACAGCCATTTTTTGTACACATTACTCCATCTATGGAATGAGATCTGCAGACAGCGCTATACGTTTTCAGGCTGGTAGCCACCGCCTTTGAAGTGGGAGGGAATTTGACAGAATGCTGTAGAATCATGGCCCCTATAAATCATTCTTTATTTTTGAAAAAGAGAAACAAAAATTCATTACCGGCATTTGAGCGGTATCTTTCCATCTGTTGGTGTTATTTATTGCCAGTCTGGAAAGATTATCATCTGTCTTTTGTTTCTTGTTGGCTATTTAAACATTCTCCGTGTGTAATTTGATATAGTTACATAATATAAGCGATTCTTTAGAAAGAAGGAGTAATTCGCCTGAGTAATAGATATATTACATCGAGAGTACTAGTAAAAGGGAATGTTTGTTATTTGTTATCTTTTGGTCGTTATCCCTTTTCAGAGAAAAATTTTTCAGTTCAACGGCCCAAAAGTGTTTTTCGCTGTTTAGTACCAAAACCGTTGCAGTGTCTGTCAGAGGGGGTGGGATTTTCCATTTTCGATTATGCTCTCTTTTATTTTTTAAATTACATTGTATCTAAGCTCAAGTTACATTGCTAAATTACTCCGTTAATTGTACAGCTGCGAACAATATGAACAAAACATTAGTTGTCAAGCCCGAAGGGAAACGCTCTACTTTCAAACAGGTATTTCGTCTACCTGCTTACTTGTCTATATAACGAAAATGGCCTTGAAAATTGGAAGACGTTATAAAGGCAAATTCAATAAGGCTCTGTGGTACTCTGCATATGTTCTGGATTAGATATAGAAAGTGGAAGTAGGTGAAAAAGAAAAGTTTTTACATATCTTTAACTCCACTAATTATTTTTGAGAAAGTTTTATGTTATGCTTTTGTTTCAAACTTTTGTAACTGAAAAACACAGCACTGTCCAAAACTTTAATGATGAAATGAAGAATACAGTGGTAACATATTTAGTTTATTACTCTCAAACCGAACAGGAATTCTTCACATGTTGTAGGGTTAAAGTTAAGTTCAGGTCAAGTACGCATTTCAGACTCAGGCGGTCGTGGCTTGTGACCCTAAGGATTCATTTTTGTTATTTTCCGTACTTAGTGCAATGCATTTTTGGTTTAAATTGACCTTGTTGAGATGTCTAACAATAATCAATCTAACTATGTAGATAAGGTCACGTCTTTTAGTTCGTTATTAAAAGAAATTTTACAAATAAAAATTATTTATTTATTTACTTATTGTACTAGGTTCATGACCAAACACAAAATATGCTCAGGGCTTACACCTTGAACTTTATTTAAATAAAATGATTAAAACCTGTTATATTGTAAAGATAACCTTTAAATTACTAAGCTCAATTACCTGATCAGAGGTGGTATGTAAACAAATTGATCTAATATTGTGTTTACTTATATACTTTAATATTATTCTCATACTTTTGTTGCAGAATGTGATGAACCTTAGTGCTGCATGAAATCTACTCTTACAAATTAATGGCACACATGTAGAATGTTACGTCCAAGTAACATTCTATTTATGGACATTGCAGTCTATAAACTGAGGCAAACCTTACATAAACATGTTATGTAGCCGGAGTGCGCTCTGCCATCGGTATTTGTTCTGCCCGATATGATTATCATCGTTTGATGTAACTGAGAAACAGCACACATAGTAAACAAATAGTTTACTCATAAAAATCAAAATCTTAAACATTTATTTTTCATTTTTTTTTAAAGTTAATTCTGAATTATTGTTATTTTTAATTAATAGAACGTAAAAAGGTAAGAAAAATATCAAGAGTGACTTTTGTGGCATCACAGAATAGTTTTCTAATTCTGACAACATGATTGTCTAAAAATTGTCCTTGCAACAAGCAAAAAATATGGTCAATTGCTTAAAAAAACAAAAAGTCATGTTTTAGATCCCAAAATGTTATTACATTTGCGAAATATACCTTTAAAATTTTAGATCTATTCCATAATTTGTATTATTACTAACGGAAAGCGAAAGGCTATTGCCTAGTACCTGATTAAAATTAGAGCCTTTCGGGCTCAGCAAAATTACCACTAATAAATACGAATGAGCTCAAAACTGGATATAATTGGATTCCTTCCACGTTTGCCTAACCACCTTGAATTCTTCCCAAACCTGAACTTCCTCCCAAACTTTTGCTGAAGATATAAAATAAAAAACCGAAATCTCGACTAAAACAGAAAGGCCCCACAGTTCCTTAAACCCGAAATGATAAGTGAAGCTTTAGAATGGCCATTAGTTCTGTGTCCAGTTTAAAATCTCAAGGACTCATTCTCCTCCCTTAGTTAGACTTCTAATGATCCTTATACTCTGGTGCCTACTTTTTATCCTGTCTGATTGACGTTGAGGACAGGATAAACCCAGGAAAGGAGTGAAAAAACTCCGGTTTCAGCCTTAATGGCAATTGGCCCGCAGTCTGAAGTACAAACGTTTCTTTCCGGAAGAAATGTTTCCAGTTTGTCCCCAAAACTGTTCATGTACCTTATTTCTTGGCTCGTAAGATCCATTTAAGAGCTGTCAATCCTTGTTGGACCGGGTAATATCCAGGTTTGTCTAAGACCATGTTCAACCTTTTGGCATGCTGTGGGTTAGTTTGTAAGTTAGTTATACGTAGGTCTCCCATCAACTCTCTTATCAAGTCTCCCATGTTGCCCACCTTAAAATATTGGAGGCAGTACAAAGTAATCCCCCTGCCCTAACTATAGTTTCGCATCAATAAATTTCTATAAAAAATAATAAAATGAAAAATAAATTTTTACAAAAAATAATGATTTGAAAGAATAGGAAAATCAATAAGAAATAATAACAAGCGTATTCGCTTATTGAGATCTTTTTGTGGGTTTCCTTAAAAATATCGCTTATTCATTGTCTTTAAAATAGTTTTTGTTTACTTTTCCCTCGATCACGATTCGTTTGTTTTTTTCTATTGACAGTGGGGTAACATATTCTCTTATCCAGGCAAACTGAAATAAAAAAGGTTTTGCGTCTTGTTTCGTGAATATTCGTAAATAATACTGTTAAATTCTAACCTACGATTTACCTGAATTCCTAATATGTAATTACTTTATGGAAAACAATAATTGTGGTTATTATGGTGATTTTTTCAGAAGAAGTTGCTCCGCCCAACTGATTTATACATAACTGGTATTTCGGTTATAAATTTTCCAAGCCCATTTTGCACAGGAGTCAGCTCCAACTTAAAAGCAATCGGATGGGATATCAGTTAAGAGTCGAACGAAGGAAGGGCAAAATATATGAGCTGAAAAGGCTGTTTTCAGCTGAGAAGGGATTAAAAATAAAATGACCGACATTAGTGACAAATCCGTAGTTTTCGGGGTCAGTAAGTTGGTTGGTGGTGGTTATTTAAACATTTAAGCCCTAAGTTAGTTATGAATGAATAGACTAAATACTTAGTTATACTTTTAAGTATTCGCAATTCATTACCTTCACACCAATCTACCCATCTCGGGTTATTACTAATACCAGTCATATAAATCCACTCTCCCTAGATCATCATTGTAGGAAGTGTGTACTCATCATTCAAAAGTATCTTTTCCTTAAGACTATGCAGCTTAAAAAGCATTTGCACATGAGGGGATCTTCGCGGAGCAGCTGAACATCTTTCTGCACCGAACATGTTATCTCATGAGGGTCATTATACCTCTTGCTCCGCCATGACGCAGTCGCTTCTACGTAGCCCGTTCTTCAGACCAAACACCTAAGGTGTGCAGTCAAACGACGATTAGATATAGTTCGTTAAAGCTTCCTAGCAGTTGTGTTTTATGACTTAACTAGCCTGTGTTCGGCGTAGCGGAACCCAGCCCTTTGTAACAGATACGTACGTCCGATGGTGAGCTGACGGAAGTCGCCGTGTCACTGTCGGAGATATAGGCTTTTTTTTTTGTCCATCTCCGCTGGGACGATATTCAAATTACGCCCTTTTAAAAGTGCCCCTATGTTGATTTTGAACACAACATAACTCCGTTAACTCGCACCGCTATCCTGTGAGCAATAGCGGGAACAGTACCATTCACTGATCCACTGTTAGTCCTAATATCCCAAGTGAAGAAATTATAAATCTGAGGGAAGTATTCCGAGTAGATGTCAATTTCAAAGTTGACAAACAATGTAAATTTACCATTTCACTATTTCCAGTATTGTGTAATATATGTATAATACATTTACTTATACCTCACATTAGAACTGCGGCTATCTTGTGTAAAGGGATCTCGTGTGTACAGTGGTTATTAAAATGGACTTATGATACCCTGCGGAACTCCGGCTTATGTCGGAGAAGGAAAAATACCAACTTAACCGGCATTTGATCGTAAGAGTTGCAAAATTTGGAGAATTCCTATTGAATTTAAAGGGGCTCAGGGACAGATTCGATTTAGTAAACTGTTAGTTTAGTTGTTATTTCTCTATGAAGTTTTCTTTCAAACGGTTTTGTCAGAGATAATCATAATCTCATTGATCTTAATGAGGTAATGCCTGGTTTGGGACTACCTGGTGTTTCGGGATCATTCTGATATATGTATAAACAGGGATATATGTTCATCCATCCATCCATATAATCCACTCTAGAATACCTAGAGCTATTTACATCAAACTTTGTATACGAAAAAAGTGTCCCCTGTGGAGGGAAGACATCTCAAGCCAAGCAGCCCTAGAAGGTATGAGTTTTCATGTAAAAGTAATGGAAGACCAACGATATTTAGTGTGGAATGCATAATAAATAGAGACACTCCCGATGACGTTTAGGTTCCCAAAATTTTAGCCCACGTCAGAATTGGGTTAGGGAACGGATGAAAAATAAAATATCGAAAGTGTCCCTAGCGTACAACCTTGGGAGTACGCTACGATGGCTAAAGTCGCAATGAAATTCACGTCCAAGTTTGATGGAAAAGAATTTTGTAAAACCATCTGGAAATTTTGAAACAAATATACCTGTGTAGAAATTTCTAGGAGATTGTGGAAACGTATGCAACTCAGAATCAGTAGTATCTTCTGGAACTCCGTAGAACCATCAGGAGATTACGCATTAAGTAGGATTTCTAATTATTTTACTAGAGGACCATGCCTCGCCAAGACAAGGCTGCTTGTGAAAAACGCTGCAAGGCAATCAGAATGACTATCTCGAACGAAAAACGGGGGGGGGGGGGGGGTAAAGCTATTAAAATCCCTTGGATACCACTTATTATGGCGGATCACCTTTTTTACTATAATTGGAGTTTCTTATGAAATTAACATTGTCGATAACAGTGAACAATTCACATGGGTAGTCTTAAATACTGCGGAGTGGATTTGAGATTGCCATATTCTTCCTACGGACAACTGGGGGTTGGTTCCCTCAAGAATTTAAATATACCCGCACATAAAGGTTAAACTACAAGTTTTGGTTATGTTTATGTCTTTGTTCCTTAGACTGTTAAAATATTTTTTCTTTACATAATTATCTTCACAATTGTTCTTGTCAAGGTTGGTTAGAATTGAAGTCGCAATGAAAATAGTCTGGGTTAAGATTTCAACGCGTTAGAAGTGGTATAATGTCACAGTAACTATTACCAATTAATACAAAAGTATGAGGATGAATGTACTGGTTTTGGGCCAAGTTATTATAATCAACGAAGTCTACCCACAAATCAGAAAATTATTACACGCACTAGCACTTTCAACTGCTCTCGCTGCCATAATCAAATGCTAATAATGTTTAGTAATAATCAGAGCCGTGTCTGACCTCCTACCTTAGAGTAGATACTATAATCATTTAGTTATTTGTGCGAAAACATTTTTACTGATAAATATTATAATAACTATTAGTGGGATTTGAATGCCTGCCCCTTTATCTGCTATTTCTCTTCAACAAACAATTTTCAATGGTTCAGTTTGGAATAAATGTAGATGTGGGACAATTATTGGGGCGTGAGTCTGGTTCGGGACTGATACGCCACAAGTTTCGAAGTCGTTCCTCTATCTCCCCTCGGATCGCATACCCTGCTTTCCCCCGGTTCTCACGGACAGCGTCTGGCAGTTTTGACGCGTCAGCTATGACCGCCCGCATGTCCACAGTTCACACAGACACCAGGAGGATGCTCCGGCAGAAGACAAAGGCTGCCATTGAGACTGCGATGGTGGATCGTAAACCCGCAGGCACTTAAAGGAGGTGCGGCCGCTTAGCGACTCAGGCCAATAAAACTTTAATTAATTTCTATTCTTCTTTCTCCGAGAGATTACAGCCTTACCGGAGGCGGTCTGCGCTCAATCGGGACAGGTCTGCCTACTGCGCAGTTATGCCTGTCTGCCGTGATTTAGTGCGCAGTTAACATTATTATAGCTAAAATTAGTACAATAGCGAGACTTTCAACCAAAAACATTTGTATTGGTAAGTTGTTGCCATGATCATTACTAAATTAAGTTAAAAGAAAATCCATTGCAGTATGCGTTGCTAGGCCTTGTTAGCAATAAAAAAATGGAAGTGATCGTTGGGAGATCGGCTAAGGTTGAGGAAAGCGAAATGTTAGTTATAATTAAAATATGTGCACAATACCCTTCCAAATTTTATCAATTATTAATTTGTTCCAAGGTTTCGAACTGGTGTCAAACCACCCTGAGGCAACATTTAAAATTAGATTAACCTATGAGGAAGAACCTACCACCCAAGAGAAGTTCAACTATGACAAACTAATAATTAATAAAATTTGTAAGGATATTGTGCACATATTTTAATCAAAATCAACTGTAACTCCCTTCGAAATACATATTGCTGAGAGATTTTGGAATGTCTTCACATTTATTAATGTACAATATGTACTATCTATGTTTGGATAAGATCTTGACAAGAAAAGAAAAAATACCTCTTTTATATATTGTTTTCATTCTTTAAATTCAAACCTATCAGTTGTTACATTTTTATATCATTTTGGCATCTGCATGCCCTCATTTTGTATCATTTGTTTTGTTTCTAACTTTAGTTTGTGATTATTATAACACCTACCTTTCTTTCATTGATATCTTCAATTCAGGCATTTTTCATTTATTAACTTCCTCCTGCCCCTTTCTTGCTCACTCCGTTACTCTCTCGATATACGTCATGGTTCATCCTTATGTACTTTTTGAACCCTCTTATTCCAACTACACCTACTATGAGATAGATGTTTACTAACCATGGATCATTCTTTTCTTTATTCCTTTTTTGCTATTATAATTATTTTTTAAACTATACATAATTACTACCTGTTCTGTCGATAAACCCATAGATGCAACTTTTAAAAATAGTGACCAGTAATATTTATTTTGTATATGTAGCGACCGCTAACTACATAAGATAAATCACCCTATACTCAATTGTATATATATTGTAAATTGGTTATAATATGCTGTAAATTAATTTAAACAAATATAAATAACGTTACCAAACCATAAGTCATACCAGCGTAAATATTGTAAACAATAAAAGACGCAGCCGCGAAAAACTAGTCAGAGGCCCTTGAAGGGAGAATCAGGTAGAGGCTAGGAGGATGGGTGGGTCTCAGCCTAGAACGAGCAAGCGTCACCGCAATCCTGCGGTTTGGTTGGTCAGAATAAAACCCAGATCATTGGTTACTGGGGGCTATAAATAGGGGCTAGTTTTAGCCTTTAAATCATTCTAACAACGGATCTCTGACTGGTACCTGCACCTGCACTGATATTTCAAGATGTGGGCTTCTCATTTATGAAAACCTCTACATCTCTCTTCCGACCCTCGCTATGTTTTAGTCCGGCCTCGTCAGACCCCACACTCTCCTAGTGGGATTCTCTGCCTTCGCCTCGCTAAAACTATCACCTCCTGGGGAGAGACCTCTCCCTCGTGGACAACGGTTGCCGTGGCCCTACAAACTTTACCTAGTAGTGTCTCCCACGGCAATCCAGTTCACACTCGCCTTTGGGATCCGGACGGTTTTCACCTATCCTCAGATACCGAGTGTGAATTCGTGGTCATTCCAAGACCACATAAATTACCTACAACACCTACCCTATACCTCTTCTCCTGAACATAGTGCATTGTCGGGCCACATACCTATCAAATATGGAGTCAGATAGTATGGTAGTAACACCAGTCATGAAGCAATTGTCCAGGTCATAGCCTAATCAACCCTCACTTCGTCACTAGGGCTAGGGTAACTAGGCACCCCCCTCGTGACGACCCGACAGTATACTATTAATTTCCCCTCTTTTTATTTTTCTCTTAATTTTACTGTATATATTTATATATATAACAATTTCTTGGCTGGTTTATTTTAATTTTAGGTATATCATCATTTTTTTCACTGTCTTCCCATATGTGAAATAATGTTGTTGTTTTTTGTAGGGGAGATCTTAATCGCTTGCAAAATAGTGCCGATCGTTTCTTTTTAACCAAGAAATAATCAAGATATTTTGAGGAGGTGTGGAATTCACCTTTAGAATTGTAGTGAATAATTTTAGAACAGCTATTGTAGAAGACAGACAAGAAATACGCAAGACCCTAGTACCTGTCCACTAGTAGTCTCTCCCTTGTAAGTGCCTGGCGCTCTCTAAGGCCGAGTGCCAGCGACAGGACCATTGTGTACCGACGAAGACTGATGAGCAGAGCAGAGGGGAAACCCTGAGCCTTTTTTATTCAGCTGGCGGCATTCATCTTGAGGTAATGGACCAGCTCCTCATCAGCACATCAGTTGGCTCCTTGTCGATGATGGCCTTTGTGGAGGTCATCACGGTGAGTGGCCATAATTCATCACCACGTCGGATATATCTGTTACAGTGGTCATCACCGCCAGGTTTATATTAGGGAACACGACTACCTACGACTGCCTAGTTGAAAATATAATCATCTTTGTTTAAAGTTTATCTAGCCCTTTCAAGACTTACTAGCATCAACAATACAAAGACATTATAACTAAATAATAGATTATCATAGGGGTCTGGAAGTGTACCCTGCTTTCGTCTGAATGTCTGTGTACCTGTGTGTCCGGTATGGGCCCTAAAAACTATCCTACATATCATAAACTCTACATTTATTAATTACCCGAAATTCGCTTCAAGATATGATAATGAAAAATGAAATAGTGGCGTTAACTTTTAACGTCTTTATATTTATGATTTACTTTACCATTTTGTATTTGGTTTCTATTCTCTATCTAAATGTTTGTAATCATATTTTTTTAACCTTAGTCCAAACTTGTTAGTTGCTAGTTCAGCCCACTTCTCCCTGAAGATGTAACCAGCAGATCAACATCCAGTATATCCATGGCATCACAACGACATTGCGACAGATAAATAAGTTTTTTAAGCTCAATAAAATTAACCATTAATCTGCAGATTATTATTATATAACGCCAATTTATCAGCTATTAATCGCATTCCGATTTTATTTCACATAAAAGAGTTATTTTCCTTTTAAACGCTGATAAATCATTCCATTAGAAAACAAATGCATGCCTTATTGTTACTATTTTGCGACCCTTCGGAGACATAAGATTAATAAACATTAATTATTGTTACTAAATAAATTAGTTAATAAATTAATCTTCATGAAGAAGGACTGGATGTTGTATGGTCTATGGTATAGGGCCTATCTAAAACCTAGGAATTTTCTAAACCAGTTTTTATCTATCAGAGTTTTTTTTTTTTTAACGTGCAGTTCTAACTTCATTTTGTGCAGTTTCAAATCACACATACTAGGATTGGTTCCTGTATATTTGCCTACTGTCAGACTGATGCCTAGTTAGTCTCCTACCCTACTTCTCTCAAGAAGACAATCTTGTATTTTGTCACTAAGTTAGAGGACTCCTGAAAAAAATGGATCTTTCTGACTATTTTCCAAATGATTGGCGCCTATTTATTGACAGCTCAAAGCGAAGTTTGAATTATGTCCTTGAAGAAGGTTGAAGAATGTCACGGGAAAGAAGCTTCCGAAGGATTCAGAGACTAGTAGGTTTCATCGAAGGCTTTTTCCGCTATCTTTGTATATAATAATTAAGATTTTGTGTTTAGTTTTTTCACTTGATGCATGGATTTAACTTAAATATTGTAACGAGTATGTATGATATATCAGTAAAATGATATATTTTAGAAATTGGAACTCCTAGGCAAAAAATAATGCCATATTTGAATTCATGTTGGTCTGTGTAGTGTATAACATACTCGTATACCCGTATTTGTGGTTATACAACTGATACTGATTTTTTCTTCTAATCACACTTTGTTTCTTGGACTTTAATCCTCTTTCAGCCTAGCTCAGAAGCTATTTAAGTTCCCAAAGTCCCTCATGGTTAAGGACAGATTAAAGATGTTAACTGCCCAAAAAAAAAAGCCAAAGACATTCTAAAAATATGGCTTTAACAACCCAAAATAGAAACGAAGAATATGGGGTAAGTTTTCACTTTAATAAGTACGTATTTCAGAAACTCGTGCAGATTCCTCTGCCCGAACCGTGGTCATACTTTTTTTTACTTACTTATTATATGTATTTATATATTTAGAAAGCACAATTTAGCATAAAAATTGTCGTTACAAAAATATGGTTACTGATGATTCATCAACTTGAATGGCTCATATATGAATTTCCCAACTAATAAATAATGACCAACTTCTGATGAAGACGTCGGGTTATCGGTGTTGAAAGATCATCGCGTAGATATGAATACATTAAAAAGGGATGCAGACCAAAAAAATGTTTTTAATTATCAGTCTATTAGTGACTGAAGGCTTGATCACCAGTGACCAAGATTGAGCAGGTCTGTCAGCCCATCGACAGATTATTTTTAATAACAAATCTAATCTTGGCTTATTTAACTAACGCCACTATGATATTTAGATTTTCTTTTTGGGTGCCTAAAGTTTGGCTACGTTAAAATAGGATTAATTTACTATCTTCGTCATCATTCTTCTATTTCAGAGTTACTGCCATTGGTTACTCTCCAGTTTGTTTTGTTGTTGTTTATCAAATAGCAAGCAAATTTACGAAAATATTATTATTTTATATTACCAAAATTATATACAAAACTCAATTTTTTTAGTTTTGAGTATGTCAGGAAACCTTTACATGTAAAAACACTAAATTTAATAAATATTAAGACTGAAAACAAGAAAAAGAGTAGAATAACACCCCTGTGAATGATACTATCTTTTTAATTTTTACTATCCAGTTTTTATAAATACCTAATCGGTCACCATACTGCACAGTTAAATTAAAGTTTTTAAATAGCAAATCAATTTTATATCACAAATTAACTCTGTTGAAACAAAAACTATAGAAAACCTGTGGTATACGAAAAGTTATTTGAATAATTCTGAATGGAAAGCAAAACAAACATCACTGTGTTGGGGGAGGTATATAACCCAGGAAGAAATATTAAACCTTATCTTAATAAATTAGACAACAAATAATACTTACCATTAAAATTATAACAGAAAAGTTCAAAAATCATCAAGAAATTTCTTCAAATATTTTTTATAAAAACACCACAAACCTTTTGAAAAATTTCCCCTATATCCAAAGCAGAGAAGTGAGTCAGATAATAAGAGGCTGAATTTTTTTTTCTCAACTTTCTTTCTATGATTGTAAAGTGCAATGTTTCTATCAGTGTAAAGGCAAACATAAATACATAAAGATAGATAAACAGACATGAATAAATACATGCAGGCAGACATACTTAATCCATATATACCGGCATACACACGTACAGGTATAAATACATACAGAACGACATACTTAAATACATACAGGGTATGTATGCTAAAATATATACAGACAGGCATACATAAATACTTACAGACGGTGTAAGATGTACTAGAGCCCGTGGATACAGGCTCTCAGGCAATCGCAGACCCTTAAGAGGTGATTCAGTACTGTTTAGTCACATCTCGACACAATCCATTGCTTCTTTCTTCTGCAGTTTTATTTGCTTTTCTAAATTAATCTAGTTCATGAATGAGGCAGTGTCGAGGAATCATCATCGTTTATCGTTGACATATGCTTTCTAAACTTTTTCAATGGCTTCTGTCTTCCTCAGCGCAGTTAGTGCTCTCTACTCTTAACAGTTACTATAATCGAATAAAGGAGAAGGCGGATAAATTAACAGTCTATTGGAACAGCGCTTTACTGAGAAAAGTGAAGAATATTTATAATTTGGGTGTCTCATAATGTGAAGTTTCTAGGTTCAAAGCCCTGTATGGAAAAATATTAAATTTTATTTCCATAAATATAAGTGGATAAAATCACGTATTTCAGCCCTAGACGGGCCCAAGTAACGGCTTAAATAATTAAACTCTAATCATAAGTTATGATGGAGTTTTTGGATTCGTACGAGGGCGAACCTATTATAAATAAGAGTGAATTTTTCTGCAGTTTCTTAAAACGGTCTAATTGAAATTTTATATTTATTTTATTAGTTTGGATATTATATTTAGGTATATTTTTAATTGCCTTCTCCGTCTTTTATTCAATGAACTCATCTACCAACCTCATTTGCGTTTCACGTTTTATCCTTTAATACTCGCCAATCAACAGTACATAAGCCACTGTGGCATATGGTACTTCCTCGACACTGCCTCATTCATGAACTAGATTAATTTAGAAAAGCAAATAAAACTGCAGAAGAAAGAAGCAATGGATTGTGTCGAGAAGGGGACCACTTATGGGTTTCCTATCTCGTGGGAAAGGCTCCCGGTCGTATTTTGACCAACCACAAGACCGAACCTTGAGCATCCCAAGGTTTGTCATGCTACACGCCGTGGAAACCTGGCTTTATGGTTGTAATGAATATGTCATCATGAAGTCTTGATTACCTTGATATTAGGTAGATATGAGCTGCTTTAATAGAACGTAATGCCTAACTAGTGTAAAGATGAATGCTTAATAAAACAGTTTTTTCCTTCCCACCCTAAAATTGGCAAAACGAAAAGTCGTTAAAGTGGAATAATATCAATAAGAATATGGTACCGTTCCCGACTCCCACAAAGGTGCTGCTGTTCTAAAGCCATATTTATAACAACGTAGAAATTAGGGTATATAAGTTCCCAGTAGCTTATAGTTTTTCTGTAAATATATCATTATATGAAATTTGTTAATGTATGTTGTAATAAGCTTTCAATTTTTTATTGTTAGGACAATCTGGAATTGATAGGGATAATAGGTAGCGCAAACCATACCGTGCATGCCCGTGGACAATTCTGTTAGGTCAAAGACCGGAGTGAACACGGTGATACGATAGAACATGTAGCTGCGAAGTTTTGGCAAGACACGATATGGCACTATAAACCCCTTTGGGGACCAGAAAGGCAGAAAGATGGGCGGAGAGGCTGAAACCTTTCTTCGTTAGAGATTTACGACGTCCACGAAATGAAAGGCGAAATAAAGAGTAGATAAAGGCTGACCCAAGAGTATGCAGAGGGGAGATCCATTGGTCTGAGGATTCAGGGAGGCATTCAGTAAGTCCGATGTTTTGGATAAGAGGGAGTAAGAGGTGATACAAGACAGTTCTCAGTCAGTTCCATGGATGAGACGAGGCAGACTGGCTCAACAGTCAGGAATTGAGAAAACATAGTTGTACATTATAATGGTAAATAATGGGGCTCTGATAAATTGTATGTTAATTATTAGTTTTTAATTATAAATTAGCACCAACACTGGGGGGTCAAGATCCACAAATACACGAGGACGTGCTTTGCTGTCTGCACTCACACGGAAACATTGCTCCACTATCACTCCTGACACAGCCACCTATTGGCCATCGGATCCCAACCGAAATCCTGATCTCCTTGACTTCTTTTTTTACAATAGTTTAGGAACACTAAACTACTCACTCACGCGCCTTGATGACCTCTCCTCTGATCATAGTCCTTTATTATTAACCATTTCCCTAAGACCAATTCACAAACTGCCTCCTCCTTCATTTATTAGGGGCCCAGTTAACTGGGACCACTTCCGCCAGCTTCTTACAGAGTCCGTAAACCTAAAATTGTCCTTGAAAACATCCCAAGACCTGGACGATGCAGTGCATTCTTTCACTACTCTGGTCCAGAGGTCGGCTTGGGAGGCATCGTCACCCCATCGCCATCCAAAAATCCATAATCAGGTCGTTTACCTCAGCATCTCAAAGATCTAATCCAATCCAAACGCCGCTCCAGAACAGTGTGGCAAAGATCCCGGCATGCTGTTGATCGCCGCACGTACAATCAGTACTGCCGATTGGTAAAGCGGCGATTGGCATCCTTCCGTTCCGATTCTTACAATTCCTACCTCTCCTCTCTTATCACCAGGGATAACTCCTTGTGGAATGTAACCAAACAAAATCCTAAAGTATCAACCTGTTTCACACCCACTCCGTCGTGATGATGGGTCCTGGGCGGCTTCGGATGGGGATAGGTCGGAGGAATTTGCTCTGCATCTTACCCATACTTTCACACCTCACCTTTCTCATTAAAGCCATACTCACAGCACAACTGTGGAAGATTTCCTCACTTCACCTATTCCTCTCTCTCTTCCACCAAAAGCCGTTAATCCCTCTGAAGTCAAATACTTTTGGACAACTGTACAGACTACTTCAAAGGACATCCCATCTCTCAATAGAAAATAAACTACTAATCTAAAAAGTTATATTTAAACCAATCTGGACATACGGAATAGAGCTATGGGGGACAGCAAAAAAGTCGAACATCAAGCGTATCCAAGGGGGGTCTCTGGGCTGTCTGTAAATATTGTATGAATGAGCGAGTGAATGATGAACTGTAAATATTGTATGAATGAGAGCATATATCTTAATTACTTATTGCCTTACAAAAGGCAGATTGTAATTATTGCACAATAAAGGAATTTAACTAAAAAAAATTATAAATACATACATATACAAATTCATCATTTTAAATTTTATTTCTATTTTTAATAGATATCTGATCTTAACGTAAATTCAATTATGTATTATCTTTCTGCATTATTGACAACGAAAAAGAACCTTCCAATGATTAAACACTCATAATTGCCTCTGGAAAAGAATTAATTGGGGACAGAAATCAGTTTGGGTCAATGTTAAACAATTTTATTTTTTGAGAGTTTGATAGAGTAGTCAAACTAATTAGGTAGAACAAATAAATGGAATGACAACCAAATTTACTTCAATACATTATTTTATTTGTTTGACTAGAGCCTAGAGGCGTGGTCACCTGGCCAGGAAAGTGGACTAAAATATATAATGTATTATACATAATTATATTTTATTTTATTCTTTTATGATAATATATTCGCCCCGGTGACTGGGCGTAGCTATAGAGTGCCACTTGTTGGTACCCAACCCATTGATAACCCGCCGAAATGTTGCCCCAAATCGTGAAGACCCTGCTAGCGTGCTTAGACTTTAGAAATTCACCAAAAATCAACGCTTTGTCCTATTCATCCCATTCCCACCTCACGCAGAATTTATTGCTCTCGAAGATTTCTTTTCTGTAAGTTGAGTAGTAATACCCCCTTCCCGAACTTTCTTGGAGCTACTGTGGGATATGAATGAGCTAGCTTCTGCAGTCAAAACCAGTACAAGATCGTGATCCGTACAACAATCGTGGGTCAGTGTAAATGATATATTCACCTGTCCGTCAACAACGAACAAAAGACTTGGTTTGTAAGCATATCAGTAGCAACCTTTCAGTATGTAAATGACCTCTTGCTGAAATGGGTAACTAATGAACCATAGTTATTTTTACTTTGCTATTTAGGAAAAAAAAAGAAGATTCCACGGCTATAATTAATAATCAGTATAACGTGAAGATGATAGCTACTGCAGCTATTTATAAGCAGCCTGACAGCAGCTATTTTCCGAGACCAAATAAACAGAATTATACAAAATTTCAAAAAGGCCAACTGTATTACTTAAGTATGTCTGTCTGTCTGTTCTACGTAACCTGCCGTAATAATGATCCTAACCATCACTGAAATAAATTATTAATATGAATTGAAATAAAAAACTAAAATAAACTAAATTCTGAAGTAAATAACATTTCATATTACGCTGCCATACGTTTTGATTATCATTTCAAAACAATAGAAAGTCAGTTTTCTTTTATTGAAGGTACGCTAACAAATAATTTGGAGAGCTACCAACAGAAACTTACTACACCCTGGGACTAAAACAAATACCACTTCTAGTTGATAAAGATGCTAACTATTATTAGTAATTATTATCTAATGAACAATACAAACTGACAGTAACGGGACTCGTACCAGGGATCACCCAACTGAGCTAGTCTTGCACAAGTAGCGACCAAGGCAATATGACTCTCCCTATGCTTGACTCTTACAATGACTATAAACATCGCACCAAGGTGAGCCCTGAGGCTAACAGCGGGACACCCCTTTGAGGTATATTGCTGTGAAGCTTACAGTCATTGTGAGTTTCACCGAGAGAATTCATATTAGAAAGACTATCTCGTTCGAGTATCTTAGTTCGAGACCAACACAGTAAAATTATAGAACATTTAACAAAAAAAATCACATATGAAAAAAAATTAAACATTAAAAACGACAAATATTAAATTTTAAAAATTGATAGTTGATTATTTTAACAAGGTCGCAATTATATGCTCAGTCAGATGGTAAAGCTTTTTGAAGTCAATCCCAGCTAGTTTGAAGAATTAATTTTCTTTGGAATTGTGTCTCGAGTGCCAAACCACAGACCGCTCACCTAACGCACTGGTTTCTTTCATGGCACTTTTCTAAGCAATTGTCCAGACACTTCGCTTCAAATTTGTCATGTAGCGCGGTCATTTGTTTTAAAACGCGCTGTGGAGTCCAGTATCAAGGTCTTTATATATTTTTCATAGGCCACTAGGATGTCAGAAAACCGAGTTAAGCCATCGGAATGCAGGCGTAGTCCTATTCAGGGAATAAAAAACCTTTCTCTTGAAGCATTTCTAAAATTGCTGAAAGTATACCCACTTGAACAGGCAGTTTCATTTAAATTATTTATAAGTTTCTACATCAGGTTCTGTAACAAGAAGAGAAAGATAGGTGTTCAAAATAGAGTGACAATTGTTATAAAAAAGAGGTGGTTACGAGAGTCCCACATGGTATGACAAAACCTTGTCCATTCATAACATTATTGATTTGATGCATTCACGACTAGCAATGAACTCATTATATTTAAAAAAAAACAAACCCTTGAAAGTAAAGGGCAGCCAGAGGAGAGTTAGAAAATTACTTTTAACTTTTGGCTACGCGGTGTCAAATTGTCTTTTAGTGCCCGAGGGCCGTGTTGGTACCGCTGTCTCGGGTATCTGTAGAGCGGAGGGTCTCTGATGGTCGAGAATCAAGCCAGAAAATTACCATCCAATAGGATATCCAATAGCGTTTAACCACGCTCCCTCTCCGGCTGTTAGGTCTCCGCAGGAGGTCTGTCGTGTATGTCTGCGTGGACTACGGCAGAACTCTCAGTACTGTCCACTCAACCTTAACTTTTAAATGCGATTTATGCTGGATATGTTTGGATATAAAAGAAATATTAAAGGGAAGTGAGTGGGGAAAATAATTAATTATGTATGTCTGATTCGTGTCCCCTTCTTCGAGTAATTATTAGCCAAAAAAATATATACTTACAGGATCGGTACTCCAACTCGAGACCTCCCAATACATTATATATAAATTTTTTCCTGGAAATTTGCAGAGCCCGACTATATACATATCAAATAGAACAGATTATTTATTATTATTATAAAATTACATCTTCCTTATTGGGCAATAAGTAATTGTTCATACAGAACGTATTTGTTTAATTGGCACGCCATGGGTAAGTACAAGATACTTAACTTCAACGTTGACGGTCTGATGACTACACTCGAAGAAGTTTCGACTCCCTGCAATACTTGACAAACCCGGTGTTTAACACGATAACCCCCGCCCCGCTATGGCAGGACGCTGTCGTGGCTGGAACGCTTTAGTCTTAGGTTCTAGGTTTAGGTTTTAGTGTTAGTGTTCCACGGTCGCAAGGTGAAGGTGAGCCTCATCACCTGGTGAGTGCATGTGTCTATGACTTATTAACAACAATCTGAAAGTATTATATTTTATGCACTCCTTACTATGCATCTGCGAATGCAGCACAAGGAGACAGCTGTAATTCCAAATTTATTTATTTATTTTTGTCATTGTATATATATTATCAATAAAGAGGTTTTGAAAGAAAAAAAAATAATAATAATACTCTCTCTCTCTCTCTCTCTCTCTCTCTCTCTCTCTCTCTCTCTCTCTCTCTCTCTCTCTCTCTCTCTGCATCGGTGCTTGCTGCTCTACTCGAACCATGGTTTTCTTATTGAACTACCTCTGCACCTCTCTTTCCCAACCCCGCTATGTTTTAGTCCGGTGTTGTCAGACCCACACCTTCCTAGTGGGATTCTCTGCCTTCGTCTCGCTAAAACTGGCTCATCTTGGAAGGGATCCCTTTGATGCGAACGACGGTCGCTGGGGCCCTACAAACTGTACCTAGTAGTGTATCCAGCGATCCAGTCTACCTCTCTCCGGTATACACTCAACTTTGGGATCCGGATGGTTTTCACCTACCGTTAGTTAGCGAGTGTGTCGTTCCAAGACCACTAATCTATCTATAATACTTACCCTGTACCTCATCTCCTGAACATAGTGCACTGTCAGGGCACACCTTCTAAACTCAGATCAATACGCATAAAGCTACCCACCGACTAGGCTACCAGCAAAGGTCAAAGACCTCAGGTTTACCCATTTTATCTCTTTCTTGACGCCCGCCGGGCAGCGGACGGGTCGAAGAGACCCTAGCCCGCGGCGGGCGCCCCCCTAATATCCCGAGAACATTAAAACTATATTAAGTTTAATCGGCCTACATAACTGGTGTGTTTCCTATATCACCGGCCTACTTGTCATCTAGTTCTGGTGAAATTATGTCACAGAAAATAAAACCTTTAAAGTACCGGCTATGTTTTTATGCAAATATCATTTTAATTAAAGTAGAAGTAGTTGGAAAAAAAAGAATCCTTCTTCTGATCTAAGATCATGATGATAATGATGTAATAAAAAATAAATTCAAATAAAAATCTGAACTTATTTTTTTTGTTTATTGTATATTAATAAAGAGAGGTTATGAAATTTAAAAAAAAAACGCAGACTTCGTTTAAGGGCGAGTGCACGTGAACACCTCTGATTCTTGTACGAAACTAGGGCGGTTGGCTGGTGAACGCTGATCATGATCCAGGCTATCCATCTAAAGAAAACATCGTAATAAAGTAAGAAATGTTTTTTATTGCTAGCTAGTATGATCTGTGTAATATTTTGCATCATTCTTATTCATATCCAAATTAATCGTATTTCAGTAAAACATACTGAAATATTTGTAATGAAATACATTATATACACATTTCTATTTTGTATAATTGAATCTCTTTCATTTGATCACCACGTTAGTTTATTAAAGTAAATTACTTTTGGTTTGGACAATTAATTGAGTATTTTTGAGAAAATAATTGTTCAACTCGAGCGTATCAATGAGGAGTTGAGGGGTAAGTCAGGTAAATATATAAAAGGACATATGTATCCTAACAGAACAGATACATCCCTTATATATTTCCTTACAGTTAGTGTACTCGGATGCAGTGATATATTGCCGTTACTGGTAGACAACGAGGAAAATTACAGGGCCTTCCTCATTTTTGTCCAGAAGTGGAAGGATCTCTAGGGGAGTGATGCTGGTCGAGCAGCCGTATTATCTGGGGTGCTCCTCGAGAAGGCACTGTTGGACCAAGATGGATTGTAGTCCCTTTTTAAATAGTTGTAAGTAACCTACAACATACCCAATTGCACTGGAATAAGCGCACCAAATGCAACAGATTACCCCATGGTCCCGTCAACAGTGAGCTCTGACCAATGAGGGAACCCGGTCTGGGACACAGATCTGGGTTAAACAAATATAATATATAAAAACAAATGATACATCACATATATTAGTGCATCGATATGCGTTAAGTATACATCGCATTTAATTAATAACCCTCAGTTCAGTATAAGTGAGTAAGAAAGGAATCCGCTGACTCAGTGGAATAGGCAGTAAGCGACTAGATCTAACAACCACGGGGCCTACGATTGAACACCTCTATTCTCATTCCTGTCAATCGGTTGCGTATCTCACCAGTTCAGATGTTTTACGTTAAAACCACCTTGAAACAATTAAGTACAAATAGCTGATTATGAAAGGCACTATGGTATTTCCAGTAGTATTACCCTGAGTTCATAAAATAATGTTCAGTTGGTAAAAGAAGCCCTAAAGTTGCCAGCCAGGAGCCCTAACCAAAAAGATGATCAAGAAACCATCATCGAATTGCGGATCATCAAAATTTCAGATATTTAATAAGACCTGCTAAGGATGGGCTGGGGACGGCAAAGTTGATTAAGGCGTCTAAATGAAAATTAAAAGATTCAGTTTTTGAATCCCTTCTATCACCATGTTTTAGGTTTTTTTCATTTCATTTAAAAAAAATAAGCCCATAGGTTTTCACCTGAATTTTTACTTCTTTCTGTTGTGCATCCCCTAATTGACGTAGTAACATAAATATTTTGTGATGTCATTTGAGTACCCGATGACATAAAAAATATTTTGAACTCTACCAAAACATAATTAAGGGTTATTAATACATTTATAAATATCTTTCTGTCATATTGAGTTGAAATTAAATATTTCCTCCTCATGATTAATAATATGAATCCAGTCATTAAAAATGTATTCACAATTAACTCAACCCCTGTTTTACAAAGGGAGTTGTTAGGTTTAAATGGGCATAAAAAATAAAACCAGCATCATAAACAATTTTCAACGTGTCATAATTAATTAGTTAGTGAATAATTTAAGAAATATCATATTGAGTAGGATATTCAAAGTAATTAACTTTAACTTGATGAAAAAAAATGATTTACCAAGCATAATCAGTAGGATAACAACACGACACAAATATCTCGTAGTTGATGTCGTTAGTAGTAATACTTTTGCCTGAAAATTGTGCTTATAATTCTTCCACAGAAATGTTTTATTTATTTATTCATAACTTGTTGCGACGTTTCGGATTCCATTAGTCCGTCATCAGACAAACCAAAAAAAAAAAAAATATATATTATCTTCCTTCAATATATCACATATATATTTATAATGTGTTAGGGGTTTAGTGGATTATTATTGCAAAAAAGCACTCGTGCAATCAGGTCGATTTTTCAAAAATAATTATATAAATAACATGCAGGTTACAAATGTACTGTGGCAATTAAATATAATCCAATAAAACTAAGGAAATCAACCAAGAGGGTTTAATTAGTAAGATTGATAGAACCCTTAATTGTATGGAACTGCACTGTTAATTAAAAATTTTAAATTTAAAAGACTTAAAACGAATTTTCAAAAAATACCTTTCTTAACCAAATTTTTATATCCACAGGTCCATATTTTTTTTTTTTGTATTCTTAACAATTTACCATTTACTGTTTCTTTTAAAGGATTTACTTTTAGTGCGGTCAAAACATATATGATCGTCTATTAATATGCAGAAGATAAATTTATAAATTTTATGTGGTCGTCATTATATATGTATATATTTTTTTAATAATGTAAATTTGAATACAAATCGTCTTATGGGCTTCGTGGTTTACCAGAATTTTTATTGACCATAACGTTTACGCGCATCAAACTCCCTTAAATCAATTTGTATCTAAGTACCATCCGACGAGTAGACATTTTACGGTCCGTAATAATTATTCATTGGGCATTATTCCGTCGAAAATGTAAGACGTTTCTCCCTCCTTGAGTCTTGTTGGGCTAAAAGTTTTATAAATACATAAAATAAATGTCAACCCGCCTCTACGGGGCACTTAAATGGAAATAAAGGAGAATTTATTAAAGCAGAGAAACCGCAAGTTTTTCTTTTTCCCATTTTCCCACAAGCGGCCGGGAGGGGACTGGCTTGACTGGCGCTAAAACTTGTTTTTATGTAATCCGAATCAATTCGTTTCAGGTTCGCCAAGAACCCCCACGTGGCTCAGTGCATGCTCGTCATTTACGAGGTATTTTGTCTATATTTGTCATTTAACCACCTATCAACAGACATCCGTCACTCAGTGAATATATATCTTTATTTGGACCAACATATAAATATTCCACTCAAGTTGATGCAAGCACAAAATAAAGTGAAAAAAACATATAAAGCAAAAAACAAAAATGAAAAATGATACACCTTACAGTAATTTGTATTGTCTTCTTGGTGTTAATGTGTACATTAGTAACTGTATGAGAAATTAAGGCGTTAAAAAATCGTTTATTATCTATGACATTATATAATTGAGTCAGTCTGTAAAGTGGAATTGATTTATGATATAACTATTTTGGGGTAGGCTTTGGGTATGTATGGGTATGTATTTTACACGTATGTACACTAGTTTAATCACTAAATTTCCAATAAGTGCTTTAACCCATGTCGAATCATGCAATCACACAATTCTGTGAGTGTCTAAATGACAAGTTCAGTGTTTGGGCCATGTGATTTAAAGTGCGTAAATGCAGGGTATCTCTATACATGGGAATAGATGTGCAATGAAAGTCAGTCAGCTTAATGTTTTATAGACTTTTGAGTATTGCGTACAGTTCTTCTCGATATAATTCTGCGTATTATATACGTCGCTTTATAGGATTCTGTCTTAAACCCTCAATTATTTTAAGCAACGTCAGTCTCTGTATTCGTCTTAAATAAGCATGTATAAAAAATTTAATAAAATATAATAAAACAAACAGGGTACTCTTAGTACTCTACCCGGAGTATTTTGTCCTCTAGTGTTTTCAGTCTTGTACTGGTGTACTGACAATACCAAACAGAACGGAAGAATGTATCTTAGTGCAAAGTAATTTCATACATGTTTGTTTTAGTGATGTATGTCTGTTGATCAATAGATGCAGTTTTTTTAGGTGACATAACTTTTTGAATGTTGTTTGCAGTACCGTACTTGTCAGGCTTGAGGGTGTTTAGTGATATTTGTCTGATAGCGAGTAGGTACAGTTATTGTAGGTTCATTAGCTTGTTGCAGGTCAATCATGTGTATAATTATATTTCAAAATAGCGAGAAATTCCTAATAAACTTAGATTTCCAATAATATTTATGCGTCGTCAATGTCAATCGTAATTTTTGACTCGTAAAACGGTCTGTTTCACATATTTTTTACCAGGGAGGTACTTGTTTAACTTACGTAGGCTTGTAGAATTGTGGAAATTTCAATGGTCTCTATGGCACAAAACTAGACTGTCATCGGCCAGTACAGAAAATGCTCATGCTGTTGCTAGGGAATGGTCGTTTCAGAGTAAAATGATAAATAGAGGGCTATAGTATCTGGCCTACAAATTTATTTATCAGGTATACTTCACTAAAATAACTCGAAGAGTACACTTACTTTCATCTGTCCTCACATTGTGCTGTGGCACTAGTAAGTCAAATTGTCAATACCATCAATATCACGACAAATAAGAGAATTCACGAAGAGGATCTACGATTCAGTCTTCTGTCAACTAGACTAGTCTATTCGCCTGATATTCAATGATATACCAAAACTCTTAATTTTTATTCGTAAGTATAAATATATATTTTTTCCTTCCGTAAATTTCTGTGAAATACTGTTGTATTGGTCCTAATATCAATATCAATGGGTATAAATTGTGATTTCCCCCACCCCCTACTTCAATTGACGTATATATTTGTGATTCACCAACACAATTGACGAAGGGTGGTTTCGCCCCCGAATAGTGCCCAATCTGCCCACTAATTGGTCCTTCAGTTAAGTGCCCCCATATCCTGGATTTAGCTACACCCTTAGACAATTGACTCTATTGGACACAAAGCCCATTTCTCAGAAAGGATGCACAGTATGTCCTGTGCAGTCACACATTATCCAGTTAGACACATTATTAACTCTAAATCCATCATTATTGCCAACCCTAAAGAAAGATTATGAGCTAAAGGTGAGTTCAGTTGTTGTTCATTACCTCACATCCTTCGGATTTTGAAGCATTATGAAGATTTTTTTTAATCTTTCACTAGAACTACATACTCCATCTATTACCATATTATACTACTATATATATAGGGTGTCCCAGAATTAACGCAAGATTTTAATTTGCCGCCATTTGTGCAGTAAAGTGCTGGCAACCCTAAAAAAATAACAATTTGACAGCTGACAGTTTAGAGTTAGTAAAAATGGTGCGTTACACGATAGAACAACGTGTCTTTATTGCTAAATATTATCTCAAAAATAATGAAAGTTTGGCGGCCGCAGTTCGAAAATTTCATAAAAAATATGGTCGGAATAGTGTTTTAACTTCATCAACTGTGAAGAGATTAATTGAAAAATTTAGGGAGACTGAATCAGTTGGACACCAAACATACTGGTCGTCCAAAAACAAGCCGTTCAAATGTCAATATCGAAGCAGTGCGTGAGAGTGTTGTTAAAAATCCAGGAACATTAATTCGGCGTAGTAGACAAGAATTGCAAATTTCAAGAAGCTCTCTACAGCGTATACTCACTAAAGATCTGGGTCTCCATGCTTACAAAATTCAGTTAACATAACGATTGAAGCCTAATGACCATACACAGCGAAGAAAGTTCGTTGAATGGATTACTGAACATCAACAAGTGGATGCTGAATTTTTTAGCCAAATTATCCTAAGCGTTGAAGCACATTTGCATCTTGATGGCTTTGTTAATTGACAAAATTGTCGCATTTTGGGATCGGAGAACCCATATGTGATTGTTGAAAAACAAATGCATCCACAACGTGTCACTGTTTGGTGTGGCTTTTGGGTTGGAGGCATCATTGGACCATACCTTTTTGAAAATGAGGCTGGTCAAGCAGTGACTGTTACTGGTCCTCGATATCGCGACATGATAACACAGTTCTTTGTGCCAAAATTGGATTCAACAAGATGGTGCCACAGCCCATGAAACAATTCAAATACTGCATGAGACATTTCCAGGTCGTGTACTTTCTCGTTTCGGTGATCAGAATTGGCCCCCTAGATCCTGTGATTTAACACCTTTAGATTTCTTTTTATGGGGTTTTTTGAAGTGAAAGGTGTATGTCAAAAAGCCCACATCCACCCATGCATTAAAACAGGATATTCAACGCTGCATCAACGAAATTCAACCACATTTATGCCAAATGGTCATGGAAAATTTCGACAAAAGAGTGCGTATGTACCAGCAAAGTCGTGGAGGCCATTTGCCCGATGTGTTATTCCATAAATAACCCTATCCTATTTACTTTATAATTCAATAAAAAAATAACAACAAAAATACTAAAAACTGTGTTTTCTATATAAATCAAATCTTGCGTTAATTCTGGGACACCCTATATATAGTCATTTAGTATGCTAAACCTATCGCCCATACGAGCACGGTGTAAAAATGTCTCCCTATTGACATTGTGGCCGAATTGCTCACTCCCGTTAAGTAGGAACCGACGATTGAGAAGTGGACGCACGACTGCAGTAGCCAGATCGGACAAGTTGCATCTAATAGACACAGAACCTGTGATTTGCTGTCCTCTCTCCGGATAATCATAGCTCCTCCTTCATCCCTCGGGTTCGTCATAGTTGATCACGAATTCTGGGACACCCTATACAACATGTAATAAATTAATAAAAGATAAATAAAAGACCTTCTACTTCCACTGGCGTCATATTGCTGTTATTAATAGAGTACCATCCCCATCCCAATGAACCAGCACGCCAAATTTTCTCCAAAGGACCGCAGACAGGGGACCTCCGGACGGGACATATAAGGTCGTAACTAGGTAGGCATGATGTAGAATACGGTAAGGATAAAGTCGGAATAGGAGAAATCAGGATAGGGATATGATCGTGTCTAAATACAGGAGGTTAAATGAAGGTTCAAGTTGGCTGGGTTGACTGTATGTTGTTTCCTAAATCATGAAAGTATTTAAAGAAAACGATTCCGTGCATGTAGTGTGCTTGGGCATTTTTGACCAATGAATAAATCTCTAAACTGTTGGACTACAGTAGCCTGTAGCAAATAATTCAATATTTGCCTGATTCATTGTGGCAATTCTCTAAAGGTTTTAAAATTTATATTTATATAGCAAGTCAAGTAAGTTTTAAATGAAGATTAATACTATAACTGAGCACATAAGGGTAAATAGCACTGATTTCTTTAATCGTCCTATCTTAATAACTATTATACTGTTATAGGCGTTATTGAAACGGCGAGGGGGCATCACAAAACCTCTCACATCAGGGATTCTCTAGGGACAAAATCTGCGTTGGTGGGATAGATTAGGAGTATCAAGAACTCACGTGGCCCCCTAGTGGTGGGAGCCAGTTCCCGGAGCCTTATTCAAACCTAATCCCGGCTATCCTCTCCAAAGTTAATGAATAGCAGAGCTATACTTACTTAGTCGCAGGTGAGCGGGCAGAGACTGAGGATAAAAGCTAAAGAGAGGCTAAGTAGACCTAAGCGAGACTGTAAGTTACCGAATTACCACAGGACTGACGAGCGGTGGTCAGTTAGGAGTGAATTAGAGGCCTGAGGCTATGAAGCCATTAGCTCAGGTCATTTTCCACTTACTGGAGATTCCCCAGAGAGAAGAACGTTTCATTTTTCACTTGGATAGCTTCTTCAGCCGAACCTCAGCAGGAGATTAGTCTTCCTTTGGTAGCGCTAATGTAGCAGTCGCTTCTTTTTCTTCAAGATCACCCAACGAAAGCCCATTCTTCACTTAATGGTCTAAAGATACCCATCATATTTATCCGTATACAAGACACTTCCTTTCTTTAAAATACTACCTTGGAAATTATTGAGTTTCTTATACATCAATTACTAACTGTTTAACTAACGATACTTTCCTAATTTATTAGTAATAGCAATTTTCTTTTGTAATTGAATGATTTTGCTTGTTAAAAAAAAACTCAAATTAAAATCCTTGGATCTCTCCTAAATAAAAATTTATCATGACTACGTTTGGTCAAAAGTGAGGCACCACTCAACGATCACTTAATATAAGTATTATATTTGTTGCGGCACAGCAGTGAAATCAACAATGTCATCAAGGAAACGACTAAGGCTCCACTATTGGGTTAGTAGTGTATTGAGAAAAGACTGCCTGCCTGCCTACAGATATATAGGTCTTATGCAAGTAGTTCTTTCAGCCCCTTTTTCCAACCCTCTTTGATTGAGCGATGGTTACAAAACCGATCCAATGCAAGTAGCAATGATGGGTATCATTATAGCAGCATTATAAAAAATAATTAATTACAAGCTTAATGTATGTGATCTTGTTGAATCGTTTAGGTGTATTTTATATTAGTTATTTGATTATTAGTTTTTTATTGTAACATTTCCGTTTATTCCGTTCCACGTAGAATTTGAAGAAGCCACTGACAGACCCATGAGATCAAGAAAGTGTAATCAACAGCCGATTGCTAATCACAACCTCAATTGCTTGAATGATTAACATTACATATAGGTTTAATGTTTAAAAGCCCATAAAGAAAGCAATGTGGGCGAGTGGTTTTTAAAGGCCTAAGGGTAGGCTCACAGGTGATTTTAATTTGTGTTAATTTAAGGGCGCTGAGATACAGCCTGTAAAAAAACCTAGGGTTGTGGGAGCGGGGGGCCTCTGCGATGGAATGCTCCAGCCAGCCTCGTCTTCTTCATTACTTAACACTTTCCAATCCTTTCTACATTCTATACCTTCATTCATGGTGCCTTTTTGTTTTTCGGTAATAACCGTTTATTCTTGTTTTGTTTTTTAAATAAAACTTCTCAAATAGGACGAATTAAGTCCGAAATATGATCGAATAGCGTGTTTGTAGCCCAGGCGGCTTGCCACTAACCAGCTTAGGCAATAGCAGTAATAATGTGTATTTTTAAATTAAAAAATAAATACATAATTAAAACAATTGTAAAGTGGTATATAGAACTAAGGGGTAGGCTATTCAATTTAAACCTGGGACAGTAGGTTTTATTTCATTGCTGCTCAAATAAGGACAATAATAACATGTTAAATACAAATTTGTATATGTAAAAAAATTAAATTTTAAATAATAGTGAACGTTCCATTTTTAAAATCCGTTTTGAAAACAATATTTTAAATGTACATTTAAATGCCCTTATTTGAAATCTCAATTTTAATAACACCTTTAAATTAATAAACCCTTTCTCCAAATTGATTTTTTTTTTTTAAATTAGAAATTATTTTTCTCACCTCCCCTTTCTCCCGACGATCGCGAGCTTCCTGGTTGACCTTGTGACAATTTTACATGGAGATATCATTTTACAACGCACCGATATATAAGATACTACCAAACCTATCTGGATTATATGCCATTAATTATTTATTGATTTAATAATTAAAGCAAACAATTTCGTATCGTAATGAGTTGGGTATCAAATTCAAAACCTCAACGTTCTGATTAACGATATGCAGTTTGTGATTTTACTTATTAAACAATTATTGGGCAAAACTATCATAAAAATTGTGTTTGCAGCATTAACTTAACCCATGCTTGAAATGGAGTGATAATGTAATAATTTTAAGACCTGATCGATTTTATTCATAAAACCTTTTATTCTATTTTTTATTTATGTGCGTTTACTTATCCCAAAAATTGAAACTATATTTTGGTGTTACTACTGGGTATAAATATGTACATATATCTATGTATTTATTTTCACATAAAAATGAAACTATAAATGAGAAATACGTAACAACCTAAATACAATTGTAGTACGTCGAGTGGTCAAATTTTTAAAAACAACACATATATTCAAATCTTAGGAAAAATAAACACATGTGAAGCAATAAAAACAGAATAAAATGTGTAATTCTCTTGTTAAGAGTATATGAAACTACATCCATTTTCAAATTTTCGAACAATAAGTTTCTTCAATCAGGCCTTGAAACTATTTTAACTATTTTTCGTAATTATAGTCCACTAAGAAACCAGCGCATTATACATACAGGATGTCCAAAAAAATCTATACAATAATTTGAAAATTTACGTCTTAAAATGAGACGGACAATTGATTTGCTGTTGCCCAAACTCACTACTTGTTTGTCTTACAGAAACATCCAAAAAAGTTTCGCGATAACTTAACTTGGCTGTTGAAGCCCGTTGATATTCTTGTTCTGTTGGCACTTTTTTATGAACATTCTAAACAGTTCCATGTGTTTCAAACCCTTTTTCCGACTAGGCGGATCTGTCTATAACTTTCTGCCGTATTGTCTTTGCTACATTTTGAAACCTCCAATAGCATTAATTTTAATTGCGAAAACAACTTTATTATGGTAATATTACAATCGGCCTCATTGGGCAATAAGTAATTGTCATAAATGATCTCATTCATACCACAACAATTTAAATATAAATTTTCTTCAATAGTTAATCTTGGACCACTCATAAATTACACCCCCCAAAAAAAGGATGAAAAATCAGAAAGTTATAACCAGTTAAACAGTGTATACATTTCTTTGGAACAATTTGCATTATTATATAATCAAGTCTTGGAAATCCTCATTTGGATAAAAATTACGTAATATGATAGGTAAATAATTAATCAATAATTATCAAGCTATTTTTGATGACCTTTTATACACTTTTGTTTTTAGCATCATTGCGGCATCTAATGCTTATCTACACAGGTGGTCTGAAAAGTTTCCGACCTCAAAATGAAGATGATAATAAAAAAAATAAAAACTAGTGAAATAAAAGCTAAAATAAAAGCTTTGTTAGGTCGGGAACTTTTCAGAGACCACCCTCGTATAAGATACTACCAAACCTATCAGGATTAGGTGCCATTAGTTATTTATGGATTTAAATATTAAGATTGAAATATTATTATATGAGATTCCCTAACGAATCCATAATGCCATACCTCTAAAAATAACAGGTTGAGTTATAGCTATGGACACATTTTAAACACTTTTTTTTTCTAATTACAATTTCAAACAACAATAAACAGATTACATATTATCAATCAGGACATCGAAATGTTTAAGCTGATACCCTAGTTAATATGCTATAAAAATAATAATTTTTTTATTGTCAACTAATTATTTAATGAAATTAAACAAAAATACGGTTATCGGATTTAGATAAAACCAACAAAACCCTAAAAATGACTTCACTGGCGTAATTATGGGCAAATATGGTCTATTGAACTGAATGGGAGGGTACAGTTAGCTTCACTTGGAGCGGCGTGGGTTCGATACCCGTCCGGGAGAGTATGTTTTATTTCATGTCCATTCGCTCTAATCTCGAAACTCCCCTAAGACTGGCAATCTCTAGATTATCCACCTTTCCTGCCATGAGTTACGTAAGGGTGTTAAACCCAGCCGAAATACGAATAGCATAAAATACAAATTTTTGTCACAGTTAATTTTCTCTATGGTGAGTTTAAAACATGAATGCCTAATTGCAAATTAATTGTGACATGGCGAATTAGATTAAATTGCAATCAAAGAGACCTTTCCATTTTTTAAAACAAATTTAAATTCATCATTTAAAAATACGTATTTTAAACTTGCATTTAAAATGCAGTGTTTTAAATGGGAATTTAAAATACAGTGTTTTAAATGGTCGTTTAAAGATCCGTTAAAAGCCCATTTAAAGAACCACTATTTTAAATTCACATTTTAAATAAAGATTATTTAAAATTCCCATTTAAATAACGTAATTTCAATTTCAATTTAAAATTCACGGTATTTTAAATGTCTATTTAAAAAATATGGTTTTTATGTTTGTTTATTTTTTTTAAAAAAACCGGAAAATGTTAAACATTCTACTCTTGGGTTTGTCCGTCTGTAGCATAACTCCCTGGTTGAAATTTTACATGGTAATTTCATTTGATTACCCGACGAGATAAGATATACTGACATCTACTTAATTAATTGACTTATTAATTAAAAAATAAATATCTTCAAATTCGTGTTGTGTATATCACATCCAAAATCTTAGCTTCCAAATTAATAACATGTAACACGTGTTGGAACTTTAGTGGACAAAATTACAATAAAACCTCATTACAATGACGTTGCAACTTTTTGGCAGTTCCTGTTTGTGGTACAATGTAGCAGAGGTGTTATATAATGTAATGTTATATTTTCATTTCAAGCTTTAATAGATGTCCCGTTCTGCTTAAAATAACGGAATCCTTCAAAGATTATGCCGCAGGAGGTTTTTGACAAACCAATTGCTAAACATCAAAACATAAATTTTAAACAGGTAGGAATCTACTTAAGCATTAAAATAATAATGAAATTTTTACAACAGTGATGAGGATACTTCGCGTGCATGAACATCAAGATCCATTGGTACTTTCCATAGAAAAACCATATGTTAGAATGATATCAATTTTGACAATGTCATTCAAGACTGTTCTGATAAAAAAGCATGAAAAATAAATATATAAATACGCTTACATTTTATCATTATTCGTACAACCTGTAAGTAAAAGAAATACACTGATTTATTTATGTTCATAATTGATAATGACCCCCCTTTTTTATTAGCTTAGAGAGGGCAGCTCTAGTACGCCTTTTTGACACTATTTTTGCCGATAACAATTTATTTTATTAGTTGAAAAGGCCATTACCAGTGACCGATTTGGTTGGAAATAAACAAAAACGCTAAGATCCATGGATGTCGCCCATGTGTTGGCCGGAGCGGCAAAGAGAAGAGCAGCTCCTTCTCAGAAGCCGTTTTTTCCCCCTGCCCCTAGACTCCGCCTCCATGGGAGGGATGGTCGGGGGCTAGGAAAAACAGACATTTGTTGAAAGAAGGGTTGGAGGACAGACCATTAGGGGTTAGTTAGGGTCCCGCTGGCCGATTGTAGTTCACCTAGGATAATAGTTTCTTATGTGAGAGAGAGTTTTTTTTTTGTGAGGGTAGTTAGTCTCTTTATTGGCCTCGGAAAGTGTGTAGCAAGATTGATGTTAGTGTTGCTTCTTTAAGGTCTTTTCATAATATAGTTTTCATAAAATTTATACCCCTCAACTTTCCGGCGAGTGAATACGGTGAACTGACTAAATAGGTAAATAAAGTGGCTTACGCAGACGATGTGGCTCCCTACGGGAGTTAACTTAGTCAAAATCTGCACTTACTTACACACAACAAAACGCCCAAACATTAGTTAACAAACTTGATGCCATTGGCACATCCATAAATACATCGCAGACCGGCACCATAGTATTTTCATTTTATCGACGGACTCAACGAACAAAATTTAACCAATATCCATAAATAAGAGTTAAATACCTTTTCCTAAGCGTATACAACTTGAAGTAACGTTAGATCTGCGTCTAACCGTTATGTTCGTTAAAAGACGGGCTTCAATGACAAGACACCCAATTTATCGACCTAACTATCTCCTATTTTCCCATACTCTTCTTCAACGTTTTATAATATTAATCTACTAAGGCATATTAGACCTAAACTGCTAATGTTTCGACTCTTCTACTGTACCTTTGCTGCTCACGTTTAGCTCAGCTTCAACTCCAAAATCGATGTCTAACTCTATGAAAAAGCATTCCCAATACACCAATAATAAATTAAAAGATTTTGCTGCAAGACTAAAATAGAAACACCAGTAGAATATACGTCCCCTCTGTCAGAATGAAAGACATAGGTTGATTGAATATAAGTAACAATTTATTAACCATAAAATAAGTACATCTAGCTCACAAGTTATATAGGTTAGATTAATATTGTCAGCCGGCTTTGTTAATTTAATAGAGATAATCCAACCATATGACATCTCCATTTCTTTTTTTTTTTTTTTTTTTTTTTCTTTTTTTTTTTATTGTAATACATAGTTTTCTTTTAGATATGCTGGCTGACGACTGATTCGTCCACTACGAGTTACATATGTGTCATTGTCATTATTGATATCTTCGCTCTGGCTTTGGTTCATTAATTGCTGATCTGCT